>OY759229.1:54515256-55183169 GCA_963662185.1 Eilema griseolum | reverse complement strand
AAAACTGACGAAGGCCAGCAAATACGAAGACTGGGAAGTGCCTAAGATAACACTGGTCAACGGAGTTCCGGGATGCGGAAAGACGACCTGGATAATTAACAACTTTATAGAGACCACCGACCTGGTAATAACCACCACCATTGAGGCAAAAAATGATCTTCGCGACAAAATATCTAAGAAAAAAGGAGCAGACGCCGCCAAAAGAATCCGCACAATGGCATCGGTTCTCACAAATGGAATACCACCAACCCAGAAGAGCGAGTGCATCCGCTTAATTGTGGATGAGGCACTGATGAACCACTTTGGTGCCATAGTGATGACACTGAGAATAACGGAAGCCAGCGAACTTTTAATGGTAGGCGACATTAACCAACTCCCATACATTGAGAGGGAAAATCTATTTACCATCCAGTACCACCGCCCAGAACACCTGATTGACACCAAAAAGGAGTTGCTATGCACTCACAGGTGCCCAATGGACGTGGCTTACGCCCTCAAGGAGATCTATGATGGCATATACTCATCAAGTAACAAAATAAAAACTCTGTCGCACAAAAGCTTCACGGGAACACCAATCCCCAAAAATCAAGATAAGACCTTATTCTTGACCTACACGCAAATGGAGAAAGCCGCATTAATTCAGGAAGAGTACGGTTGCGGGGAAGAATCGAGGACTATGACCATTCACGAGGCACAAGGCCTGTGCTATGAAAATGTCATCGTAATAAAACGAGTCTCCAAGCACCTTCAAATTCACGACAGCGTGCCACATGCCGTGGTAGCAATGTCTAGGCATACCAAGAACTTTACTTACTACGCCGACGACATGGAGGATGCCTTGGGGAAAATGACCAAACTAGCCATAGAAGCCAGCCACCAAGCAGTAATCGATCATAACCTCAAGATGGCAATCCACCACAGAGACGATAGAGTTATACGACAGATCGTCGAAACACAAAGGCCTTCAAAACCAACTTAGGCCATTACCATCACCTCAGACATCACCTACATCTTCAACATCATCCACATTAACCATTCAATCATTCATCTATCGCATCCAAATCACACCCATAAAATCAATTAACACAGACCTAAAATATTAACTCATATATAATTATCACGACGCTGTGATAAAGGCCGAGTTACAGGCTATAGTAAAGAAAATATAGAATTAATCACACTACTAAAACTAATCTCACAAAGTCATGGACCCTGGAGTTCATGAGATTACTAACATATAAAAAAAAAAAAAAAAAAAAACCTAACTAACCTAACCTACCTAACCTAACCTAACCTAACCTAACCCTAACCTAACTCTAACCTAACCTAACCTAAACTAACCTAACCTAACCTAACTAACCTAACCTAACCTAACCTAACCTAAACCTAAACCTAACCTAAACCTTACCTAAACCTAAACCTAAACTAAACTAACCTAAACCTAAACCTAAACATAAACCTAAACCTAAACCTAAACCTAAACCTAAACCTAAACCTAAACCTAAACCTAAACCTAACTACTAAACCTAACCTAAACCTAAACCTAAACCTAACCTACCTAAACCTAAACCTAAACCTAAACCTAAACTAAACCTAACCGTAAACTAAACCTAAACCTAAACCTAAACCTAAACCTAAACCTAAACCTAAACCTAAACCTAAACCTAAACCTAAACCTAAACCTAAACCTAAACCTAACCTAAACCTAAACCTAAACCTAAACCTAAACCTAAACCTAAACCTAAACCTAAACCTAAACCTAAACCTAAACCTAAACCTAACCTAAACCTAACCTAAACCTAAACCTAAACCTAAACCTAAACCTAAACCTAAACCTAAACCTAAACCTAACCTAAACCTAAACCTAAACCTAACCTAACCTAAACCTAAACCTAAACCTAAACCTAAACCTAAACCTAAACCTAAACCTAAACCTAAACCTAAACTAAACTAAACCTAAACCTAAACCTAAACCTAAACCTAACCTAACCTAAACCTAAACCTAACCTAAACCTAAACCTAAACCTAAACCTAAACCTAAACCTAAACCTAAACCTAAACCTAAACCTAACCTAAACCTAAACCTAAACCTAAACCTAAACCTAAACCTAAACCTAAACCTAACCTAAACCTAAACCTAAACCTAAACCTAAACCTAAACCTAACTAACCTAACCTAAACCTAAACCTAAACCTAAACCTAAACCTAAACCTAAACCTAAAACCTAACCTAACCTAAACCTAATAACCTAAACCTAAACCTAAACCTAAACCTAAACTAACCTAAACCGTCCTTCCTTCCTTCCTTCCTTCCTTCCTTCCTTCCTTCCTTCCTTCCTTCCTTCCTTCCTTCCTTCCTTCCTTCCTTCCTTCCTTCCTTCCTTCCTTCCTTCCTCTTCCTTCCTTCCTTCTTCCTTCCTTCTCCTTCCTTCCTTCTCCTTCCTTCCTTCCTTCCTTCCTTCCTTCCTTCCTTCCTTCCTTCCTTCCTTCCTTCCTTCCTTCCTTCTTCCTTCCTTCCTTCCTTCCTTCCTTCCTTCCTTCCTTCCTTCCTTCCTTCCTTCCTTCTTCCTTCCTTCCTTCCTTCCTTCCTTCCTTCCTTCCTTCCTTCCTTCCTTCCTTCCTTCTTCCTTCCTTCCTTCTTCCTTCCTTCCTTCCTTCCTTCCTCTTCCTTCCTTCCTTCCTCCTTCCTTCCTTCCTCCTTCCTTCCTTCCTTCCTTCCTTCCTTCCTTCCTTTCCTTCCTTCCTTCTTCCTTCCTTCCTTCCTTCCTTCCTTCCTTCCTTCCTTCCTTCCTTCCTTCCTTCCTTCCTTCCTTCCTTCCTTCCTTCCTTCCTTCCTTCCTTCCTTCCTTCCTTCCTTCTCCTTCCTTCCTTCCTTCCTTCTTCCTTCCTTCCTTCCTTCCTTCCTTCCTTCCTTCCTTCCTTCCTTCCTTCCTTCCTTCCTTCCTTCCTTCCTTCCTTCCTTCGGCCGAGTAACTCGGTTCAATCAATACCAGTCGCTTCATAGTACAGAATACATTTTTAATATTATAAAATTGCAAACAAATACTTCATGTTGCGCGTCATAGGAGATAATAATTGAAAAAGATTGTCAATTAACGATTGTCTGTGTGTTATGTGATCAGTGGTTGTTGACAAAATAAACACATTGTATACAAGTAATTTACTACTCATTCATTAGTATAATTTTGATTTCTATTATATTAATTGAGATTGACATAGATTTCCTAATTAGTAAAAAATACTTTTTGATTAACACTGTTGTTTTAATTATATCTACCTAAATATATTACTTTCTTAAACCGAGTATACTCGGTGGTGGCGCATGGCCGAGTGCGGTAATGGACTGTATTGCGGGAAGTAGCTAACTGTTCCATTGACGCTTTACACACAAAAGACAGGTGGTCGGGTTGCCGCGGGAGTGATCCAAGCAATGAATGCAACCCGAGAAATTAGGAGAGGATGCACTAACCTTCACGACACACGTGTTTTCATCGCAGCCGGTACACGGATCTTCTCTTCCTTGCTCAGGAGCTGCCGTCAGCATCACTAGATCACTTGAGGAACACACGAGAGGCACAATCCGATCGGTAAAGGTCTATGAAGCGGTAAAAATGTAACAAATATTAATCATTTGAGAGACGCGAGCGCGGTCCGTCATTACGCTGGCTAGTTCAAAGCGAGACTCAGTGTCTATATTTCACAAATGGCGGACGGAAGCTACATCTATGGTTAGTGCGGGAGGGAGACGGGTATGAAAGGAGCGTGTTTCCGTGTCAAAAATACAGTTTCTACATCGGCGCAACCATTCCCCCGGCTTGAAGGGTTACCTCGAAACGACAAATGCGAAACAAATCTAAAGTCAATCTAAATCTAGGTTGGGAAATAACAACTAAAATATAAACCTAGATTGGAGCTCGTGCCTACCGCTGGCTAGGCAGAGGGCAGAGGCGAACAAACAACACAACGCAACAGTCTCGACCAAGACGAGACGCGATTAGCCAACAACAAAATAAGGGTCTCTTCACGTGGGACCGATACAACAAGCGAGTGCTTCTTCTCCTCGGTGGTTCGGAAACCGTAGTGGGATTGAATTGACTAACTGGCCACCCATCTAACGCGGCATGAATCCAGGACGGTCCACCAAACCACAACGGGTGATCCAAAATTTGCGAAGGAAGCAATCCACGAGAGAGACAATCGGCTGG
The DNA here is from genome assembly GCA_963662185.1 of Eilema griseolum. NCBI lineage: Eukaryota > Metazoa > Arthropoda > Insecta > Lepidoptera > Erebidae > Eilema > Eilema griseolum. The sequence continues at coordinate 55,178,965 of OY759229.1, read as the reverse complement.
GTTGTCGGTGCCAGCAACGTGAAAGAGATTATGTGGCGCCAATTCAGATTGAATTTTGCCACTCTATTAGCGACGAATGTGTCCCAACGATGGGGCGAAGAGTGGGCCCAACACAAAGCGACTGTTGAGTCCTAAAAGCTAAAAAATTACTAATATTAATGCGAAAATTTACAATTATGTCATTAAGCGACACGGAAGTGCTAGTCTTAGCACTGCCATCCAAAACTACACGGAGTTTTAGTAGTAAGCTTATCTTCTCTAATAACTCCGCGGTGCGGGATAATGTACGAAGGCTGGGTCCCGCCAGTGTCCGCAGGCGCAGGTGAGATGTAACCTTTATCTAAATATTCGTTAACAACCTCATCATAGGCCCGCTTCGACTTTGGGGACGCCTGCATCTTCGTTCCAACAAAGAAAGCGTTTTTCAGCGGATACACGGGAGCCACCGAGCGAAAACTTGCGGATGGTAGACTCCAGTGGCGGCTCGACGGTGCAACAGAACGAAGCAGTCGAGTGACTAAAACTATCTATAGAAGCGGGTGCGGAACCAATTATAACAAAACCAAGAACTGTTTCCAGTGCGTGCGGAGCGGGGTACGTCGGTCCCCCTTGAACCTTACGTGATAACTGGAGGTGCGGGAGAATCGAAGCGCCGATCAATATATCGACGACTCCAGGAACAGCGTAAGTCTCATCTGCTAAAGGCAAGTCTTTAAATTTCGTTAATAAAGACGTGTCAACCGGGACGGTACAGCTATTCTATCTATAACGAGCGAATCCATGTCAAACAAATATTATTATTAAAACGAGATCTAAACCTTGTTTTAACGGGTGCCACGAACAGCTGACTGTAAGCTTCCAAAACCCTTCACCACTGAGCGGGTTGAACGCTTATCAACATTGAAACCAAGACGCCGACAACAATCTTGAGTAATAAAATTACTTTGCGAAGCGCCATCTAACAGCGCTCGAACAATGCGCGGCTTACCTAATGCATCAACAATAACAACGCGAGCGGTCGCAAGACACACAGTAGTGAGTGCAGCACTAGCGGAGAACGAACACAAGGTGACGTCATCCGCGGCGGTCACCGGGCGGGCCGGAGCGCGCGCGAGCGCGGGCTGCGGCTGCGGCGCAGGCTGCCGTGTGTCACCGCTCGACGAGCCAACCGTGCTCACATTGGATGCGGCATTACTATTCTCAAATGAAGCAAAGTGTGGTGTCTCGCTTGACATTTGCGACAACTATTTCTACTATTACATAAAACAACGCGGTGTTTAGTACCGAGACAATTAAAACAAAAATTATTAGCGCGAACAAATTTATAACGATCACTAGGCGACAATTTTAGAAAACCAGGACACCTGTACAGTTGCGAATGATGAGTGCTACACAAAGAGCAAACAGGTGACTGTACACGTGCTGGTGCGGTACTAACATAAGTATTGAGTTGACCCTCAGTGACTTCGATGACGCATCTACTTTGCGTGCAGAATCAACAACTATCTTCGCGCCTTCATGTTTCGATGAAGAGCGCTGCAATACTTTTATATGCTCGCGAACAAAACTTTCTAAGTCTTCGAACTTAGGAATTTTATTGCCGCGATGATCCGACTCAAACAAAACGAATGGTTTCGGAATCTAATTTCCTTAAACCCATATACAAAAATACGAAGTCGCAGAGGTCATCGATCTTTAGGTTCTTTACGGCGCGAACAGCTGACGCGAAAGTATCTAGAAATTTCTCTAAGTTTTGATCGTTACATGCCGTAATAGATTTCAAATCAAACATCTGATCTAAATAGGCGTTAGCTACCGATCTTTTATCCTCATACCTAGCTTTCAAAGTATTTAAAATTAAATTATAATTCTCGGCACTAAACGTAATTCCAGCGCAAACGGTTATAGCTTTACCAGTCAATTTTTCAACGAGATAATGCAACTTTTCGTGATCTGTCAACGAATCGTTCTTATCTATTGTATTCTCAAAACTATCTATAAATAGACACCAATTGCGAATGTTACCATCAAACTCGGGTATTTGAATTGGTGGCAACTTAGGTCGGTCGCGAGTGGGGTTGGGTAGGTCAGCCGGCTTCTCCAAACTCCTAGCGACGCGTTTGATACGACAATACAAATCGTCAAACGACGACCAAGGCTTGATAACTCACTGAGTAATCGGGATTCAAATTCAACTCTAAAACGTTGATGTCATGTACTAAGGTTTCGAAATCCGCGCGTAGACCTATCTAAGTTTTCTATAGAACACAAGAACGAATCTCTGATGACCAAATCAGAGGTTTTAAGTGCATTATCATAAATCGATTGTACGCGAGAGTAAATCATTTCTTTTTTAGCGTATAAAAGTTTCAATTGAACCTTACCGGTCTTATCAACCTTTGGGGACATGTTGTACAATTAAATCTCAAACTAAAGTGCGGTAAACAACAAATATGAAATGACTTAATCTTAGCGGTACAGAGCAGCGAGGCGGCGCGAGCGATAACCGTAGGTAGGTAGGTACTTATAACTGCCAGTGCAAGCTTGAACTAACGCGCATAGCAACAAGATCGTACCTACGCGATGGTCGCTGTCTAGGTTCAACTATTATTTCAGAGATTAAGTATTGCGTAATATCTATTCAAATTAAAATACTTTCGTATGAATTGGGATGAGATGCGAGCGAGGTAGGTACAGCCACGTGTCTACCCACGCAGGTACTAGGCAAATACGACGCGAGCCGAGAACAACGTAATTGAAAAAAACAAAACAAAGCCAAATGCGTTAGGTATTACACTGTGCCTATGCACTAGGGTGTCTAGTATACCTAAGATCTAAGCCTAAATGTCTGGATGCGGGGTTTTCTACTAAAATAACCAGGCACTTAGGTGCGGTGCGAAAATTGTGAACTACGATTAAGTGTTGATATGATACCTAACCTATTTATGTATTAGGTAGGTACAATGCGAGCCAGCGGCGAACGGACAACAAATTCTAAGCCTAAATGTCTGGATGCGGGGTTTTCTACTAAAATAACCAGGCACTTAGGTGCGATGCGCTTATTCCCATTAGAATAATAACAAAATACGAACTACGGCTAAGAATCCGGCTCGATCCGGACCAAAAATGGTGGCGCATGGCCGAGTGCGGTAATGGACTGTATTGCGGGAAGTAGCTAACTGTTCCATTGACGCTTTACACACAAAAGACAGGTGGTCGGGTTGCCGCGGGAGTGATCCAAGCAATGAATGCAACCCGAGAAATTAGGAGAGGATGCACTAACCTTCACGACACACGTGTTTTCATCGCAGCCGGTACACGGATCTTCTCTTCCTTGCTCAGGAGCTGCCGTCAGCATCACTAGATCACTTGAGGAACACACGAGAGGCACAATCCGATCGGTAAAGGTCTATGAAGCGGTAAAAATGTAACAAATATTAATCATTTTGAGAGACGCGAGCGCGGTCCGTCATTACGCTGGCTAGTTCAAAGCGAGACTCAGTGTCTATATTTCACAAATGGCGGACGGAAGCTACATCTATGGTTAGTGCGGGAGGGGAGACGGGTATGAAAGGAGCGTGTTTCCGTGTCAAAAATACAGTTTCTACATCGGCGCAACCACTCGGCATTCAAACTGAGTTAGTTGGGCCGAGTACGAGTATCTAAAACCCGCCGAGTACGCCGACTACCGAGTAACAACCGAGTACTCGGCCCATCTCTAATATAAAGTAAATGCGTGAACAACATAAGTAGAACTTCAGTAGAACTAACCTACAGAACCAGCATTATTCGATGAAATTGATTCTTTGATTTACAATAGCTGATAGTAATCATCGGTAATGATAGTCGATAAGCAGTACAAACCCATCAGAGCTAATATAGCTAGGTACCACATCACAAAACGTATCTGTACGGGATACAGGTAAGCGTGGAGTGGGATTTAGTACGTAAAATATTTAAACGAATTACTTTTATAAACATGTATCACTGAGCTCAAACTACGGCGGCGTCGTGCAATTTCGATGAACTTCGGCTAGCGACTGAAGGGACAAGCTACCTACGTATACGTAGCTCGCAAAAGAACGTGGTGACGTATGTAGTGTGCGTACAGTGGATACATATGTTTATTGTTTATAAACGGTAAGTACATATAAATATATTCTAATTAGGCCAAATAGTTAACAATGCTTGAATATAGCAATTTTGAATAAATGTATATATATCGTGCAAGAAAGTATATTTAACAATTTACATTTAAGATTCAAATAGTTAGGTATCATCGCGAGGCACGTCGTCTACAGTATCTTACAAAACAAAATAGAGTCTCACAAACAAACAATAACAACAACTAGATATTTACGGAAGAAGTCCTCCGGTTTAAGAATATTTTCACCAACACGTAAACACAATACAAATATGACGTCTGTAAGCAATATGACATGACAAATGCATGACAATTGACAATTGACAACATTGCGAACTCACGAATCCCCACACGGCGTTCTGACAAATTATTTTTTGAACAGGCAATTACTTATACTTTTCTCTGAATACAAAATAAGTCAGAAGATGCATTCAACAATATTTGCATATCCCGCACTGTGTCTACAAATAATACTCGGTTTCGCTCTATTGAGAAACTTCCCGCTCGCGTAATGTTGCTAGCTAAGGTGCCGTTCCCAATATTTTAGGGTAGATTAATTACAATTTCAACAGTGAAAACGAGTTGAGAATTAGAATTATTTTCGCAATAACGGGACATTTATTTCGGAACGTTGAAAATGGGGAATTTAACGTTTCTATAGAGAAAACATTCTTAAGTTATAATTTGAGTGAAAGTTTGTTTATTATACTGGTTTAATAAACAAACAAGTTGAATTTATCTATTTAAATGCTAAGTGCATGAAATGAGTTATTAATTTATTTGTAGTTATTTTGGACACTTGTTTTTGTATAGAAACATTTGTTAGAAAGCAACTCAATCAATAAAATGAAAAAACAGCTATAGGTGAGTTACCCATAGTGAATTGAAAAATTATAGCAAGGAATAATCACAATTTGATTCTAGAAGCCATTATCTGCCTTATTGCGGTGATATTAGAGCCACTTTATGATCAAGTGTGTTGAAAAATATACTAACTAAGTAGGTACAGTAACATTAATATTATATTTAATATTAGCTGTATTATACAATGCGGTGACCAGTTTCAGTTATAGCTAACTACTATAAATGAAATACGGCAATGAAGTAAGTAAGTATAGTTATTTTCAACCCCCGACGCAAAACGACGGGATGTTATAAGTTTGACACGTGTGTGCTTGTGTGTGCCAGTGTTTACTCCGTGTTTGTTGAAGGGCAACGCAAACATTTTAGAATGCATAAGTATCGATTATATTCTACTATGACTATTATAAAACTAACAACTAACTTCGAAATAAGAAAAATGCGTCAAAGTGATTAATTATTTATTATGTCCTTAAATACAAAACTGAATTATATAAGTGTGTTTATTATTTATCTAAATATCCATAGTTTTGCGGCAACCGAAGTTAGAAACGTCTTATACTTATACAAAGCGTAGTAAGTACCTACTTCTTACCTACTTATAGCCACTGTGCGATAAACAAATAAATATTCTACAACATATGGCCGCCAAGGCCGCCAATTATATATTACGCATGTAATAATTTGTTTATATCAAACTCATTATGTTTTTGGTGTAAAATAAAGAGATTTATCTATTTTTCAGCTACGTCTACATTTTATAAAAATAGATGGGTAAAATTTGGAAATAAAATGGCAACACACAAAATGGAAGCGTCTTCGCCTAAGTCGATCACAATAATGTCAAAGAAATTCAATACATAATTAAATTAATATGCATTTGCCTTACTTATACATGAAATGTCATCCCATCCAGTTTTTCGGTAATCCCAGCAGCACTTTTACACGTAGAAACAATACAAAACGGCATTTTAAAATTAAAATTGACCTGCGGCTTAACAAAGGCCATTTTAAGTGGGATCGTATTAGGATAATAACATGGGTTATATTGACAATCGTAAAACGGTCACACATTGATTTGAACTGTGCTAAATTCTATTTCCGCAATTCAAATTGGTTGACTTATTTATATGGAAAGTCCGTAGGGTAAACAGGTCCACAAAATATGAAATGTTTTGATGTCAGTTAGCAAAATCAAAAGCAGCAACATCTTCCCAATGTATGGCGAGCCTATTGCCATTAACCGGGCACTTATAAACCTGCGACAAATACACACATAACTTCGAAAAGCATCGAAAAATCATTGGTGTGTGCCATGGTAAAACCTGGGATCGAACCCAAGACCTCGTCTCAGCAGACCATTACCCGTACCACTAGGCTATCGCGGTGATTTAATTTTTTTAATTTTATTTCTGACTAGCTTTTGCCCGCGGCTCCGCCCGCATGGATGTCGGTTCCCGGCAATTATTCTCACCTTTTAAACCTTTCCTAGACCTCCACGAACATTTCAAGACCAAGATAAGATAAATCCGTTCAGCCGTTCTCGAGTTTTAGCGAGACTAAGGAACAGCAATTAATTTATATATATTATATATATGTGTATAGATAATTCTATGGCGTGTAATTTATATTTTATTTCCTGAGACTTTGCCTTTAGCTTACCATCAGGCGAGGTGAAGTCTAGTTGGTGTATCCTATATGTACACTACTAATTTTTAATTACCAGAGAAACTGCAGGGGCTGATATGGAACGTATATACTTCAATATATATGGAATACATAGGTTACACTAAAAGTTTCCGGAACTGGCCACTTACATAAACAATATTTAAAAATTTATTACAACATTTGAAAATAGAACTCTTTGGCTGTAGAATACAGTTTGTTTCATCTGACTGTCTTTTGTTTTTACCTTGTGGCGCCATTTAAAAAATTGTGTGTCTGCATCAACATGGATTTAACTCGGGAAAATTTTCGTAGTATGATTTTCTATGATTTTAAGTGTAATTTGACGGCTCAACAGAGCATCGCTCGGCTTGAAACAGCTTTTGGCGATGAAGCTCCATGCAAGACGACTGTTTATAGCTGATTTGCAGAATTCAAGCGTGGTCATATCAATCTCAGTGACGAATCTCGCGATGGTCGGCCGTCCACCGCTGTGACCAACAAAAACATCGATGCTGTGCGCCGTATGATTGAAACAGACAGGCATGTGACCTACCATGAAATTCGCGCATCCTTAGAAATAGGCATGAGTCAAATACAATCAATTTGATTCATGCCTATTTCTAAGCATAACTACACAATACGAAATCATGGTATATTTCTTTATGCATGTGGCGAGACGCTTGTGTTAATTTTTTTTCTTTCTCTTAACTAAAATACGTATTATTCTAAAGAGAGGTCGGTCGGTCATAAACTATATTTTTTTGTTAGAGCGTCCACTTGAACGCTATGGGAACGCCCATCGTTCCCATAGCGTTCAAGTCAAATCGAATTCTTGGGATATTCTATTTTTAAACACATGTATGCAAAAGACTGTTATGATGCTAATATTATTTACATGAACGAGTGCAATATTACATATTATAACAATATATTGAAAATGTAATCATATTTGATATTGAATAGTATTCTGATAAAGATGGTGGATTTTGATTATAATTAAGGCGTCGTGTTACGCCACACATATTTGTAGGTTCATGCGAGTTTGACTCCATGGAATGATTAATCTTCGGATTAATCTAATAATTGGCACAAAGCATTACAAAATTATATCACAATAGAATTCTATAAAAAAATAAATAAGAGCTCATCTTCACGACGAAAGCGCAAATACAGTATGTTGATACATACGTGCATGACCAGCTGGTTTACTATTGGTTTATTACTGGTTTACTATTGGTTTATTATTGGTCCACTATTTAGTTACTGTATATTTGGTTTACTGTATTTTATATACTATTGTTTTGCATGATTGATATTCTGTAGAATATAATCATAAATGATTATATTGCATGAAGGCATGTTATATCTGAATGTAAACATGAGCTTAAAATTAACTTGCACTGAATTCCTTTGTTGACATGGCAATCCTATGATAAAAAAAAAGGGATCCCAAGCGTCCCCGCTCCCGCGCGGAGTTCACACTGGTATAAATGGAAATCGGCTGATTTGCGGGGGAGAGTTTGGTTCGATTAGTAGAAGCACACAGACCATGTAACGGTTTCATTAAATTATTCTAGCCGTATTACGCCAGTGTAATTTGTGAGAAAGTGGCAAAAGTTCGGTGTGCGGAAACTGTGTCGGAACAACGCACTTTCTGAATTATTTCGGAAGGTTCCTAATTATTTATATACCTATTCCAATACACACAAATACCAAACATCCTTGAGACGTAGTGTTGATAAGTTCTTGTAGGTAAAGATTGCTTTAAATTTCGGGGCTGAGACTGGCCTTCGAAAGCGTCTCAATACCTTATCCTGGTCACCTAGGTTTCCGTGGTTTCGTTGTAGGAGAGTCTAAACGAAATCACTTCCCATTACCTTAGCTAGTTCACATTGTTGATTTACACAATTCACAACACACACATACACATAACTTCTAACTCACCTATTAAGGTTGGTAAGTCTTAATAGACCTAAGGTAAACACTAGGGCTCCTAGCTAGGTCTAGTTAGTTTTTCTGTTGCTACAGACATAGATTGTAGGAATTCTATAAGAATTATAGGTGTGCACTGTACCTTAAGTTTGAAGTGAATATATAGTGTTACGTTATCATTGTGTTGATATAATAACTGTTGGGAACATTACACATGGTATTCGTAAATTATATCTTGGTTAGGTATAATACACAACTTGTAAAGAGATTGAGTTGGGGTTTGTTATTTCCACATTTGAATGTAGCTGGAAAGAATTTGCAGTTGAATTATTAATGCGAAAGGCTTCATTTAGTGAGATCTTATTTAACAGCATACGTGCTAAAGTGAACTATTTATGTCCTATTAGAATAACATTAGTAATTCATATATTATACTAGATCTCATCATTTATACCATACTGAGGCCTAAATAGTAAAGTCATACATTTATCACCAACTGTTAGGATTCAATTCTGTGGCTCCTGGATCATTTTGATACAGTATTACAGCAACTCTTATTGAAGATACCATATTATTACCAATCAGAGCAGTTTGTAAAGTGTAGCGGTCCATAAACCTGCCAAAACTTATTAAATTAATTATGTATTCGTTAGTAAATGACAGCCATTACAGCCGTGAAGGCATAATATCTTTTTTCATTGTTGAAATAATATTATATCACATTCAATCATTATTCTAATTGTTTTGGCATCGTTCATGAGATTCGTGAGGCGTTAAAGGGCTACTACATTTTATACTGGAACCAGAAGCCGAAACTGAAGGATTACAGTATACAGTGGAGTTTAGTGGAGGTTTTACAAACTGAATTAAATTAACTGTGACGAAGTGGAGGAGAGCTTGATCTTTTGATCAACGCTATCAGTTCTTCGGAATTGATCATAATCTCGCTCTTCGGGGCTTGAGATTCATAATCTCGCTCTTCGGGGCTTGAGATTCTTAGTCTCGCTCTTCGGGGCTTGAGACATTTAATTGATCCGGATCACATATCACAAATCATATATGATATCTTCGACATTAAAGGCCTGTATAAAATATACAGCTGAAAAGATGCCACAAAGTTCAAACTATCAAAGACCTATATTGAATCTAATTTATATCTCATTTGAATAAAATATAAATCCACAGTCTTATCATCACACTATTCCAAACAGTTAAAAACTAAGTTAGAATAACGATTTAAACTGTAGTGTCAGGATTATTAAAGTAATGAATGATAGATATTGGGTCGGGTTTTAAAGATTAGGTAAATAGACGATCACAGCTATAAGTATCGTGGGATTACCCCGGTAGTTCCCGTTACAGTAACAGGTGACGAAACATGGATTTATTGCTATGATCCCAAAACAAAGCAGCAATCGAGCGTATGGGTCTTTCAAGATGAGCCGAAACCAACCAAAGTGGCGCGCATGAAAAGTGCATCTAAGCGGATGATTGCTTCTTTTTTTAATAAAACTGGACACGTGGCTACTGTTGCTTTAGAAAATCGTCGTACTGTGAATAGTGACTGGTACACGACCATTTGTTTGCCGGAAGTTATTGACGAACTCCGTAAAAATAACCGTAAACGCCGTATCATCCTGCACCACGACAATGCTAGTTCTCACACGGCCAGACAGACAAACGACTTTTTGAAGGCGAAAAATGTAGAACTCATGAGTCATCCTGCATACAGTCCCGACCTGGCACCTTGTGACTTTTATCTGTTCCCAAAAATTAAGAACCAATTACGCGGCCAACGATTTTCATCACCAGAAGAGGCTGTCGAGGAGTATGAAAAACACGTTTCAGAGGTCACCACAGAGGAGTGGCACAAAAGTTTTCAAAACTGGTTTGATCGAATGAAAAAGTGCATAGACGCCAAGGGAGATTATTTTGAAAAACAATAAATTAATTTTGTACCTTTAATAGTATTTTTTCATATTCATTCCGGAAACTTATAGTGCGCCCCACGTAATACAAATACCCCACCATACAAAAAAAACAAAGTTATTAACGTTTTTAAAATCTCACAATACGTGCTTAAAGAATAGACACCATTTTATTTACGCACGATGTGTGGATAGTAAATAGGTCATCAATGAGCTTTTAACTTTCATCGTGAACTTTCTAGTGGCAGTAATTTTTTAATACCGTGTTTAATACAAGTTTGGGTGAACTGAGTAAACAATGGTAAAACCACAGTAACTTTTAACGTAATTCATTAGTTTTTTTAAGTACCTTATTAACTGGCAGGTAGGTGTAGGTACACTAGGTACCTACTAAAGAACTTGGAATAGTAAATTAGCTTAAGGATTAATTTCTGTACTTAACACGTGCAAGACTTACCTTACAAGTAGATACTTTAATTGTTGCTCGAAATGTCCTTCGTCATTTTGAATACACAAACGAGCCCGCTTTAACAAGTTTGATTTTAAACTTAGGAGAATGTCTCTTTGTTGACGAATTTCATCGAAGGCGTCAATTATCCTTTGTCGGAGGTCCTCACGGGTGTTGGGTTCACTGACATACACTCTACGTTTCACTTCACTCCACATGAAAAAGTCCATTGGCGTCAGATCCGGGGATCGAGCGGGCCACGCGACTGAAGCTCCCCGTCCAATCCACCTGCCTTCAAATTGCGTATTGAGGTAGTCTCTTACCGCGATGTGGTAGTGGGGTGGAGCACCATCTTGTTGGAACCAGAGGTCTCGCAAGCATGCGAGTGGAATATATCATTTACATGGTTGATACCATGGTTCTCAACAGATCCAAATAGGTTTCACCCGTTAGACGTCCCTCGATGAAGTATGGGCCTGCGATGTTGTCATTTAGGACTCCAGCCCAAACGTTCACGCTAAATCTGTGTTGAAACGAATGTTGTCGCGCCAACTTGGGATTTCTTATTGACCACCAATATTCGTTATGTTGGTTGAAAAGCCCGATTCTTGTGAACAAACATTCGTCACTGTAAAGGACGTTGGTCTCCGGGTGAAGGATCACCCAGTTGCAGAATGTAATCCTGGGTGCTCGGTCGATTGTTGTCAGTTCTTGAACGTAGTGATAAGGGTGCATACCAGCCGAGTTCACAATTTTCCAAGCACAGTGCTGGCTGATGCCAAATCTACGTGCCGCATCGTTTGTACTTCGTCGCGGATCGTCCTCAAAAAACTCGAGTACTTCGTCGTACAAGTTCTGCAGATAGGCGGGTCTGCCCCGGCCTTATGCGTGCGTCGGTACGTGAAATGAGCCGTGATCTAATAGACGTTGGTAGACGCTCAACATCGTGGAGTAATTTGGCTGTTGGGCATTCGGGTAGAGATCACGATACATCCGTAAAGCGGCACTCACATTTTGACCGGTTAAAAAATAACTACGTAACATTAATGCGTATTCGCGGTCGGTAAATTGGTACGCCATCTCGATAGTGCCGATAGTATTGATTAGGATGCGTGCGCGAATCGAGACGTCACAACCGGAACTGCATTTATGATTTAAATTTTATTAACATCAAAGAGATGCCGCCGGCTTGACGACACGTGTAAGGCGGTGCGGGGAGGGGTGGTCGCACGCGCCGCCCGCCTTCAAGGACAGTAGTAGAATGATAGAAAGAGAGAGTGCGTGTTTATTATTTTATCAATGACTTCTTTGTGTGATTTTGTTTTCGTGAATCAGTCATATTCCATTGAGTAAAATTTTGTACGTCGTGAACATAATATTAGGTGGTTTTAAGGAAAAAACTGACATACATACTTTATTCATTTTTTTTTGCATGGATGTGTTTAGTATCGAATGCCTATCACTTCGCCAAAATTTTTCTGGTAATTAAAAAATATTCGTGTATATTAAAAAAAGCAGTCGTTTTATTGTTATAATAACAAATATTCTACAAATTAACCTACATAGTTTGTAAAAACAGTGCAGAAAAAAAATCACAACTACGCGATTTTTATTTTTGTCACGCGGCAACATTTCTACGAAATTGGAACTGCTTCTGGAAATTGGAATTTTAAAAGTTTCGTGGGATGAAACCGTCACGTCCTGTGCGTCACGTTACGTACTACCGGAACAAAATCGTAACGATCCAGAATTGTAAAGCTTAGTGTATAATAGAATATTTAAAAACTTTAATGTACCTAATTACCCAACTACGTTGAAATAAAAAGAAGTATTATGATTTTGATGAGTATATTAATATGTTCATCATAACTTCCCTTGGGAATACTTGTTTCATACTTTTACAGTGAAATTTTTGACTGGGTAGTATTTTACCCAATTTCATACGGAAATTGATGTATTCTTTAAAAACATGTGGCCATAGAAGTCGAAATTCGTATGTAGCAAATGTAGGTACTTACGTACCCGTATGGATGATCACTCCGCTGCCGCGCTGGCAGCTATGTTAGTCTATTGGGACGTTGATAAAATTCTAACATATTTCGATTTAAATCAATGTTATACTATAAACAATGCTAAGTGGCCCTGGTCTGTTACACACTTCATGCCTAATAAAAATAACTTCAAAAGGTTAAGTGGATTCTCGCAGTATAACACATAACTTATATTACCCAAGAACCAACAACAATGAAGATATAAGTTGATTTTCTTTCAATACTTGTTTGTTTTATTCCTGAATGATTATACTTTGTGACGTACAGGAACATTTTTCATCATATACTAACAGAAAACATTGAGTATTTATTAAAATTATGATATAGTTTTAATTTAAATATCATATTTGGCTAGTTCACAATGTATTCTTCAAATTAGAATCCTACTTAATATTATAAATGTGAAAGTTTGTGAGAATGGATGTGTGGATGTTTGTTACTCTTTCACGCATAAACGGCTGGACCGATTGGGTTGAAATTTGGTATGTATATAGGTTATACCCTGGATTAACATATAGGCTACTTTTTATCCCGGTCAACAGGGATGAAAGCGTTTAAGTAACGATAATTCTTGACAATGACGGAAAAAAATAAGTTGTCTGGGAGCTTTCAACAAAAACGCTGCCTAAACCCTTTACGATATAACAAAATAATGTATAGTGTAATTGTCTATCTTATATACATCTACAGAAAAGTCCGCGATACCATATGTCCAGCTCTTAAGGATAATAAATAAATACTTAAAAAAATAGGCAATTATAAAGTGCTAACTTGGAAAGCTATTTATACAAATACGTTATTAATCCTTATAATTTTAAATAGATTGGTTGGCTTGAACATTTCATGCAGATTATTTTTTCCCTTTGCACCATGCAAATTAAATAAATACTTTAGGAGATATAGCAAAATCAAATAACGAAGCAGCGTGGCGGATTTTGGGTCTGCCTCTGCATGAGAGATACCCAACAGTCACTCATCTTGCGGTACATCTGCCCAATAGACAGCGAATTTATTTCACTGAAAATAATTTTAGAGAGAGAATGGCCACACCACCTAAGACAACTCTAACTGCATTCTTCCTGCTTTGTCAAAATGACGCATTTGCTAAAACATTACTTTATGTTGATGTGCCCCGCTACTATACGTGGAATGTGTCGTTAAAAATATAGAAACGTCGTTTACAGGGAACACCTGTTGACGGCTGGCCAGGTGTGAAGGCAGGAGATGCTCTTGGGCGCCTTTACACAGTGCACGTTAGTAACTTCGAATGTTACTGTTTGCGAATGCTACTAAATGTAATACAGGGCCCCACTAACTTTTCGGATCTAAAAACCATTGACGGCCAAGAACTAGAAACTTTTCGACAAGCGTGTGAAAAGTTGGGGTTGTTGGAAGACGACAACCACTGGGATGCCACAATGGAAGAAGCCGTTCTGTGTCGCTCTCCTTCGCAAATAAGGGAGCTATTTGCAATATTGATATGCACTTGCGGCTTATCCAATCCACTCCAATTATGGGATAAGTACAAAACTGCATTATCAGAAGATATCTTGCACAGACTAAAAAGTATAAATCAAGTCAATAATGATCTATGTTTGAATGAAACACTCAGACTCATAGAAGACAAAATAATAACGATTTCCGGCAAGAAACTGTCCGACTTTGGTATGCCCATACCACAGCGTCGAGAAGAGCTGTCGACCGATTTAGTCAAAGAATTAAGCTACGACACCACTTTATTAGACGCTCAGGTCAGCGAAACTGAGCCAAGCCTGCTACCCGAACGAAAGGACATTTACAGTAAAATATTGCAACGAGTTGGGCGTGGTGAAGGTGGCCTTTTTTTCCTTGATGCCCCGGGCGGTACAGGCAAAACATTTTTGCTTAATTTACTACTAGCAAAAATTCGCAAGGACCATAATGTTGCTTTAGCAGTGGCTTCCTCAGGTATCGCTGCTACATTACTGAGTG
Organism: Eilema griseolum; assembly: GCA_963662185.1. Classification (NCBI taxonomy): domain Eukaryota; kingdom Metazoa; phylum Arthropoda; class Insecta; order Lepidoptera; family Erebidae; genus Eilema; species Eilema griseolum. The sequence goes on along the minus strand of OY759229.1, from coordinate 55,163,962 downwards.
GTGGACGGACGGCACACTCGGTATTTAAATTACCGCTTAATCTGGCAAGCGAAGAAACCCCAACGTGCAACATCAGCAAGAACAGTTCCCGTGGCGCCCTCTTAAAAGAATGTAAGCAGATCGTGTGGGACGAGTGCACGATGTCACACAAACGCGCCATCGAGGCGCTAGATCGCTGCCTACAAGACATCCACAGCACACGAAAATTGATGGGTGGTGTAGTAGTATTATTGGCAGGGGATTTCAGACAGACTTTACCTGTTATTGAGAGGCACTGCAGCAGACGAGATTAATGCGTGTCTAAAGGCATCATATCTGTGGACTAAAGTTGAAAAGCTTTATCTTACCACCAATATGCGAGTCCAGTTATTTAGCGATACCGAGTCAGGAGCATATGCAGAAAAACTCCTAGAAATTGGTGAAGGCCACCTACACACCGACCAGAAAGGTATGGTACTTTTCACACATCAATTTTGCCATGTCGTGGAGTCGGAAGACGAGCTCATTGATCAGGTTTTCCGAATCTGCAACAAAATATTCTTGACGAAAATTGGTTGTGTGAAAGAACCATACTGGCACCAAAAAATGACACTGTTGCAAAAATAAATAAAAAAATCTTGGACAAACTAACGAGCGACACATCAGTGTACAACTCCGTCGACACAGTTATGTCATCCGATGACAGTACGAGCTACCCCGTGGAGTTCCTGAACTCTGGAGTTATCTGGGGTGCCATCGCATAAGTTAGAATTAAAAGTAGGTGTACCCGTTTTGTTAATGCGTAACTTGGATGCGCCAAGATTATGCAACGGTACTCGGTTACGAGTGACTGAATTAGGAAGGCATATTGTGAAGGCAACCATCTTAACTGGAGAAGCCAAGGGAATCAATGTTCTTATACCGCGTATCCCAATAATACCCAACAATTTACCATTTAATTTTAAACGCCTGCAGTTCCCTTTAAAAGTTGCGTTTTCAATGACCATCAACAAATCGCAGGGTCAAACCTTAAAGGTAGCAGGCTTACATTTAGGCTCACCATGTTTTTCCCACGGCCAGCTCTATGTGGCTTGCTCCCGCGTTTCTAAATCGCAAAATCTACATGTCTTTGCTGAACGAAATAAATCTTTTAATATAGTTTATAGGAGTATATTGCAGTAGCTATAACTTTTGTATTACCATCACCATCAATCATTATATCCGTACCTATCTATCCTTTTCAAAAAATTTCATATTCTTCAAATTCAAATTCTTTAGGGTCCCGTTCTTACATTGGAGACACAACCTTAAAAAAAGGCGTAAGCTTATTTATTCTTCGACTTTGTTATTTTTTATCAACACACCACGCGGGCGAAGCCGCGGGCGGAAGCTAGTAAAATATAAAGCATTCCATGAAATACCATATATTTATTTCCTGTTCGTCCCAGGGTCATTTTTTCTGGAAAACACCTCGCTACGTAGTTAACGACGTAGCTATCTCCTGTACAGACTACGTAGGTACGACCCCTGGCTCAACAGAACAAAATTTAAAAAATCTTTTTTTAAATATGTGTTTTAGCATTCTTTGTCTTGCACCCGCGTTTTCCTCTTACCCAAGAACGGGTATCGTGTCAATATAATACAAACATATAAGTATGCATAAAATCACGCGTTTATCCCCGGCGGGTTAGGCACAGGTCAATTAACACGCACATTTCACCGATCATTCTATCAGCGGGTCTAAAACGGTCACTGATGGAATCGTATTAGGATAATAATATGAATCATATTGAAAATCATAAATTAAAGGTCACACACTGATATGAACTGCGCTCAATTCTAATTTCGCAATACAAATAGTTGACAGTTTTGTATGGAAACCGTAAAATGGTTCTCAAAGTATGAATTGCTTTGATGTCAGTTAGCAGATTCGAAAGCAGCAACAGCTTCAATTCCTTTTGCTTAATTCTTAATAAATCCTTACTTAATATTATAAATGTGAAAGTAACTCTGTGTCTGTCTGTCTGTCTGTCTGTTACGCTTTCACGCCTAAACCACTGAACCGATTTTGCTGAAATTTGGTACAGGGGTAGATTAGATCTTGGGAAAGGACATAGGCTATGTTTTGTCGCGATAACCGACATCTACGCGGGCGGAGCCGCGGGCAAAAGCTAGTACGCTATAAATTTAAGAAAAAAGAAAAAAAGACGTGTGGCACTCGGGGACTGCCGCGGTAAAGCTATTGCATAGCAATTTTATGAACTTATTGCATAGCATTTCTGCAAGAGGTAGGACACGGCGGTATATCCGCCCGATTGAGCAGTCCGACTGGGGAAGTACCTCCGCCCTACAGAATACCGCGGTTATAATAACTTCGTGTTGTGTTCCCAGCGGTGAGTAGGCTCCAGAGCTCACTGGAGAATTTGTGCCGTCAGTGGGAAGACTAAAGGCTTGTCCTGATTTGTCTTCTACTTACGGCACAGAAACTCTGTACTTACAGGGTTGGCAGCGCGACTGTGACTCCTCTGGTGTTACAGACGTCCATAGGCCACGGTAACTACTTTTCATCAGATGGGCCGTGTGCTTGTCTGCCAACTAAGTGGTATAAAAAAAAAATGAACTTATGCAATTATAATTAGAATATATAGAATTGGAACACCTGTTCCCTCCTTTAACACAATGTTCGCTCGACGTCAACTGTATTACATGGGTCCTTTCATTTATCGGTTCGTTAATGATTCGAACCAAATCTACAAACTGCCTAAGTTTAGGTTAAAATGTATACTTAAAAAATATCTAATGGCCCATGATTATAAATATTATAGATATAGATTGATAGAAAGCGTTCGGCCTCTGCCTTGGCACGACTCCGCCGCAGATCCAACAGTCTCCTGAGTGTGTTTAAGGATAGGTGGGACTCCCCCTTGTTGCAACACTGGATGACACTCCACACGTGCCACAGATAGTGGAGTGTTGAATCCTTACATATCCAGATGCACATTCACATACTTACACATACGGTATACATGCAGCCGCAAACGCCTAACCCTCACTCAGACGCAACACACACTCACACATAGGTACTCAATTCACACCCAAAGACAAACAAGACATTGGTCTGTAGTTTTATGATACCGATCGGAAGATATCATCGTAAGGTTGCTAAATAGATCAGTATCAGAAATAGAGTGAAGAACATGAATTTTAACATTTTTAAGATAAAATTAATCAATTTATCAAATGCTCGAAATGAGCCCCATCCTGCTGAATACAAAGTCGCACTCTTTTGACTATTTTTCTACCTGTCGACTTTTTATTTTGTTGTGGTGAATATTTAAAATAATGCGTCTAATTTCTGTTTGTAGCTCGTTGACACTTTCAAACTGGTTCTTGTAAACTAAATTTTTCACATAACCCCATAAAAGAAAATCTAACGGGATTAGATCTGGGGATCCTGGCGACCATCTAATTTGTCCGTTTGTCCCGATCCAGAGACGACAGTATTCATTGAGATAGTCCCTTGTTTTGTGTCTGTTATGAGCCGGAGCCCCATGTTGCTGAAAAGCAAGGTTTTGTTGCCCTTCGTAAAAATGTACTAAGAGGACCCGGTTATTTACAATCCCACACCAACAGTTGAACGAAAATAATACTTGATTATTAGTCTCACGGATACGTAAGGGATTTCCCCTGGACCAAATGCGATTATTGTGTCGATTGTAAGACAAACTTCAGCAACAATTGTATGCATTGTTGCTGAAGTTTGTCTCGGCTGAGATAGATAATATTACTAGCTTTTGCCCGCGGCTCCGCCCGCGTAGATGTCGGTTATCGCGACAAAACATAGTCTATGTCCTTTCCCAAGATCTAATCTACCCCTGTACCTCAGCAAAATCGGTTCAGTGGTTTAGGCGTGAAAGCGTAACAGACAGACAGACAGACAGACAGACAGACAGAGTTACTTTCACATTTATAATATTAGTAAGGATTTAGAAAATACTGATCTTCTGAGACAAGCCTCTCGATTTCATGGCAGAAAATAAGTCGTGTTTCAGCTTCACCCGGCAGTATTTTTGTACTAATCGCCCTTCAACGTAACATTTGAATTTGTATTTTGTCAGTACACGGTGTATTTTGCTTTTCGAAATTCTGATTACTTCTTCACCTTCCCTCAATGAACTTTTAGGATTTGCTTCAGAGTATAACAAAATGTCGAGTTCCTCGTCAGTATTTACCATTTGTTGCCGTGGTTGTGTTCGATGATCGATGATCGAAACGTCCCAGTAGATTATCCACAAAGCGTTTCATAACAAATCGAGATGGTGTATTTCTATTCGGATATCTTTCACGGTGCCATTGTAAGGCTAATGTTATATTTTTACCGTTTAAAAAGTAAGCTTCCATTAAATCTAAATTATTTTGATACGTTATGGTTATGTAAAAAAATCACAATTACAATGAAAATCCATTCCGGACTCGTGGTCACACCAGGTTATCACACCAGTGTGACTATCAGGAATTTTTTTCTTGTTAGTCACACCGCCACTAATACAACACCTTTTATTACATATTAATTAGTGCGGATGATTAACACCATACCTCTTATTCATCGATATTTCATGATGACATTTTATGCAAAGAGATTGTTTAGCCTAGTGGTAGTCTTTTTTTTTATTTCAATGTTCTATCACTGGCGACCTATGACAAATTTTTTCAGACATTAGAATCACAGAAACAAAAGAATAATAGTTTGAAAATGGAACACATTTTGAATATTTTTTTTATAATCAGGCAGGCGCATTGTGGTTATTTGTGATGGACAAAATAATGTACGCGTCTTTCGGCTCAGGATACGGATCGATTTGTTCCATACAATCAGGTAGTTAACTACTAATTACGTATCTCTTTATCATTTTATCATGCACTTATATTATAATAGGGAAATGATGCGTACTTCTCAAGTGGGTAGGTACATTTATTATTATTAGTAACTAGCGGACCCGACAGACTTCGTACTGTCAAAAAGATTTGTAATGTGATAGTTTTTTGTTCCTACCTATTTTATAGTGAGTAGTAAATTCAAATTGACTCTACGTTTTAGTTAGAAAACGTTTGTTTGGGAGAAAGAAAAGGGCTATTTTTCCTTTATTGCCCGTGGTTCACCCGCATTGTCCACCTAGGTGGACTACAGGCAATATTTTTTTACCGTGGTTCACCCAGGTGAACCACGGGTAATTATTATTTCCCGTGGTACACCCAGGTGAACCACGGGTAATTCAAGGGGCAAATGAGTCTAGGTGTGTTTTCTATGTATAATAAGTATGTATACAAAAATGTATGTTTATCAGTTATTCTAATACCCATAATACAAGCCTAGTTGCTTAGTTTGGGACTAGATGGCGCTGTGTGAATGTGGTGGAATATTATTATATTATTATTATGGTAACACTAGAAGTTATAATAAATATACAAAATGATAATATAAAATTATAAGGAAGTCGATCATTCTACGTAATAGTTAGAACAAAATAGACAATTTTATTATGACTCTTTGGTGTTGATAGTGCTGGACATACATATATTATTTTAATGAAATATAAAATGTGTTGTCTTTTGTTGACAATATTCCACAACATTCTACACAACGCTATCTAGACCCATGGTAAGCATAGTTTAACTAGCTTGTGTTATGGGATCTAGAATGTCAAATCAATATCATTTACTCGTATTTAACATCATATTTTATCGTATTTAGAATAGAAAAAGAAGTCTGTAACATTATCATCATCACGGTACATAATGTCTGATGACCAATTTTTTTTTATTAAAAGAAAAGGAGGCATAGTACTTTTGTCTGCAGGACATCAATATTACAAAGTCAAAAAATTTTAAAATGAAACGGAAATGTGGAGATGCTCGGCATATAAAAAGTTGAAATGCTCAGGAAATATAATTTTTCGTGTAAAAGTAAGTAATTTTCTTTTTATTTAATGCAATATGTGGTTAATTTTTAGACGACCGCAGATTTAGTCGTCGATATTTACTTATACCATCCAAATTTTCTTTCAGGACAAATGCATAATCAAAGCCAAAGATCATACGTGCTCACCTGATTTATCTCAAAATGAAATTGCAAAGGAAGTTGCTCTTTTAAAAGACAAAGTGAAAGTATCCACCCGACCTGTGCCGGAGTTATATGAAAGAGCTATCAATAAAATTAAAAATAAGGGTCTAGATATTGTAACGACAATACCGTCTATGTCCAGCATCCAACATTGTTTATATGATATAAGGAATAAGGCATTGGGAGTTCACAAAACGAAATTTACGAATTTGCAAGAAGTAGTTGTGCCTTCGAAGTTTGAAAGCAGACTATTACTACGAAGATTTACGAATTATCTTGTTTTGTTCCCCACACGCCAGGCAAAAAATCGGAGAAGTACAAGAGTTTATGGGTGACGGGACCTTTAAAAGCTGTCCAAAACCGTTTTACCAACTATATTCCATTCACGGAGATATTGGTAGTTCTATTGAAACAACAAACGTTATGCCGTTCATATTTGCATTATTACCTAACAAAAGTCAGGCTACATATAGTATATTATTTAATCTTATTAAATCTACATTACCAAATTTTAGACCCTTAAAATACCATTCCGATTTCGAAAAAGGAGCCATAAATTCCATTCTCGAAGTTTATCCAGGAACAGAAATACGTGGCTGTTATTATCACTGGCACAAAGCTTTATGGCGTAAACGTAAATTATTAAAACTGAAATCTAAGGGGCAAACTAGGATAGTCGGTCTCACAGCAGTTCTTCCGCTTCTACCAGCTGAAATTATGCTCGACGGCTATAATTATATAAAAAGTGAAGGCCGCGAACTGAATATGATAAGTTTTTTTAAATACATTGATAGTTTTTGGAAAAATCTGTATTTTAGCCAAATATTATCGGTTTTCGGGGAAAGGCATAGAACAAATAATGTTTTGGAGGGTTTTCATTCTAAACTTAATAAAAAAATAAATAAAAATACCACAATTTTAATAAGACTGTTAAGTGTGCTCTTAGAAATGACAAAATTACAATCAAAAAGACGAAAATTAGACATCGAAAATGATGACTATATTACAAATATTGAAATGCAACTCGTATCCAAAGAAATTTCTGTGGGAGAGGCTTTAGAAAAACTCCGCTGATATGGTAACGGAAAACATATTTGGTTAAAATACAGATTTAATTTATTTTACAATTAAGCTAATCTTTCGCTAACAATATGAATATTGGATCGCAATTAAAGCTTTTTATTTATGATGTGAAATATCGTACTTTAGTTAAATATCTTTTTTATATTGTAAAATGATATTCAAATAAATTAATTTTATATTTCAATGTGTTTTAGTTACGTAAACTTTCAACAATTACGTGTATGCTTAATATAATAATAATAATAATAAACGTTTATTTCTCACCATGTCTCACTATCAATGTTATCCTTTCGTTATACAATGATGGAATAATATGGATATTCCAGTGGACCACGGGAAATATTTTTTACCCATGGACCACCTAGGTGGACAATGCGGGTGAACCACGTGCAATAAAGGCTATTTTTAGGGATTTCCAGGCAATCATTCGGCCGCAAAAACCATCCCTGAACTTCAACGAACATTTAAAAAAAAAAGACTTGGCCAAATTGGTCCAGGCGTTGTTGAGTTAAGCGCTCACCAACACATTTAGCGATTCATTTGTATATTATAGAATAGGTACTTACGAAAATGACAGTTATACGTATGTTGTATAACTGACACACGGCAATGTCAGCTTTTAATTTTTCTGAACAAAACTTCACATCGAATGTTAAAATTCATGGACATCCCTTTATTTCTGATACTAATTTATTTAGTATAAAATAACGATGATGCCTTCCGATCGGTATCATAAAACTACACACCGATTTTTTTCTCGTGTACCGGGTTCGAGTCCCGGTTCAACGAGGCATTTATTAAAAATGTTTGAATGCAGTTCAAATGGTCTTTAAAATTAAAATAAAGTCGTCTTTCAGTAAAATGTCTCCATGTGGCATTGCCGTGCGACGCCCTGTAAATATTACGTTTATGTTTCGTCGTATCTCTTTGACTTCGTTCGTTGGTCGAAGAGAACCAAAAAGATAAGGATACCAGCGACTGTAAAGGGCCACATTGAACGATTCCGCCAAAAACGAGTAACTTTATGAATTGCCAGTAGTTCTCGATCGATTCCTTTAAAATTGGTAAAATGGCCAACTATCCTGAGCAGAATTACAACAATTCATTTACCAAACAGATTCAAATTTCGTGTAAATGTTGCCGCATGCCAAAAATAAGGATCGCGTTGTTACAACTCTTTTTTTTCTTTACTGTTTTTAACAAACGAAAAGGAGGTAGAACACGGCGGTATTTCCGCCCAATTGAGCTGTCCGACTGCTGGGGAAGTACCTCCGCCCTACAGAATACCGCGGCCATAATCACTTCGTGTTGTGTTCCCAGCGGTGAGTAGGGTAGCCAGAGCTCTCTGGAGAATTCGTGCTGTCAGTGTGAAGACTTCTTCGGCAACCTTCGCTGAAGGAGGTCGCTGACCCCGTGGCCAACTGCTGTCGGCTCCGGGTAAGTTTGTCAGTGGGTAGACCAAAAGCTTGCCCTGCTGTGTCTTCTACACTGACGGTACAGAAACTCTGTGCTTACAGAGTCGGCAGCGCGAGTGTGGCAACTGTGATGTTACACACGCGCATAGGCCACGGTAACCACTTTCCATCAGGTGGGGCGTGTGCTCATCTGCCACCTAAGTGGTATAAAAAAAACTAAGTAGGTTAATTTGTAGAACATAAAACAATAAAACGCTAAAATATATTGATATTTCAGCGTTACCCGCCATAGAATTATAGGAAATGAAATTATAAGCACGAAATCAAAGTATAAGTGTTGCCATTATCTGTTAGCGTCAGCAGCTTGGCTTTAGTATTATGTTATCTACCTGTGATGCACTCTTGTGTTTAACATTGAATTACTGTTTTTTTTCGCTAGATGGTGCTGTTAAAATGGTAAATTACTTAACTTATAATAAATAATACAATAAAAAATAATAATAAGACAAAACATAACACAAAACGTTATTTTATTCAATTTTTCTTAATATTATAGCGTATTTATTAAGAAATAAGCAAAAAGAATTGAAAATGTTCCTACTGCTTTCGAATCTGCTAACTGACATGAAAGCAATACATAGTTTGTGAACCATTTTACGGTTTCCATACAAAACTGTCAACCATTTGAATTGCGAAATTAGAATTGAGCGCAGTTCATACGAGTCCTTTTTTCGGCATTGGACAGATTCGTGGATTGGACAGTTTCGTGAATTCGGCAGATTCGCTACTGCAGTGACCTTTTTACGATTTGCAATATGACTCATATTATTATCCAAATACGATTCCATCAAAGTGACCTTTTTAGACCCGCAGTACTCATGTCTAATATTACTTACTCCGTGGTTGAGGCTGTTGTATTGACATGTCACACAAATACTTCATCTACAAATATTTAAAACAAAAATACCTATACGTGTATTTATTGTTGGACTCCTTAATGAATAACTTTGAAACAAAATCTGTTCAAAAACGAATTATGATGTAATTATGAATTTATTAGAAATTAAACACAACACATTAGGTATATTTGGAGATTGGCCTCTGTATCGTCTTTTTATTTAACCAAATCTTTTAATGTTTAGATAGTTATGAATGTAATAGTAGATGCATCACAGAACTAAAAAAGTTGTCCCACGGCTATGCCACATGAAGGGAAAGTACCTTAATTATTGTAGATGGGACATTTTACTGAAACAAGAATTTATTTCATTTTAAATACCATTTGAACTGCATTCAAACATTTTTAACAATTGCCTCGTTGAACCGGCAATCAAACCCGGTACACGAGAAAATAAAATCGGTCTATAGTTTAATGGTAGCGATCGGAAGGCATCATCGTAAGGGTAATTTTTTGTTAAATAAATTAGTGTCAGAAATAAAGGGAAGACCATGAAGTTTAACATTTGAAATACAAATTTAATTAATTTAGCAAATGCTCGCAATGAGCCAATCCTGCTGAATACAAAGTCACTCTTTTGACTATTTCTCTCCCTGTCGATTTTTTATCTTGTTGTGGTGGTCTAACTTGTCTTTGTAGCTCGTCGACACTTTCATGGTGGTTCTTGTAACGGGGTTATATCTGGGAATCTCGGTGGCAATCTTATTCGTCCATTAGTCTCGCAGTACCTACCTTGTTCTGTGACTGTTATGAGCCGGAGCGGAGATATCGACGCGTCCTTCGGCCCAGGATACGGCTCGATCTGTTCCAGGTATTATCAGGTACTTACTAATATATATCGTAACTCTTTATCATTTTCATGCACTTAACTTATAGTAGGGAAATGATGCGTAGTTCTCAAGTGGGTAGGTATATTTTTTAGTAATAGGATATGACAATGTCAGTTGCATGTCATTAAGGCAATGTCAGCTTTACATTTTACTGAACAAAATTTCAAGTCAAATATTAAAAAATTCCATGGTCTTCACTTTATTTCTGATATTTATTTAATAGCATAAAATAACCCTTACGATGATGCCTTCCGATCGGTACTTATCATAAAACTACAGACCGATTTTTTTTGCTCGTGTTCGATTTCCGGTACAACCAGGCAATTATTAAAAACGTATGAATGCATTTCAAATGGTTTCTTAAATTAAAATAAACTCTTCTTTCAATAAGATGGGACATCTACAATAATTATAGTACTTTACCTCCGTGGCATGGAATGGTGTGACGTCCTTCATTGCACCAACTATGCAAAAAGTATGGCGCACTTTGCCACGAGAAGCGTCGAGCATGCGCTTCCCAATCTCCCCGAAGAGTAGTTCGACTCCAAACGGCACAAATCATAATATCCGATGAATTTGGAGTATTTGCGGGTTGTTCCGTATTGATCCCACGAAAGTTGTCCCGAATTCGAAAATTCTTAATTGATTCCACTTTTAATTCCTTATTGATCCCACGGCACTTTATTTAGATTTTATTCTTAATTGATCCCATTTTTGTGTAGAGTACTATTCTTAACTGATCCCAAATCATCAATTTCTTATAAAAACACTTTTTGTGGGTACGGCTTACAAATAAGGTAAGTAATTTGAATGACTGATTGAATGAGTAAAACATTTATGTCTCGTGTATATAGCCAATACTACAGAATTCAAAAACATAAAGTTAACGTTAATGGCACTGACTCTTCTGGTGCCCCATTAGTTATGGGAGTACCCCAGGCCTCGATATTAGGACCCCTTCTATTCTTGATATATGTTAATGATCTTCCTTACTTCGCGACAAATCTTTGTGAAATTGTATTATTTGCTGATGACACATCATTAATTTTTAAGACTGATAGACATGAAGTAGTACTTGACGAAGTGAATAATACCCTTTCTGATATATTACATTGGTTTACAAGTAACAACTTGCTGCTCAATGCGAAGAAAACTAAATGTGTAAAGTTTACTATGCCAAATGTAAGACAGGCAGATATTAATATTAAAATGAATAACGAATCTGTCCAAATAGTCAATACCACCGTTTTTCTTGGAATAACTCTAGATATTAAACTGCAATGGTGTTCTCATATCACGGCCTTGGCAGGAAGACTTAGCTCAGCTGAGTATGCGGTTAGAAAGATAAGGTCACTGACTGATGAGGAAACTGCACGACTAGTTTATTTTAGCTACTTTCATAGCGTTATGTCATACGGTCTGCTGCTGTGGGGCTCAGTTGCCGATATTGAAACTATATTTGAACTACAGAAACGAGCGATACGAGCGATCTATAGCCTCAGACCCCGTGACTCGCTGAAAGAACTTTTCAAAGAAATTAATATTTTAACAGTTGCTTCTCAATACATCTATGAAAATATCTTATATGTACGAAAAAACCTAAATATTTTCGAAAAACTATCAGATGTACACAATTTTAATACGAGAAATAAAAATAAACTAGTTGTATCAAAACTTAGGCTTCACAAGGTTGGTGATTCATTTGTAGGCAGCTGCATAAAAATATTTAATAAAATTCCTCAGGACTTGATTAATATGCCAATAAATAAATTTAAAATAGAAGTGAAAAAAACTTTTATGAGTAATGGTTACTATAAAGTGGATGAGTACCTTAATGATGTTAATGCGTGGTCAACATAAGTCTCTTGCTTGCTCGCACAAAATAAATTGTAAACCAAAACAAATTTAAAAAAGAAAAATAATCTAGTTCTAATGTAGTTCACTGAGTTTCTTGCTGGTATCTTCTCAGTAGAACTAATCTACCGAACCAGCGAAAGAATAATTTTCCAATGGTTTATTTTTACATTATTTAATATTTTTATATTATTTCTTGACATACCTAATTGTAAAATTTTGACGTTCATATGTGCTCTTTGTGTGCCTAAACTGAATAAATGAAATTGATTCTTTGATTGATTCTTCTTTGAGTATCTGTGATTTTGTACTGTAGTTTGAATCGTTCATTATAATTAACTGCTGCCAGTGGCTTCGCCCGCATGAAATTCTGTTCCCGTTCCCGCTTTCCATGGAACCTGTTCCTGGGATAAAAAGTAGCCCATGCGTTATTCCAAACTATTATCTAACCCTGTACCGAGTACACTCGTAGGGCGTGATTAAGTAACAAACATACGAACATCTTCACAAACTTTTAGTCTTATAATATTAGTAGTAAGATTAAATTAGTTGAATGCATAATCATGCTATCCATACTTTTTAGTACTTCTTGCATTGGGGTCAATTGAGAATGGATTTTGGGATCAATTAAGAATATACACACATCAACAAAGTCTAGGGAACAAGGACATTTCTAGTTTTTATTTAAAAACCCTTTCTTGTAATAGTGAGTGTTTTATATCAATAGAAGGGTATTTTTATACCGTTTTTAATTTTAATTTTAATAAAAACATTTTCATACCAATTTTTTTTTTTTTAAGAAAGATTGAATAGTGCCAATATTGAGTATTACAACCTTCTATGATTAGGCACAAAAATAACGAGGTAGTAAGAAATACAGTAATTAACCGTACTTTAAACGTTTTTAATAATCTGTAGGACCTCCTAAAGCATTAGCAACAGCTCGACAACGGCGTGGCATACTTAGTATGAGATTGTCAATCATCGTCTGTGGAATATGGCTCCATACACTGCGAAGGTGTAAAAAAAGTTGTTCTTCAGTGTTCAGATTTTCCAAAGAATCACTGAAAGCTCTTCTCCCAAGCAAATCCCAGGCATGCTCTATGGGATTGAGGTCGGCAGACTGAGCAGGCCATTACAACGTCGTAATATTGTGCTCGCTTAACGCATTGACCACTACCCTCGCAGTGTGTGACCATGCATTATCTTGCATGAACATAAAATCTTGACCGAACTGCTGTCAATGAGGGATTACCATGGGGTATATAACCTCCTGAATGTATTGGTTTACATTCAAATTGCCCCGTATCCAAACGAGGTCGGTCCTTCCACCAAGGCGAATTCCAGCCCATACCATGATTATTCCACCTTGGTAAGGATGAACTTCTTGCGGATTCTGGAGACGACTCCGACGTCCAGGAACTCGCCATATACGCACTCTTCTTGAATCAGGTTGAAAACCGAAGCGAGATTCGTCGGAAAACAGAACCCGTGCCCATTGATGGTCGGTCCACTGTAAATGTGCGTTAGCCCACAATAAGCGACGACCTCGATTTCCACGTCGAAAAGCTGGAACCCTAAGCGGTCTGTGAGCATGAAGATTGGCTTCGTGTAGTCTTCTCCTGACAGTTTGATCGCTAATAACCACTTGATGCTGAGACTGGAGGCCTGCGACCAACTGACGAGCAGTAATCGTGGGTTGCCGCTTTGCGGAATTTTGCAAGAAACGATCTTGTCGCGGGGTAGTAACCATATTTCGTCCCCTGTGACGTTCGGCAACATCCCCTGTAAACCTGTAGCGTGCCCATAATCTGCAAATTACGCTTGGTTGGGTGTTGACAGTATCCGCTACGTCGCGTTGAGTTCGATTATTAAAAGACGTATTATTGATAATAAACGTTATTTACAATCAAAGAAAATAATTTTTATTTTGCCTCAGAGAAACTGCACAATCAAACACTTTTAAAAGTTTTCCCTCCATATTCGAAAATCATTACTTATTTAAATTTATTTTTAAATTTCGAAAAACTCTGTAATTTACTTTATTCTATTTTTATTTATTTGCTGCCAGTTATATGCAAAATAAGATTTACACGAAAAAAAAAATTGGGGTCATCTTGTTCCCTAGACTTTGTTGAGGTGTTTATAATAAAATTTTAAAGTGGGATCAATAAGGAATACGGCTTTGGGATCAATTAAGAATGGGATCCATCGTCGTGGGATCAATACGGAGCAACCCGTATTTGCGCCGCTTGAGAACCTCTGCAGAAGCTCTGCAACACCAGCGCAGCCAGCCGTGGCAGGTATATGCAAAGGTGTCGACGACATGTTGCGTCCCACACCAGAGTCCTACCCATTTTCCATAACATTAAAGACATGCCGCTCGATCTCTTGCCATCGTCGTGTGCCATCAAGGCTGGCGTGTCTTAGGATTCACCCAGCGCTGCTGCATCACGACAGGCCATGGTTTCCGAGTCTGTCAACGGCTTCTCCACAACAGTATTGATGCGGCGAATCTCAGGGCGCACCGAAACTGATGGCAAGTTGCGATGCGGAAGGTAGTGCCATCTAACATTGCGACGGACTTTTAGTTTTATCAGCCCCATTTTCAACCCTATTGAGGAATATGTAAGGATTGGGCATATGTAGACATTTACTCTAGATCTAAACTCAGAAGTAAGAGTGGTAAGTGATGAGTACATTATTATTTATATTTGATTAAAGTTAAACGCAACATATACGGTAGTTAGGTATTAGCGATTATTCAGCTCTGTATTGGCAACCTGCATGAGCCTCAATAATATCGGGATTGGTGAGTTTGGTGAGCAACTTCAAGAGGATTAATAATGTTAAAATAACCAAATTCTTCTTCATTCTTTCTCCAGAGTCATCAAAAAACATTTTTTTTAAATGATCCCAATATCATTCATTGGTTCCGATAGTTCGTACGAATGTCGGTAGATGGCTCCCACCGTCGGCGCGGGCGTCGCCTTAAGACGGATATTTGTAGATAGATAGATAGATAATTCTTTATTGTACACCAACAGATTTACAGTAGGACAAGTAGGTAGCATGTAAGTATACAGTTCAATGTACAGTGGGCGGCCTTATCGCTCAAGCGACTTCTTCCAGGCACCCTTGGGATGGACAGTAATGTTTTAAAAACAAATGATATGGTGTGGTCACCGACTAAACTTAAATAGATAGTGCATTAAAACAAAAGAAAGAAAAAAAAGTAAGTAAAATTGGTGGCGCAATTCTCGCCACGTGAGCTAGTGGACTGTATTATGCGGGGATGAAGTTAACATGTTTCATTGACGCTTTACACAACAAACAAGATAGGTGATCGGGTTGCCGCGGAGGTGGATTAGGCATTGAATGCAACCCGAGTAATTAGGAGAGGATGCACTAACCTTCACGGGGCCACGTGCCGTCGCAGCCGGTGCACCGATCTTCTCTTCCTGGCTCAGGAGTTGCCGCCCACATCACTAAATCACTTGAGGGACACACGAGAGGCACAATCCGATCGGTAAAGGTCTATGAAAGCGGTTAAAATCCAACAAACATTATTAATTTCTGAGAGACGCGAGCGCCGCCGGCCATTGTTTTCTAGTTCAAAAAGCGAAGTGACGATGCGGCTACTCTGACCATTGGCGGGCGAAAACTATTGCTATCTTTCACTTAGAGGTAGTGCGGGAGGGAGATGGGTACAGGAAGCGTGTGTTTCCGCGTCAATGACTTGAATTACTACTATTGAGCAAAAAAATACAAATTCTACCATCGGCGCAACCAAAAATAAAATTAATATACGGCTTTACACAAAAAAATATCAACATAAATACTGACATACAAATACATATACATGTATTAAATAAATATATACATAAAGTAGATAGTTCATACTAATACGAAGGGAAAATAGTGAGTGAGCACATAATTGTGAGAAGAATTTGGATGGTTTCAGGCGAAGGTTCGGTGGCCTAGTGGTCAGAGCTTTCCCCTGGAAGGAAAAGATTCGAATCCCGCTTGGACCGATTACAATTTTTTCTATATATTTTGAATAGTTAGCATACTAAATGCTTAAAATTTCATTCAAATATGTTAAAATACTTACATATTATATTCTTATATACCTCTACTAATGGTTAAAATGTATTCCAAACCAGCGAGGAGTTTTCTATAGATCGTAATTTCCTTATTAATCCACAAGTGCCTAAACAGTCCATAATCTAGGGAGGAACTTAAATATATTTTTATGGAGGTGACGCAGAAGTTGCATTATTTCAATAGTTAATGATAATTTCAACTTGGTACCTTCGAGCACTACTGAGAAAAAGGTTTTAACAGATAGATAGACGGACTGAAAAGATTTTTCTAATAATTATGTTTAATCACAGATACTTAATATAATATAATCCTATATAACATGACAAAATCTATGATTGCAGATAATGATTAGACATTTGTATTGTACTTAATTAATTAATTAATTAATAAAATTAATTATTAATATAATCCTTATATTTCATTTATTTTTATTTTTAAATTTATGCACAGTCTATTGTACAAAGACGGACCTAATGCCAAATGGATTATCTGACAGTCTACCTTAGGGTGATGTAGAGATGCTTTGAGGTAGGTGCAGATAATGAACTATACCAGAGGAGGATAGCTTGCACGAGGAAAGAAGATTGAACTAGAACAGAACTACGAGTGGGACAGTGCAGAAGACGGCTGTTAGCTGATTGAAGATATTTGTTACGATGAGAGCCAAGTAGTTTAAAGAAAATTAGTGGGGAATCCTGATCGTAGTCATTGGCAACACTGAGTTTTACGTCCAAGAAAAGGAGGAGTTTATATTTTTTTTATATATATAGGACACGTTAATTAGAATTAGACTTCGCCTTGCCTGATGGTAAGCTGAAGGCAAAGTCCCAGAAAAGAGGGTCACCATTACTTACACATACCTACCGTGTGACAATGGTGACACTCAGCTTGACGGCCTCGTCATATGCTTTTTCACGCCCCGCTTAAAGGACCCGTGACTGTAGGAAGAAGGAAACACGTAACGTCCATTAAACTCCTCTTTTTCTTAGGTCGTTTCACCTTTAAATAGTGACGCGCCCGCCTCACAGACGTCATCTACATTCTCTCTACTCTACCCTTGCCAGCGAGGGTAATGTGTTACGCGCGTATGTATAATATAATAATAATAAATTAAAAATAAATATTCTACAACATTCCCCACAACGCTATCTAGACCCATGGCAAGCACAGCTTAACTAGCTTATGATTACTAAGTACTGTGTGTACTTATCAAAATGGAGGGATATAAAGGCGATTAAAAAAATATAAATAAGTACCTAGGTCATATCATAACATTTAAAATTTGAGAATACCTCTGTCACAAAAAACAACCCTCAAAAAGTCGAAAATAAGTTGTGTTAGTTAGCCCTATAACTTTGACATGACAAGGCTTACATCAAAATATGTATTACTAGGTATATCAAAGTTATAGGGCTAACTAACACAACTTATTTTCGCCTTTTTGGGGGTTGTTTTTTGTGACGAGGGTTTATTTAATTTTTAATTTAATTTTAATTTACACTTTTTAAACTGATCTACTTGTCAAGCTCTTTTATTTGATACCCATATTGAGGGAGTTGAGAAAAATGATGAAGTCCGTCAGTGGCGGCCATCTTGGATATAGACATATTTTTTTCAAACATAGCTAAGAACACTCCCAACTAATATACCTTTATAAAAAATAAACTAAATTCAAATCGGTTCATCCGTTCAAGAGCTACGAGCCACTCACACACATACCTACACACACACACAGACACGTCAAACTTAAAACACCCCGTCGTTTTTGCGTCGCTAAAATAAAATAAAAAAGCTTAAAGTAAAATAAATTAAGAAAAAATAAAAAGCCCGACAGCAGCAGCTGTCTAACTAAAAGATCGAAACCTTTTCGTCTGAGATCGAAACATGGTTGATAGCAGGCGATACCCATTCATTTTAATTCGGTTTATGATTGGCAAGTAGGTACTTTTACTTTAGGCGCGGTAGGTAAAGTACCGTCTGTTATCAAAATTGGTTCGATCTTCAAGATAGCAGTCGGGTATTTTAATTTTTTA
Organism: Eilema griseolum; assembly: GCA_963662185.1. Taxonomy (NCBI): domain Eukaryota; kingdom Metazoa; phylum Arthropoda; class Insecta; order Lepidoptera; family Erebidae; genus Eilema; species Eilema griseolum. The sequence continues at coordinate 55,145,582 of OY759229.1, read as the reverse complement.
TAAATTATTTATTATTACTAACGCAGTTAATTGAGTTAGTGATACGCTTAGGTCATGTCATTACATAACGGATGAAAATATAGGTACCGTGGATACCTAGTCGAAATCGAAAAATACCTCTTTTTGGAATTCGGGCTATTAAAACGATATTCGTTTATACCCAAACGAATATCGTTTTAATATTTTGTTTTGAAAAGATCACCGCCGCGTAAGGGGCAGGTGGGAACATTTTAAATGGCTGCTTGTTAGTAGGAAAACAATAAGTATCATAATACCATAGCACCGCGTTGGACCCAGCATTTGATGACGGGTGTTGAGGTGTTGACACAGGTGCCTTGCGTACTCGCCAGTCGCCAGACGCCAGCCGCCTCGCCACAGATGTACTAAACAACGCGGCGGGTGATGTAGCAATGCGGAAGAGCATTCCGACTCGGAGCATCCCTGGGTGCTATAACAGCATTATTTTCATTTTTCACGTGGATAAGCGTTCCCGCCTACCTTTGGGGGGGCTTTAACTCTCCTGGGCTAACGGTAAGTGTGTGTCGGATTAAAACTGTCTCGAACCATTTAAAACAAAATAAGGCAAAGCGGCGCGCGGCGTTTGGCTAGATAGGATATTCCGTGCGCGTCCGCGTCGCCGATGACCTCCCTTTACCGCAGCCGCATCCACGATCCGTGTGATACTGACACCGAACAACAACACTGAGGTTGCCGTCAAGGATGTTCTCGCAATACGTTATATACAGAGTGGAACATACAAATTTCACTCAAAGGAAACATTCCCTTATTTTTAAAAAGGAACAAAACTGCATTCAATGCCTTTGTTCCTTCGCTTGCTACACCAGGTAATCGAACTGACTAACATCCGAAAAAACAACATTCTGTATTTTGTGTGTGTTCTCCCTACAGTCCCGGGTCCTTTAAGCCGGGCGTGAAAAAGTATCAGATGAGGCCGCCAAGCTGAGTGCCACCGTTGTTACATTACTTAGTATCTGTAATGGTCACCCTCTTTCCTGAGACTTTGCCTTTACCATCAGGCCAGGGGAAGTCAAACAAACCTCAACCCCCCCTACATAAAATAGTTAGATCTGATTTATAGCGTTTTAATTTCTAATAAATCCATAACACATCAAGCCCGTGACTTTTTGAATAGATTTTTTCTATCAAAACGATTCATGGAATCTAAAAATAAATATATGTACATAACTGTGTAACATAACAGCCTCAACACGGCGACAGACATATTCGGATTCGAGTCTCTCCGGGTCATCATCATCCGGACCATAGAAGTCGAAGAGACACAAAGAGATACGACGAAGGTAATATCTTGTTTTATTTTTCAATGATTTGGTTGGTCGAAGAGATTGAAGACAACCTGTGTAGTTTAATTTTGATATCATGAACATCAACACTTACAAGTGCACTGACGTAATCCACTAGCGCACTTTCATCGACACTCATCCAAATATGTTTTTGAAATCTCACTCACAATGCAAAAGCCGATGTCGCCATCTTGGGTACTTTTATTTGACATTTTGTACCTTCCTCACCTGAAGGTGGATCTAGACCAAACGAATATGAAGCTAGAGCTAGAACAAGAGCATTCTGTCTCTGCATACCCTTGCAGAATTTGAGATAGAGGGGATAGAATGAGCATTCGCTCGTCGAGTGTAAATAGATGACCGAGGGTCATCGGAGGTATGAGGGAAAACCCTTATAGGGTAATTTTACACCCCGGTAATGGTAACCTGAGATGGCCACCCCATGTATTCTACTACCGCTAGTCTGCAAAGACGGAGTTCGTGGAGATTACCACACGAAAAAAAGTAAGATGAATCTTTGAATGACAAGTAAAATGCCCGCCCGGACTCGTGGTCACACCAGGTTATCACACCAGTGTGACTAATAGGAATTTTTCTCTTGTTTGTTACCCTCCGGACTCGTGATCACACCAGGTTATCACACCAGTGTGACTATCAGGATTTTTTTTCTTATTATTTACACCGCCACTAACTTGATTTTGATTAAATATTAATTATCCTATTTTTCTAAAGTTGTTCAACCCATCCCCTCACTTGAAATATGCAAGTCAGCAAACTTGTCATAATATTGATGATGATTATGTTGTGATTATGATGATTCATTGCACATTTTAATAGATTTTTTTCTAAACATACCAGGCCATTGCTGTCTATTTGCAGTAGAACAACTGCCATTATAGGCAAACATCTGTTAAGTTTTTAGAATAGCATCGTTCGTAGTAGCCTTAGTATGTATAGCATAGCAATCTTAGCAGTTACCTCAAAAAGATTGAAAGTCCATACTACGTCACGACTAGAGACGTGTCAACTCGTGTTGCTAAGGCTGACTGGGGCTCCAGAGTAAACATTATTTCAACCATATATGTACAAGCACCCCCTAAATAATAATATAGTTTATAGTAAGTCATGATCAATCTGTGGGTGACATTTGAATGACACATGAAAACAGAAATTGACAGCAGCAGTGGGTATTTTATAAGATTAAATGGCCATTAGGTATTATCATAGATAATTAATAATATGCAGCCAACGCGGGGGTTGTTAAAAATAGTGATCAGTTTGCAGATAAAAACATTCTTCATTATGTACGAGGGCTGCTACTTATGTATGCGGAATAGAAAAAATAAACAAATGTATATGGCTCAATATGATTTTATTGTTTTTCAAAGTATTCTCCACTATGATCGATGCACTTTTGCATTCGATAAAACCAATTTTTAAAACACTTTTTCCACTCTGATTGAGGTAGATACCTCAATCAGAGTGGAAAAAGTGTCTTGGAGATCCAAAACGTGCTGTTTGAACGCGTCTACGGCATCTTCACGGGTCGAAAATCGTTGACCACGTAATTTATTCTTTTTTTTTTTTTTTTTTTTTACGTGCGCAAAATCCCCACTGATACCTCCCCACCGGAGCCGGTGGAGGAGGTTATGTCGGACTCGAACCGACTAAAACGCACGCCGCCTGTGGGTCGTTTAGGTTGCCGAAGGTGAGGTTGACAGGCATATCCCTCGCACCCCGGCCGACCCAGGGCCATCTCTCACGATATGGCCCTCTTCTCGGGTGTGGGGACTACAGAGTCCCCAACTCGTCCCCGGAAACGGGGAGGCGCGCCACGCGCGCCACCGCCGCGGCCTGCTTCTGCCAGGGTGACAGGCGGCTTCACCTGTCACCCCCAGGCCGGCGCTCATGGGGGGCGGAGGTCGTTCATCGATCTCCGACGCCCGAGTTGCCTTCGTGCGCGGGCAGCTTGTCTTGCGATCCTTCGTCGCTCCCGCTGCCGCTCCCGCCCCGACGTAATTTATTCTTTACATTTGGGAATAAATAGAAATCATTGGGAGCCAAATCAGGGCTGTACGGCGGATGACCCATTAATTCTATTTTTTGACCATCCAAAAATGTAGTTGTTTCCTGAGATGTATGACAGCTGGCATTGTCATGGTGAAGTATGATTCTGCGTCGCTGGTTGTTTTTGCGTATTTCTTCAAATACTTCTGGCAAACAAATGGTCGTGTACCACTCCGAATTAACCGTTCTGCGATTCTCCAGTGGTATTGTAGCCACATGGCCATTAATACCAAAAAAGCAGGCCACCATTTGATTTACAGTGCTTTTTGCACGAGCCACTTTCGTAGGGTTTGGCTCATTTTGAAACACCCAAACTGTTGATTGTTGTTTAGTTTCGGGATCGTACGCGTAGATCCAGGATTCGTCACCTGTGTAGATATTATAAACAGATTTTGAGTCACCTCCGTTGATTTTTTTCAAGGTTTTCTTGCACCATTCGACGCGAGCATCTTTTTGATCCTCAGTTAAGTTGTGCGGGATCCAACGCGAACAAATTTTTTTTACAGACAAATGTTCATGTAATATCCTATGAATGCTCGTCATACATATGCCCAGAATGGCCTCTATCTTGCGATACGTAACATGGCGGTCTTGCATTATTAGTTTTCGCACAGCTTCAATATTTTATGGCACAACCACCGATTTCGGGCGACCTTCTTTAACTTCGTCCGTGAGCTTACTCCGCCCGCGATTAAACTCACTAAACCAGTGATACACAGCCGTTTTTGATGGAGCTTCACCACCAAAAGTCGAAGTTAATTGATCTACGCACTGCTGTTGTGTTAAACCACGTCGAAAATCGTAATAAATCATAATACGAATATTTTCACGAGTGAGTTCCATTTTTTCAGCGATATGACATTTTAAACCCAACAAAAACAAAACACTAACGTATATAAGAAAAACAATATTAGCGGCCAGTATTTAAAAAAAGAACGAATATGTGCATGGAGGTCAGACATTGCGTTTAAAATTATTGGAATCCCAGATTCCGCATACATAAGTAGCAGCCTATGTATTTATGTAAATATGATCCTAAATACATTTATAAGTTTCCTTTCCTGTTTCCTGTAAGCTTCCCTAAAATTGTAAAATAAAATAAAAAAAAACCATTCCATTGCATGAGCCAGGTTTTTCTAAGCAGGCCTTATTTTTGTGATTTCCTAGATGTGATGTGATGTGTTCCTTGATTCGGCATGATCTGCCGAACGTCTGTCATCCAGTGGAACGCCTTTGCAAAAATAACCGGGAACAAGCCAAAACAAAATCGCGAGTGGGTACAGTAGGCGTCGTGTGTCGTAGACGTGATCGAGATCGGGTTCGAGTTTGTAGTGAAAGGGAAACGAGTGGTAGTGCAGATACGCGTGGTAAAAGAACTCGAAGAGTATAGATCGATATATTTACTCCTAAAAATCTTTTTCACTGTTCACCGCCAATAATATGATGGCTGTTGCAAGCGCCATGATCCTCCGTGATCATGGCGCTTGCAACAGCGCCGAAATATCGGAAACTCAGAACAATACAATATGTTACAACATGTTATCCCGAAAACTTTAATACTAACATGATAAATTAAATTAAAGGAAGTTCATAAAATCTTAACTTATAAATTCAATATAACAGACTCAGCACTTCTACTCGAGGAACCGTCACTTATTAACAATGAAATTATCTTTGACACCTTTTATTTACTAAAATGAGTTCTTTGTTTTATATTACCGTCAAGGCTTTAGCCTTGCAGCATAGCCATTTAGCACAGTCATATCATCTGGGTATCTGATTCCTAAAGTTCATGTTATCGACTCTAGTACTATTACCTAGGCAGCTAGGCATATCTACATATTATTTTGTAACGATTGATAAATTAAAAATTAAACGTTTGTTTGCGTTTAGTAAATACTTCATGTTAAAAAAAACGCACAAAAGAGAAATAGTTGTCAGTGCGTGACACGGCGACGACGGTGCCTGGTGACCGCTGGTGACAGTTGTGATAAGTTGTGTATTCTCTTTGGTTGTGATTGTGACAAGCGAATATATGAGTGTCAGTTGCTTTGGTCAGTTGAGCGGTGACCGGTCGGTGGCTCGGTGCAACCTATTAGTGAGTGCGACTTGCAACAGACCAGGCTTGACGTCTGCTTTGTGCTGACTGCTGGCGCCCAGTTACAACGTCTGTGATAAATTCCAGTCAGCCATTGACGCACTCCTTGCGCGGAGAATGCTGCCCCACGTTACGTACAGTTAGCTCGGCATGCGCCGCGGTCGCGGACGCGGGCGTCATGCCTGGCGCGAGCGAGAAGTGGCTAGTGGCTAGCGACAGTCTAGTGTGCAGCTGTTGGTTCAGTGCGTTGCGTTGGCGCAATTATACTTTTGGGTGAGGTGTAGCTACATACTATTTAACCATAATAATATATTGCTTACTTAACCCGACGAAATACGAACACTTTTTTTTAATAAACCATTAGTAATTAATATCACGTAGGTAAGCGCTATAAATATTAGTGGTACGTACCTACGTATTGTAAACATCTGCTGGCAGCACGGCCGCGAGCGTTTCGCGGCCGGGGATGGGGTGCAGCTGCGCATACATGACGACAATCAGAGCTCTCTGGCATTACTCACGCGCACAAACAGCACTGGCGGCAGTGCGCCATCGGCGACATGCGCGGCAGCGGCAGTCGCAGACACAGCTCGCGCCCCCCTTCGGTGCGCGACGACGAGCGGTTGATACTCGGTAGATCTCACCCCGGGAGCTGCCGGCTCCCTGACTCTCCGTGGTGTGGCTACTTTGCCAGTGTCTCCTCGCTGCGAGAATAACAGGTTAGTCCAGGCTGTTCTTAGAGCGTAGCCGGCTGCGCAGGTGTGGCTCCTCCACCACTGAGTACATGTTCCTTAGGTTATAATTGTCGGAAAATATCATGCCGATGGCAGGGGTTAGGCGCTGAGATGATGATGGTTTGCGCTACGACCACGCAAGCACCGACCAAGGGGTGAAACCTCTACACTAACGTGAAACGGTTTGGAAAACATTCCTGGTTGTGTCCCTTATACATTTTTTGGGCATTTTATTAACATAGGTAGGTACCTATTTAGGTAGTACCATTTTTTAAATTTATTCGCCTGCGCTACTGGTTTTGATTGGGTTTGAATGAAACTTTATCTGATGTACCTACGCCAAGGGGCCTTGAAACGTTCCGATAACATGACGACTCGCTTTACCAGTTTTAGGGTCCTCCGACATTACGACATTTGAATCTAAATATCTAGGCTAGGTATATCAAAGTTAAAGGACTAACCAACATATTTTTCAACTTTTTTTGGTAGTTTTTTTTTGTGACGGGGTTTTATTAAATTTTTAATTTTTAAGCTCAAAACCCGGCTTTATCAACAACAAATTTCAGCTACTACTGTTTTAAGTCCAAGGTGCAAGTCCATTCTTGGCACTCCACTCAGATGGTGGGGTAACCTGTACCGGTTGTATTTGTCGATTAACGAAAGATATCTCCCACGGCTTTCACCCATGTTGTTATTGTCTTACCTTCTCACCCAATCGAAGTGAGGCGCGCTCGGCATTTCTGTAAACATGCGCGGACGCAAGCGACGGGCAACAAGCACTACCCCACCCCACCCAGTCAGCCAGCCCAGGGCCAGGGGGCCCACGTCTAAACTAATTGTGAGGTGTGAACGCAAGTGGGAGGGGTCCGGCGCTGTCGCCGCCCCCGACAGCCGCCGCCCGCGGCCGCGTTCACTCGCTAGTGTCGTGCGACGCACCTCGGCGTAGCTACTGTACTGTACTGTACTCACGATACCTTTACCTTGATGAGAACCTAAGAAGTAACAAATGAAGCAGTCGCTGCGCATTGTTGGTGTCGGTGTGGGGTGGAGGCATGTGCAGCGCCTGCGCCGGTGCCTCGCCACTCACTGCACTGCTGTCAGTGCTGTGGTGTTGCTGGTCTGCTATACGAGTGGTCGCCTGACACTGGTGAACCTGCGCTAGTCGTGAGTCGTGGAGCGCATCCACGCCGCCGACCCGGTGCCTGGTGCCTGGTTAATGGCGCCTGGTGCCTGGTTAATGGCGCCTGGCGCTTGGTGCTTGGTGCCTGGCTGGGTGACGCGTAGTCGTCCGTTGTTAGCAACGATCAATCTAATTCAACTAGTTTATCGTGTCAAGTAGTGATAAATAATTTTGTAATCAGCTGACACATACATAACACAATGTATGTAAGTAGGTAGGTAAGGCAGTAAGGTACCTAGAGGCAAAGCCAGGCAGCGGCGACATCACTCCTAGCGTGAAGAAACGTCTCTGTGGGCAGGTAATCAATGCTAGGCAGGTGCAGGCGCGTATAGTACCACAAACAACGACAGTTAATCTGTGGTCGCACGTCGCCATGTCGGCCGGAGCCCGGAAGCCAGCTCGACTTCTTGGGTAATCGGTGTAGATAATATAATTCTCGTTATCTATCGGAATGCCCGTCATATTACTATTATCACTAGGTATCGCTACAACGGCTCAGGTACCTACCTAACTACTAATATTTTGATTTTCCAACGGAGATAGGTAATACCTAACCGTAATTTTACCTAATATCTGAATGCCGGCCATGTTCCATGAATTGGTTGGCACTTAGCAGGTAGGTACCTACCTAACCTAAGGTGTACCGTGTACCTACCTAACGTCTAAAGTGGCTTAGGTAAGTAGATACCTACCTACTGGACTAGGTACTACCACTGACTACCGCTGAGTTGCCTGATAGAGACGCGAACTTTCGTAGTCATACCATCATATTAATTAGGTAGGTAGCCCATCGCAGTCCACAGCTGCACTGCTGGACACAGGACTGTCCCAATGTTGAGAAACTTCGGCCTACTGTTCCTACGCCTGGCCAGACGAGTTGGTACAAGTGGTTGCGTAGATTACAAGTATTTAACTTAATAATCAACCATTTTGAGTAGGTGTCTATCCAGGTAGGTTAGGCACCTACCAACTGCCAAGTAGGTTGGTAAGTAAGTAGGTACATACTTTGCGCGGCGTGACCTAAAATTAATTGTTGACGTATATACTTACCTAGAACTACCTAATAGGTACCTATCCACTTATCATCCTACTCATAAATATGAAATGTTTGAATATTTTTGCTTCCTTTTTAAATACCTAGCAGGTAGGTCTGTACTTAGGCAGGTAAGTATGTAGGTACTTAACTTGTGTAATATATCCTTTATCTCTAGGTACTAATATTAGGTAGGTGGGTATACTAAACGAAGATGGGCTGTAAGTTTGTTTGAAATGAGTAGGTTCCGATTCCGAAACATAGAGTTATATGCACTTACGCAGTACTTATAACTCAATGTTCCGAAAGTACAGGACCGATGTGACGTGATGACCTTGCACCGTTCGTTGTGAAGACGTTAAATGTGCCCCGGGTGGGTGGTGCCATAGGCTATATTCACAGATATCCGTGGTTATATTATAATAGATATTGCAAAAAATTTAAAAATTCTTCTTAAACTACAATAATTATTAGGTACCTAGCTATCTATTGTGTGTCCGAATATTTATTGTTGCAAATACTATTATTATCTATTATGTGCCCAAGGTGTAAAAAATGATCTTAAACGCCTCACAAACAACAAAAACAAGACACACACTAAAATAATGTAAGTAGGTACTTAGTTATACAGGTGCCAACCCACTATGAATTAGCAGAACGACGTGTAACGTGCCTTATTCAATATGAGTAGCAAGTTCCACTAGCGCAGCGCAGTATCGCGTATGTCTAACTTACTTGTAGAGTTCTACGGCTGTAGTGCCTGTACTCTTCCCGCCCCAACCCCCAACTGCCGCCCCATGTGCCATGAGGCCGTCACCCGGGCACGTGCTGCCCGTGGTCTGTATTTTGCGAATAGTTTTACCAATAACGGCCACATTATTTGTGAGTCTCACAGGTACGCCACATTCAGGTCGCGGTCTGTAGTGCCGGTACCGTAGGATTACTTACTGTAGTTTGTTTTTGTTTAAGTATGTCTTAGCCAATCTTTCGCCCTTAAATATGGCGTTTACTTATAGAAGGGTGAAAATTAAAGATTACATGTAGGTACCTATATTTAATACCAAATCATAAAAATATAAGTAAAAATAAAGCATAAAAAAATAACGTGACCAACCGCTGCACGCAAATATGTATCTCAACAGTCGACATTACGGTTACAATTGGTTTGCAGCTGCGTGACCTTGTAGTAACGTTACGTATTAGCCAACCTTTTTTAATGCTAGAGCTGCCTGATATGTTGCTCGGGGCACATATCTTGGACCTACAGTGTGCTCTACTCGTACACGCGCAGTACACGATTCTTGGGTCTCTTTTGTGGATGTCACGGGGTGCTGCGGCGGTGGACGAGCTCAAATTCACTACCGAGTAGCCGTGCATTTTACCATATAAAGACTAGTAATCTTTACATAACATAACATAAACTCACGCCTGGATATAGGCGTGAGTTTATCCTACCCCAAAGGGGTAGGCAGAGGTGCTATAGCACCCACATTTCGCCAGTTTATGTTTAGGTCTATTGCCATTAACCGGGTACTTATAAACCTGCGTTAAATACACACATAACTTCGAAAAGCATCGAAAAGCCATGGTAAACCTGAGATCGAACCCGAGACCTCATCTCAGCAGTCCATTACCCACGAACCACTAGACTACCGCGGTAGTAATCTTTACACAATACATGTGGTATATTATATGGTAAAATGTACGACATATGATTTTACTCACGCGTCGTTAGCTTTGTGTTTAAGAGTCGGCCTTGCGACCGAGAGGTCCCGGGCCATTACTCTATGCATAGAACTAGCGAGTTAATCCGCTTAAAGTATTAGTGTGCTAATACTAAAGTACTCACCAGTAGGTCGGTGCCATCCCAGTCGAAGGAGGTAGGACACGACGGTTTCTTACGTCCCACATCCCAATTGAGCAGAACTGGAAATGTACTACCGCGCTACAGAATACCGTGGCCATAATAAATATAATAACCTCTTGTTGTATTTCCGGTGGTGAATTGAGTAGCCAGAGCTCACTGGAGAGTTTTTGTGCTGTCAGTGGGAAGGCCGAAGGCTTAAGTTGACACCGCTGACTGGTGGGGGCGCAAAATTGCGTGGCAGTCAGGGAGTCCTGGTCAAACGGTTAACCGACGGCCGCCCGCAGGCTGTACGGCTCCCGAACCTGGTGATCGCCTCAGTCGCCTGGGGAATGTAAATTTAACACAACATAACATAAACTCACCCCTATATCCCCGAAGGGGTAGGCAGAGGTGCTACCACCCACATTTCACCAGTTTATGTTTAGTTCCCAATGTAATAGCTGGCGAGCCTATTGCCATTAACCGGGCACTTATATATAAACCTGCGATAAATACACACATAACTTCGAAAAGCATCGGAAAGTCATTGGTGTATGCCATGGTAAAACCTGGGATCGCACCTGAGACCTCGTCTCAGCAGTCCATCACTAGGATACCGCGATAAATGTTCGATATTACATTAATTATTTACTTGTCTTCATTATCACAGTCGCACACTGCACCACTGCACCCGAAATAGCCATAGGTATCTAATATAATAGATTCCTAACAACAGTGACAACAAGATTCTATTGAATGCGTAGGTAATAGTATTAATACATAGATAATAGTACTACGTGTAGTATCAGATATTATCAGTTCTGTGCCGTAGGTCGTAAATATTCAAACGTGTCTCATTCGACAGTCCGTTAATCGAAGGTTACAGGCTATAAATCATCGTACTTAGCGAAGCGGAGGTAATCATAAATGGCAACAAATCGGCAGATTCCCATACATTTTGAAACCTATTAAATAATGGCTTCGGACGTGGGGCGACGGGCGGGCCTGCAACAGAACCTCAAGTAGCTGAATATAACACGCAATACGCACCTTCACAGAGTGAGCGTGGCCGACCCGTCCCCCCATGCTGTCCTCAGAACCGACCGGACTCTGCGTAGCGTAGGTACATTTTTTTATACCACTTAGGTGGCAGACAAGCACACGGCCCACCTGATGGGAAGTGGTTACCGTGGCCTATGGACGTGTGCAATACCAGGGGCGTCACACTCGCGCTGCCGACCCGATAAAAACCTCCTAATGCCCCTTTTAAAGAACCCAATTTTGTAGGCGCATGACATACCGCAGCAGGGAGTTCATTCCACAACTTGAGTGTGCGTGGGATGAAGTTTCTTTCATACCGCACAGTGCGTACCGCCTCAGGTTGCAATGTGTATCTAGGGATGAATTCCCTGCTTACGGCGAGCGGTGCGATCATAAAACGATGCTACAATTCATATGAGCACAAAATGATACAATTCATCTGAGCACAAACCGTTGTAGGCGGAGAGGTTCCACATCACCTGCGAGTATGGGATTGTCAACCAGCCTCAACGCCCGTCTTTGCACCGAGTTTGCACTTGTTGTATAGAGCATATCTTGGTGTCATGATATATGCCGGTAACTGTAACCATAAGTATATAAACACAAACTAAGTGCCTAGTGCCGTTTCACGGTCCCAGGAACCTTGCAACTCATTATCATCAATATTTCAGAAACCGTGTAAGTTACATTTATTATTTGTTCTACGTATAAAAGTTATTCGTATTCCTGGCAACACGAAACTTGTCTCATTTCATCTAGCGCTCAGGAGCTGTTAAAGTTGGTACTCAAGTGTATTTTGCGGCCAATATTAGTGGCAAAAACTTTTCTCAGATCTCGAATTGGTGTAGTCGCAGGAAAGTTATATCAGGCTTTTTATCAACCGTTGTTCAATATTCAATGCGAAATAGCTGCTAATAACAAATAATATCTGATGGGTAATGTTACATCACTTTCATTGGTTGAACATTGCCTACCCAGGACCCAGGACCCAGATACTACCGCTAGGGCTGTCACTTCCATGTTTAACCAACTGTTACTAAAGAGAAGGTTCTGATATTTGTCTGCATGGAAGGTATTTAGTACGTCTTCTTTTTTACTTGGTGAAGGATTGTTCGGTTAGTGGACGCGTTACGGGACGTTTCTGGAAGCGGGATGGGACGGTCGACGACCCACGGCCAGGGACAATGACCTCCCAACAAGCAAAGTAGCGATAACAGGGTCTAAATTTAAAGCTCTAAGTTATATAGTAGCTATATAAGATCTAAAATAATACTTTTAGGTGATAGTACGGATATAAGAGAGTTTGCTAAAGCACCAGCGATAGTAAGGTGATATAAAAGATATAGAAAAAATACGCTGCAGCTTAAAGTTGTAAAAAGGTGCTATAAGCTACAACTTTACAGTCGTTATTGCAGCTTTAAGTGGATTTTAACATTAAAAGCTCTTTTAGAGTGGCTACTATCACTTGCTGATGTAAATGCTCTATTTAAGTGCTATGTATACCTTTAAGTGCTAAACATCACTTTTGGTGTTAAAGTGGTTATAAGAAAACCCTCAAGCCGTTTAAGGGTTATAATAATCAATCTTATAACTCTTAATAGTGCAGTGATACAATGGAGTTAAGGTACCCTGTTCAAACACTATATGTGTTTTAGCGCTTGAGGTGCTAGAGAAGCTTGAAGCTTTATAGCCCTATAAGAGAGCTAGTGTGGATATTATTAAGTCTTATAGCGATATGATTTTTGTTTTAAATATGAAACCCTTCTCTATCACCTTAAGCTGTTTAACTAGGTTATTTATATTATAAAGCTTTAAATTACTCTACATTAGTGTTAATAATCACTTTGAATGTTAAAAAATGCCGTTATATCGCTTATGTGGTAAATTTTAACGTCCATCTTTTATTTTACTGACCACACTAAGTAAATACACGCGTACCTTTTCGTATTTAAATAATGCAAAGAGAAATTAAATCATGGAGGCTCAAGAAGAAAACTGGTGCAATGAGAAAGAAAATCCAGATGGTATATGACAATATAAAAAACTCAACAACTAACTCTAGTATAGACTACAATGCTTTACATTCTAATAATTCGCGTAATAATGAAGAGGGTTCCGTCCATCAAAATATTGAAAATGAACAAATTAAAAAGTTTCGACAGACTAGTAAAGCGGAACAAATGAACATTAACACGTTAAGTGAGCAGAACTGCAGTTTAGCTAATGAACTTCAAGTAGATGCCTTGGAACAAGACATGGGGACAGATGCTATAGAGTACTACAATTCTTTGCCACTAAGTAATTCCGAAGATTCGGATGAAGAGCCTCAAGAGTATTTTTACAATAAAAATCTTGAATTTCGAAACAATTTAAGAACATGGGCTGTGCAAAAAAATATAAGTCAGGCATCATTCCAAGATTTGATTCTTATTGTGAATAAGAGATTTGGAAATATATTACCATCTGACCCTCGGACTATTTTGAAAACACCGAAAACAAAATCTGTAAAAGCAATGGATGGTGGGGATTATTGGCATCATGGAATCACAAACACTCTGACTAAAATACTGGCCAGTTGGGACAAACTCCCTGATAAAATTGAATTAAATATAAATTTGGATGGTTTACCTATTTATAAAAGTGCCAAGAAAGAGTTTTGGCCAATTTTAGGCAACATTTTTAAATATAACATTAGTCCATTTATAATAGGAATTTACTACGGAACAGGGAAGCCGAAGAACCTAGAGTTCTTTTTGAATGATTTCGTTAGTGAAATGGGGGAATTACTGGAGCAAGGGATTTCTGTGGACGGGAAAACCGTTTCTATTAAAATACGGTGCTTTATTTGTGATTCACCGGCACGTGCGTTTGTTAAAGGTAACTAAGTGAATGCAGCAGATTTATGAGCACGATGTTATTTCAATTTTTGCAAGTTTCGTCTAATGTATGTCTAGTATATTATTTTTTTTTGCAGGTGTTTGCAATTTTAATGGTAAACATGGATGTTTAAAGTGTACAATGGTTGGAAATTATTCGCACACTTCACATACTGTAGTGTTTTCTACGAGTAAATATCCTCCAAGGAATGACAACGATTTTCGAAAAAAAATATATGGTGGTCATCATAAGGTGGATTCGCCACTATTAAAGTTGCCCATCAATATGATAGAAGATTTTCCGGTAGCTGATTCACTACATTTAATTGATCTCGGTATAATGAAAAGATTACTGCAGGGGTGGAGGGATGGTAGTTTTGGCAGATATATAACGAAATGGCGTGCGCAAGATATAGACACAATAAACGTATTTTTAAATAACTGTAAACTACCTTCGGAAATACATAGATCGGTAAGAACCCTAGATTGCCTAGCATATTGGAAAGCTAGTGAGTTTAGGACGTTCCTATTTTATTTGAGTATTGTCATATTGCCTAAAGTTCTCCGCCAAGATGCTTATGAACATTTTTTGGCTCTGTTTTGTGCTGTAACAATATGTAGTGCTAACAATTACCGCCACTTGCTGCGTTTAGCAAATGAAATGATTCAACATTTTGTCGAACGTTACAAATATTTTTATGGCTCAGAATATATAACGAGTAATGTTCACAACCTTCTTCACGTAGTTGAAGAAGTCAAAAGATTCGGTCCTCTCCAATCATTTAATACCTATCCATTTGAAAACAAACTGTTCCTAATAAAGAATATGATTAGGCAAGGGAATAATCCACTCGCACAAGTTGCTAATCGAATCTGTGAAAACGATAGTATTACCATTGATGTCATGAAACAAACCGTAAAATTTGATAAACCATTTACTACGGAACGTAGAAATATGACGATCCTACATTTTGAAGATTTCATACTTTCTCCTAAACGGGCAGATAAATATTGTTTAAGCCAGAGTAGAAATGTTATTGAAATACAATGCATTATTTCAAATAAAGGAGAAATAAAAATTATTGGCAGAAAGATTACAAATATAACAGATATATTTGAAAAGCCAATTAATTCAACTTTTCTATACTCGTATAAAGCTGATGAGAAAAATATGACTTCTGAAGAGGTGGCACTGATTCCCACAGATATTTTTTGTAAATTAGTGTGTATTAGCTACCAAGATATTTCATATTTTATTCCCCTGATACATACGATATGAAGATAAATAAAATACAGTTTAAATCAACACGTTGTATTTATTTATACCTATTAGATAGGATCTAAGTTGCGACAATAGAAAGACATTAGAAACTAAAATGCAAAACAATAGTCATTCTCATCATTCGGTGACAATAATAATGAACAATGTACATAGGTACTAACAGAAAATATATAAATCAGTCAATATGAACCTCGTCTACATAACTAAAAATTGCACATAAATATCATACTAATCGAAAATAATATGAGATCGCTCTTATTTGGCAGAGAAGTAAAAACAAGATTTACAAAAATAAATCTAGTACAAACAAAAACATTACAAAAAAATACCTCATTTTGACAGAGATATAAGCAGACATTTAACTTTCTCGTAATAACAGCAGAATGATAATATAAAATAATTACAAATATTAACAAAGGGATTCTTCATTGTCAACTGAAAGATTTGTTTCATCATCGCTAGGAATTTCTGTGACCTGATTTACAGTTTCATTGCCTTTAGGACCATCTGTTGTATCAATATCATATAAAGTTGTATCAACAATTGTAGTCGGATTTATTACATTCAGTTTGGTACGCTTTGCTCTTAATCTTGATGTCGAAGTTCTTTGGTTTTTCGATTCAAGCCTTTTTCTAGAGTTTTTTAATAAACTTTTAAAAAAGTCGTCATTGTCTTTAAGAGTATACTTATTATCTCCAGCATAGACGAGACTCCAAAAAAAGTGTATTACATTTTTAAAGTCTTTGAACGGTATTTTCGAATTTTCACTTCTGCTTCCACCACTCCAAGAACATTCGCATAGAAACTTTCTATCAAACATAATTTCCGCGTATCTATAAGCACAATCTGTAGCTTTGCCTTTGCCACACACTATAGAATACGTTTGAAATAATGTCTGTTGAGTATTTTTATCTGATAAGCTTCGTTCCAGTTCGTTCAAAGCCCTTATGTTCTCAATTGGTTGAATGTATATTGGTGTATTTTCTTTAGTATTTCTGGACTCCATTAAAGGTTGGATATTACTATCTGGCTGTTTAATTCGGAGAGAAAGGTCGTCCAGTTGGACCGAAAAACCAGCAACTCTTTGCACAAGATTGTCTTGAATTTTTTGTAAGGATTGCACTGCTTCCAAAATTACTGATTGATTTGTTAAAACCTGATTTAAGGTTTCAAGAATTTTTGTTTCATGGCAGTTCCCAGCATTTCCATCAATTATTTGTAAATTGTATACAGTATTCGTGTCAGTTATTAGAGGCATAGTTCCATCTGTACCAGAATTGATTTCAACATCTCTTACCTGAAAAAAAAGAGAATTTCCCGATTAATATTATTAATGTGAAAGTTCAGTATGTTGGCAGATTTTATACAAGACTAGAGGACCCGCCCTCGCTTCGCTTCGGGTACCAAAGTTAGGGGATGATTTTCAGATTGAAAACTATCCTATGTCCTTTCTCGAGTCTTAAACTAACCGCACTCCAAATTTAATCTCAATCAGTTCAGCAGTTTTAATGTGAAAGAACAATAGACAAAGTTACTTTCGCATTTATAATATAAATAAATAAATAAATAAATATTCAACGACTTTCTACACAACGCTATCTAGACCCATGGTAAACATAGCTTAACTAGCTTGTGTTATGGAATCTAGAATGCGGATAAACAAACTTAGATACTTTTTTTTTTAGTATAATATTAGTATGGATTGTAAGTCTAGCTAATGGTTTCAATATATTAATATGTGTAGATCTTCTGAATCACCATGCCTAAAAAATTGTTTAGATCCGATAACGTTGAGGGAAGGTACACAAGACAAAAACGATAGCCTATCCATCTAATAAAATCTATTTATGATCTGGGTCAAGTGGAAGCACCCGTATGTTGTACATATGTGTGTTCACACAACAATAACTCATTGCTTTGAAGTCACATGTGTGCGTCATCGTTAAAGGCGTATTAGTGTAATACGTTTATGTGTGCCATTGTGCATGATCGTGAATCGTGAACGATTGAATATGTGTGAGTGATTTGCCTGCCATCGAATGAGAAGGTAAATTTCACCATTTTAGCGCAGGCTCACGTAGTTGAGTGGCTTTACAGGCGTAAAGACATTTCGAAGGTAGCGAGTTCGAACCGCAACTATATTGATGTAGTCGTTGACGTTAATAAATAGTTTTGTTTTTGTTCTTTATTTTGTTTGTGATATTAAAGAACGTTTAAGTTGTTAATTAACCGTGTGGAAAGCACAATGCATCCAATTGTTGACAGTTAAAAATAAAATTATCATGTTATTTTAATCATGAGAATGAGGGTAGCATAAATTCCAATACGAGAAACATTAATGCAATGTGTCTGCAACAATACTCGCTCAGTAATAATAAAAATACTACTGATTTAAGTTGCTATAAGAAAATAACTAAAATATCAAGATACTTTTGTTATGTTACCTCAACATTCCCTTAATAGGAAAGTAATTAACATGAAGATATACAAATATTTAAAAGTTCAAAAAGTAAAGGCTTAAAAGTAGGCTTCTATAATATTAGGTACCAACCTCAGGCATCGTTAATCCATCATTTTCATTGTAGACCATATACTGTCTGAGCTCATTGGCTGAGTTGAGATCCAAAGGTTTTACTGCAGTGTTTTTTGGACGGACGCTGGTTTCCTCTTCAGTATCACTTTGTGTGAGCATAATAGTTATTTCCTTTTCTGCCGCCTCGTAAGTATTTATGTTATTTCTTTTAACACTGCACGGTATGGAACACCAATGCGCTTGCGGTATAGATGTATCGTCGTTAATGAATTTTTGTGGCTGTTTAGGCCACCTTAGAACGCTATTGTGCTCCCATGTAGACGGTACTGCAATTAGTTGTACTTTATTTCGCTCTTTGGTCTGAATTATTTTAAACGGCATACTGAAATATAAAAATTAACTTTGTTGTAGTAATGAAACATATAAAATACAAAACATAGAGATATCGTTTTAAGATTAGATCACCCCGGGGTCCAGCGAGCGGGCGGGGGATTTCCACGGGTGGTTACACAGGTCACCTACGCGACCATTTTTTCTCAGACACGAAGGAAGTCCGTGCTCAAAAATTAGTAAGGGGGGTTTCTGTGTAAGTAGAATACTCACGTTTTAGAGATGTAGGTATATACTGTACGGCACGCGCAGTCGTCCAACACGTCGCTCTGTTATTGCCGTTGCCGTCGTCGCGTTGTGCTCAATGTATTTCACCGCTAAAAGCAAGTTAAAAATATATTATATTATAACAATTAAACACAAAGGTTGTAGTCTTTAATTTATCCCGAACAAAGTACAAACTTTAACACTCTTAGAATTACTTAAAAGTATGAACATTTACGTGTGTAAGGGACTGCAATGGACACGGGAGGGGCAAATTTATACACGCGTCTATTGCATAACAATCCGGACGCGTCTGCAGTTTTCTCGAACCATAGAATTATAAGTTTAAGTCTATGTCTCGAACGTCCTTGTGCGAAATCGGTAGAGATGCCCACTAAAATCGGTATATTTGAACTATTTTGAACCCAAAATCGATATATATACATATATACACATATATATATATAAATATTTACAAAAAAACCTACTTAAGGATCGCGCGGTCGCAGGTTACCAATATAACGAAATTAGGCGCGTTATATTATTTATAATTTTCGATCACAATTTATTAGTTGAATACCTATATAGTTAGGTATGTAGCAAAACAAGTATTGTAACTACTTACTACTTTATTAATTGAATAAGCGTCTATTTAGATTTCTCGTATTATATTATATGAACCACTGTTGTTTTTAAATAAATAAATCATTCATTCATTCATTATATTATATACCTATTGAAAAAGATACAATAAACTTGATTAAAATCTTTTATGTTGTCAAATCAATGGTTTACGTATCTTACCAAGGAACCCAAATGTCCCAAATTATCATAAAAAATCATTTCAACGATATGACTTACGGCTCTAATCGACGTAGTTGTACGAACAAAAGTGCTAATAAATCATTTTATAGCAGCGTTATAAACTCATGAGTTCTAAAAAAGAGATAATTATCACTATTGCCGTTAGCCTTGCATTTAAATTTAAAACTCCATTATTATTTACAAATATAACCTAAAAATCTTGATATATCTATTAATAAAGTTTACTTAAATCATTGTTGTTTTCTCACAAATTAAAGATCTAAAAATTTTTGATTAACCATTTGGAAGGAATTAGTACAATTAGCAAAATTACATAAAAAAAAAAATTTTTCGCTATATTTTTGGTTTAAAGATTTCTTAAAACGCCTTATTTCAAAGGCGCTTGAAAATTGAGATTAAAAATAGTATACATAATAACAGAAAAAATACAACCGCAATAGTATTTCACTTAAATATTCACTAAAGGTATATATTTGTAGGACTTACCGTTTTTGTTAATCAACTGCCATTACGTACACATCACACTTAGATAAAAACAAAGAACTTGCACAAGAGAAAATACAGAAGGAGTAGGTACATAAAGCGTTATACAAAACGCAAAGATTTTATTTACACTACTCCGGCGTTTTTGCATCACTTTAAGTGATATAAAATAACATCTCATAAATAAAATAGAACCTCAGGCGATTAATATAGGTTTTGCAACACTTCAAGTGATATAAAATAGCATATTATAACTTTAATAGAATCTTGGGTAATAAATGCGGCTATTTTACTCTTTACTATCGCCATTGGTAAGAAAATACCATATAGTAGCATTGTTATGCCACTTATTTATCACTGTTGCAGTGAATACGAGCTGCTGTAAAACTTATAAGTGCTAACACCGGTGCCTAATTCGGACTATAAGAGAGTTATAGCGCACTCTATCGCTAATTTTTAGGCCGCGATGTCGCTAATGGTGTTTAATTGAACAAGTAATCGGCTGTTACAGAGCTTATTTTATCGCTAAATTGTTAGTTGGGCTGAGTGGTGTGATGGACTTCTTTACCTACACGTTGATTGTTTTAAAGCTTTACTTCGAGGGAGGTCGATTTTATTAAGAGTTTGAGTCCTAGAATGCTAATAATTCCCCAGATCATTGTTTTTATTTATTTTTATTTATTTATACTTTATTGTACACATACACAAAATTACATTTATACAGAAAAATAGAGGTAATGTACAAAGGCGAGCTTAACTCAAAATTAAGTTTTCTTCCAGCAAACCCGGGACTGCACAGAGGAATTGCAATACGAGACACTTATCTAGTGCACATGAAAGTGGAGATTTTAATGTAAGAGGCATACATGATGTATACCTCAGGCAATGGGAATACATAAACACATACATACATGCACACATACATACATGCACACATACATACATATTCAAAAACATACATGCACTTTTTTTTTTCATTTCATTTTCATTGTTTCATTTGTATGAAAAGATCCTAAACGAAATTTATTACTTTGCCCACTCACTTTACACACTTTAAATTAATAGTCGTCGTAAATAAGTCTATATTTAATTAATTAAATATAGACTTTAACTGATAAATAATACTACACAATATTAGATTGACTAGTCTTCTTTAGAGGCTTCCTTGAATTGCTCAATGTTTCTACAAAATGGGCAAAGCTGTTAAAGTTCAAGTTAGTTTGCCCGTTTTTCTATTACATTTTTTATCATAAAAATATAGACGACAATCGTTGTGTTAGAAGATCATTAGTACAAATTACTACATATTATGCCAATAACATTTAGGTACCTAATCACGTTTGAAAAATACTTTTATTTTTTACATTATTCATCGTTTGAAGAAATTCAGTCAACGTTACAAGATTTGACAGTACGAGATATTTACTAAACCAGTTTACCAAACATGGCATACCTAAAGTACCTATGTCCTTTCCCCAGGTCTAATCTACTTACCCCTCCTGTATTAAATTTAAACAAAATCGGTTCAGTGGTATACGCTTGAAAGCGTAGGTAACAGACAAACAGACAGACTGAGTTAAGTACTTTCCTATTTATAATATTAGTATGGACAGACATCCTAGTACAGGGGGTTGTCGCCTGTCGGCAGCCATTGACGAGTTGTGTGTACGTATATCGATAACTCGATAGTATCGCACGCCGCTCGCCAGCGCGTCCACGACGCGGGCGGCACCTGGCCGAGGGTGGGCCAGGGCAGGAGTCGGGAGAGTAAGTAACTGTACCGCGTGTGACGTCATGGAATTTGTTTACCGCTTGCAGGTGAGTGTTGTGTGGCGCGGCCGCCAGCGCACGCGCCGCCGCCGCCGCCGCCGCCGCGGGCGCCGCGGGCGCGGACGGCGCGCGCCGCGCACAGTCGGTCTATCGTCGGCGCCCACCGCGAACGTGCGCGCGACCGCCACACTCCCGCTGAACGCGCATGCGCGAGAGCAGTACACGCACTGATCCAGCATGAGCTCAGGCAAGAGGAAGCTGTCCTTCCTGGGCTTCGCCCCGCAGGTCAGTACCCGCTCTACGGACGGGGTCCGGTTTCCGGAATTTTTATAAACCCATATCAACAAATAAATTGCGAATTTATTTTGCGCGCAAAATTTCACATTGCCAAGAAAATCTAATTCGAATCTTTGGTAGGTAGGTACGTGTTGTAGTACAGCATCACTAAGAGCATCTTCTCGCGAGTGTAGCGCAGCCCTCAGGTAGGCTAGCTCCTCCCCCGGGGCGGCCCTCGGCCTCCCGGCGCTGTGCATGTGCTGTGCATATTATTAGTACGAACGTCTCTCACCTCCATGCGAGTGTGCCTATGTATACAAATATGGCTTTGGTGGTCAGTGCCTGACAACAAATCTGCAGACTGTTACAGTAATACCTACCTTCTCAGTTATTTATTGATATTCATCGCGGGGTGAGACTTATTTGAATCTAGTTGGTTACTGTCAGTCGAAGGTTGGGATGCCCCCTTTATTTCAAGAATGCCTATAGGTAGGTATATAGTAGGTACCTATAGGTTACAGTTCAAGTCATAAAAATATTGACGCAGGTAGGACACGACGGTGTTCCCGTCCCAATTGAGCAGTCCGACTGGGGAAGTACCTCCGCCCTACAGAATACCGCGGCCATAATAACCTCATGTTGTGTTCCCGTCGGTGAGCAGGGCAGCCAGCCAGAGCTCACTGGAGAGTTATTGGACTGTCAATGGGAAGACCAAAGGTTGTCCTGCTTTGTCTTTTACACTGACGATGACGCACAGAAACTCTATTCTTACAGCACGAGGGTGGTTCGCTCCCTTGGTGTTGCACAATACATGTCCATAGGCCACGGTAGCCACTTTCCATCAGGTGGGCCGTGCCGTGTGCGTGTCTGGCCACCTATGTGATATAAAAAAACAGGAAAAAATATTGTACACATTTATTTCTCATAATTTTTTCTCATATAGGTACCAATTTATTTATTTTCCATGCGTATTTCTTATTAATTTTTGCTTTAGCCATCCGAATGAACGAAACGAAAAGTAGGGAAGGGACACGACACGACACACGGCTCTCAAGGGCCCACATGCCAAAGCAGCATTGACTACGCACACAGCAATCTGCCAAGAATATGCTTCTTGACAAGAGATGTCAAGAAGTTTTATTTACGGCTGTGATTGACGAATAACGGATCGTCTACTGCGGTGGCTGATGGCAGCGATGGTTGCGCGAAGTTCCTACCCATTTGCCGACCATATACCGAAACAAAATTAATGTGTAGCGCCTGCTATAAAACTTGTTTCGACCATTTAAACAGCAGTCGGGTTTTTCATCTATAAATAATTTATTTTATTTTAACCTTTTTTAACCAGAAACATTAATCAATAAATTAGAGAGATTTTTGACATTCTATGTACTATAGATGAATACCTTTTGAGATTCCATTCATGGAAATCCGTTCAGCCCTTAGACCTGTACAAGGGAAAAGAAAACTACATACATAATACATAGGTACATACATGCGCGCGCAACACGTCGCCCTCGCTGGCGCAGTCGGCTATTACACATTATTGTTATAAGTACATTTGATTTAGTATATTTATATTGTAGTACATTTCGTACAATATTATTTTTCTATATTAAATAGTACAATTGGCTAAAATATAGTATAATACTGTATATTATTATAGTACGGGTGGCAACCCTTCCGATGCTGACCCCATGCGCCCCAGGTGCTCCCCCAGGTCCCTAATCTGTGGTATTTAGGGTTTGATGAATTCGTTAAATTGTCCTAACCAGCATGTTGTACGTTGCACCATTGAGTACATTCATCACACGGGTACCCACGCGGGTAACGTATTGCTTGTGGTCATACTTACGCAACCAAGTGCCCAGGTACTGGAGAGTCTGACATTGGGGTAAACGGAACCAGTAGCGTATCTAGTGGGTGCCTGGTAGGAAGTACGCACTTTGAGCACAATTCATTTAATAAGACTTCTAGTGGTAACCAAAATGACCAGCAAGCAGTAGCTAAGCTAAGTCGCCTATGTTCTCGTTCACGTTCACGCTTACGCCATCTTCAGTAGTAAGTACGTACCTCTACTATAACTGCCGGGATTCGAGCTCGGGACCTCTCGATCGTGAGGTCGACCTCTTACTCTTATGTAAGTGTTGTTTTGGTCGTTGGCCATGTTTACTTTTACTCGTCTACCAAGTACTTGTCAATTCACATACAATTACGAATAAGAAAACAAATTGGCAAAAGGTAGGTGCCCACTATTGTAAACCTTCGGCTAGTCTAAAGTATATTTCACCCTCCAACTGGTCGTTCAACATTTTAGTACAGTTCGGCATCCGCTGCCGCAGTAGGCTGTAGGAGCCTCCGCTTTGTGGAGAGATAGAGGACAAGGGCAGTACGTCATCGGCAGTACGTGACCGCGTCGTGGAAATTACAATCCTTGTACCGTACTTAGTACAAAACTGCGAGCAGTTTTATTTGTCACACGTTATCGAGTTGTCGCAACAACGTGCTCCACCGACGACGGCGGCGGCGCCGCGTTCCGGCCGAGTGGCGCCGCGGCGGCTGCAGCGCTCAGTGCCTCGGGGCCTCGGGGCTCGGGGCCTCGGGGCCACGGGGCCACGGGGCTCGGGCAGCGCGCAGGGCCGCGGAGCGCGACGACCGCGGCCTGAGCCGTCGCGTCGATGCTAATTGAACCGAGCGCTAATAGATCTCGCGTGGCGGCCATCTACGTTCAAAAAATAAATGCTCCCCGTGAGCGGCACCTGCCGGTCCACTTCAGAGATTTGTATGAAAGGATTGAGACTGTCGTTTGTTCCCTAGTCAGGTGTCCCGAGTCCCAGGTCGTGTTATCGCCTGAGCGCCGCACGCACCGCATAGAGGTAAGAGTCGATAGGCAGGTCTGACCTGCCCAAACCTACCGCATACATACGTATATGGGTTATTGAGCACTCAGTCGTTCGGTTTTTGTTATATTCGTACTGTCGTACTAGTACGCTCAACGCCCTGACGGCGGTCGCGGCCGACGTCTGATCTGATGATGTCTTCTTTATGTTCCTGATTCATGTAAATCAAAGGAAGAAGAGTCAATTAGTAGCTGCGACTCAGAATCATTCTCTCTATAGTCAGTCAATCAGTATCTTCAGAATCACTCTCGTTCTGTCAAAATTAATTGAAATGTCTATAACGGCATTTTGATAACAGAATTTTAAAGAAAAATAATTACATCATTTTTTGGAAGAGGTATAGCAGTGATAGTTTTTTTGACAGAATTTTGACCAGTTTTTCACATGCATGCCTATATAAATGCTCACACGTATTTCCCTCCGGGGTGGGCAGACAACAGCCCACCATATGACTGTATCCTTACCTTACGTAGGTACTACAGGAGCTTCCTGTACTGTCATTAAACCTTTCAAGTAGATAAGTACCTACCTACTCCTGGCCGCACTTTTTTCAACACTTTTTGTTCCTATAACAGATGCCGCCACGCGCCACGCGCCATGCCCAGCTTGAGGTCAAACAGCTGTAGTTAATTTACCTTGCAGCTAGGTACAAATTTTTTACCCTGCATTACATCTTGCTCGTAGGTATTTAATTTCTGTAACTGGGAAATCATGTCCTTATCCGGCACACATTGCATACTAGACTAGCGGCTTACCGGCGCGGCGTACGATGCACCGAGCAATGGTGCGACACTCTTGCGGATGACTTGTGGACTGTGCTCAATTCGGAGGGGTTTCTATTTTACTCGATAAGTTTCCCGTTTAGAGTCTCTGCATATTATTGATTGAATGAAAACTAATCATATAGATAATAATTACTCGCTTCGGTCACATCGCTAAATTCGAAACATCAACATGCCTGCCTTGCCCACATCCAACATCAGTTGGCGGCCTAGCTTCGTCCAAGTTTCACGTTAATTTTAAAAACAATAGGTAAGTAATATTCTATAGGTAGGTAGTATTTCTGTTTAGTAGATAATTTATTTCGTAGTTAAATCAAAAACATGTGTCAAAATATCACAGAGATTATGCATACAGATAGCGAAAAGCCGGTGGCTGCTTAGCTCAGGGCCGCGGGACGGCCGGACGCGGACGGTCCCTATCACGTAGCCTCCGTTATCTGGCGCGGCAAGGTGGCTACATTCTCTTAAGGCATATTATTTAGAGATATGGCGTTGTTTACGCAAAAATTATCGGCCCGCAATCGGACGGGCGGATAAGATAGCCACGCGCGGTTCTGTTCCGCGTACGACGTCGGCGCGCGGCGGCGTCACGTGCGGCGCCCTCGCCCCGTCCTCGAGTGGGCTGCACACACACACCAGTGTTGGTTAACCCGACTGCTGACTAAATGGTCGAAACAAGTTTGACAGGACAGCAGGAGGCGGTACGCATTTATTTTTCTTTCGGTTTATGATTGGTAATAGGGTACAGGCGGCTGTCAAGCTTGTCTCGATGTTTTAGTCAGCAGTCGAGTTTACTTTTTTCGATATTTTAGACAGCAAGTCGGTATTTTTATTTCTGAATATTTTTTAATTTACACACACATAGGTATGTACACACACACAGAAGTCACTCGACAAGAGTAAACATCAAACTGTTTCACATACATTAATTAGGCTCTGGCTATCAACTAATCACGCCACTCAAGGACCTACGCAAGGAATTTAAGAGAATACGAATGTAGACAGGACCGCTCTAAAGGAATCGAGTAGGTGACCCATGTCGTATGTGTTAGTTATGGAGTTGTCACCCCATAACTTAGCAATAGAACGAACGTTACAACAATGGTAGTGCCGTAAAGTCGCCACCGGTCGGTGGTCATGCGCTGAGCATGTGCGCGCTGCCGGCGGCCAGCGGCTCGCGCCCGGGCATCGCCAAGGGCGCCGCGCATTCTGCTGTCGGAGCAGCATTGTATTGTAATTGATCGAACTTAATATATCAACATTTATGACTATGACGCACCATTGAAAGTATTTTAATTTTTAATAAGAATTGAAAGAGCTGTGTAAGAAATCGAATAATTAACATTTGCCTACCCAACCGTGTACCATGCATCCACAGACATAGACACAACAAAGGAGGTAGGACACAGCGGTATTTCCGCCCGATTGAGCAGTCCGACTGGGGTACCTAGTACCTCCGCCCTACAGAATACCGCGGCTATAATAACTTCGTGTTGTGTTCCCAGCGGTGAGTAGGGTAGCCAGAGCTCACTGGAGAATTTGTGCTGTCAGTGGGAAGACTAAAGGCTTGTCCAGCTTTGTCTTCTACCGACGGCACAGAAACTCTGTACTTACAGGGTTGGCAGTGCGACTGTGACTCCTCTGGTGTTACAGACGTCAATAGGTCATGGTAACCACTTTCCATCAGGTGGGCCGTGTGCTTGTCTGCCAACTAAGTGGTATAAAAAAAAAAAACTACCTGCAGCCGGCCGGATGCTCTGCATACTGCATTCTAGTTCTCTGTTCTCCTACAGGTGGATTTAAACCAAACGAACTTAGAGCTAGAACAAGAGCATTCTGTCTTAATATTTTAGTGTAAACGAAACCTTGTTGTCGAAGAAAGGACAACGAACGAATGTTCTGTCACTGGTTACAGTAAGAGAATTTGACGCAGAGGGGGTAGAACATAAACTTAACATATACTAACGGAGATAGAACAACTCGCGCGATCGAGTGAGCCTTGTGATATTTCAATTATATATTATTTAATAATGAATGATTAATTATTCAACGTGCAAAATAGTTATCCGTGACAACATTCCTCAAAATAAATAACGGTTTGAAGTCGTTGTTTGAAATAGATTTCACATTTTCGACAAACACTTTTGTCTGAAGTGTGCAGCCACAGGAAACCTGAAAGTAATGCACTTTAATCCAACAAGAATAAATAATTTTAAACCTATTGTACACAATCTATCAATATTTATCTCCTATCGTGTCTCCTAAAAATAAATTTCATTTTATTTGATTTCATCGCTAGATTGTTTGCTTTCAGTCCATCCCGGTGCCAAACGGTACATATTTTGGTATACGAATATTTTATTAACAAACTTGTAATTTTCTAAATTAGTAAAATATTTAGAAAATAGAGAGCGTAATACAGAACCATTTTGTGGATAAATTCTATGAAATCGAACTACTGAGTGTGAACTGTTAGTATTTAGCTGTCTCTTTATTTGGATTATTGCTACAGATAAGGCCACAATCTGATACACAATGTGTAACCATTATTTTATTCTTTATTTCATTAAAATCTGATAAAGTTGCAACGAATTAAATTATCGTACAATTTGATTTTTTACGACAGTAGGTTATTTCTTTCTGTCAATCAGTTTATCTGAGGGTTGATAAAAAACCGCATCACCATATAATGTACTCTGTCTCTTTCTCACATCTTGGTTTTTATATAAGTCGTATGTATCTCACTCGCACACTTTGTCGTCTAGTACCTATTACCACAGATTAGTAAATAGTGTATTGTAAGTTTATGTAATATAATGAGTATACATACGTTCGTCTGATGTAAATAACGTGACCAAAAATCTATTCAAATACAGTCTCGATCTGTCAAAATCAAATGAATGATAAGAAAATTGATTTTCGGAACGTAATTTTCAAAGATAAACTCTGACATTGCATCGTGATCGTATTTAACATAAGGTCGCTGCTCACACTCTTGCTGCTATGATGGATCGTTCACGGTGCAAGCTGTACCTACTGGCCTGCTATGAAATGCACTACCTCACGCCATTCGTGGTAGCAATACTCTGGACATCTTTAGGAGAAGAACAAGCGAACATTTCCTATCACAATAATGTAGTCTGTATTGTAATGTATGTATGTTTATGTGTATATATATATGTATGTAGGTACCTGTTTAGGTACTATTCTTTTATCTCAAATTTAATGTACACTTCACATTCCACTTATCACTTTAACTGCTTCTCTGCTACTCAAAGGTTTCCTGGGTGAGAACTCCTATTGAGTTAAGCTCGCCTTTGTAAATATTTCTGATATATATTTTTTGAGTATGACCTCTGTACTGATTGTGTGCAATAAATAATTAAATTATATTAAACTAGCTTTTGCCCGCGGCTCCGCCCGCGTAGATGACGGTTATCGCGACAAAACATAGCCTATGTCCTTTCCCAAGATCTAATCTACCCCTGTACCAAATTTCAGCAAAATCGGTTCAGTGGTTTAGGCGTGAAAGCGTAACAGACAGACAGACAGACAGACAGAGTTACTTTCACATTTATAATATTAGTAAGGATTAGTCGACAAATAACTTGAAAACTTTTTCATTCATATTGTTTATTAAAATATATTTAATGATATATATATACTTATACATATATAAATATATATATTTATATACTTATATAAATCATGCCTGTTATGTTATGTGTATTACGGAATGTTGCGAATACTGCTGAAGGGTTCTGAGCTGATAATGGCGGGATACGCACGCGGCGCGCAGTATCCTAGTCTGCAGTAGTACTGGTGGAGTCTCGGCCATCTCGGCTCTCGGAGAGCTATGGTCAAACCTTGCTTACAAGTTTACCTAATCAAATATGATACTGCTTAGCAATGACTTAACGATGAAAATCAATAGAGAAGGCAGAGGGAATCCCAAAGTGTTGAGCAGTTGCAAAGTGCGCCTCCTCAGAACACTCAATATCTCAACAATACGTACAATTATATCACAACAGAATATGCAAATTATTGGTGCTTACTTAGCAAGTGACCTTTTTGCGTTTTGGTATTGTACTCATAGGCGGCTTCTCCGAATCAATCATTTTTATTATACCTAATACAATTATAATGATGTAAACCGGTCTGTTTACGAATGGAGTCCGTCCTCGAGCGTCCCCGCGCTCGGCCACTCGGCCACTCGGCACTCCGCTAAAGTACACAGACTATGACAAGCTCTTTTTCGTACGAGTACGCGTGCAACGTCAACGACCACAGGCAGGCCGCAAGCCGCAGGCCGCAAGCAGCAGGCTTGACACCGCAACTCCGATTGTGAGGGCGTGTATTGAGGGGTGACCACCAAGATCTCCGGGCCTAAGCGCACCCGCCTGTCTGCCAGATGCAGCATTCCCATGTTTAACCACATTTTATTTTATTTCACAGTGGGTAATATTCTATCTTATTTTAAGAACTAGATTCAATGTCACACTTGTTCTATCCTATCTCGACATGGGCGCCGGACGACCTCGCGGCGAGCTAGTGGAGCTAGGTGATGACTGATGAGTGATGACTCGACACTATCGCGGCGCCAAAACAGTACCGCCCTGTACGTTGTACCTGGGTCGAAGGTTGTGTTGTAGTGCAGGACAGAGGACATCGTGTGTGTTCATTGGCGCGTTCTCATCTCACTAATTTATTGATGTCCTCTCCTGTTGCACAGAGCACTTGTAAAATGGTACAACATTCTCCTTAAGCAGTGACTTGTGAATAGTACCTAATAATATTACTTTTAGAGGTACTATATCCAAGGAGTGCTGTGGCACTCGTACTGAGTGGCCCTGTATCACGAGAGAAAGGTGAAATAGGCTAGTTTGGAGGGCCCGTTTTGAAGCGCCACGCCATCTTGCCCGTGGCTCCACTCGCGTGTAAATTTGATCCTGTAACCTTTTTTTTGGTGCGGAAATCCCCTCGGATACCAACCCTGTCGGAGTCAGGGTCGGTTGTGTTGCACTCGGAGTACTCGGACCCACTAAAACCTCACGCCGTATATGATATGAACGTTTCCAAAACCAAGAAATTTAAGGCTTTGTAAAAAAAGATATTCTACTAATTTAAAACAAAAACATAATCAAACATAATATAATCACGCCTTTATCCCCGGAGGGTTAGGCAGAGATGAATCAACACCCACATTTCACCAATCATTGCATTCTATCCCACGTAATAGGGGGTGAGCTTATTACCGTCTTTCGGGCACTATTGTTGACTCAAGCCATTCGTCTGAGGCTGATTCTGGGCTGTATATATCTGTCTGAAGACCAATCCCTTAGTCGCCTTGTACGACACCGCATGGGAGGAGATGGGGTGGTCCAAATTCTACTCTGCCGGGAGCCACGCGGCGGCATTCGACATGCTTAAAAATCATTTTTGATCTGTCGTTGTTCTACGATAATCCGTAGTTCGTCGCACCGTCGTCGTCGGCGAGCAGCTCACGGCAGTGGGGTCGGATTTTTAGGACCACCAGTTTGTTTCACTTGTTGGGGTCGAGAGTCGGTCGCGCCTCGGCGACGTCACTCCACGGGTGATCTCCGGGCCCGGGGGAGCTTCTCTACATTAGCTATGTAACCGAGACTTACCTTTCGGAGAGAGCTGTCATCTACCCACGTGGAGTACAGTTTGGGCGACGAGGTAACTCGTGCGCTGTCATGACGTGGCGTCGACGACACCAGGCCAGGCACGCCGCGACTCCGCGAAGCAGACTTGAAGGCAGCGCCGCCGGAGCTGCCAAGTTGTTGGACGACGACACGAAGAACTAGGAAGGTTCTAAGTCAAGAACGTTGTAATAAAAAAATCATGGAAATTTTGTATTTTTTTCCAAACACGAACATTTTACATGTGTAGGTGTATTGTAGGTACGAGTAGGTACATTGATATCATTGTGCATTTTGTCTGGTAAGTTACTCTGACTGTAGTGATTGATTCACGGAATCGAGGCACAGATTAATAAATAGTTCGAGGGTCGAAGACGCAGAGTAACACAGACACTCGGCACTGTGCGCTCGGCACTAGGCGCTCGGCGCTCGGCGCTCGGCGCGGCGAGTTAGCCGGGTTCCGTTAAGTACTGCTTATTACTTTGTTTGCTTAGTCTCGCGTGACCTCCGTGTTGCAACTACAAACATATTTTTCTGAAAATTTAGCTATCACAATTATATGTCGGTGCTAAATATAATTAGCGTGCGTAATCATGAGCATGGGCATGACACGAGCGTAATGTGAATAGCACACAACCAGACACGTACCTATTATGCAAAGTGCAAACAGAGGCCAAGCTCCACTGAACGCTCGCCCCGACCGCTGCTCCCAGCGGCTCCCGCCCACTGGTCCGCTTATAGCTTTGGGTTGGTTTGTGGGCTGGTACAACAGCGCACAACCACCGCCTGGCCTCCCGTTGCTTATTTAGTTAGTGTGGTTCTCCGAAGGTGTAGGCAGGACCCTCTTCACTAGTTCCTAAAATAGCATCCGTTCTCTCGAGAGCGTATCAGCGGCTAGCTCTACGCCCGCCGCGCCGCGCCCATGTGTTCTACTGCCCTCATGCCTAATTACTACAAATCCAGTCAAATCCCATAATTTCGAGATTCTTTATTTCATTGATTTGTCGCATTGATTTTGTTTTGTTCGTGTAAAGTTTGAGATGTATTGTTATGATAATAAAATCATACGGGCTAAGAGCTACGAGCTACGAGCCCGCACCAGTGCCACAGGCCGTTCGTGCAGCCGCGCCGGCGCCGCTTGTCTCCGAGTCCCCCAGTTGTAGGAAGCTGTAACTTGACATGGAGTACGTGGATGGAGCGCGATGGAAACATTGTGTCTTGTAAAGTTTAGTCGCTTATTTCATAGTATTCAAAAATTTTCCCAACTTTAAACGGGTAATGATTTATTGTACAAAACATAACATACCTACTTATTAATATCCAATTACGGATTACAATTCGCAAAACCGGATCCGATAATCCGGCGGATCCCGCATCATGTAATGTTTACCAGATACGATACTCATATTGCAGATCCGGCAATCGGTTTCGGTGCTTACAATTTCTGGCAACTATTGCATAACTAAGTAAATACTTCAAATGCGTTGCGCGTCACGTTCAATCGTGCTGCTCGTTCGACGTTTGTTAGCATTCGCCAATATTATAATTATTGTGATCTCATCTCAGTGGGGTACGTAAGATGAATTGAATAGCTATTAGATTTTATAAAGCCCTGATGAACCAGATTGTTGGGAATCCGGTCAAGTCCGGCCGGAGCGAACATGACGCCGGATTGCAATCCCTAATTCCAATTCACAATAACAACTGACGGAGAGCAGTACTAATAGCTGTAATAGGTTCCTCCGTAGAGTAGGTACGTACTTGTCGGGTGAAGGCAGTGCGTGTTCCAATAAAAGTAGGTACTTTATTAAATACAATTCTTAGTACAATATCTCACTTCGTAAGTGCGTAATGTCAGATTATATACATACATATAATCACGCCTTTACCCGCGGAGGGTCAGGCAGAGGTGAATTAACACCCATATTTCACCAATCATTGAATTAGGGTCCCACGTAATAGGGGGTGGGCCTATCGCTGTCTTCCGGGCACTATTGTTGACTCAAGCCATGCATCTGAGGCTGAGTCTGGGCTGTATATATCTGTCTGGTGTTAAACAGCCCTATCCCTAGTCGCCTTGTACGACACCACATGGGAAGAGATGGGGTGGTCCAAATTCTACTCTGCCAGGAACCACGCGGTTATGTCAGGTTGCAAGGTAGGGCGGTACTAACTGGCAAATGCACCGTCAATGTGCGCCACTACTCGTAAGTAATAAGTACAGCATGGTTGATTGGGTTGGGTATCGCGCTACAGCGGCGGGTCTTCCATTGAACCACCAGCACCAGGAGAACCGCCAGGGGTACGCAGCTGATGCGCTATACGGAACCCTACATTGCGCGAGATCTGAACCTAACACCTCCGATGGTCACAAGCGCTTGGTGGCAACAGGCACTTGATCTTTCAATTGAAATCGATTAATGTGCAATGCAGAGTGAATTATTATACCCACTTAGTATATGCGTACGTACATTCTACAAAGTGGCAAATATGAAACAAAACCGACATACTCATGATAATGCACGATGCGTCTGCAAACGAACGAGGGTCGATCAGACCCCCTAGAAAAGAACTAGGACGACGACGCCTCACATTGACAAATGTTTGGGATTTGACGTATCGGACAATCGTCATCGCGTGCCATAAACGTCTTAACCCAAACATTCGTCATTGTATTGTAAATGAATTGACACTTGTCTGGGGGGCAGATCAGTTAGTACTAACTAACAGGAACAGTGGCACCACGCGCGTGACGTCACACGAGCTCGACCCTCGGCGGGGCTGTGCCGCGGGCACGTGGCCGTGGGTGCGTCAGCGTGTGACCTTGGACGGCGCGACGGTTTTACTTTTAACTTCAACTTTTGATGACGTTGATTTAAATTTTAAAGACTTGATTTTTCACAGCTTTAAGAGATTGCAGACTTTTTTTTATACCACTTAGTTGGTAGACAAACACACGGCCCACCTGATGGAAGGTGGTTACCGTGGCCTATGGACGTTTGTAACACCAGAAGAGTCACAGTCGCGCTGCCAACCCTGTAAGTTGAGTCTCTGTGCCGTCAGTTTAGAAGACAAAGCAGGACAAGCCTTTAGTCTTCCCACTGACAGCACAAATTCTCCAGTGAGCTCTGGCTACCCTACTCACCGCTGGGAACACAACACGAAGTTATTATAGCCGCGGTATTCTGTAGGGCGGAGGTACTTCCCCAGTCGGACTGCTCAATTGAGCGGAAATACCGCCGTGTCCTACCTCCCAGTGCTTTAGTTTAGCTTTAGATTTGAGTAGGTATCCGATGCAAGGGACTCCTGGATGTGACCGCATAGCCAGAAATCGTTATAACTCGTAAATAGTATGTCGTATACTATTTTGACAGCCACTGTGGTGTGGCGGTAGTGAACGCGACTGCTACGCAGGAGCCGCGTGTTCAATCCCCGCTCAGTGCAAATATTTGTATTCATGAGTATGGGTATTTGCATTGGTCTGGTCGTGCCTCAGAGAGTACGTTAAGCCATCGCTCGGTCCCGGTTGCCATACGAATAACAGTTGAGGCCCTTATAAGTTAAAAAGCTGCTCTAAATGCAATGCTTCGACATCGCCTTTGGGTTGTGCAGGTTAGATCGCAGTCGCTTCACGGATAATATCTAAGTACAGCCTAATCCGCAGGTAGACCGGTGAAGCGGACCCCAGGTTCCGATGTGAACGAGAAGAACATTACATCGGGAAGCCTGTATAAGTATCTTTATTGTACAGAATTTTACATCCTACCTTCTGTATTCTGAGAATCTACCTATCACTTTTCAAAATATTTTTCCAATAACCCTCCTCGTTTCAGAGATGTAGGTAGGAGCTAAGTGAAAACAAATACATATTTGTGATCTTTGACCTTGAATAACTATTTTTCCCACACGGCATCGTCTCGGTCTTTGACTGGACTACTGATCGGACCTCGTGGCCCGTGGTCCAGGAGGGCCGAGATGGCGGCAGTGCGGCACAGAGCACTGCGAGCCTCATTCTCAGACTTTGGCCTGAGGCCTCATTATATTGCAATGATCCCATCATTAACGTTCTTGCTATATTTTTTCTGTACTTAAATTAATATCAATTTGCAATTAATTCTCAATTCTATTTTTTGTATTCATTTCTAGTAGTTAGTTAGTCAAAAACAAAAACTAACTATACACAGCACATAAGTAACTTTAAAGTGGCCGTGTAGCTGCGCTAGTGGAGCCAAATTAAAAATTGAATATCCGCATCGGCGGGTATCGGCAGGCGAGATATTCGTGACATTGCTAGTAGGTACCAATTTGAAGCTAAACCAATCCCAATGAAAAAATAATTACTTATTAAACATAAAATTAAAGGCCGATACCTAGCGGGTGAGCCCATTAATTTTCATTCGCTTTATAATTTGCAAATGGTTACCGCCGCACCGCCTACTATCAAACTTGTCAACGCGCTTACATTAGAGGCATTAGGTCCAAGATACATGATAGCGCAAAAAATCCACTGTTTAGGTTTGATTCACATTTCATGTAGCCATGTGAGTCCATTTGAGACCTCATGCCACACATACACACGGAACACTTCACTGACAGAGTCGGGTAATTTTTATAACAGTTTCAGAAACGGCGAATATATCGGCGGAAATACAAAAACAAATAGATAGGTACTGATGAATCAATGAACACACCTTTCTGAAGTTGATTAATACAAACACGTCATTATAGCAAGTTGTACCAGCCAACAGCTAAGCTTTCAACAGTACCTACCTAGCTCACGAGGGTTGTTCCTCTGTTACCATCTAGCTAGACTGAGCATAGACGGCTTCTCGACTTTAAAAGTGATTGTGATGTGATGTGAAGTGATGTCATTAGATTCGTATTCTTCCCGAAGTGTCACAGGCTATGTGACGTCGGCAAAACGTGATGTGCAATATCAATTGTCAAAAACGGGCAAGCGGCAAACATCTTATAGTATAGCTCAAACCAATGACGAAATCTATACTAATACCTACTATAATATTATAAATCTGTAGAGTTGGTTTGTTTGAACGCGCTAATCTCAAGAACTACCGATTTGAATGGAAAAAGTATTTCTCAGTTGAATAGTCCATTTATTGACGAAGGTTATAAGCTATATAACATCAAGCTACTACAAAAGGGAGCGGAGCAGTGGTCATAAATGTTAACAAATCCGGCAGATTTCTAACTACTCCTACTTTGTACATTCTGTCGACGAAGCCGTCTAGAACTCTAGACAGAGCAATCGTGCGGGGTGAGCGAGATGGCGCGGGAGGAGCTTTTCGAGGTTTTCCGGGTTGCTCATTAAGAATATGCTATTAATTTAGCGATCAAAGGCGGCGGACTCAAAATTTAAAAAAATAGCAATTTAGGTATCGCTTCGAGGTTTTCCTGGTTGCTGCATAAGAACAATATCCATTTCACGATAAAATGTGGCGGACTCAAAGTTTCAATATTATAAACTGACACCTCAAACTTAGTTTTGCCTTAGAGTCAATGATATCATCGTCTTATCATCGAGTATGGGGCCCATTTACCCCTCTGTCCCCATAAGCCTACGGAGCGACCAATACCCATAGGTCATCGGGCTTATACACCTATAAAGACCATTCTCTGGAGGACCGTTTGCATAAGCCCTATGGCGATATGGGCCTCATATTATTATTACCATAGGGCCTATGCAATATGGTATTCTAAAAAATAATTAAACTAGTATTTTTATAAAATTGTAATTTAGTTGTATACATGTTTAAAAAAGGAGCTGGAATATATTAAATTCCAACTTCTTTAAAGAAAATTTGCGCAAATAGCCGCGTGGTTCCCGGCAGAGTAGAATTTTTACTACCCCATCTCTTCCCATGCGGTGTCGTACAACCCGGCTAAGGGATAGGTTGTTTAACATCAGACAGATATATACAGCCCAGACTCAGCCTCAGATGCAAGGCTGGAGTCAACAATAGTGACTGGCAGACTGCAATAGCCCCCCCCCCCCCCCTATTACGTTAGACCGAATTCAATGATTGGTGAAATGTGGGTCTAAACCTCTGGCTAACCCTCCGGGGATAAAGGTGTGGGATAAAGATTATACGAGTATGTATGTACGTAAAATTTGCGTTCGCCATGGGCTTGAAACTACTGAACAGATAGTGATGCAGTTTTATTAGTTTGAAAGGTTTTAGTCAGACTTAACATATTACGTTTGTTTGATCATAATTGGTTGAGTTGAACCGAAGATATAACCAAAGTCGCAATAGCGGACATCCACGCGAGCGGAGCCGCGGGCGTCAGCTAGCGTATGACTGTGTATGTGTATAGACACGCCATATACGACATGGCGGCTTTCAAAAATAGCGCAAACGATAACAACAAACAAACTATGGCTACTTACTCGCTTGACGAAATAATACGTCATTATTATTAAATTATAACAATTAAGAATGAATTAATTAGCCGCTAAGTTTGTCGAGAAGTGATCACGATATGCCGGATAGGACATTTTACACTTCCAACCTAGAGCATAGGTTCCGCTCGTGCCGACCAATAAAGGCTAGCACAGGAGGCGAGGGCGAATTAATCTAAGCCCACGGGAGAACCAGGTCACGTAACTCCACGCCACCTAGCCACAAGCTGGCCCTGCGCGGGACTAAAGTTGATTACATTGTTCTTACGAATCACAGATATTATTTAAATTTATTATTTATCATATAAATTTAATATGTCGCGTATGTGATTAGTGAGTGAAATGTAGACGCTTGTCTTCATTTTTTCTCTCACCATTTTAGAGTGCGGACAACGTATGTATACCTACATAGTTTATAGAATATCATGGGTCGGGAATGTTAATGTTTTGGGAATTAAAAAAAAACAGAATTTTGGGCTCAATAGATCTCTTTTAAATCTTTACATAAATATCTTAGGTTTAATTAATATGATAGAAAACTCTTAACATCACCTGTTTGCCTAGCTGCTATAACGAAAACTTTGATGACATTGACATCTTCCACCTGTCGAAAAATGTTTTTAAGAAAGAGATTGTTAAAAGGTTACGGACATATTTGTAATTTCTTTTTTGTGATTATTGTATACTTTAGTCATTCGCACTCTGTTAAATTGATATTCCTGCCTATGATAATATATCTATAATTTGTTTACCTGTCATAATTGTGTATTAAGCAGTGCACGCAATTGTACTTGTCGGGAAACTTTATTATTGGCTAAGTGTCGTATGTATTCTTAACTTTACTCATGCATCATGTTAATATGCTGTTAAGTTTCTAAATAAATAAATCACATACAAAATGCAACACTGAGCTTCAAACGAATCCGAACGTTATGTCCTATGTACAGGTTGGGCTGGGAACTGGGATACAGTATAGGTTTTGGTGACTCACAGTACCTTTGGAGTTCCGACTGTGAAGCGCACCTGCTGTAGATGAGTGCCTAGCACCTGCGTACTTGTGTAAATACTGTATAGGTGTTGGTACAATACGTAACTCACTCGCTGCCTTCGGTTACTCATTGGTGTTATTTATAAAACAGGCATTGACTCATTGAATGTGTCAATGCTCATTTCATTCATCGCAGATAGCCCCCGCACCCCGCACCCCGCACAGCCTCTCGCCGCTGAGGCTGACGATGACGACACAACTCCAAGTGCATCAAATGAACAGCAGCGGTCACATAAGTATCATAGCGTTATTGGGCAAAGGCACGGAAGCGTTGGCGCTTATCGCCGGGGGGCTCGGCAAGACGGCCCGGCGCGGTGCTGCGACGTTCCTTGCCTCTCTGCCTCCTTGCTGGCCACAAAGGTCAGGTGTGGCATTCCTCGAATGTTATACCACTCTTTTTTTGCCAATGGAACCCAACAAACTACTACCGAGTACTAGCGTTATGTACCTACCTACTTCTATGCAATAACATTTAATAGACCAGACTTTATACATTATCAAACAAACTATGAGTGCATAATTATACAACGGTAAACCCGCGGTCTCGACTTGACTGAACTTTTGCTGCAACGCATCCGAAACGTCGGCAAAAATAGTAATTTAATTGCGAGAATTTTCGAACCGTTGTGTAATTATGAATTGACACCGCGATAGTTTAGAGTATTCTAACAATTTTATTATAAAAATACAGCTGTTGTCTGCGGTTCCCGTGTGGATGTCGGTTACCGCGACAAACCATAGCATATGTCCTTTCTCAAGGTCTAATCTACCCCTTTACTAAATTTCATCAAAATCGGTTCAGTGGGTTAGCCTACTTTCGTATTTATAATAAAAAGGATAAAAAACCCAGACAGCTACTGATCACGCAGAGGGCCGTTTCAGAAGAGACGATTCCGGGCCGGCCGGGGTGCGAGGTATATTTCTCAGATACTCTCACCTCCGGTAACCTGCGGCCCACGGTCGGCGTGCGTCTTAGCTGGTTCAGGTCTGACATAACCTCTCCATCGGCTTCGGTGGTGGGGGTATCCGTGGGGATATTGCACGCAATAAAAAAACGGAACAATGAGTTATCTTCATATGAAGGTGGAACAACCCACTGAAACACGTTTGATAGCAGGCAGAACCGGTTTTCATTCATTTTATAATTTGAAAATGGGTACCGCCCGCTAAACTACATGCAAACATTGTGAATTGTAATACGTACATATGTATATGTAAACAAACAAGCTGCCATTCAAACTTCCACAAGACTCGATAAAGTTTCCTTTTTTTCCTTGGTGCAGTTGGGTAGTACAGTTGACCGGACCACGGTTAAACAAAATTAACAGTGATTGGACATTTGAAAAACACAGGGAGATCCGAACGACCGAACCTCCTCTTCCCTGAGCGTGTCAGGGCGGGAGTTAAGAAAATACCAAGTACATATAAACTTGCGGTAAAGTCTTTTTTAAACCATAATACCTATAGATCTATTTAAAAAGCCCGTTATACGCCGCCCGCGCATCAGTTTCTAGTAGAACATTCCTCAATACATGAAATCTAAACGTGCCCGCTTTTCTTTGAATTCATTCCGTGGACGTGATACTCGGCCTTCAGCCCATATACCTACATAGACAGACAGGAAGATAACAAATAAGAATTTTCGGCTTCAGTGTCGATTGCAGATTATATTATCTGTGTTTGCAGACTGTCCTCAAATACCTTCAATGTACAGAATTGAGCCTGCTACTCATTTATTAGAATTACCTACTACTGCCATAGAGCCTCGGCAGTGTCGACAGTTTTTAATCATCCACCGTACCTTTTAATAGTAAATTATTATGATATTATATATTATATAATATTATTATATATATATTATTATATTATGACGTCACAATAAATTATTTCATACAAGTGTCTCTATAACTTACCGTTTTGATGTTTAGTAAAAAGGTAACTAATTTGATTAGTCAGTCAAACACGCAATTGGTTCAGTCGAACCAGACATAATTATGAGTAAAATATAATGACCGAGGTTAGGTTTCGGTGAGACTGATGAGTGCGAGACGATGTTGCTCTTTGCCTTGAGATTGCTCTTATGGATGGATTTTTATAGCTTATTATATCCAAGCAACTATGTAAATACATAGGTACCTACATATTTATTTCAGCACACAATGAAGAATGTCACTAGGTGCGCTAAATCACTTGAAAGTTTGTTACACTACCTACTACTTACATATACATACCTACACTTATTTTTGTTGCAATCTAAAATACCAAGTATCTATGTAGTTGTGATTGTACAGGCATTCAGTTTGCGAAAATATCGAGTCCCGCTAACAGAATGGAAGAGGCACGTGGACGCGTCTGACGTCACTTTTATCCGCGCCAGCGTTGCTATTTGCTATACATTCCGATTTTGGCGGGATGTCCCGCACGGGACACGCTCTATCCTGCTTTCGCTGACAACCCGATTGTATGAGGCGCGGAAGGTAGATGTGCGCGCGGGCACAGAGTAAATAATAGAGAGACAGTGTGTCACGGTGTCACGCATTCGAGATACTCTTCTCTTTCACTCTTTTCTTTTTCCATTATTTTTTTTATAAGTATTTCTATTTCGTGAAACACACAATTACTTACATACGAATGAATATTGCAATGTTTATGTGGTCGGATAGCCGTGGGCGAGTCGCGACTTGCTCTGCATGCGTAATCTAATTAGGTACACAAACCTTTGTTAATGACTTACGTGTTTTTATTCTTTAATAATTGGAGTTTACTTATTAGAATCATAGTGATGTTTCGGATTGCTGGGAACCAGAAAACATTCCACCCAAGAAGAAAGCATTTTTAATTTTTCAAATCGTTTTCAGTGATTACTTTTGCATCTATCATGCATACAAGTACTTTAAAACTCAAAAACAAAGATAAATATTTAAAAACATCTCATTTAATACGATTTCGACAAGAATCCCACTTTTTTCACTCAAAACCTTTCAAAGTCCCGACTTGCCAAAATAAATCTGGCAAAGCAGTTTTCATTGCCACTGCCTGACGTTTCTCTTCAAATCTTAGGAACTACTGGTTCGAACTGAAAAATCTTTTTGTTTTCAATAGTCCATTTATCGAGCAAGGTTATAGGCCCTTCATGTTTGCGTTGTTAGCGAGCTAATTGCTAATTAGCCGAAACTGGGTCCAGTCCAGCAGGTTTACCAGGAACTCTTGAAACAACGGCTGTCATACTACCAACGGTAATTGTATGTAACATTGTTATCCTATCCTATACGCATAGGTACATTATGTATATTTATATGTGATTACAACACAAAGTTATTTATACAGTAAAGTAGTATGACAGCTGTTCAATTATTGACCTGTGCTAAAGTTCCCGGTGCGGGCTCACAACAGTGAATTGCTTGCGGGTGATTGCCAATCGTTACGAGGCCCTCGAAAAGTTGAAGACACAAAGTACCCTTGCTAGTAAAAGACTAGTTCTCAGTCACTCCATTATCTCCGCCCTGTGGAAACAAATCACAATTCACAACAGTTCGTATGTGCCGCCGCCGCCGCCGCCGTCGCCGTCGCGTCGTTTGGAGAACATTTTTGTTGACATTACATTTTGACAGCCGTCCAAATCGCAATGAGCACGGAATTGAGTGCTTCAAAGAAATGAAATGCTAAAACAAGCGACATGTTGTATCTACCTATTATTTTTGTAGGTACCGCAACAATAATGTTAAACCTTGAGTACTCACTCACATTGGAGCGTGCGGGACCTTGGCCAAGCCACTGAGAGAGCTCCGAGCTGAGCGCGTGTGACGCTCGGCGCGTCGCTAGGGTTTGAAATACCCGATTTGTTTTTATATAGGACACGTCAATTAGACTTCGCCTTGCCTGATGGTAAGCTGAAGGCAAAGTCTCAGAAAAGTGCAAATATTTGTATGCATGAATTTAAGTATTAGGGCGTGGGAAGGTATCAAAGTTACAAATAAATGAAGTCTGAATTATGCTGAAGCTTCCCTCACCACTGAATGTGGAAACATTACATACTTTCTACCATCTAATTTACCAATTCTAATAGATTTCCGCGAAACTACAACCACATTCAGCGTTTATAAATGACAATATTTATAAATAAAAAATATTTATAGAAAGATGGGTACACATATTACCATGTAAAATAGTCATTACGGTATCTAATCTTTATAATCAGTTAATAAAAGAAAGTCACTAGTACAGACGAACCGGAGTCATGTGGCGCTAATCTTTGAATTTAATAGTGATGCAATAATTAAATTACCGGGACTGGTAGTCTCGAAAATCTCCGAGAATTGTCAGTAAGTACCGGGACTGGGTAAAAGGTCAAAAATTTCGGGTATCTCGGGATTACGAGAACCGGGAAATCCCGGGTGCTATCCCTATCCGACCGCACCGATTGTTCGAGGCCCACCGGTCAGTTAGAGGCGGCAGGGCCTACTACTGTCCTGCTCCCCCAGTGCAGCCTAACACGTTAAGTGCGGAGCGGGCTATGCCGTAGAGTAGAGCAAACAAAAATCATTACCTATATTACGATCTTTTAGACAATATTCAAGACTTAAATTTACGATTGTTAAATAAAGGTTAATTAAAATGACAAAATAAAGTAAATAGGAAGACTGTAGATAAGAACAAACACGGGGTAAGACAAACAATCACACACAACATCTGTCTCAGAATGGTTTTTGCTTTGCACGAGACACTGCTATGTCCGCCATGTGCTTACGTCCCTCACATCAGTCAACCTTTTTGGTAGAAATGAGGGTTAGGGTATGCTAGGGAATGCAATCTCGTTAGATTGAGGGTCAGGCGAGATCTCGTGAATTTATGGATGACAATACCTATACATACATACATACATATTCACACTTGTAAATCCCCAAAGGCAGAGGTGTTAACTATGATTGGCATATAAAATTGTGAAATTTTAACATTCACGTGTGTTCGTTACGCGCCTAAACAGAATAAACGAGATTGATTACCTAAGTCGATTATGGCATTTAAGACCTCTCGTTCTCAAAATAATGTTCCATTTAACAATGATAATATGAGTGAATGTAATTTTTGAAACAATAATGATATTAGTAGTTATCGTTATTGTCTCTCGTGTCGTGTCGTGTGAGAGTGCACGCTACTGACGTGTGCGTGGTGCTGTTATCTAAGCCGTGCGCAAGGTGACGCGCGCGGGCCGTCACGTCCGTCACGTCGATCTGGTTCCTTGAAGTTGTAACCATACAGCGTACACCCCCATTTACAATTCGCTTATTATAATTAAACTAGCTGCTGCCCGCGGCTCTGCCCGCGTGGAACTTGGATTGCGTTCCTACTTTGTTTCGTGCGATAGTTCCCTCAGATACCAACCACCTCTGTCGGCCATCAGGAGTAGTTATGCCGGACTCGGACCGACGAAAACCGTGTAAGATTGCCTAGAACGTCCCGCGCACCCCGACTGACTCTGGGTCATCCATTGTTTAAGGTGAACTCCTCAGAAGTGGGAAGCACGGTGTTCCCTATTGACCACAAAAGGGATAATATACCTAACTTATTTGGATAAGAGTTAGTTAAAAGGTACATATAACATAATCTGATTTTGATCGGCTTTTCTGCTTGAATTTATTTCGGTGCGCGTAAACTTATAAATTGCGATATCCCTTAGTTATTCTATGTAATTATATAGTTTAAAATAGCAATTTTGATCTATAGTATATTAAATCTTTTTACGTTATACGTTATTTGGTTCTATCATCAGTAGTTTCCACAGCGCACGCGATGTTAGGAATTTTTTGGTCATTTTTTTACAGCTTGGATTACATTATTGGAGTTATAGCAAAGATCCTTAATTTCACTGAAAATATAAATATGGCCTATGTTAGTCTGTGACAATCCTCTAATGTTAAAATAATAGTAGGGTTTGGCAGCGCTAGTGTGACGCGGGTGACGCCCGTTTCCAAGTTAGAACGTTAATCTCGTTAATCCAGTAATCAAGTTATTTAAACAAATCAACAATTATAAATAGCAGTAAATTATATACGTTACTACGTCGCATAGCTTGGGAACGAACATCGTGATCATCCTGCGTCATTGATGGTTTGTTGGGGAGTGTCTTATAAAGGTGTCACAAAGCTACATTTTCGTGAAAAAGGAGTGAAAACT
Source organism: Eilema griseolum (assembly GCA_963662185.1). NCBI lineage: Eukaryota > Metazoa > Arthropoda > Insecta > Lepidoptera > Erebidae > Eilema > Eilema griseolum. The sequence goes on along the minus strand of OY759229.1, from coordinate 55,100,634 downwards.
TCAGCCGAAGTGTATCAAGACACTTATTAAGATGCTCCTCTGCCTCCGTTGCACCTCATGCTATCCTCAAAAGACTCCAAAAAAACGCACACTGTCCATATTATAGTGTAACGTGATTGGTATCAAGATATTATGACAGGAACATTATCATTTTTTTGTGATGTAAATCATTAAAGTCGAATAAATAATTTCAGTTACTTATTATTTTTAATTCTTAGAAATGTCATTGACTAAACTGAATATAGCTATTTTTCGTAGTAAGTAGAATTTATTCATACTTTCCGTCTTGACCCATCAAAATTTACGGAGGTAAGATGGATCTATAAAATTTTCAATGTAACATAGATACATACATATAATCTTGCCTTTATCCCCGGAGAGTTAGACAGAGGTGTTTTAACACCCACATTTCACCACCAATTCGGTGACACGTAATAGGGGGTGATGACAAAATTCATACTAAGTGTCAGATTTTCTCAAACTGTATATAATGACATAATTATTATGTACACAAGAAAGGTAATTACTTACTTTTTTATGATATTTCCAGATTATGTGTAAAAACTTCAGTCGTAAAAATGTTTGACAATCATTTTACAATCTTTCCCCCACTGAGATAAGATTAAAATATGAAATATGGATCTAAATTAGATAATTGATGGAATTTTGACATTGCAGTCGGTTATAAACAGTAGGAGTACTAAAATCTATGGCGTAATGACCATCTCACATTCATTGGAACCATTTTTGAAACAATGTCGAGCTTACCCCGTTACCTTTTTATCTTTCCCCTGCATTTTTTATGTCACACCAACATCTTACCATGTGATTTTTTTATTTTGGGGCAGTCTTAGCAGAATTTTTTTAATAGCATATTAATATATACTCTTTCCTCTTCATTAACAACATTTACATTTTTAGCGTGAGTTAATATTCATTGTTCTACAAGGGTTCAAATTCAATACTACTCTACTCATCATTCACTCTTGCCCCCACTCACCCTTACAGATTTTTTTAGAAGTCATCTCAGTTAAAAGCACCAAAGGCGTACACGTTAAGGACAAATGAAACTTCACTCTAGAAAATTATATATATATATATTAAAGAAAGGTTTTACATATAAAATCTTCAAAATGGAATGAATATACCTACAGTTTGCCGTAACAACCAATAATAAACAATCATTTAAAACTGCTAATGAATTCAGCCAAAAAACATAACATAAGTCTAAGTAGGTCAACAACTTACATATTTATAACATCCCTGCTATAATTGGTAATATTCATTATTAATAAATAAAATATCACTCCTATTAATAATCAGCGCCCTTAGCAAAAGAATGTCAATCAAGTCACGTCAATTCAAAATCTACTTACGACAGTGTTACGAATTCTTGAACCTGTCTTATAGCTGCCATCACGCGTCTTTTAAGTCAACAGTCATGTGAAACAAGCAATCAACCAATTGGCCCATCGCAGTCTTCTGCTGGACATATGCTTCTCCCAACGCTGGGGGGCTTTGGCGTACTGTTTCCACGCTACCGCGCTGGCCAGACGGATTGGCACAGTGATTTATTTCGCGTTTTCCTTCTCTCGCAGTGATATCGTCTGCGTATTTTTCCGTTAGTCGCCTCTTGCGACACCCGTCGGATGAGACGGGGTGGTCATGTTTGTATTCTTTCTCCGTCACCACACTGGTTACTTTTATTAAAATAAAAGTGTATTTTTTCGAAAGTTTCCATTATTGGATTAGTGTCCACTATTTCTGATTTTACCTTATGGATATTTAAAATGGATATATAGTACCAAACATGCAAAAAACACGACATGGCAACACTTCAACCCCCTTCACCGCGCGGGGGGAAACATTGCGAAGTTGGAAAACAAATTTCAACATTCATCGAGCAAAGTCATAAAAATGTTGTAAGAAACCAAATTAGATGTAAGAGTGATTCCATGTTTTGTTGTGGTGAGTGATAGTGAAGTGTTACGAACAGTAAGCACAGGAGAGAGGACTTAGGAATTTGAAATAGCAGCAACATTCTCAAGTGGCAGGACAATGGAGATAAAATAATCAAAACAGGTATATTCAGATAAATACTGATACAGGAAAATGGCGAACGTTGAAAATGGCCCACGGGCACCTCGTTGTATGCAGGACGAACGCAGCAGCGAGCTTTTCTGTTCGAAGCTCAACAGCTAACTGTGAATATGACATTTGTTCAGTTTAGGCACATAAAAGATCACATTATGAACGTCAAAATTGTGCAATTATGTCAAGAAATAAAATAAAAATAATAAATAATGTTTAAATAAACCATTGGAAAATTATTCTTTTGCTGGTTCGATAGGTTAGTTCTACTGAGAAGATACCAGCAAGAAACTCAGAGAACTATATTAGAACTAGATTATCTTTCTTTTCTAAATTTGCTTTAGTTTACAATTTATTTTGTGCGAGCAAGCAAGAGACTTATGTTGACCACGCATTGACATCATCAAGATTCTCATTTACTTTATAGTAATCTTTATTCATTAAATTTTTTCACTTCTATTCTATATTTATTATTTGGCATAATAATCAAATCAAATCCTGAAGAATTGAATTAAATATTTTAAACAGCTGCCTACAAAGGAATCACCAATTGTGTGAAGCCTGAGTTTTGGTACAACAAGTTTATTTTGGTTTCTCGTATTAACATTATGTGCGACAGGTTCTTTTTCGAAAATATTAACGTTCTTTCGTACATAGGTATAAGATATTATCGTAAATGTACTGAGATTACTGAAATATTACCTACTCAATTAGCGATCAAAGATGGCGGATAAGTAATTTTCCATAAAATCAATATGGGTACAAAATATGGTAGACGAGAATTTTCAATATATAGTCACAATATTTTGATAAAATGTAAACCTTCTTTGGCAGTCGGATAATTGCTACAAGGGAACTTTACGCGAATATCGCTCATTGAAATAAAACCATTTTTTAACGGCTTTATTCGTTATAGAACTTACACTACGAACTATAATATGACAGCTTCCATATTTAGTGTACGACTTACACAATGCGTATTTAATTATTGGTGGACTTGCATGAATGGCTTAATGACAGTGCAGAGGAAATAGGCGTGATCACAGAAATACCTATGTTAGGATAAGTAAGGCCACAATTGCCAGGCAGGAAATTCAAATGGTTAACCATTCCTGTAAAGTACCGTGAAATAATATATATACAATATATTAGAAAAAAAACTGAAACCCGACTATTGAAAAATCTCGCTCTAAAAAGTACCTACTTATTAAGTAAACAAGAAAATATTAGGGATAACCGTGTTCGTAAGCCACTTACTCTAACAAAACAATACATTCTATGGACTTACGAGCATACGGCCACACCCACACAACTAATAATATATACATATTACAAAATGGACACACTGTGAACATGGCACTTACTTTACGACTGCTAGAGGGCGCCACATTAAATTTAGCGTTTAACCAGAGTACGATCAAGTCGTTTCGAACAATACTTAATTTGTCCAGTTCTAATAATTAGTTGAGGAGCTATGAGGGGAACAGATGAACCTACATTCAAACATACATTACAACACACAGTATGTACATAAGAATTATTTAAATAATATACAATATAAACCTGCTGGATCAGACAAACGAAAACCTCCTCATCGATAATAAACGAGAGGCTGGCGGCATTGCCTCGTTGAATGGCAATAACAATCCTTTGTAACCCTCTGGTCACGGGCAGCGTCTATTAAGTGATATGCAATGTCTGAAAAACTACGATTAAAAAACCGACTTCAAAAACTAATAAAATAACCAACAAATAAACCAGAAGTAAATTCACTGAAAACTCAAAATAATCTAAAACTTTTTTATCACTTTTATTATTGTATTGCCATACGATATTAAAAGTATAGAAAACCACTACAAAAACATTCTCCCAAAAAGTTGAGAATTAATTGTGTTGGTGAGCCCATTACTTTGCCCATATATGTATGTATACCTATATTTTGATCCAAGCGTTGTCATGTCGGGGGACCCTAACTGGTAAACTCCATCATATTATCGGAACGATCCAAGGTCCCCGACATAGGTAATCATTGTTTGAATCAAAATATTACTAGGTACTTGTATCAAAGTTTTTATTTTATTTCATTTTTATTAAATAAAACATTCGGGATAAATAAAACAACTAACCAACACAATTTATTTTCAACTTTGTATTTTGTGCCGTTGTCTTTTTTAATGCTTTTAATTTAATTTTTTTTATACTTTTCAAATTGATCTACTAGTCAAGGCCTACCCTTTTGATACCCATATTGATGGATTTGTTGTTGACACACACACACAGACACGTCAAACTTATAACACTCCACCGTTTTTGTGTCGGGGTTAATAAAACAAGTAAATGGAAAATGTAATCGGTAACAATTACTATCACAAGGAATCGATAATTACTGAAAGAGAGGCGCCCGAACTCCGACGTAAAGGCTCGTTAATGATGATGACAACTAAGGAGTGGAATGCCCAACCTGACGCTGTGTCCTCACAGAGCGCCAACGTGGGAGTCTTCTAGCTAAGAGTGTTTACTCCTAGACAGGCGTAGTGGAACCTGTTATATAATACTTAATCGACGACGAATAGAATGCCGAATCGGCCGCCCGCCGCCGCCGCCTTGGGTCTTCAGAGCCCGTATGAACCCCGTATGAGCCCGCATGAAGCCCCATGAACTCTTAAAACAGATCAATGAATTGAGCGTCTGTCATAATACCAAATGTATAAAAAGCTTTGTAATCCCATATAAATACACAGAGTTACAAAGTAACTTCCTCTTAAACTTAACAAGGGCCATCTCCAACTTAGAGATGGCCCTTGGTCAGCCGTGAGCGCGGAGATCGATGTATCTATATAATAAAATAAGTATCTATAGAACTTGGAAATTGGAAACATCCATTGGTGTATTCCCATCCAGTGTACAAGATAGATTTATTGCAATGTGTAATATTCGCGAAAACACTTGATAATGTCATATCATGGAATAAGAATTGTAAGATATAAAATTATTGACACGATACCATACATGTGACTGAATTTTTATCGAAAATAATCGTATTCTTAATCGAATTAAGTCTACTGTAAATAACTACACCCCAGAATACAGAACAACCTGTTTGTTCTGTATTCTGAGAACTACACTAACCTAACGCGGAAGATGCTCTGCCAACACTAACATCTTGTCATTTGAATTGCGAAAAACATAGAATTGTCACAAACACAATAAAATTAATACCTCTGTTTATTTACGTTATCCTGAATCGGTTAGAATTGGGAACATTCTTCGTCCAATTATAAAAATAAATAATAATATCTTTTTGCATTTTCACAGTGATTGTTCAAGCAATATTAAGGGGATTGAGTCAACGAGTTATATGTTTTGACATAGAAAAAATAACAAAGAAGTATACTGAGTGTGCTCAAAAGAGACCCTCTCCTTTTCAGATTGCCTCCAACACCTCCTCAGAGATGTCTAACAACTCTCCGTTAATTAACATATTATTTTCTTTTTCATATCGCGCGAGAGGTGATCTTTAATAGTTTTGCATTATTTGTACACTTTATAGCTTTTTCATTCGGATCATACATACCCACATAAAGAACAGCGGCCGGCAGCGGCGACACGCAACATTTCACCACAATCAGTTGGCGCTCTCTGCTTCCGACTGGAACAAACATACATGCATGAAATACATTGCAAGTTAATAAAAAGCTTTAAAAAAAAGATTCCGGTGAATTGAGAACCTTCCTTCTTTTTGGAGTCGGTTGAAAAGGTTTATGTAAGCAACACACCCCTTCAGACTAAAGAACGCAAACTAGGTGAGATTGCGCTCGCCGACCCTACCGTTCGCTTCCCCCTAAAGTTGTACTGTGCAAGTACCGACTCGACTGACTGTGAGAAGTAGGTAATTAGGCTGTGCCTGTGCCCGTGGTGTGTGTATGCGGTGCAGCGACTGTATACCTTACTGGGGTCTGCTCTCTTTCGGGCGCGCATTTCTTGACTCCCTACTAATTATTTTAGATGCCATCTTCGCTCTCTCCCCTTTCAGAGACAGCACGCCACACTAACGGGCTTCGTCGTAGTTAGAGACCTCACGAGCTTTGCGCCTGTCATGCCACAGATTAATAAATAGTCATGCCCAACATGCGCAAAGTTCCGCAGCCGCCCGAAGTTTTGGGGACTGCCTACATAGGGCCAGCCTCCGATATTACCACCCTTCTCATCATGTTGTCGTGGATGTTGTCATACAGGGGGCAGACCCACAATATATGGTGTAGGTCTTCATCTTCTAAACTACAGAAACACAACAGACTTTCGCTACCAAGACCTAAGTCATACAATCTCTTTCGTAAACACCCATGCAGTGTGTGTAGAGTGAGGTGTGCTCGTGCGCAGGTGGCGGGCGAGGACGAGCTGCGCCTGGACGAGGAGATGGAGCGCGTGGTGTGGGGCGACACGCCCGCGCCCGCGCGCCTGCCCGCCGCCGCCGAGCCGCGCCGCGACTCCGCCGCGCCGCCGCCCTACTCGCAGGCGCGAGGTATGTCCAGCCTCATACATTTATTGTACCCTACTTGTTTGTTAATATTCATTCTCACAAATAATTGCACTGCACTCTCGCCACGCAAGTCTGCAGTGCAGTGTGTTGTATCTGCTGCATGCGTTTCCAGTAACTGCAGACACATGCTGTACGAATATGCGGTCGGCTGCGAAATCATATCGTTTTAATTTTGACAAACTATGTAGGGGTGTTCATCTGCTCCCTTATAGCCCTCCTCAACCTTTTATTAAAACTGGACAAATGAGTTAGCTATCGTTAAACCGTCTGGATCGTCCACTGGCTATAGATGTACTAGGCTAGTATATGATGTGTCACCGAATCTAATGTGGCGTGCGGTCATAAAGTATTGCCAGTAGTAAAAATAAATTTTAGATGAATACATTTGCCGTGTCTGATCTGAATCTTAGCTTAATTAGCACATTTTAAATATCTGTGAATGATTAGCTGTTGCTTCGCCTAAAAATATAGAATTAAAAAAAAATAGTTTAAAGAATTAAAACCCGACAACTGAAAAATCACTCTCTTTAAATGTATTGAACAAGAAAATATCAAGGATCTGGAAATATCTGCCACTAAGTCTAACAAAACGATACATTCTGGGGAAAAGTGGCCCCGCCTATCCTTGATATTTTCTTGTTTGTGTGACTTTTCCGTAGTCGGGTTTTAGTTTATAACTTAATTTTTAGCAGTTAATCATTGTTCCTAAGAATCGCTGAAAGACGCGAGTGTGTAGAACATTTGACTTACCTACGTCACTCGCTCATTAGTCACTGCACGAGCACCTCCTCGACGATAGGAGAGGACGATACGATCATGATAAGGCGAGGCGATGCTTGAGAACACAACACCAAACAGACTTTGGCGGCGTCAATTTACACGCGGGGAGAGGGAGGGGGTGTTTGTATTTTTTTAAATTTTGAACCAATCAGAGCAATCTGCTAAGTTTTGAAGTTAGATGATTTAAATAATAGAAAAAACACACAATATTTTTATTCATTATTGAAATAAATTAGCCTTAAAGCTACAATTATGGACCCGTATTCAATATTTTTGGTATCCTCATGAGAAAATAATAAACATTAAATATAATATACACGTATAACGGCCAATATGACGCATTGGCTCCTTTAGTGTGGTTTTAGAGGAAAATAATTGTAACAAAAACTAACGTCAAAGAGTAAATGTGTAGTAAAAAAGACCCTGATGTAAATAAGTATACCTACATGAAACACTTTCATACAAACAAGGAGTACACTAGCAACATTCTGGAAGCCTCTCCTGGGAAGTGTTCATTTTGCATTTGGCCCATACATGTACATATCTACATAGGAGTCGCGGCATGGCTCGCAGAGTTTTTCATGCTATCCAATGCATAGAAAACTGATAATTATCATTTTTTTTTACATGTAAGTATTATAATAAATCCGCGTGATTCCGGGCGGAATAGAATTTGGGCCACCCGAACACTTCCCATGCGGTGTCGTACAAGGCGACTAAGGGGTAGAGCTGTTTAACACCAGACTGATATATACAGTCCAGACTCAGCTTTAGATGCATTGCTCGAGTCAACAATAGTCCCCGGAAGACGGCAATAGGCTCACCCCCTATTACGTGGGACTGAATTCAATGATTGGTGAAATGGGGGTGTTAATTCACCTCTGCTTAACCCTGCGGGGATAAAGGCGTGATTATATGTATGTATAATAAATACCTACTTATATTTTTATGATATCTAGGCACGAAGTTAAATTAAATGCTTACTATATTGTAGCAATCTATAGGCTATGGGCAGTTGTTTTGTAAAGTGAACCACAAAAATACTCAGGTTATAGGATACCTACTGGGATTATGAACTAATTTATCGTTTGTATCTGTGATAATAATGTACTAGGTATATATTGGCAATAGTGCACTCCTGCCACCCGCAGCCCGCCTCAGCCCGCTACCCCTCACGGACCAGTGATAGACACTTAGACCAATTTACACCGTTTTACTCAATGACTTGGATTGAGCAAAAGAGAACCCAGTTTCGTAGTTCCTTTCACTGGTGACCGCGAGCGGCGGGCTGGGGCCGCGTGGGGGGCAGATGAGTGCAGCTCGCGCTTTATGTGCAGAGGCAGGCGGCGGCGTGTCGGGCAGCTCGGTGGCGTCGCCAGCCAGCGCGTCCGCCTCGGAGCCACAGGTGAGCGCTCTCGGTCGATATCGGCTCGTTATCAAGGACAGCGCCGGGGGACGCGGCCGTGCCAGCACGGCACCAGAACACCGGCGCCACTCGCCGCTCTGCTACATGCCACCTGGGGACCCTTGTACACCAGCTTTGGCACAGGGTGTTCTCTCAGTATAACATGGAGATGCAGGGGAATTAAGAAATGACGTAATATTCATAAGATGGTGGTGCGTGTTGACAGTGTCTGTGGGTGTGCGCAGGTGGCCACCAGCGCGACCAGCGTGCGCGACGACCCGCGCCACGTGCAGTTCGACAGCGACGGCGCGCCGCTCGACGACGCCGACGACGAGAGGCGGAGCCAGCGCCACGCGTGAGTACCGCGCCGGGCTCGACCCCGGCCCCGTGCCCGCTGGCCGGACAGCGGCCGGCAGCGGCTTTTTGAGGCTAAATACGAGCCAGTTCCACCAACTAAGTATTTCTAGTAACAAATTCCAGCTGCTCTATCTGTGGGAATTGACCCTAAAGCGGACAGCCTAATGGCATATCCCCCCCCCCCCCCCCCTTCCATGAATCGACGCGTGTGAGGTCTGTGGACTGTCGACCCGTGAGTGACTAGGTACTAACTTAATTTTCGCCCAACAACGTTCATATTCATCGATCTAACAGAATGTTCGTAATACGAAAAAACATTCTCCAAAAAGTTGAAAATAAATTGTGTTGGTTAGCTCTTTAACTTTCATATAGGTACCTACCTGGTAATATAAGCGTATATTATATTATAACTGTGGCGTTGCCGTTGTCATAATGTCGGTAGTTGTGGGCAGTGGGCCTGTCTGTGGCTCTGTCACGTCACGTCAGCGTCACGTTCACGAAACACGATGCGAGGCGCGCGTATCGGACTGACGATAACGGCGATATTGTAACTTTTCAATTGAATTCAATTCAATTCATTTCAATTTTATGATGTTTTTAAATATGTCCCACCTGATGGATAGTGGTTACCGTGACCCATTGACGTGTGCAAATACATAGGTACATGCATATAATCGGCGTTGGTTTACAATTTTATTATGAGCTTCAATAAAAATGCTCAATGTCTTTTTTATGCGCTAAATAACTCGTAGAATATACCTATTACTTTTCTATTAAAGAAAACTTTAGTTCATGGTTGAATCAGTTGAATGGTCAACGGAGAGACGCCGACGCGTGGCGGTTCGGTAGAGTGTTCGTCTGCCATGTCAGAATACGCGGTTCAATTGCCGCTCAGTCATACGTGTAAAGATATGGCTCAGAGCTCAGTCCAGTTATTTCATGTGTCGTTGAGTGACTCAAGACCATTCCATTAAAAAATTGTAGTTTTTGACGAACAAACCAATGGCAAACAAATGTACAAGAATCCCAAAAAAATAGGAACCCTAAAATCTAAGCTCAGAATGTCCTAGCAATAATAAAGTTATGATCCAACAACAAACAAATAATCTTAAGCAATGAATCCGGAGCTCTTACATCGGTCGTCATTCGTCATTCGATATCTACACAAGTGACAGCGACCGCCCCGTGCGGTGTACAGCGTGCAGTATGCGGCGTGCGGCAACCGCAGCACGGCCGCGGTCCTGTGCCGCCTGAACGCGGGACCTTGAACTCTCCAAGGACGAGCTATCAAAACGGAATTAGTGATCGACCGCGATGAGCTGTTGACACGCCACGACTATTTACTTGCTTATGGTACCTACTTACCGTCTAAGTATTACAAGTAATACTTGGTTTCTGTGACAGAGGTACTTACCTATCTACTTTTTATAGAGCGTTCTGCCTCACAGAAGATGGACCGTTCTTGTCCACTGCCAGTTGCCGGTCACATTAAAATATATTATGCATATTAAAGTAGATCGAGTAAACATACCACTGTGTTCGTGCACACGCGGACATCGCGCGGAGAGGCGCGGGGGCCGCCAGGTGAGGAGAGTCAGCGGCGGTCGCGGCGACCTGGCACTTGCTCGTGATTTTTTTTTTATCATTACCCACTATACATTTTGTAAGTCGTAGGCGGTAGTAATTTTTAAACACTGCACCTGCACACCAAAAGACGGAACATGAGGACGATACTCCTACATACGCAAGTAGGCGGTAGGTAACAGGTCCTTGGCATGGGCCGTGGCCCGTGGCGTCCCAGCCCTCGGCCGCAGTTCGCAGCGCAATTGAAGAGTGAGCGGAGAGAGATGGTGCTGGAGACGGGGCGCGTGTCAGCGTGGGGCGGCACCGGCGCGGATCGCGGAAGGGCTTCGCGCGTTCGGCCGGCGGACAGAAATAGCGCGTCGCGTGACATTGGCATTGCGCGGGGAGCGCCGGCCGCCGCCGCGCGGGCTCACTCGCCGCGCCATGCCCGTCTCCTACACGCGCGCCTCGCAGCTGGCGCACGAGCGGTGAGCAAGCACGCACCGTCACCCGCATGCCCACACTCGCACTGTGCAATGTGGTGTCAATGTCATGTGTGAATCCTCTCCACCTCCCATCGCGTGTCAGTGTCCACTAGAAACACTAGAACCGCACGAATAGCACAGATCTTTGGACTCCTCTGGGTTCGATCCCCACATGCAACAATACCCCACTTACGAAGTTCTCTCTGTGTTGTGGCGACATTTGTGCACAAGGCATGATCGACTAGGTATAATGTAGAGCAAGCCCCTGTTGAACGGTAGGAAGTTGAAAGCGAGTGCTGGCGAGTCGTTGGTGGTATTCGTATGGATTCTTGGCTAACGAAGATGCGGCGACGTGACAGTGTCTATGTGTATGCCCACGGCTCACGCCGCACTTCATCTCAGTTCTCAGTTGAGCACTGACTTTATTCACAAGGATATCAGTCGCTCGCAGGCAGGCGTGCAATAAGATACAATCGAAGTTGATTTCAACTCCATCCCGATACATCTTTTGCCTTGAGCCTGTCTTGCACTCTCTTGTACTCGGATTGGGCCGTCACTCGTCAGACAAGTACACGCCAGGTCGACGCGCGAGCGCGCTGGATGGATGCAAGCGTCATGGCGTTATCTGGTGACAGATGGCATGCGTCCGCGCGTTATCTGTCATGTGTGATCGTTCCGACCAAAAGAGGGATTACAAGATCCACCTAACACAACAGCTGCTGTTTGTGTAGCGATTGTATCTGTCGGTGTCGGTGTATGGTGCACACACACGTGTGTGTACCGCGGCACTGGTCCGTGAGGTCCGCGACTCTCCTTAGCCTGGCTTTGGGGCCCAAACATGATAAATTACTACATATAAGTAGGTAATTAAACGACCGAAACCTGTCCATAAAAGCAGACACAAAGAGCTTGTAGCACATTGTCACAACATGTGTAAAGACTGTCCAAATCCAAAAGCCGAGCTGAGCTGCTCGACGCCACGTGGCGAGGTGTCGCATGTCATTTATTTATCATAACACATATTAGATTAACGTACAGCGTGAATGTTACACACTACAAGGCATTGGATGAGTCAATTACAGTTACGTGCGAGCATCATCTACTTTGCATGGTCGGACCGATCTATCGTAAACAAGTAATATTACGGCGGTCTTCGCCGCGGAGGACCACGAGTACGGTGAGTTACCAGTTATCCTTCAGACAGATAGACAGACAGAGCCAATATTGGTTCTGTAGACTGTAACGTTTAAAGCGAGTGAGAGAGACACGCATCGTCGGTAGCCATAACCTAATACATAGGTAACCTAGCCTACGTCATGGAAGCAAAGTAGATGTCCGTTTTGTGCACCGAAGTCGTTTGCGGAACCGGTGCTAGTTGGTACCAAGGCCACTGCCGGCTCTTGTTACAGGTCTCGAGGTACATGTTCTCATGCAGTGATGCACATGTTCATGTGTAAATTAGGCCTAATCAAAGTCCAATTTAACCCAAGGCCTGAATTATAACTTGAGATAAGTAGGTCCCGTACATAAGAAGCAAGAGGTATAAGAGCTCAATGCGTAACGAATGGAGGTACGCGCTGCGCGATTGTATGTCCCTCTTCAGATGCGCTTGCTTTGCTGCAACTCGTTGCAGAGGCATAGAAGTTATCTACTATGTGCAGTCTGTGTGGGATCTGTAGCAAAAGCATACATGCATATAGGCACGAAGAGAACCAAAATGATATGTCTATATGTGACCAGGCTGAAGCTGCAGGTACTAACCCGCTATCGGTCACTCGTAAGTCGTAACTACGCCGTTCGCTCCGGCTGCGACGTAACTTTCTCGTGTCGATTAACGACTACACATAAAGTTGAAGGCAAAGAAAATCGATGGTATTGTATTGACAGAACCAACACCACAACACAAACAACAACATAGGTACCTCATTTTAATATCCGTGAGATTGCGAACATCTGGGGGCACGGTCCGCACGCGCACGGGAGTGTTCATTCCACCCCCGCTGCAGGCTGCAGCGAGCCACGGACAGCGGCAGCGCGCAGCCTATATTTTGTCGAAGTGTTTGGAGTAGGTAGGTACTGCTGATGTTTTTTTTTTGTTTTCGTGAAAAATGTTAATTTGTATCACCTCGTTGACGGAAGGCCGCGTGACCTAGGCGCCGAGGCGAGGGGCGCGGGGCGCGGGCGCGGGCACGTGGCAGTGAAAATTGGCTTCGCGCTATGCAGCTGTGCGACTCGAGCTGTCATGGCCATGTTCCGTTGGACGTTGGTGGTTGATGGCTAGGCTACTTGTGCCTACGCATGATTGCGTGCAAGTGGTGCAGTCGCGAGGTTTTGAATGCTAGTGTTGGGCTAAAGAAGCACTTTTATTGTACAGACAAATTGTACCGTAACCTTCTGTAGCACATCACACACTCACCATGTTGGACATCGAAGCTGGGTTAAGAAGCTTTTGTACAGGCAAATTGTGCGTACGAGGCACGTATCCTGTCATAGCACAACCACAGAATACATAATAATACTACGCAATCATGTAAATATGATGATATGATAAGTGCGTTCTGTCGGCTCACTAATTTGTTTCTGTCAGCTTCTTTGAGTTGCCCCAGTGGGATTACAAGAAGGTGCTTCCAATTACTGATTGCCATGGTCAATATTGTTTACTTGTTAATATAAAGAGCGAAGAGAGCTAGGGGATACCTCAGCCGGACACGGATAGATAAGTTAAACGTATGTTAGTGTAGGTGAACACAGAACTTCACAGAAGGCTGCGCCTCTCTCTCGCACCGCAGGCCGCAGGGGAGACGCCGCGCGAAACCGTAGATGACCCAAGGTCAACCAGGGTGCGAGGGAAATGCCTTATTGGGCAACCTGATACTCTTGTAATTGAAACTAGAGTGAACCACCCGTGATGACGACTGACCGACCGAACCGACGGGACTGGTGTCCGTGGGGATAACCTTCCCTTATCTAGTTTTTTTTCTCCCTCTAGTCGCCTAAGTACCGATTCAATACATTATCGAAACATGGTCAAAATTTGGCACGGTTACGAAATTTTTTGTTTTGATATATAAATAGCTAGGTGCCTAGATTATAGTTTACCACCATTCGTTGATGCAATATTAATGTAGGTATGAGTGTAACATAGGTGTTACAAATTATACGATCTATACGTACGACGTACCCGCTCCAGCGAGTAGATGTCACAACACACACACACTCACATACCTTCAAGTAATGAACATATTTTGGCTCGGTGACTTTAGTTAGATTGAAAATGTAAAATATGGCGGAGACAATGCCACTATCATCACTACGCACGCCCAGTACTCGTAATAGCCCGGCACAAGGTCGCAGCTGCGAGTTGGCTTGCGGAACTGCGCCCACGGCGGCGCGGCGGCGGGTGCCGTCCCTAGTGTGCTGTTGGCATTGACACCTGTGAGCCTGTGACGTCACGTACACTACACGACGCGACCTGTCCACATCATCAATATCGCCGACAGTACTACGGTCCCTGTGTAACGTAGAGCCAATAGCTAATGTAGTATGTGAATGAAACCGCGAGTCGGGCAGTCGACGGCATTCGGCACACAATAAATCTCCGCGACAAATATTTACCTAATGCACAGCTCTTCGCTTCACGCTTGTTAGCGGCGAGACGAATATAATGGGTCGCGCCAGGCGTGACGCGCGGTGTGTGGCGCACTGGCGCACCGACTGCGGGCTGTTGATGCTGGTATGCTCGACTTTGTGTATGTGGAGTAAAGCTGGTTGTTAGAAAGAGGAATACCGAGATTCGAAATGGGTGTGACTTAGAGATGATGTAAGTTTACTTTAAGTTTGGACCTGGCGTCGATGAAACGTTATCGTTCAAACTTAAAGTGAACTGGTTGTAAATATCTACAACACAAAATGTCCAGAGCCTTCTGGAATGAGATGAAGGACTTATAACTTTAAAGAGATTTAATTGCAAGTAAAACTGTAGCGCTAGTCACTTGCGGCGATGTGTTTGATTCAGACTTATTTTCGTTACGTATGCTAATTTATAGTTCTTGTAATTGGTTACGTTGTTTACGCAACTGTTTTCGTCAATATTGTATATAAACATCCCGGGCCGCTCGTGTCCCTTGCTGCCCTGATGCGCTTGATGGCCAGCAGCGTGTGTTGTGTTGCAGGAGGCACATGCATCCGCACAAGTCGCGCAAGTACTCGCTGCCGGAGGCGCGGCGCGTGTCGGTGGCGCCGGGCGACGAGCCGCTGCGCGAGGCCGACGCCGCCGAGCAGGCCGCGCACCGCAGCGACGACCCGCGCGCGTTGCGCCGCCACAAGATCCAGCCGCGGGTATGCCTCATGCACCACCCGCTACCCGCTAGTTATAAGCCTAATACTGATCCGTCCGACCGCAACAAAGCAAAGGCGCCCGCCGCCCGCCGCCGCCGGTCCCGTGCGCCGTAAAGCTTGTAAACAACCCAAGACAAATAGACACAACACAGGCAGGAGGAGCCTGTCCAAACTAAAGTGAAATGTCGCGCCCCACTACATTCCCTTCATTGTAGAAACGTCGATTGTTTCGGCAACTACGACCGTCGACTAGTCGCGTGATAAATCCGAGTACCTACGTCTATGGAATGGACATAATTATTGTAAAACAAGCCATCCGTTTGTTCACGCGTTCTGTCAAATTAAGGTACCTACGTACTTACATAAGCAACATAATCGTTGGCAATTTGCTTGTGTTCGTAAGGGGCGCGGCGTTTAGACAAGTTCGACCTATTTGTTTCCAGAACTCAAAACACTGAACTTTTATAACCATAATATGTAGGTAATATCTAGCTGACCCATCACGACCACGCTGTTGTGCTGCCGTATAGTTTGCGACCGATTCTCAGAACTACCAAATTATATTTGTAGTGTAATACACATTTACAAGAGGTGAGTTTATGTATGCTTATGTATTCAGGTAAATATTAAGAAATGACCGCTCGCGCTGACTCCATTCAAAGAGGCATGTCGTTCTGTCGCAGGGCTCCACCGTGCACGTGGGGCGCAAGGACGGCGGTGACAAGGTGCAGAACATTCTGTCGGACACCACCTACAAGAAGATGTACGACCACAGCCCGCACTCGGTGAGTAGCTGACGTGTCTCGCCTGAGTGCCCACGCCAGCTTCAGCCCAGCACGGCCTGACGCGTGTCGTCCCCAGGTGTTCGTGCAACTGGACGAGCTGCTGATGACCGACGAGGGCGAGTCGGAATGGAAGGAGACGGCTCGCTGGATCAAGTACGAAGAGGACGTGGAGGAGGGCTCGGCGCGCTGGGGCAAGCCGCACGTGGCGTCGCTGTCCTTCCACTCGCTACTGAACCTGCGCCGCTGCCTGGAGACCGGCGTGGTGCTGCTGGACCTGGACGAGAAGGACCTGCCCGGCGTCGCCTACAGGTCACTCGCTCACTAACCTAATGCAATGTTTAGCTTACGAGAATGATATACTTAAGTAGATTTAGGTGAAATCCTGCAATGTTTCGGGTTGCGTGAACTCTGTGCCTATGAGGGTGTGAGGCACTGCTCTAACAGCCGCGCGGCGTGTTGCAGGGTGGTGGAGAGCATGGTGTCGGACGGGCTGATCGAAGAAGACGACAAGCCGGTGGTGATGCGCTCGCTGCTGCTGCGCCATCGCCACGTGCACGACGACCGATTCCGCTTCAGCATCAGCGCACGCAAGCACTCCTCCTACACTAGCTTACAGGTACTCGCCGTCTTCACGTATCCGTATTCGCCCTCTGCCGAGGGCCCGAGGGCGTCCTCTTCTCGTACTCGTTGCACTGGAACATTGCGATAGCAATGCGGTGTGCCATTGTCCTGTACCACGCGACTGCTTAAAACGTGCTTCATTGTTAGATGTAGGTATTTCATTATCAAACAACGGAGTACACTTTATCTGAGTGTTAAGTAACGACATAATATGTAACATACAAAATGATAAAGGAAGCAGATAATCAGAGCCGTGGACTCAGATACGGGCTCGTTTATCTGACGATATAATAATCTGACATTTAGCATGTGTCGGAATGTACCGATATTTGGTGAATACGTTCAAGGCTAAACCGATACGAAGGACCACGCCGCGATTTCGCCCTCCCCCACCCGCCACCCCCTTCACGTGTAACAGTCGTGACTTAACGTTTGTTTATTATTGCGACCGAACGGCGGCCTGCCATGCGGCACCCGCGCCCCTGGCCTCTCGCCAGACCGTTCGGCAGGCACTAGGCAGGCCTCCTGTGTGATGAGTAGTTGTGCGCAGTCGCTGTGGCAGGACGAGGGCGGGCTGGCGTCGGCGCGCGCACGCTGCTCCGTGTGCAGCACGACGGCCGCCTGCCGGCGCCACAGCGCGCACCTCATCGTACGAACTGAGCCCGTTGTGCGAGTGTGTCCTCTCCTCTCCTCTCACCTCACCCATCGCCGCTATTGCGCGCCGTAGACGCCACTAGGGCTGGCTGGCGCGCCGCGGTATGCCCTTCGGAGCTTCATCCTTCACGTCGCTAGAGTAGCCCATCGACCGCGCGCAACCACGCGCCGCCGCCACCACACGTCACCATGCACGGCGCAGTCGATCATCGTTGTAGTTGCAGTTGTCTTGTACCCAGTCAGTAGCTAGCGTCATCACAACGATTAGTTCCAGCTCTCACCGCGGCTAGCCAGCGGCAGCCTGCGACAGACGACACGTTAGTTGTACCTAATCATTGATTTATAAGTATATTAGAAATAGCTGCATTTTGTAATTTTTATATGTAGGTATGTATTTTCTGGACCCCAATTACGTTACAAAATGTACCTTTTATGCGCAGTTGTTTTTAGATGTCTTGGGAGGATAGCGCGGGATAGCGCCAGGGCCTCGGTACTCTCGCGACACGCAGTCTAGTTGCCAGTAACCAAGTAGGTACTACGAGTGCAAGTGCCATATGCCATATGTGTATTATGATAACTATGGTACTGCCGTACTACTAAGTAGGTATAACGCATGTTGTCAGGCGCTACTTGCAGTTTCCGTTTGAAATAGACAGGTTTTTTGATGAGATGAGTAGTATTGAATTTGAACTCTTGTAGAACAAATATTGACTCAAGCTAAAAATATAAATGTAGTTAGTGAAGAGCAAAGAGTATATATTTCTATGGTATTAATAAAATCCTGCTAAGACTGCCCCAAAACGAAAAAAAAACATATTAAGATGTTGGTATGACATGAAAATGCAGGGAATAGATCAAAAGGTCACGGGTTAAGATCGACTTAGTTTCAAAAATCGTCCATCAATTATCTAATTTAGAAGTATGTTATATTTATATATTTTAATCTTACCCCCGTGGGTAAGATTTAAGGCAGATTGTTAATCATTTTTACAACTGAAGTTGTTACACAATCTGGAAATATCGTAATAAAATAAGTAGTTGCCTATATCTTGTGTACATAATAATTATGTGATCACATACGTTTAGAGAACATCTGACCCTTAGTATGAATTTTCTAATGTAACATTGGTTGAAAGTTTTATATGTTCATCTTACCTCCTTAAATGTTGATGGGTTAAAACGCAAAGTATGAATAAATTCTAAACTACGAACTATAGCTATATTTAGGTGCAATGACATTTCTAAGAAATAAAAATTATAACTAGAAATTCTAATAAAACACTCGTATTATGACTCGTTTATGAAAGCTACACATCATGGGGTTAGATTGAAAAACTCGATTGTTGTGCAAAATATCCAGGCGCGGTTTACTGTGTTATAATCTATGCTTGGTGAATTGTAGCTCGTTCACCGTCGTGGCACCCCGTGATATCCTCAAAATACATCCAAGAAACGTGTACTGCGCTTATAGAACAAATTTTAAATCCAAGACTGTCGATGTCCCGACTGTCCCGAGCAATACGCGAAGTCTACGACAGAGAATACGTTTATAAAATGATTACATGTTAAGGCCTCGGCCACGAAGCCGCCGGGCGCCGATGACTCCGAGACCCAGGCCCGGCCAGTGCCACTGTCACTCCGGCGAGTCTCAGTTGTGCCGCTGGCTGAAGGGTGATATTGTGGAAATGTTATATTACCTCTTAAATATTAAAGTATTTGTAGTAGGTATAGAGATATCCTAGAGCTCTATATTACGTATTAGGTAGGTACGTAGGGCCCTTCGCCTCCATCGCCCGCCACCTGACCGCGCGGCGAGCCATGCTCGGTGCTATGTGCCATACCATATGAGCCGTATTCGTGTGAATATGAACCTACGCCTGCCTACCCAACCTACCTCTTTCCTGTTAGTTGACGATATAACCTTTTGTTCTCCTACATAATTGATTTGCTGTGTTAGTTGTTTGTTTGGCATTCACCTTAGTGACGAGACGAGTGACGAGTGACGACCTAAAAAATTAAATAACCAACTTTTTGTGATTTTTAGTTTTTATAAATGTAGGTTAGGTAAGTACCTACTTTGTATAAACTCGCTTAAATCTTTGTTGAAAATTTATCACCTCGCAATAAGGACTTCTTTTTTGACCACGTTCTGTACGACATGCATGCAAATGGAAACTTGTAAAGTCCACTGTACACATACATAAATACGAGTAGGCGTTTGCAGTGTTTACTCTGATGTATAAAGGTATTGGCATCTAGCATAACGTTTCTATAATGTACAGTATAACACGACGTATTTGTCGCTCAAATAAATGAGTAGAGACGAAGGCGAACGCGGATAATTACCACAAAAATTCAAATTTGACGTGTACGTTATGCCGGCGCCACACCTCGCACAGATCTACAACACTTTTACAAGTGAACGTTGGGTGCGCCGGCACCACACTGTACAAATATTTGAACACTTATTCGGGCTGCTCACGCCCCACTGCCACCACTGTAATGGGCCACGGGGGTTAACGGGAAGTAAAAGTATATCTAAAAGTGTTTGTTCAAATATTTGTACTCAATCTGGAGCCCGCATAGACATGTCGTCCAGAGTGCCGGACGCCTATTCACTCGCATCTCGTGACTAACTTATTTTTTCTTATGCAAAGAAACTACCAAGTTTTTATGTGTACTTGTGTATTACAAACTACTAATGATTTGTTACTTGGATCGAAATAACTATGATGCAATAAATAAGGCACTAGCCACAGTGACGTGCCCGGCGCTAACGCCCTGTTTGGTTTGCACGTGCACAGAGCCTGGCGGAGGGCCGGCGGCGCCGCAGCTCGCACGCGCTGCCGGCGGACCGCGCGGAGGCGCGCAAGCAGTCGTCGGTGGCGGGGCTGGACCTGCGCGAGGTGGAGTACCTCGCCAGCGCGGCGGCCGAGGCGGCGGGCTCGCAGGAGGACATGCGGCGCGGGCACAACGACTCCATCATGAAGCGGATACCCGGCGACGCCGAGGCCACCACCGTGCTCGTCGGTGCCGTCGGCTTCCTCGAGCAGCCCACCATCGCATTCGTGAGACTCGCACAGGGTATTCTGATGCCGTCCATCACAGAGGTACCGGTGCCGGTGCGCTTCATGTTCATCCTGCTGGGCCCCACTGGTGCCGATTTGGATTACCATGAGGTGGGTCGCTCGATCTCTACGCTAATGTCGAACCCTGCGTTCCACGGTATCGCGTACAAGGCGGATGACCGCCGCGAATTACTTTCTGCCATCAACGAGTTCCTGGATGACTCCATCGTATTGCCTCCCGGAGATTGGGAGCGACAGGCGTTACTGCCATTCGAGGAGCTGCGTGCTAAGAGTGAAATGATCAGGCGACGGAAACGCGACGCGCTAGAGCGCAAGCGCGCAGCGGGCGAGATCGCCGCGCCGCAGTACGATGAGAAGAAAGCCTTACTGGAGGCCGAGGCAGGAGGCATGCCCCACAAGGAGCCAGACGACCCGCTCACCAGAACCGGCAGGCTCTTCGGTGGTGAGTAATCGGACAACGTCTGTTTAGTGTGAGGAGTGTGTCGATATATCTAGCGCGGCACGTTGCGCGTTGCAGGCGTGGTGCGCGACATGAAGCGGCGCTACCCGCACTACGTGTCGGACTTCACGGACGCGCTCAACGGCCAGTGCGTGGCCGCCACTATCTTCATGTACTTCGCCGCGCTGTCCTCGGCCATCACTTTCGGCGGCCTGCTCGCCGAGAAGACAAATGGCGCGATTGGCATCTCCGAGACTCTGGTATGATGTTGTGCTCTCCAACTGCCTACAAACTGTCACTTTGTTCTTATTTTGAGAAACTATCGCGACACCCCACCTGTGTAGGTATATGAATTTCACTGCACTTATTGTACTTGTTACTAAGAAGCAGAACACAAGATGTCCTCTTGTATCTAATGGAAACGTAGAATATTGTTTATTTTTCCAACATCCAACAACAACTATACCTACATGCAAGTTTGCTCAGCGCAGGTGTTCACGTGCGCGGGCGGCGTGCTGTTCGCGCTGATCGCGGGCCAGCCCATGATGATCACGGGCGCGACGGGCCCGCTGCTGCTGCTGGACGAGTCGCTCGCCAACTTCTGCGTGTCGTACGGGTTCGACTTCCTGGCCGCGCGCATGTACTGCGGCTTCTGGATGATCGTCATTGCGCTGTGCGTCGCGTCCGTCGAGGGCAGCGTGGCCGTCAAGCGGATCACCAGGTGTGTTTCTGTCCGACGCGGCCGGCCCAGTGTACTGTCGGCTTAACGATACGGCTGTACCATTTATATAACCTGTGACTGTACAACACAACATTACTACTATGTTCATACCTATATGTATGCCGGAGAAGGAGCTTGTAACCCCTCGTTTTCTCCAAGGTTTAGCACATGAATAAATTCAACAAGTTCCAACGTATCACAGGCTTCAACAAGTTGCAACGTATCACAGGCTTCAGTGTGAACGAAAATGTGTTTTAAACTTGTAGGTATACAACTTTTTGACTATACATAGTGTGAACCAAAAAGGATTTGAGGCAGTCTCAATACGTAAATAGGTTTGTTTTAAAAAGTCGTCTACAAGTTTTGTATCAAACATATTTACAATTGATGAAAACGAGGGGTAATAACGGACAACTACCGCCATCTAGTAACGGTCGAACGAAATACGTATCAGAGATAAGTGTCTTACAAATGCGTAATAAATCTTGGTATAGTATACACCTGGCAAATAAAAAAATACAGAAATAATTAATAGCAGCATGAAATCTGTTGTAAATGAAAGGAAATATAGTGAAAACAATGGGAAAAATACCTGAACCTGTATCTAATAGGGTGAAATATGTTTTTTTTAACGCCTAAAAATGTTGTACCGTTTGCATCTGACGGGATGGCAATATGTTAATTTTATTAGGCGCCTTTGTCTACTTAAGTAATTGATGAACTTGTCATTCACTCGCCGTTATTCTTGTCGTCGTTCTGTACAAGAAATCATCTCCGTGTATCATTTCCATAAATATAAACGCCTAGCGGCCCAAAGACCTCACCCAATCTTTCGAAAAAAGTCAAAAACAAAAGTGTCAAGGTATAGGTACATATTAGGTACCTGACAGTTTTCGAGCAAAATTGGAAAAGCGGTTTTTGAGTATTTACCACATATCTGCCACAAAAACTTTTTCTCTTGGTGAAATTTTACATCTTTATATTGGAAATACGACCACATTGCTTTTTAATGAATATATTTATATTATGGATAACCTACATATTCGGGGGTGACGTGCCTTATTTTACTGCTCAAACAATAAAGAGACCTCATTTTCAAATGAAAATGACCTCGTCTAAAAATGCATTTACTTAAAGATAATTGTCGGGGGGACCTTGGATCGTTCTGATAATATGACATAGTGCTCTACCAGTTAGGGTCCCCCGACATGACAAAGCTTACAGCAAAATATGTATTACTAGGTATATCAACGTTATAGGGCTAACTAACACAACTTATTTTCGACTTTTGGGGGTTGTTTTTTAAGAAAACTGACATTTCTGTGGAGAAATTTTTTAGGAGATGCGATATACTGAAAATTCTGTATTTCGAAAGTTATACTAAAATATTATGGACATTATTCATTATTTACAGTGAAAATCCTTATTATCCTTATTAAGATATCAGAAATAAAATTACAACATAAAAAAGCGAATAAATAATTTACGACAAATCAGTACTATATATGAAGTGGGTAGGCACTTAAACAATTTAAATCCTTATTTTACTTATTGAGAAATTTGAGAAATGCTTCATACAAAAGTTGTAGACCTTGTTGTTACCTACAACTTTTGTTTTTAACTTTTTCGATAGGACGTTTAGTTTCGCTGCAAATCGTCGCAAACCATTTTTTAGCTTTAAATCACACCCCATTTACACCCCTGTACAACATAGTGAGTTTAATTAATTTTTCCTGTTGATTTGACCACGTTTCCTTTCATTTACAATAGGTAGGTCTCATGCTGTTATTAATTATTTCTCTATTTTTTATGTCATTAAATATTTCTCATTTTCCTTATTTTTGACGTTATCCACACCACCCGCCTGTGGTTTCGAGTTTGACAAATGGATTGTCGCGGAAACATGTGTGGTGTGGCCTTTGGTGAACTGTCACTTGGTAAAGGCGGGATGGAACGCGCGACGCGATTGATTTGGACTTGGAATGATGTCGAATGATACACAGATTCTTGTTGAACACTAGGTACACTTTAAATAATAATCTAATTAACACCCACTACATACACACCCACTTGTCATATATATATATATGTAACCTATGACACTCGCAAATAATGTTGCCTTCTACTGGTAAAAGAATTTTCAAAATCGCCTCGTGGACCCAGGGATTACCCCCTACAATGTCACAAACTCACTAAATTTACCTCTTCATAATACCTAGATATAATATAGATTACGTAATAATATACATTCAATATGAGATGTGCTACGAGCACGTGGCGCGAGTAACGAGCCCGTAATGTCCCCGGCGCAGGTTCACGGAGGACATCTTCGCGTTCCTGATCTCTCTGATCTTCATCGGCGAGCCGGTGACGAGCTTGATCAACGTGTTCCGCGCACACCCGCTCGGCTTCGACTACGGCGCGCCGCGCGAGCCGGGCCTGGCCGCCGCCGCGCCGCTCAACGCGACCGCCTCAGGTACCGAGTGCAGGGCCTCCTCACCTCCTGCCCACTGTCCGCTGCGTACTGCCTGCGCTTACTGGCCAACTAGCCACTAACCGGCCTGGTCAACCAATAAATGGACTGATCAACCAATGACGTGAGACTGAGTTCATTGAAGCCGTGATTGATTTTATATTCTCTATGATGATGGCCAACGCTACAATAACGCCTACGCCTTTAGCACGTTTTGCGTATCCTGAGTATATTGCCGTGAAGTTTACTAAATGTACCATATATAGTTGAACAAAGTCTCTATCCTTGATTTGCTGGAAGAGAACTCAACATTGAGTTAAGCTCGCCTTGGTACATAACATTTCACTTCTTTTTATAATATTCCTTGTGTTTTATTGTATGCCCAAGTGACCAATAAATAATAAAAAAATAAAAATAAGACTTATTATGAATACGGTTGTAAGAACGCGAACGGTAGTTTGATTATATTTTATCTGGTTCGAGACTACCTATCATATATATATATTTGCTTAATTTAAAAAATGGATGATGATTTACGTTTTCTGGCAGCCAACGCGACACTTGTGGCGCCGCCGCACGCGCCCATGCCGCCGCAGCCGAACACCGCGCTGTGGTGCACCATACTGACGCTGTCCACTTTCATCATCGCCTACTACCTGCGCATCTTCCGCAACGGCAAGTTCCTAGGACGCAGCGTGAGTACCTTACGAACTGTCGCATCTCGGGAGGCTGCTCCAGCACTCTGTCCATCTATACCTGACTTGCGTATCGCAGGCTCGACGTGCACTCGGCGACTTCGGTGTGCCCATTGCGATCGTGCTGATGGTGGGCATATCCTGCGCCGTGCCGGTATGGACGGAGACGTTGCGCGTGCCGGCCGGCCTCAAACCCACCACGGCGCGCAGCTGGTTCGTGCCACTCAACCCCGGCCTGGACACCATACCGGCCTGGGCCATCCTCGCCATGGCGCTGCCTGCGCTCATGGTCTACATCATCGTGTTCATGGAGACTCACATCGCCGAGTAAGACACATTCCTTGCGGCTACAAACACTTTACAAGTCGAAGACTCGAACAAAGATATTTATTGTAAACCTTTGCCATCGTGTACTCGTGTCGATATTGCTGTGCCATAACTTTGTAACGCTGTGCTTATTTTATGCCCGCCGTGGAGCGAATGTTCGCTTATACTATAGCGTTAGTGCGCGCGGTCGCGTTTGCGAGCATTGCGCTCTTCAAGTCCCATAGACAGTAATTGTGGTCAACAGGCTGATCATCGACAAGCCGGAACGGAAGCTGAAGAAAGGCAGCGGCTTCCACATGGACATCGTGATCATGTCGACGGTGAACGCGATGTGCGGCCTGTTCGGCGCCCCGTGGCAGTGCGTGGCCACCGTGCGCTCCGTCAGCCACGTGTCGGCGCTCACCATAATGTCCACCACGCATGCGCCCGGTGACAAGCCACATATCGTCGAAGTAAAAGGTGTGTAGTAAAGTGACCTTAATCCCAGCCACGATAGCTCATCGAACACTCTATGTGACATGAGGCGCTCGCGGTTACAGAGCAACGGCTGACGGGGCTGCTGGTGGCGGTGCTGGTGGGCGTGTCGGTGCTGGCCTCCAGGTACCTGCGTCTGGTGCCCATGGCCGTGCTGTTCGGCGTGTTCCTCTACATGGGCATCTCCGCGCTCGGCGGCATCCAGTTCTGGGACCGCTGCATCCTGCTCTTCAAGCCTGTGAAGCATCACCCGCAAGTGCCCTACGTGAGACGGGTGAGAGTACAGTGAAGACCCTTCCCGCCAGTGCCGGCGTGCAGTGGTCGCTGGTTGTTGACGGCGCGTCTGTCTGTCCAGGTACCGACGCTGAAGATGCACCTGTACACGCTGGTGCAGGTGGCGGGGCTGAGCGTGCTGTACGCCGTCAAGTCGTCGCGCTTCTCGCTGGCCATGCCCTTCTTCCTGGTGATGATGGTGCCGCTGCGCATGTCGCTCGTCTACCTCTTCACGCCGCTGCAGCTGCGAGCGGTAATTATAATAAATACCCACGCCTTTGTACTCGTATTTACTTGTGATATTTCGGGCGACGGGAATTTATTTTTAACCACTTGTTTGTCGAATCCGGGTGCGGCTCGTGACGTAGGGCCACTAGATAAACTAGCAACCGTTGCTGTGACACTTACTCCAAAATGGGCGCGTTTCAATTACCGTTAACTATTGCACAATGTTTTTGGATCAAATTAATTAATTTATAAATTATATTCACAAATAGTTATATACAATAATACAATACATATAAATGTCACATGTTTAATGCTTACCTATAACTAATTGCATAACCAATTACAGGTGAGTACAGCATGCATCACTAATTAAGTAAATTTTCATGAACTCATGTTGTTCATATTTTTTTCATTCATTCATATTTTTATGAATGTTTATTTAATGCCATAGAACGCACGGCCCACCTGATGGAAAGTGATTACCGTGGCCTATGGACGTGTGTAACACCATAGAAGCCACACTCGCGCTGCCGTCCCCGTAAGCACAGTCTCTGTGCCGTCAGTGTAGAGGACAAAGCAGGACAAGCCTTTAGTCATCCCACTGACAGCACAAATTCTCCATTGAGCTCTGGCTACCCTACTCACCGCTGAGAATACAACGCGAAGTTATTATAACCGCGGTATTCTGTAACGTTAATTTGATCCAAAATATTTTTACGAAATAGGTACATTTATTTGATTCAAAAGTAGGTAAATTATGATCACAGATTAGCTTATAATAATCATAATAAAATGATTATCTGTTGACTGTTCTTACAAAATAAATAACAGCTAATAGTGTTAATTTAAATTATATCTTGAAAGTAAGTATTTAATTGAAATTGCCTTTTCTTTGTTATTATTTACTTAGTTTCACCAGTCTTCTAATCTTACAAGTTAAGTTTGATCCACTTCCCGGTTGCCGAGTGAGCTGAAATTTGCAAACGACTATGATGACATGGTGTTGTTCTTGTAATGAAGTGGGAAGGCGGCCAAAGGAAATTGGCTTTCAAAACATCATCGAGTTTGGGCTCATTCGAATCGTCTTGCGATTACTTTGATTAGATGGTAACCAGGTTCTGATGATGGAGCCGGAAGGGTGCCATAGGATATAATAATAATAATATATAATCACGCCTTTATCCCCGGAAGGTTAGGCAGACGTGAATTAACACCCATATTTCACCACCATTGTATTCGGTCCCACGAAATAGAAGGTGAGCCTATTGTCGCCATAGGAACTCAGGAATAAAGGGACACAACCTCGTCGAGTGTATAGAAATGGTAGATTGTCATGTGAATTTCTAAGCAAGTAGTTTGGGTACATTTGGCTGGACTTGGTAAGCGCTCTGGTGCTAGGTAGGACATGACAATACTAAAATTAGAAAGGGGAAAATATTTATTTTTATAAGACCTTTTTTAAAACTATCTTTACTTTAAAAAAGGATATTGGGTAACTGTGTAAGGACTAGTGGCGTCATTTATTGGTTCAGCGGCCTTTAATAATTTTCATAGCATTACATTGTACTGCGTCAAACACTCGTATCACTATTTTTAATGTAAATCAATCAAAGAATCAATTTCATTTATTCAGTTTAATTATATTTTATTTTACAATTAGATATGTCAAGAAATAATATATAAATATTAAATAATGTAAAAATAAACCATTGGAAAAGGATTCTTTCGCTGGTTCGGTAGATTAGTTCTACTGAGAAGATACCAGCAAGAAACTCGGCGAACTACATTAGAACTAGATTATTTTTCTTTTTTAAATTTGTTTTGGTTTACAATTTATTTTGTGCGAGCAAGCAAGAGACTTATGTTGACCACGCATTAACATCATTAAGGTACTCATCCACTTTATAGTAACCTTTGTCTAAATTATATCGGAGCTGAGATATACAGAGTGGAAGATTTCGACCTTACTCTACTAAATACTGTAGATAGCGAATACCACTCAAAGGAAACATTGCTTTATTTTTAAAGAGACTAAAATCTGTTTTTCCGAAAATGCCACACCCGGAGTCGAACCGACTTACCTATACCTAAACCTTCTATTTAATGTATTTCCCTTTATTTTATTTACCCAGTTTGTTAGAAAGATTTGATCTTCATCCCCTATCAACCCTATCGATTGATGTAATAAAAATACAGGATGTTATTTTTCGGATTTTATTCGGTTGGGTGGTCAATTTTCGGAAATATTCGAAAGCCTTTTTGTTTCTTTTAAAAATAATTTCCTTTGAGTGGAATTCGCTATCTCCAGTATTTATTTATTTATTCCATAGCAACGCTCAGTTGTGAATCGACTCTTATAATGACATTGGAATTGTCATCTAGAATACAATCTGTCCTCAAATCTAGTTATACCTAAATCGAGATTCAGGACTCAGTATCGTTCTAGATTACGAGCCTTGGAGTACTTTCCCTCTAAGGCTCGTAATATTAAAAAAATATATGATGGTCGAAAACTTACCCTGTGTAGCAAACATCGACGTCCCGATATGGCTTAGAGAAGTTTGTCCATAGTAACTTTTGGTCACTTTATACTGTAACTTCGTAATATACTGTTTTCATTTATGGTTGCTCTAGTTTAAAAAGGACACCAAATGTACCCAAACCCCATTGTTGTAACATAACATAAACTCACGCCTATATCCCCGAAGGGATAGGCAAAGGTGCTAGCACCCACACTTCTCCAGTTTATGTTTAGGTCCCAATGGAATAGGTGGCGAGTCTACTGCCATTAACCGGGCACTTATAAACCAGCGATAAATACACACATAACTTCGAAAAGCATCGAAATGTCATTGGTGTGTGCCATGGTAAAACCTGGGATCGAACCCGAAACCACGTCTGAACAGTCGGCTGCCTTTTGTTGTACTAAAATGAAAATTATAGTTTTCTTCACTGGTTACGCTGATTTCTAGACCTTGTAGCGCAAATAAAAAGAGAAAAAAATATTTCATAAATATAATAAGTATTGTGTAACATTATGGAATGTACAAAAATACAATTTTAAAGTATCTGCTAAAAGAGGCACCTGTCGGAGTAGGAAGGCTGGTTAGGGAACCTTTCCCTAGTCTATTACTTTCAAGTTTGGTATACCTAGACCTGACGTCTATGTATATGTGTCATCGCCGCTAGCTCCAAACTTAAAGTACCAAAACGGGTCTTTATCTATATACATACATACATATAATCACGCCTTTATCCCTGGAGGGTTAGGCAGAGGTGAATTAACACCCACATTTCACCAATAATTGTATTCGGTCCCATGTAAAAGGGGTTGAGCCTATTGCCGTATTCCGGGCACTATTGTTAACTCAAGCCATTCATCTGAGGCTGAGTCTGGGCTGTATATATCTGTCTGATGTTAAACAGCACTAACCCTTAGTCACCTTGTACGACCCCGCATGGGAAGAGATGGGGTGGCCCAAATTCTACTCTGCCGGGAACCACGCGGCTATTGTGTAATATTATGGAATCTACAAAAATAATATTTTAAAGTACCTACTTGCTAAAAGAGCCTTCTGTCGGAGTCGGAGGGCCGCGAACTTTTTTTTACGTGCGCAAAATCCCCCGGATACCTCCCCACCGGAGCCGGTGGGAGAGGTTATGTCGGACTCGAACCGACTAAAACGCACGCCACCGGTGGGTCGTTTTGGTTGCCGAAGGTGAGGTTGACAGGCATATCCCTCGCACGAACTGTTCCTTAGTCTATTATTTTTAAGTTTGGTATGGACCTGACGTCTGTTTAACGTCACCGACGCTAGCTCCAAACTTAAAGTACCAAAACGGGTCTTTATCTATATAACGCTTGTATACTTTTCATTGCGTCTCCTTATAATATTACACTACCTACTACCACCTATTACATTGGGACCTAAACATAAACTGGCGAAATGACCTCTGCCTAACCCTTTGGGGATATAGGCATGACTTAATGTTCTGTTCTTATAATATTAATCGCAGGCATCGATTAACATTAAGTCGAAATACAATGATAATGCAATGGGCACTAAATGGAGAACGTTCACCAATTTTGAATTTTAGTTTGCCGCACCGCTTCCTTACGTTACACTAAAAAACTCAGAAATTGTTTTTGTATTACATATCTACCATTATACCATTTATCGAGGAAGGTTATTTAACGTCACCTGGGTGGGTAGTAGACACGACTACGCTCAGTAGCCGTACCAGTCCTCATTCTACTAAGAGGAGTCTGATATGCTATAAAGCTTAAAGCGCCTTGCGCCTGACGGTTCTGTCTCGCAACACATTTTTATACTCCTTATTGCCCGCCTGACGAGAAGGGTTACGTTTTTATTCCCTTATTTATTAATTTGAAACACCTT
This sequence comes from Eilema griseolum, assembly GCA_963662185.1. Taxonomy (NCBI): domain Eukaryota; kingdom Metazoa; phylum Arthropoda; class Insecta; order Lepidoptera; family Erebidae; genus Eilema; species Eilema griseolum. Next base: position 55,069,896 of record OY759229.1, on the reverse strand, counting down.
TAAGTTTCAAACTATTAAAAGCTAGTTCTTCGCCATGCTGTTATGTGCTGTGCCTAGCAGAACCGCCTTCCACATCAAGCCCTTCAGCCAGCTGCAGCTGCCTAACGAATAACGATAACCTCTTAAGATTTATTCTTTTTAGCTATTTATTATTGTTAGTTCTGTGGTATTGATTGATCATTATTCAAAGCACTATTGATCGGATGAAATAATATACATACATATATTAATGGTGGGCTATTATTACATTAAGTAGGCACATTCTATACAAATAATCACATTTTTTATACCACTTAGGTGGCAGACAAGTACACGGCCCACCTGATGTGAAGTGGTTACCGTGGCTTATGCGCTACCGACCATGAAGAAACCTTCTGATGACCCTCTTCTTGAAGAACTTTGTATTACTTGAATGTTAAGGAAAACAGACACACGCAGCACTTGTACGTGTGCGTGACCCCCAAAACACAGGCTTCAGAGTCATATTAATAATGGAGGGATTCATATTAATTGTAACATTGTATAAACTAATATTTGCGACAGTAAACTAATCTTATCTTATGATATAAAACTGAACCGCAAATTGTTTTTTATTGTGCAGCTGGATGGCGCCCAGAAAGATATAGACAAGGACGACGAGCCGGATTTCTACGAGGAGGCGCCGCTGCCGGGATAGGCGCGCTCGTGCTGTCTTATCACAATCATTCACCTTCTGTGCAGCGCTGGACAGCCGAGAGGGCGTCGCGGCGCGGCCGAGTCCTTCGGACTATGCCATTGGACGTTGCCTTAGAGCGCAGCCCGACGCGGGACCGAGCGGACGAGTACGCTCGCTCGCCCGTGTTCATCTACAGTGTCATTTTAGTACGAATATTAGTTAAAGTAATAGTACTTAATAAACCTTTACGTATCTACGAGTGCAATATAGGACCTAGGGTAAGTGTAATGAGAACAATTATAGGCAACTGTGCATCAGTACCTACCTAACGCACAATTATCTAGTGGTTAGAAAAATATTTATTATTATGAGGAAATATACCAATAACATATTGGGAAAACTCAGAGAACCCCCCATTATTAATGGGCATATTTGTACATATAATATATTATTATACATACGTAGGTAGGTAAAATATGAGGGTAATTCTATTTAGGTATCTAATTTACCCATGTATTATATGTGGTAATACTTCATATTGTCATTAAAGTTTAAGTATTTATTATAGATACTTGTAGAGCGGAGGCCGGCAAGAGTCGGCGGACGGTCGAGGCTCGACGACCCCGCGAGTCCAACCATAAATAAATGTTCAATTTTAGAGCGTAAGATAAAAGTTGTACACTATATGAAACAGTAGCCACTGTAGGTCTAAATTTAGGGAATAACCGGACCTTGACACGCTGCTGGCCTGGGCTGGCTGGTGGCGCTAAAATCCATTAAATCACATTCAAAAGTGTTTTGCTGATAAGTTTCACATGATCCAAGGCTGTCTGTTGATACTCTTTGACTGAAGTTTTCACTCCTTTTTCTTCTTAAGTTCAGCAGTTCATATCTGAACAATAAAAAATCTGGTAAAATAAAGAGACGACAGGGATTTATTTTATTTTTCGTGTACTCTACTGCGGTGTTGGTGATACACTGAAAAGCCCACAATCAAATCAAATGACCGTGACAATCGTATCAACTTTTGACATTTGTAAGTAATTTTTACTTATCAATGCAAAATAGAAATAAATATTAAGAATATAAGGCTATGAAGCAGTCATTACTTGTTCTCTTGCGGCGATCACCCAGCACCCTTCCAAGCTTCACCTAACTCTAACAAGCGGACTCCAACTTTCACATTTATTGCACTGAAAATAAACGTAATTGTCGCTCTTGAGTTTTTACTGTTTGTTGGACTTTGATGGTTAGCTTGAGGGCTCAGGGGTCTGTATGTAGATTTGTATTAAACTTTTGTGATATCACATGTGATATGAAATGAGCTCACGCACCGCATCGAAGGTGGCTGCTCGCTGCCGCCTTCTCCATTCGCCATTATACTTAAGTACTAAATACTTACACAATTTATATAATTCAAAACTTAATTAAAAGTATAATAAGAACTTTATTTGTATATAGGCTGTGCATAATTATGGTGTGTGCGTCGGGACATACCTACCTACATATATTATATCTTGGACCTAAAATGTGCTCCAAACTAGTTATATACGCGTAGTAGGTATACATTTCTTGTGTGTCTTTATAGGATAGGACGGTTGCTACGACCGTGGACGAGCTGAGATTCACCAGTATTGATTATTACAAATTATCACGCTAAAGCCTCGTTTGTCTCTCGACTTAGGTCCAAGATATGTCCCGAGATAGCAATAAAGTGGTTAATTTAAAAATATTCCGCGTGACCAACGACGTGCAGCACGGCACGCGTATTCGTTACTTAATGTTTTGTGAAATTAATTTAGCTTATTATGTCACTGACAAAGTGAAAAATGACGTTTTACGGTTAAGTAGGTATCTTTCTAGGTACTTAGTGGATATTGCTCAAACGGTAGGTCGACACGCTGAGCGCGGTAGACGGGGAGACGTCGCGGTATTTACTTTTATCATCAGCTTCCCAAACGGGGATCGGTAGGTACCTACCTGATCAAGATGTCTATAATATATTATGTACTTACTTAATTACGGGAACGTTAGCAGACAGGTACATAATATACAGTTACTTAGGTAATACAAATGTTTTAGATATAAATTATAATAATTGACGTCGAGCGCGAATGAAGGTGGCACCTCGGGGAACAGTGCGGACACGTGTGATACGGCCCGGAGCACGCGCAGCACCAGTCACTGTTCTCTTCACGGTGTCAATCGAGGCAGCGCCCTTGTGCAACCTTTACAAATTACCTTATATTTTGTTATTTTTGTTGAAATTGTGAGATTTTTTGTAGGCTATTAAAAAAGGGTACATACCTACTTAATGTTTTTTAGGTAAGTACCTACGTAGGAAATAAATATATTTTTATCCTTTTTCGTTACAAATTAACAGATGTAGCAGGTAACAACCAAAATATGTACTAGTAGGTACTTAAGCGTATTATAATTAAGGCATTGCAGCGCGCGAGCTGCGCCGTAAGCTGGAGGCGCACCAGCTCGGTAGCCAATACTGCCAGTAGGGCTCTTGTGAACGCCGGCCACGACGTACCATCGAGCGCGCAGCTGCTGTTGAAACATTTCGAACGATCGTACGGACTTGACATGCTGTAAGCATGCTCTAACGTGACGTCACCAAATTTAGAGCATGCCCAATTGAAATCTCACCTCGAAATTCAGCTGTTAAATCTGTTTGATCGTACGAAATGCTTGCTGAATTCGCGGTGATATATCAACTTGCATGCTCTAATGCGACGTCACTAAATGTAAAGCATGCGCAATTAATGTATCACCGCGAATTCGGCTGTCAAGTTTGTTCGTTCGAAACGTTGTTGTCGTCGTAACAAGAGCCCGAGACTTGCAATTAAGTTATCGGCAAACTTCGTGAGCAATCGTAAACATTCGCGCATGTGCACCAACTTACCTTAACCAAGAAAACTAATAAAAAGACTGTCCAACCAACGACGCGAGCCATTTGAGCTCGTGATAGTTTAATATAATACAATAGATGATTGGCCGCTGGCGGTACCGAAGTGCCTACGTTATTTGAGCCTTTAGGGTCGGCAGCGCGAGTGTACGCACACGTTCATAGGCCAAAGTAACCACTTCCCATCAGGAGGGCCGTGTGCTTGTCTGCCACCTATCACCAAGTTTGCCGATGACTATACAGTAAGCAGGCACTAAGCCCGCTGCGGCTGGTGCTATATTTATTACGCAGTCGACGTTGATAACAAACTGATGTAAGATGGCGCGCTGTTTAAATATTTCTATTTCTGATTTCCTCGTGCGGTGCGCTATAATTATAAGTTCAAATAGATATTTATTGTTATTTAAATGTTATTTTTTTGTTGTTAAAATATTATTAAATAAATAAAATGATTACAAACATATTTGTTGTATAATTTGACCAACACTACCCGTGCACAGTCAGCACAGTTGACAAAAATATCGAGTCCCGCTTGTAGGCATGTACCTAAAGTCACAGTCAGTTTCCATTGCGCGTTCTTTACCGCTGCTTTGCGTTTCACTCACTAGAAATCTCACAACTACTGGTCCAATTTCAATAATACCCTACAGAATACCACGGTTACAATAACCTCGTGTTGTGTTCCCGGCGGTGAGTACCTAGTGTAGCCAGGGGTCACTGGACTTTTTGTGCTGTCTGTGGGAAGACCAAAGACTTGTAGGTACTGATTTTGTGTTCTGCACTGACGGCACTGACAATCTGTTCTTACACGGATGTGACTCCCCTGGTGTTACATACGTTCATAGGTCAACCTAGGTAACTAAGGTAACCACTTTCCATCAGATGGGTCGTGTGCTTGTCTGCCACCTAAGTTGTACAATAAAAAAAGTGGTGAGCACTGAGCAGAGATGGTTATGAGGGTAATTATCGTAATAATAAATCTCAACAAATAGAGGTGTTGCTGGCATACGAGTGAGGTAAGTGAACAATTTAAATATTTTGCTTTCATATTCTAAATTTATTTCCCTCCTGTCTAGTTTTCATATAATTTTGGCCCAAAATTTAAAGAAGTTAAATATAGTATCTAAAAAATTTTGGGAACGATATTTAACTTCCCAAAATTTTTGGGAAAAAGGTAGTATAGTTGGAAAATGCGCCATACTGACTTAAATGACGCACATCGCCGAAATTCAGGGTATACAAACCTTTTAAAGTGTGTTATTTTAAGCTTTTATTCAATTTGCAATGTTTGTTTGCTTGTTTGTCTGGTAGGGTCAAAAATTTTGCAATGGAGTTTCGAAGCAGTACCTACCCCTAGCACGAAAAACCATCGTAAACGTATCGAAAGAAAACATACTCAGGGTCACAGTAGGCAGCCGGCCAATCGCAATGCTCCCTTCTCTCCTTACGTGTACGATACGATTACGATCATAGGTTATTATATATATAGTAGATTGATAGTTTTATTGTTTTTATTATTCATGATTACGATAGTTTTCCGTGCTAGGGGCACAGTTATCTTCCACCGATTGAGATATATTTGTAATTTTCGTGTAATTTACGTTAGTTAGTTTGATACACTAAAAAGCTATTCAATGCAAGTTTGTTTTTAAAAAACGTTTCTCACTAATTTATAATTTATTTGAATGATATTTTTCAAGCATTTAGTTATGCTATGCTAAATATTGAAATCAACTAGAATAATAAATCATTTACTTAGTGTACATTATTGGTTCGTGTTTGTAATTTTGTTTCTATAATCCACTGTAATTTTTCAATTCTTGATACAATAAGAAGTGTGTGATATTGTTCGATTTTAATTACCTGTACGTTGCGTTGCTTATTTGCACTTTCTCGATTTGGCGGCAAAGTGCGCCTGGCATCATATATTACATTTTGTGCATAAAATCATTATTTTAAATGCAGATTCCAATGACATGTCATTGGTTGTAGTTGCAAATAATCCAAGCCCGGAACTAGGTTGAGCAAACCGGTGCACGTGCCCCGGGCGGCAGTATCAGTGGGCGGCAAGGTGGCCCTTAGAAAAGTAGTCCTCTGGATCAACGCTATGCTCTCAGCGATGGTGCGAAGCGCGAGCGTATGCGCTGCCACCGCCAACAAGCTATGCTCGTGAAGGGTATGGTGGAGCGGGCACGAGAGAAACTCAGGTATCTCCCAAACCATAGAACGTGAGGCGTGGAAGTCGGAGGTCGCTCAACGACCTTCAAGCGAGCGTATGCCAAGAGATGACAGGATGTATGTCATCCTAGAAGATGGCCCTGGGTCAAGTGGAGTGAGGAATATATCGGTTCCAGATTTGCTTAGGACTTGAATTCCCCCGCCCCCTCCGTATGAAAAAAGTGAGTGGGGGCGGCAATTTATCAGTTTTGCCCCGCCTAAAGAAAAATGAAGATCCAGGGCTGAAATAATCACAGATCCCTACTATAAGTGAACACTTTTTTTTTTTACATGCGCAAAATCCCCACGGATACCTCCCCACCGGAGCCGGTGGGAGAGGTTATGTCGGACTCGAACCGACTAAAACGTACGCCGTCTGTGGGCCGTTTTGGTTGCCGAAGGTGAGGTTGACAAGCATATCCCTCGCACCCCGGCCGACCTAGGGCTGGACTTATAGAACACCCGACTCCTCGGGTGTTCTATAAGTGAACACTAGATATATATTCCACCAAAGTCAAGTATTGGAAAAGTTTGGCGCACTTTGCCCCTCTCATCCAAAGTACTTAAATACTACAAAATAAGGGATAATTTCGTACCCTTATTGCCAAAATTGATTAACTGCACTTTTTCGTCAGTTAACTTTTATTACACCAATCAACTCGTCTCGTTGAGACGCATCTACAGGTAAAACCTATTATCCTCTACGGTGCATAGTTCCTGAGATAGCTAGTGCCAAAATAAAATAACTGTAAAGTATTTTCAAACTACATAATATAAATTCATTAAAAAACTAATAAGCTCATTTAAAATAGTAAAGTTTGTAAATACACACAACTAAAACCAAATTACGGTTTTAAACTAATTTTTCGTGTTGATACTTACAGTAAATAAGCCATGAAATTATTCGGTTTAAATGAGGTATCCAACGATAACTGATTTTAACTGAATGTATTTTAGCAGTAATTGCCGATTTTACTAAGTACATATAAGAATAATTAACAAATCATAGTAGTTTTTTGTACAAACCTTTTTTGCTCATACCTAGGTACAAATAACTTCAGCTAAAATCAATTAACCGAGTTTTTTTTCTTCTATCACAATAATTTAATGAGAAATTTGAAGATTTATGCTTCAGCCAAAACCAACTATCCACCTCTATCCACCTCTTTCACATGTAGATCGCGCGGCAGCGGGCAGGTTAGACAGTTTCATTCATTGCTTTTTTGTTGTATTAGGTAGGTACTAATAAATATTACTGTCTTAACTATTGTACGTATTTGGTTCAAAAATAATACTAGCAAGATAGACGACGATGAAAATAAACAAAACAAAATTGCCAAAAATATTCGAAACAATTAGATGCTCGTGGACGTCCAAATATAACATGTCCAGAAGTGGTAGAAGAAGTTAAACACCACATAGCATCATTTTCGACAATGGAGAACCATTACGTGCGTAAGAAGACTAAACGAACTTTTTAGAAACTGGACTTAGGCACATTGACTAAAATGTATTCTCTCTACGTAGTGTAAGAAGAAAAATACTATACCTGCAATAGTAAGATGACTAGTAGAAGAATCTTCAACACCGAATTTAATTAAAAATCTAATTTAGACTTTTATGGGCCTAAAAAGACCAATGTCTTGCATGCACAAGATACAAACAAGCAAATGATGATGGTAAATCTACACTGAAAAAAGAATATAATGAGCATTTACAAAGAAAGAAATTTGTAATCAAGAAAAAGTAAAAGATAAAAAGAGAAGATGAAGCAAATTTTTTATCCGTATCATTTGATTTATAGACAATCTTGCAAATCCCAGCACAAATGTTGGACTACTTTATTATACCAGGCAATTGACATTATATAATTTAACTGTGTAACGAAAATGCATCTCCTAACGAAGCCTACTGCTTCACGTGGAATGAGGTAGACGGTAAAAAATTTCGGATATCTACGTGTGGCGGACAAAATTATAGTCAAAACGTTGATGCCTTACTACTATGGGTTATGATTCAAAACACACCACTTGAGGTTGTGGAACATAATTTTTTAGAATCGGGTCACAGCTACATGGAGGCAGACTCGATACACAGTGCTATAAAGACAGTTAAAAAAACTGCGATAGTTATTGTGCATCTGATTGGTTCAATATATTTAAACGGGCTCGGTCTAAGAAAATATATAACGTGGGTGAAAAAAAAACTTGCAAAGAATTGTTAAAAAGTAAAAGAATTCTTGTACCATAAATTTAAGGATTTGAAAAAAAATAGCAGACACTTTAATAAATTAATAAAAAAAAATACTGCTGACTGCTGAGACGAGGTCTCGGGTTCGATCCCAGGTTTTACCATTGCACACACCAATGACTTTTCGATGCTTTTCGAAGTTATTGTGTGTATTTATCGCTGGTTTATAAGTGCCCGATTAATGGCAATAGGCTCGCCACCTATTACATTGGGACCTAAACATAAACTGGCGAAATGTGGGTGCTAGCACCTCTGCCTACCCCTTTGGGGTTATAAGCGTGAGTTTATGTTATGTTATCTGAAAGCTATTAAGATTTCAAAAAATAAATTCCCATAAAACATAACTTAAATAGTTAGGTACATACCTACTCTTTTTAATGTGAGTATTTGTGATACACAATAACTACTAGTACTAGTATGTATTTTCATCCCTTTGAGTCGATAAACTTTAAAATGGTCGAATCTCAAAATGATGTTCAGTGCAGTTAATCAGTTTTGGCAATAAGGGTACGATTTATAAAAATTAATAATGATTTTGGAGACTATAAAATAAGTAAATACACACACAAATATAAAGAGTGTGTAAATAGTAAATAAATTAATCTTGTTCCAACTGGTAAACCATCTTTTACTCACCTCCGCAATACCTACTAAGTGACAGGATAAGACTTGCCAGTGTGAATGGTGATGACTCTTCACAGGCTGCCATATAGAAAATTCTACTCAAGTTTGGAGAATTTGATTTATTTTGTTCCTTAATAATTTGTCTTTGTACAGAGAAAAGCAAAGCCAAACTAGTCTTGTATATTCTGTAGTCGTTCTCATGCTGCCATCTCGAGTGAATTATTGATACTAAAAAATCGACGTCAAACAAACATGTCAGTCACACGTATAATGGCGGTGAATGTATTATTTTTGTGAATGGCTTATTCTGGATATGTGTATTTAAGAAAGTATTAAAGCAGTTATACAATATGCGCGTCGTTCATTCATAGAAAGTTAATTAACCAGACGAGAGACACCTAAGTGAAGTGCTATCGTATAGGAATATGGCGCTCGTGTACGTCGCGTCGGCGGTGTTATTGAAATAAAGCGAGCGGTGGTGGTCGGGTAGTGGGGTCGCTCCAGCAGACCTCCAGCGCCCAACATGGGGGCGCAGCAGGCGAAAGAGCGAGGCACAGCCAGCGGCGCGTCCATGCGCTCGGCGCGCAGCAAGCCGCGGGTGCCGAAGGACCCCCGCATGCTCGGCTCAAATATATTCACAGAACATAGCGGTGAGTCGACTTCACAAGTCCATATTACTTGGCGTAATATCATTCATGCCCAACTGGAACATAAGGCAATTACGAGCGAGTGCATGGTACTTGCTGAAGCATAGTTTTTTCAATTCTGTGAGCTTTGGTGTCCCTTGTTCCTTGGAAATGAAGCGCTGGAGTTCCTGATTGACCCATATTAGTTTGTTCAACAGTCATTAACACATTAAAACGTCCACATACCTGCTGCTGCGAATGTTGCACTTGCATTCACAATGTCTATGGAGTATTTCAGCACAAACAAAGGTGTAAAGTCAGGTGTTAAATTATACTAACTCCCATATACCTATATGAAAATTACATGCTTGTACTTGGTGTTGACTCATTGACCAATATCCTATCATAATCATTATTGTAACTTTTATGAGTTAAGGTAAGGAAAAATAGATCCATAAATATATATTTTTTCATTTCATAATACTAATTGCTCTCAGTGGTCTACTAAACAAGAGAAAATAAAATTGGGTGATAAATAGAGGAGGAACACATTCATAAAGTTTTGGCTAAGCGTATGACGTCAATCACTGATTGGTATGTAAGAATAAGTATTTAAGCACACATTTTGTATGTGATAGCTAGCATCTAGTTTCAGCTAGACAAGCATTTGATTTCCAATAAATTACAAATTATAGACTTCTCAGGGCCAGTTATTGAAGGGAAGTAGTTGAATTAGTGTTGAGTCAACTTGAGTCATTTACTCTGATGCACTTAGTGCGAGTTAACTCAAGTTGAATTCTTCATAACTTAACGCATAAAATGCCTACAGGGTCGATAATGACCCCAAATTCCTGTATGACTTCTTTGCCTGTTCTTCGTGTATGATTTAGATTGTAATACTATATTTTGTTAGATCACAGGTTTATAAGTGCCTGGTTAATGGCAATATGCTTGCCATCTATTAAATTGGGATCTAAACATAAACTGGCAAAATGTGGGTGCTAGCACCTCTGCCTACCCCTTTGGGGATATAGGCGTGAGTTTAATGTTATTTTGTTAGATGGAAGAACTATTTTGAAATATGGCGCAACTCTATAAATAATTCAAGTAACAACTGACCTTATATTCATATTTCTTTTTTGTGATAACAATTGGCGACTGAATATATGTACATATTCTTGTAAATGATGTCATTTTCCTGAAAAAGATGTTGATCTTAGTAAATAAAATGTAAATTTCGAAGGTAAAATTATGTACCGATTCTTGGAAATAATACATTTAACTTTTAGCAATAAATGTTTATGGGGAATATTTCTGTGGATTGATAAAACTAAAATCCGACTACTGAAAAATCATGCTCTAAAAAGTGTAAAGAAGAAAATATTATGAATAGCCATGGTTGTATGCCACTTTTCCCTAGAATGTATTGTTTTGTTAAACTAAATGGCATATGACTATGGCTATCCTTGATTAACAGTTTTTAGAGCGTGATTTTTCAGTAGTCGGGTTTTAAATAAAACTTTTTCTTTAAATATTACTTTGGGGCAAGCAATAGGTATAATTTGTACATATTTGAAATGTATGTAATTTATGCCCTTTCAGTTGAAATTAAACATGAATCATCTGGCCCACCGCAGTCCACTGCTGGACATAGGCTCACCCAATTTGCGCCATTTTCTCTGATCCTCCTCCTGGCCGATATTCTGCCGAGATCGGAAAGACCTGAGAGAAGGAAAACTCGAGAACAAACCCTTTGCCAACCTGTCTGGCCAGGGTGGCAATAATAAGCTAAACCCTCCCAAATGAAATGACATATTTGTCTCAAATTTATTTTTTAACACCCTACTTTATGACTTCTAGAAGGCGCCACATTAGATTCAGTGACACATTATATAGCCTATTATCAGCAGACGAATAAGACGCTTCTAATAATATCTCATTTGTTCAGTTCTAACAAGCGACTGAGGAGCTATGAGGGAACAGATGAACCTACCTTACATACATATATAGCCATAGCCTGTCAAAATCATAACCCTCCTTTTGCTTCGCTGCAGTCAGATAATAACGACCCGGTGGGCACAAAAATATGATGTTTTAAGAATAGGTACTAAAATTCACTGCTATATCTGGTGAACTTTATCACCAAAATGTACAGCCAAATGGGTCTATGTTATGACAAAAACGTAATTACACTATTGTCAAATGTTTGATGTGAATAATTTGAATTGGTTGTCACCATATATGTCCCTCGCCATTTCATTACGAAAGAACGAGTAAGACCCATTAGAACCCATTCAATTTATTCCAATATCTTTAAATCAGAAATATGGGAATCCCAAGCCCTAGTCTGGTCTATGTCTAAGTCATAAAAGACATCGCCACTCAAATGACAGAAATGAGTGATAGAAAACCTACAAGACAAATAATAACTCCTGCTTTACGAAGCTGTATGATAAGCTAACTCCAATTTGCGAAAGAAAGTGTGCCGATAGGTTTCTTCAAATATATTTCCTGTAGAGATGCAAGAAGATAATGCAATAAGACACAGAGTATACATTGATGTGCACTTTCATTTTCCTTTTTCTTTTTATCCTTAGTTACAGTTTAAAACTTTCTATTTAGGATATGTACTGTTTGGTGCATGTGTTAGGAGACAAATCTAAAATATTTTATCGGCCAAATATATGGGAAATAATCATTTAGATTATTTGCATATTATAGGTAATATTATCCTACCCACACATGATAATACTTTAATTTTGATGGACCTCAGTTCATACTAGTATAATTACTATTATAGCCCTTATTTATGATTGTTCATTACCAATAGGACTGCACAGAAACTCTCAGTGCTTACAGGGTCGGCATTATGGGGGTGACATGGTCATTACGTGGTCAAGTCCTCACCTTATGGTAAATAAATTAAAAAAAAAGGTCTGCAGTGCGAGCATGACTCCTCTAGTGTTGCACACATACATAATCCATGGTAACCACTTTCCATAAGGTGGGGCGCGTGCTTGTCTGCTACCTAAGTGGTATAGTAATGGTATAGTGGTATCAGTAATTGAATATAAGCTCTTGTTGATGATGAAAAGATTAAATTAATATCATAATCTGTTTCTTGTTTTGTCTATCGTCTATACTTAAAACTTCAGTTAATTAAAAAACTTATATTAAGTACTTAGGAAAAAGTGGCATTAACTGTGCTGCTGCAGATATAGGCTGATAAAGTTCTTAGTTATATTAGTAAGCAGTGATTACCGACCCAAATGGGTTCACGACACTGATACAATCACAAGCCAGGCAAACTGCTAGAGCTTACAAGTGTCGAGTCTACACATCCCTCTTGAAAATTTTGCCGTACCTTGCTACTACTAGCTGACCACATTTATTTATACAACAACTACATTTATATGTTATGAAAGTCTAATGTGTTTTGAAATATTGATGTGATACTTTGTGACGATGTTGATTGAGCATGTTTGGATCGTGCTGTGCGATGTTTACTGCACTAAGCGACTTCCTCCTTGGATACAAACTATTTGGCTAAGGCATTGTTTCTATGTAATTCAGAGATGACTTATATAATATGATGTATGTATTGTCCATGAGTCTAATTCTATTGTTTGACTCCTTTGATTTCTGTTATGTTACATTACATTTGGCTAAGGACGTGCCCCTCCCACTCATAGTTACCTTCTATGTCACTGTAATTCGTGGCATAATGGTAATAACAATATAGCAATAATAATATAGGCTTCAAATACCTACAAAGTACCTAGTCATAAGACACAATTTGTAACATCCTTATCACAATGTTCTAGCAAATAAAGATCTATTCTATTCTATTCTATTCTATTCTATTGAAATGATACATAACTAAACATACCTATTTACATTGTGATTTAATCTAAACACAAACAAGAGTCAATTTCTACATTAACCCAATAAAAATGAAAATAGTCAATTTGGGTGACCACTGGAATGGCACTATTGGCTAAGGACGTGCCTCTCCTTATAGTTATCTTCTATGTCACTGTAATTCGTGGCATAATGATAATAACTAATCTGGCTCCTTAAATAAAAATATAGGCTTCAGATTTTTTGAAATGAAACAACTAAACATGGCTATTTACAATGTGATTTTATCTAAACACAAACAAGAGTCAATCCTAACATTAACCCAATAAAAATGAAAATAGTCATTTGGGTGACCACTGGAATGGCACTAGGGATCGTAACACATGGGGACATGTGAATGGCATATGTTTGTAAACATTGAATCAAAGCACACATTATGAGCCAAGATGCAATATTCATTCAGAACCACATAACCAAAGAACATAACTATGTGCTCAAGAGAAGTGTAACTCCCTAACAAAATAATGGCACCTTATTGGTACATCCCTGACTGTGCTGCTGTATATGTGTAGGTACACTAAGTGCCTTCTGTGGCTACAATGTGATTTGTATTTTAACAAATCATATATTTTTATTTTTTTATACCACTTAAATGGCAGACAAGCGCACGGCCCACCTGATGGAAAGTAATTACCGTGGCCTATGGACGTGTGTAACACCAGAGAAGGCACACTCGAGTTGCCGACCCTGTAAGCACAGACTTTCTGTGCCGTCAGTGTAGAGGACAAAGCAGGACAAGCCTTTAGTCATCCCACTGACAGCACGAATTCTCCAGTGAGCTCTGGTTACCTTATTATACGCTGTGAACACAACACTAAGTTATTATAACCGCGATATTCTGTAGGGCGGAGGTATTTCCCCAGTCGGACTGCTCAATTGGGCGGAAATACCCACGTGTCCTACTTCCTACTACTAAAAAAGTAGCCATAGTAATTAATAATAAGCAGAAACATAACATACATAAACTCATGCCTATAACCCTGAAGGGGTAGCCAGAGGTGCTGGCACCCACATTTCGCCAGTTTGTTTAGGTCCTAATGTAATAGGTGGCGAGCCTATTGCCATTAACCGGGCACTTATAAACCTGCGATAAATACTCACATAACTTCGAAAAACATCGAAAAGTCATTGGTGTGTGCCATAGTAAAACCTGGGATCGAACCAGAGACCTCGTCTCAGCAGTCCATTACCCATACCACTAGGCTACCGCTGTTATAATAAGCATTTATAATAAGTAATAATAAGCAGGTGGTCAAAATAGGCAGACTCATAAACGGATTCCACTGTAGCTAAAACAAATGAAGTTATAAAGAAATGTTTAATGAGTAATTTCTTCTCAAGAGTCTCTTTGCTCCTCTTACCAAACTATACAGAGAAATTTGACAGAAACGATGGGAACTCCCACTCCTTAATGAGCTTCACATTACTTACCAGGTAAGGGTAACCCTGTATTACTGAACTGCAAGAAGTCTGAGGCGAATTGAAGCAAAATGACTGCAGTTTTATAATGTGGTAATGGTTTCATGCATAAACCATATTAGCTTTAAAGGTTCGTCTACCATGATTAGCGTGCACCAGTTTAAATATACCTATGCAAGCCTGCAGAAGTAGAATTCGGTCAGCAGTTCCAGAATAGGTAGAAAGTATTTTCAAACTTGACATTTTTTTGTCTTTCTCTCTCTCACTATTAATTCTGGTACCGAACTACGCGTCTATAACGAGATGCGAGTTCAGTATTTGTAAAGCAATATGGACGTGCTCCGTGAGTCAGGAGCAGCACCCGCGGTGTGCCACGTACGCGGCCCTGCGCCGCTGCCGCCGATGGACCACATTAGCACACAATCGCATTCCGAACGAGCGTACCGACCGCCTCCGTCACCATTGCTTTCGAGCCATTCATGTCACAAAATACTTATTCATACAGACACCTTCAGACAACAATATTTCTATTTCAATGACATTTTTTGTACAAACCACTGCCATGTACCTATACAGAAACCTTGTCAAATCAAATCAAATAATTTATTTCAATTATTAACAGAATTGTCCAATTTAGTGCAGTCGTTCGGCAGCTATGCGCGAATACATTTTGAGTATTCATTTTTATATAGATACCAGCTGAGCTGGCGAACGTCGTACCTCCATATCTTTTTCCACCCGCGTGGAATTCAGGCCCCGTTCGTTCCCGCTGTTCCGTTATATTCGAATTTCTGCACAGAAATTATAATTGCGGAGATAGAAAGATACAGTTAGGTATAGTTTACAAGTGACGGTCTTTTTGTATAAGGCAATCACTACCAGGCAACCATGGTAATTATTGGTCTTCTTCTTCTGGTCAATGGCCAGGTCTGGCATATAGTGGTCTGGTATTTTAATTTTATTGTCATATTTGCATTCTTCCTCGCTGTGCCCCTTCTGCTGCACTACAAAACACATCTGTAGAGCAACGGGGAGCGCTGTTGCTGTTTCCAAGTTTTGGGCCAATAAATTTAAAAACCATGGTAGTCTTAAAACATTTGTGTTATACTAATTCGACTAATTTAACATTTATGTTATACTAATTCGGAATATAGTGATAAATTCAAATTTATCTTGACACGCAAGTGTCCTCTAGAATGACGCGGAGCTTTCTTTTTTTTTTATACCACTTAGATGGCAGACAAGCTCACGGCCCACCTGATGGAAAGTGGTTTCGTGGCCTATGGACGTGTGTAACACCAGAGGAGCCACACTCGCCCTGCCGATCCTGTAAGCACAGACTTTCAGTGCCGTCAGTGTAGAAGACAAAGCAGGACAAGCCTTTATTAGTTGAGGTTGGCGTGCCCACTCGCCCAGCGCTCCTGCAGCATAAGCCATGGTGTTCGAGCCTGCCCACGGTTTCTCCACAACGGTGCGCCGTGTGTTTCTCCACAACCACATTGATGCGGAGAAACACACGGCGCACCTAAACGGAGACAAGCTGCGATGCGGAAGGTAGTGTCATCTAACATAGTCCCCACGTTAGACATCGGAAGAGCTTGTAGCCAAAGACCCGAATCGCCCTAGGGGGTCAAAATTTGTTTAATTTTCTACAATTTTTAAAAATATAACTTCTTTTTATACCAGAGGAGTGGTGGGGGTAAAATCTTCTTATTATCTATATAACGTTAATTTTTAAGTTTTGCACAAGAATTGTCAAACAAAATATCGGTCTAAGGAAACATCATGAGAACTAAGGTGTAGCTATAATTGGTAACAACTTTGTATTTGCCTTACTTTAGGCAATTTAAGCTATTTGACAAGGACGTCCAATTCTTCTCAATACGGCTTACCAGGAGGCCTAAAAGGTCGCTATTGGAATCTTATTAGGATAATATTTCGTCTTGCGACCCTATTTACACAAAATTAGAACCCGCTTAGTAACTGAATTGTTTTAATTTTGCTCATATGAGTGACCATAGTTTTATAGGAATCAATTGAAATCTTCTGTAAATTCATGAAGATGCTAGTTTTTAGCAGAATCGCTCAATGTGACCTTTTTAGACCCGCAGTAGTTAGATTGTTCCGAAAAATATACCTTGCAAAATAAGATGTTGCCTAACTAGACTAAAACTAAGAATTCATTCATTATTTTTGATTCCCGAAGTAAGTCAAAATAAAAACAATCAAATTCGGTCCCAAATATTAACTTTTTAGATTCCTCATTAACGTAGACCGAGATAAATGCGATATTCTCTTGCACTCCATACATTTGCATTAACTACGCGCGACAGGTGTGTTATGCCACTTGCAAGTACTATTTTGTATGGAGCGTTTACCGGCGGCGCAAGAAATTTTAATTTTCAAAATCAAATATCTATAAAACTATTTATCGTAAGAATATTTCACTTTAGCAGCTCATTACATTATTATAATATACATACATACATATAATCACGCCTTTATCCCTAGAGTGTTAGGCAGAGGTG
Source organism: Eilema griseolum (assembly GCA_963662185.1). Lineage (NCBI taxonomy): Eukaryota > Metazoa > Arthropoda > Insecta > Lepidoptera > Erebidae > Eilema > Eilema griseolum. Next base: position 55,052,742 of record OY759229.1, on the reverse strand, counting down.
AATTAACACCCACGTTTCACCAAAAATTATTGTTATACAATATAATACCCTTTATTACGAGGAACCGAACTCCTAGGTCGATGAACGACCTCCGACCCCCATGAGCGCCGGCCTGGGGGTGACAGGTGGAGCCGCCTGTCACCCTAGCAGAAGCAGGCCGTGGCGGCGGCGCGCCTGGCGCGCCTCCCCGTTTACCGGGAACGAGTTGGGGACTCTGTAGTCCCCACACACATGAGAGAAGAGGGCCAGATCGTGAGAGATGGCCCTGGGTCGGCCGGGGTGCGAGGGATATGCCTGTCAACCTCAACTTCGGCAACCAAAGCGACCCGCAGGCGGCGTGCGTTTTAGTCGGTTCGAGTCCGACATAACCTCTCCCACCGGCTCCGGTGGGGAGGAATCCGTGGGGATTTTGCGCACGTATAAAAAAAAAAAGGAACTGAACTCCTCGTAATAGGGGGTGAGCCTATTGCGGTATTCCGGGCACTATTGTTGACTCGAGCCATTCATCTGGGGCTGAGTCTGGGTTGTAAATATCTGTCTGATGTTAAACAGCCCTATCCCTTAGTCGCGTTATGCGACACCGCTTGGGAAGAGGTGGGGTGGCCCTAATTCTACTCTGTCGGAAACCACGCGGCAAGGTTATCGAGAGTAATAATAATAAATACTCAACCCCATAACCCATAATCTAGTAATCTAGTTTCCATCGCGGCCGCAGCGCTGTACAGCAATAGTCTTTGCACCTGGCGGGGACCATCTCCGGGTGTATCATATTGTGCATTTGGTGCTGGTATCCGCGATGTGTATATGTATCCCTAGCATATTACATTTTTCTTAAAAGGGCCTCCTACGTCTTGGCTTTGGCTCGACACACGTATTCCAAAGGCTTCATACTTCATAGTTCTGAGAGCCCACAGTAACAAAATAATTATAAACGTGGCAGTTAAACAATGCTTCAATAATCCCAATAGTACTCTCATAGGGGTAATCCCTACTCAATTATACCCATCAATCAAGACTCTACTTTACTTTATCTATAAAATCTTGCAAAAGCAGTCATAATATATGTACTTAACACTTGCCGAATAGTTAGATAGTTCTTATACAACGAACACGCACTCATTCACACAGACTCAATAATATCGCAATAGGGAAGCGCACTACTGGGCAAGCAATTATTGGCTTAGGCCCGTGTTTTCCAAAAAATTCCGGCAGTAGCCGAGTTTCTGAAAAGAATTAAAGTAAAATAATAAAATTTTGAAAGCATTTTAGTATGCTGAATATACAAACCCTTCCACCAACCTTGAAACCAAACAAACGGGTTCCAATCCCGCCTGAACTGATTCAGTTTTTTTCTTATCTTAATCGGGTTAAACAATAAAAAGTTTATTGACCAAATATTGTTTTAAAATAATGGGATTAGGGAGAAGACCCCTTGTAGGCAAAATATAATGTGTTAGGAGCCTTAGAGCCTTAGGTTAGAGTAAAAATATATTCAACTAGCCTATTACCATTTTTACATACATACCTTTAATCACGCTTTTATCCCCAGAGGGTTAGGCAGAGGTGAATTAACACCCACATTTCACCAATCATTTAATTTGGTCCCACGTAATAGGGGGTGAGCCTTTTGCCGTCTCCCGGGCACTATTGTTGGCTGGAGCCATGCATCTGAGGCTGAGTCTGAACTGTATATATCTGTCTGATGTTAAACAGCCCTATCCCGTAGTCACCTTGTACGACCCCGCATGGGAAGAGATGGTGTGGCCCAAATTCTACTCTGCCGGGAACCACGCGGCTATTACCATTTTTACTCAGTCTAAGTCTAAAAGTTGTTGGTGTTCAACAAGAAATTTAGACAGCCATTGGCTTCCTTCAAAAAATTCGGTAAATGGTTAAGTGTAACGTACGTCTTGTAAAGTAGAATGCGATACTCGTACACATTATGTTTATTTGTAGTTTGTCACCATGTGTTGTGTAAAACCAGCAATCGCTGCAAAGTACTCGCAAAAGTTAACTGTTTGGGCCACATGTGCTTAACATGACGCCGTGACGCGGACGCGCGGTCGTAATATCTTCTAGACGTGACGGACCGGCCTGTGTCTGTATCTCGCCTGATCCGACCTAATCAGTGCGGCGCCTGTCAATAGTTGTATTACCTATGATAAGAAATTGGTTAATCGTATCTGCCCCGTCCGCCGTAAGCAGATCTTCTTACTAAATTCGCCTTCCACCGGGCGGAAATAGTTATATTATCGGCGAACGTCGCTCTCACTGCCATACGAAGCCCTTCACAGCACGTGGCACGCCACGCTCTAGTTCGGTCCTACGATGAATTGTTTATTATAGTGGATATAGAACAATACAATTCACATCATATTTTACCACTGGCTGTTATCAGTGTCGATGTCTTTAGGAAGTCTGATATAGTTATCTTTATAATCTCGATATGTAATCACAAGGACGAGCGACTCGGATCGTTCGCACAACCTTGGCTGCACCCCATATGTTGATTAAGACGAATTAACAGTTGACTTAACGTCGCCGAGGTGACCAGGGCTACGATTCGGATGAAGCAAAACCACTGCCATAGCAAGGACCCTGCTTAATTGTCCATTAAATTTTAGACTAAGCAATGCGGTTCAAACCCTAAGTTAAAAGGTTTTATGCAGAGCGAATGAAAAAGTGTAAGGACACTATTTTCATTTATTTTTTACCCGATTACGGTTATGATTTTGACAGGCTATACATTCTAGGGCAAAGTGGCATACGACCACGGCTTTACTATAGCCTGACAAATTCGTTAGTGACACTGCCATGGCCCGCGCGGGTGGTGGGGGACGTAATTATCGATGACCGTTACACACGGTACTAATTACGTTACGAATATGTCTAAAGATATCTCTGTGAAATATCTTACATTGTCTAAATTGATTGATGTTGTTTTTTTATATAACTTGCTATGGCCCGCGACTTTCATCGCGTGAAGCGTTTAAAAAAACTACTACTACTTGGAAAAAAAAAATAGGAGCATTGTACATTTGTAAGTAGTTGAAAAAATCTGAGAAATAAAACATTTTATGGTTTGTTTTAATTTTTAATACCAATCTTAAAAAAAAACAGAATAAACATACATCATTTAATCAGAGTCATCACAGTCCATGTCGTGTTCCGAACTATCTTCGCTGTCGTAATCCGAACTATCAGAATCATCGTTTAATGATATAATAAACCTGTCCAACTCATTGTCCCATATACGATCGTCGCTGTAGTATTTGTCCTCATTTTTAATTATGTGATCATCGCATTTTTTCCATTTTTCAGCAGTGTAATTAGCAAACAAGTTGCAAGAGCGTCTTTCTTCTGATCTAATGTAGAATTGACATAATTCCTTGCGAAGTCGCCTTTTATATCACCCCATACCATCTCGATTGGATTGAGGTCGGGATGGTATGGAGGTAAACGAAGTACTGTGTGTCCACCCTAATTTAGAATTTCATCCACTGTATATTGTTTTGGTAATGTTTGGCTGTTAATTAAAATAATTAAATCACATTTACGCAACGTTTCATCAAATGGAACATTATGTTTTGTTAGCCAATCTTGCATTACCTTTTTTGTACAACTCATTGTTGGTTTTTTTTCAATTTGTTTACAGTGGTACGCTGCGTTATCCATGACTATCACAGAATGACTTGGAATATTAGGCAGCAGTTGTTCTTTTAACCATTTTTCGAAATTTTACGAGTTCATATCTCCGTGATAGTCACCGCTTTTGGAATGCGATTTAAATATCAACAGGCCATTTTTAACGAACCCAGTTCGTCCACCAGCATGTACAATAATTAACCTAAGTCCTTTGCCAATATTTGTCAATATTCCACGTTCATTGGTAGATTGCCAGCAGTTAGACACAGTATGTGATTGATTGATATAATGTCTCGTCGGGATAAAATATTGCTCTACCTTCATTTCGATATTTTTTGATAGCTAAAAGATAGTGCCACCTTGAAGACGTAATGTCAGGGCGCTCGATGAGCAGTTTTCGTTTGGACTGGCATTTTTTATATGTAAAACCAAGCCTCCGCAAAGTATTTCTTAAGTACTCCCGAGAACAGTCTAATATACCATCTTCCTTTAAATCAGCGTTTATTTTTCTTAAAGTAGGGACCTCTTTCTTAACGGTGTAATATTGTGTTATTTTCCTCCGAATAACACCTTCCGTAAAGTTATCAATTATAATACGTTTCTTTGCAATTTTGTTTTTCTTTGGAGATTTGAAAGTAGCGGTACCATCATTTTCACACAGCAATTTTCCTTGGCGAACAATATTCTACTGTAGTATTCGATAAACCTGTTACATTAGCCACTAAGTTTGCCAAAATAACATCGTTTTGATATTCAAACGAAGCTGGATCATCTTTGCGATTTTTAAAATAGTTATATACATTGTAAGTAATTTGTTTAGCTTGACGTCCAATAACTTTGCCTATCGGCGGACTCATCTTCATATATTAATATCGTGTGCGTTTTGTGACGTGCGACCGTACTCAATATGCGTTGCCGTCAACAGCAACGACGCGCAACTGAATGACGGCCATAGAGTAAAGTAATACACTGGAAATAGAGGGCCCTCTCGTTAGTTTTAAATGTCAGCTAACTTATATTGAATCTAGCGCCATCTCTTAGACATATTCCGAGAACTACTGTTATATATATATATACATACCTACAGGTAGGTATAACACAGCTATACCTATATATATACCTATATTATGCGTTTATACATACTGCATTGGACATATAAACCAAAACCGTTAAGGCCTGTTCCTCTAGAGTGCTTTATCCATTTTCAAATGTATTAATAATTTTAATGTTAATTCACACTATGATTAATAAGAATCTAAAAGGCTATATTATGTAGCCCTGGAAACTAGTGTAAATCAACAATAATAACAATCCATTAGAAACTGTTAATCAGCACTCTAAAAGAAAAGGCCTAAACGATTTTGGTTTACATATGCAATGCGTGCAATATGTATGTATGCACAATACAGGTTTTATTAAATTATAATAAAAAAGATGGTCATTCAATAAAATGAAAAATAGAACTAATTAATTGCAATAATAAAACACTATGATTATTTCATTTTTTATTTTTATTATGTTTATGTTTATTATAGTACATTACAGCATACGTTTTTGTTTCATCATCCCCATCATAACCTATTTTACCGCATAAAATACGATTGATGGAGCGGCACCAACTGTAAATTGTGACGTTTATCACCAAGTCTTCAAACAGTGTTTGAAGACGTTCTTTGTGTTCAGGACAGTCAGATAATAATGCATTGCTAAATATTGAGTTGATTGAATTATTAATTTATCCTGCGATGAACTAAACGTCTTTAAAGCACATAAACTTAACTAATACAGTCTATTTCGCACACAAACTTATTAAATAACGTTTTGTATCGCAAACCAATAAGATCAACCGGCACTTACGTCGATTATCCAAATTCAACTTGAACCCGATAGAAAAGCAGACCACTATGTTTTAATTTCCAATAGAGGAATTCATTGTCTCGATGTACTTGCAACAGAAATAACTTCTTATACTCGCACAAACAAAACACTATCGAATTATTTCAACTTTTATGTAATCTGATTTGAATTTTAAACATAAAATGGCGGTTTGATCTAGTCTGACATTTAAAGTGAATGACAGCAGTTCTGGTTTATCGACTCAACAATGCAGCGACATCTATGGAGCATTTGAACAAGCATCCATCATTTAGTATAGGAAGACAATTTACAGATGTCGTTTGTAAAACTAATAAACTGCTATGTATGGAAGTTTCCGGCCTGATGACGGCTCTGAGAGCCAGCCTCTACCCCGCGCTCGTCTCTTACTCCCCCCGCCGTCTTTCGTCCCCCGCGCCCGCAGACCATGGGAGTGTCACGAACGAGCTTGCCAGACTATAGATTTTTTCTTGTTTAATACTTTTTAAAGCGTGATTTTTCAGTAGTCGGGTTTTAGTTTAAAACTTATATGCCAAATAAATTAGTATCAGAAATAAAGGTAAGACCATGAACATTTTGACATTAGATGTGCAATTTTGTTCAGAAAAATGTAAAGCTGACATTGCCATAAGGACATCAATTGACATGATCATAAGTACCTATTACTATTCAGTAATAATTTTCAGTAGGTAGTCGGGTTTTAGTGTTAAACTTATTTTTTTATGGACTTTGCGCTTAAACATAGAAATAGTCTAAAAGGAGAATGCCCATATCAGTATGGGTAATTGTTGCACACTTTTGTTTGGCATGTCACATATGTATAAACTGCGTTGTAAAGCCTATATTAAGTATTATCTGAAATATAAACGTATATTGTAACAGAACTTGGGGTTATTGAGAAATTACATGATAAAAACTAGAAAACCAGTAACATTGAGACGAAAATATTGTGACACTTGACATTTGAGTTTCATTTTTTTAATCTTTGTAAAACTAAAGTATACGTTCATGAATAACTAATTATCATTAAATAAACTCGACAACAAACATGAAATATGATTTAGGTGGGAATGATCTGTCGCCTAAATAATAGGGTTTCTCCGCAAAATAGTAGGTAGTTCTGCCGCCAAAATGTAGGATCTAGCGACTAATGTCGACTTTGTTACGGACAAATACTATAGATATATCCCATTTCAATGTAGCATTACAAAATATTACCATGTAATGTTGAGATGGTGGACCTCGTCTACTACTGCCAGTGGGGACGCACGCCGTTGACCGGACGGGTGATCAGCTGCTCTGTGTTGCTGATTTCGCCTACTTCCTCTATAATATGTGATCACCGATTCACGGTGACACACAGACCAATGCAAAATGCAAATAAATAGGTAGACATATTCACGTATACAAATATCGAACCGACTTGGCCGTCTCGAATGATAAAGGTTAGAAAAAAATATCAACAAAAAAAATATATTTATAGTTTATTTATTCGTTTTCATATACATATTCATCAAAAATATCGTTTAAGAAAGTGGCAGGCGCGTTTACATCATTATGTCGCCCCCAACCTAGGTACCAAGTCACTGTCATTACATGGGCACAACAGCCAACTGTTCGTTTTCCCACAAGGCAGTTACAGCAATAGCCCTTTATGGCGTCAAGTCCAGTTTCTACCCTGTTAACAACTAGATACGTAAAGTACCTACACACGTGAACGTAGATGTCGGGATTGGATGCGGCCCTGAAGTAAATAATTGTTAACTCCAAAGGAAAGAGGAAGATCCTCTTCCATGCTTTCGCTCACCTCCATTTGATATAAACCGTTTTGTCGGATATGCTCGCCATAGTATGACCTAGCTTGCTTCAATTGGTAGGTGCCTAAGGCAAACCTTTTTAAATCGCTAAGAGTTAACTGTGGAAAGTGATTTAAAATAGAGTTATCTGCATTAATCATAACAAATGTTGTCCGTTGTCTATTCAAATTATTATTTTGAACAAATTCACACAAATGATTCGGCAAGTGTAGCCTACTCTTAGCTATTTCCACATACTCAAGGGCTTCTGGAATATCAGTGACGACTGGGTGAAACTTGTTCAACAAGCTACAGCCTATTCGAAAATCAGTCATTAAATGTGCAGCGGCCCTATTAAAATAATCTTGCCGAAATAGTTTGAAGTCTCTCTTCAGGCGGCCATTCACAACTTCTACAACCCATCTACACATTGTGACACAACGAGTTCTGTTGGCTTGTAGAGTAGTTAACTGATGTTCACCATCAAGAAGAGATTCAGGTACATGTGTTTTGTAGCCATAATCATTTAAGTCATCAATTACATCACAAATACCTCTATCTAATATAAATATATAATTTTGCAGGAAATATAAACACATGGGTTCATTTTCATTTGCAAATAATACATGCATTATTGTTGCATCATTTACAGTAGCCTTATAAGGCCCCAAACAGTCTAAAATATGACCATCACAGCAGACAATCATAAAAGGTTTAACTAAATTGTCATGTTTATGCAGAGTGTAGGTATTTTTTTGAAATGCATAATTGGAGCTTGACCGCATGTATACATATGTGCCATCACATATATTGTAATTGCTGCCTTAGCATCAGCATTCATTTCCGGATTTCCAAATAACCCCTCCAGTATTATGGTATTTCGTGAAGCTACTTGAACAATACTTGTATGGTTTAATCCTAAATGCATAGGAACAAACTCATTAGCTAGACATTGTCTTGCTTTTTTCATATATCTTTCTAATGTGCTTCTAGGCATATTAAAAAGAGTTGACAACCTTTCATTACTGTCACCGGTCCTTATTTTAATGATAAAGATGCTCAAAGCTTTGCTAGCATTTGGAACTTCGGCGACAAAACTTGGAATACAGCTCAATAAGTCAAAGAACTGAGCATCTGTCATCCCCAACCAATAGCGACACATGTTTGCTGGTAACATATTTATGTCACTAAAGTCCATTGTGTTGTGGACATTCTTTCCATTATAAATAAAACATCATCCACTTGAGCAGCAGTAAAATCTCTTAATTGGGTATGTAACTGCTCCCAACTGTCATTGTGTAAATGGAAAGTGCAGATACGTGCAGATCTAGGTATATATATTTTAAATCGAGCTAACACCATTTCTTTGTCTTTCAGTATTAAAACAATCATTGAAAATGCAATGTCTAGAAGTTGCAGGTAATCTCCTATAATTCTGTAGACTAACCCTGTGAGGCGAGTTTACTGTCTGTAATTGCATTGGCACTGCTGGTGGAAGAGGAGGTGGTGTTGGTATCCTAACTGATGGTGTTGCTAGTGGTTGTAATTGCATCCGAGATGATGATGGTGTTGGCGTCCTGGATGGTGGTGACGGTGGACGCCATGTTTCATCATGTAGTATTTGCCTTCTGGCATGTCTGGTTGCATGTTCCCAACATGCTCTACAGACTCTTTGCAGATGTCGTACCTGAAATAATAGATTATAAATAAATACTTTATGACTTATGTATTGTGAAGTGACTACTTATACATAGAGGCTAACTAACTTTCAATCAGAAGCATCCTATATGAGGAATAACAGATCGAAATATAAATAGATAGCATCCATATTTAACCTTTTCAGTCATGTGAAATTGTGATGCATCAAGTGTATTACTTTTTTTATTATAAAAAGAATCAAAAGTACATAATGTTCCTTTTATATTTGTTTAAGCAGCCCCAACTCTAAGATGAGGGCCCCGGATGCGACTGGGTCAACACAATGTCAATGATGATGAGCTGTAATAATAAAAAAAAATGATTTTATTTTCTCTGTATCTCCTATTTAAAAGAAATAGAAATAAAATTGGTTTGTAAGTACATTACCATAAAAGTTCGGGCGCCTTGGAGATACACATGCCTAGGATAATCAGCGGAGATTGGAAACTTTTAATCTGCCGGAGGTGAGCTAAATGAAACCAAACGGTGAGGTTTAAGGTTTTATTGTCCACTCCAGTGTGCATTTAGAAATAGTTGCAAGGATACATTCCTAATGTATATCTAACCTTAAATTTAAAATTAGAGTTTTATAAGCTAGGTCAATCTGATCCTATGTCAATATGATCCTATGTCACCAATGCATTTTTAGGTTATTTTGAAGTTCAGATTTAAAATATAATTAAAGTAAGCTCACGGCATCCCTCGGCGAGTATATGTAAACACAGCAGCGAGAAAGCTCGTAGCAGGCGAAGTTCTCAGTTTAAGCCCATGCGGTACATCCAGGCTTGAGGCGAAAAGTCCAAACCCTCCATAAGGAAATGCAGATGACCGAAGACAAAGGTCCAAAGAAAAGATCCAAAGGCAAAAAGAGAAAAAGGGAAAAAAAGGCGATTCCAATTTGGAAACCTGTAACAAAATTGCATGTCATTAGAACAAACTCCAATATGAACACGAGGTCCTAATTTTTTATAAATTTGTGCGACTTACCGCCTTAATTTGCTGGAACAATGCCAATAGCAAAAGAAATCATAATATTCTCAGATTAAGAGCTGAAACAATAGAATTTTAACAATTATTTTTCAAATTAGGAACGTGGCGAATTCCAACAAAGTGAATCTTATCAAAAAATGACAACTCACCAGAAATAAACCATAATTCCACAAGAGGACAGTTGTGAAGACACAAACCATTATCCCTCAGGCAAAAACACTCTCATTTTTATGAGATTTATTGAAATTAAGTTACGAAGCCATGAATATCGACCATCCAGCCTCAACGCTAGGAAGAAAGGTGCTTTGACAGCTATACGTCAAAATGTCATTCACTCCGCGTTCCGAAACTTTTCGTTCAAAAATAGAATTAAAACCGGTGTGACGACGTTTGCAGAGCGCGTCGTTACATTACATCCCTCCCCAAAAAGAAAAAAGAAAGAAAGAAACTTCCTTTTCTAATGAAAATTATGAGAGTCCAGAACAAAATTCCAAAAAACCTCAAAAGACAAAATGTCTTGCAACATTTTTCAATAAACAAAAAAGGCAATGCGAAAGCATCTTGCATTGGGTATTGCAGAAATAATTATAAATTAAAGAATGGGAAAGCATTCCTAAAAATCAAAGAATGTGAGAACACTCGAAAAGTAAAGAATTAAGTTGAAAAAGAATTTCCAGTTTCAAATGGAAACAAAGGACACTATCCAACTTAATGGAATAACCGAAACCAAACTCAGAAAAGAGTAAAAACTTATTTCAACACAAAAGTGAAAATAAATCCTTCAATAAAACAAATTAAACAATCCCTACTCAATTCCATTCCAGATATCGATTAGGCAACCAACGCCGTCGAATCTAATCCTTGATCTTAACCAGCCTTCTAGCATCAATACAAAAGTGCGGTTGAGCTCCTACGCCACCGACTCTATACCAGCTATTCCTGAAACAAAAATATGAAACTAACAAGATATCGGTTAAGCACCAACGCTGCCGAATCTGAAAGAAAATCGGTAAAAACAATGAAGTTTTCCCACTGTCGGTTAGGTTGAAAAGCCGCCGACTTCAAATTCCTATTCCAACATCCAAAACGTCAAAACAAAATCACAACAAAAGTGTCGTAATAATATATTTATAAGCATTGTGATCGGCATAACACCACCAACTTTCCGAGCACAAGCAAAATATAAAGAAAATATGACAATTGTGACCAGTACAACACCACTGACTTTCTGAGCACAACCGCATAAGAAAAGTATGACATTTGCGACCGGCACAACACCACCGACATCCCGTGCGCAAAGCATAAAAATTGTAACAATGTGTATAAAAACACAATCGTACAAAAATAGAAAAACGACAATTACGACCGGCTCAACACCACCAGCTTCCCGTGCGCAAAGCGTAAGGTGTGACTATGTGTATGAAACACAATAGCACAAAAAATTGTAAAGTCCAGTAAGACACAAGTTTCCCAAAAAATGGTATAACAAGGTGTGTAAAAAATGCATAAAATGCGTCCAATCCGAGAATCTTAATACTAAGAAAATAACCCAGAACTGTACAAAAATAAAGTTCAAGAAACTTAATTTTCCATTCCCTAAGTGAGTGGAAATAAGTCAAGTGAATTTAATGTAGAAAATGAATATTAAATTTCACTCCTATATTAGAGTAGAAACTAAATTCCTAAATTTGTACAAAATATACAATATTAAATAGACAAGTGTATAAAAATATATACAGGAAAATAATCCTATACAACAAAGATAAATAAAAATATAAGATCTTTTGATGTGGAACAATTTGTTAATATGGAGTAGAGTTACACAATAACCAGTCCTAAAATGACCTAAGTTATTTTTGAAGGAAACTAAAATTGAAATCAATAAATTGTTGTGAAGTTCCTAACATACATCTCCTTTCAACACCCCTCAACCTTTCAAACATCACCTCATAGTGGGGTCATACTTCAAACAAAGTACCAAAGACAAAGATAGACATTGTCAAAACAAGAATAATTTTAATATTTAATTATGTCTTTAATATGATAACGACCAGTATAGTTTTTATTAAGGTCTTTTAAAACATAAACATTAGAGGAAATTTTATCTATTATTTCACACTTAACAAACTTAGGTGCTAACTTAGCCGAAAAGAATGCAGGAGCATTAGACTGCACAAAACTTCTCCTCCACACTATATCTCCCACCTCAAAAGAAATGACCTTCCTTCCTATATTATAATAACGCGCATTACGCTTATAAGCTTTAAGCAATGAAGCTTGAACTTTTATAAAAATATCACTAAGTGATTTAAGTGAAAAAGCAAATGAAGACCTATCAACAACATCAAGTTGATTGAGGTTATCAAAAGAATTACTAAAACGGTGCAATGAAGCATCAAAAATAAGTTCTCTACCGAACATGAGAAAATTAGGAGTGAAATCTGTAGCTAGATTCACACTACTATTTAAAGCTAATTGAACATGAGGCAAATATTTTGACCAAGTTCTATGATCATCTTTAACAAAACAAGAAATACATGTTTCGACTGTTTTGTTATATCTCTCTACAGGATTATTTTGAGGTGTATATAAAGTATTATAAAATATTTTACTAATATTATAACCTTTTAGAAAATCTACAAATTGCTTAGCTGTAAATTGGCTTCCATTATCACAAACAAAAATTTTAGGCGTTCCAAACTTAAGAAATATTTCTTTTTCAAGTATCCCACAAATTACTTTAGTGGTAGCACTAGTCATAGGAAATATCCAACAATATTTTGTAAAAACATCTATGATTGAAAGTATATACTTATGGCCAGAATAAGCTTTTGGAAGAGTTCCAATAATATCAATAGAAAGCATTAACATTGGTTTATCAACTTTCTTAGGATTAACCATAATTCCATGAGGTGGATTAGTAGAAGATTTATAAGCTTTACAAGTATCACAAGAAGAAATGTATTTTTGAACATCAATAAACATACCTTTCCAAAAATAATGTATTTTTAATTTATTTAAAGTTTTATGAATTCCTAAATGTCCTGAATTAACATCATCATGATTAGATTTAATAGTGTCTAAGATGTGTTCTTTAGGTATGACAATTTTCCAATTTAAACGATTATTAGGATTATATTTATCCTTACAAAATCTATACAAAGTATCACTTTCAACTTTGAAATTTTTATATTTTCTAGGAAACTTTTGACAATTTACAAATATTTTTCTATACCAAGGATCAACGATATCCTCATTTGGCATAACAATAATATTATTTACAGGAATATTAATAGCAGAAATTTCTATTCTGGATAAACAATCTGGAACTAAATGTAAAGAACCTTTTTTATATTTAACATCAAAAGTAAATTGAGAAATTCTAGCAGCCCAACGTGCAAGACGACCACTAGGATTATCAAGTTTAAGAAGCCAAGTTAAACTAGCATGGTCAGTGATAACTGTAAATTTCATTCCTTCAATATAAGGTCTGAAATGTTCAATAGAATCCAATATTGACAACAACTCTCTCTCAGTTGTACTATAATTACGTTCACATTTATTAAGTGATCTAGAATAATAAGCTACAGGATGTTGATCTCCATTATCATCATCTTGGCTCAGGACACTACCAATTCCAACAGAACTAGCATCGCAATGTAAAGAGAATGGTCTTTCAAAATTCGGACAATGTAAAACTGGTGCAGAAATTAATGCAAGTTTTAAATTATGAAAAGCAACTTCAGCTTCCCCATTCCAGAAAAGAGATTTTTTAGAATTCTTGCTTCCGGCCGTTAATTTGGTTAAGGGCGAAGCAATATCAGCAAACTTATCAATGAATCTACGGTAATAAGAACATAACCCAAGAAAACTTCTTAATTGTCTAACGCTTTCTGGGCGTGGGAAACTTTTAATGGACTCTAATTTAGCAGGGTCTGTATGTAAACCATTACTATCAACAATATAACCAAGATAACGCAGTTTATCTTTACAAAAATTACACTTTTTTAAATTAATAGTTAACCCAGCATCTTTAAGGATTTTATAAATTTTATTTAAATAATCTAAATGATCAGAGAATGTAGAATTTATCAATATGAGATCATCTAAGTAACAGAATGCTACATTATCAAATTCTGGTCCAAACAACTTGTCTACGAGTCTCTGCAACTCTGCAGGTGCATTAGTCAAACCGTACACCATCCGGGTAAAATGAAATAAACCTTTCCCAGGAACAACAAAAGCAGTCTTCTCTCGAGAAGATTCTTCTAAAGCGATTTGCAAAAATGCTTTAGACAAATCAATAGTAGTTATATAATTAGCACCCCGAAGGTTATCTAAAATTCTAGAAGGGTAAGGTAAAGGATAAGAATCTTTAACAGTAACTGAATTTAAACGTCTAGAGTCCAAACATAATCTTGTTCCACCATCGCGTTTTTCAACGGCTAACACTGGAGAACACCAAGGAGATTTAGAAGGTTCAATAATATTTTCCTTTAATAAAACTTCCACTTCATCATAAAGTTCTTTTTGTTTAGCAGGACTAAGGGGCCAATAACGTTGTTTAAAAGGTTCACCAGTAACATTAATTTTATGTTTAACTAAATGAGTAAGACCTAAGCCTCTCTTTTCATAAGAAATATTTTCAAAAAGTGAAATAATTTTATTTAACTCGTGTTTCTCAGAAGGAGAAAGTTCAGAAACAGAAGTAACTGCATTTACACAAGTAGTGGATTCATATTCAAAAGTAATATTATTCCATAAGTCTTTAGCAAGATTAAATTTCAACCAAAAGTCAAATCCCAAAATAATTGAAGGTTTAAAAGAAGGTATTATCAAAAATTCTACATTTTGAGTTAAGTTATCACAAGTGATAGGTAAAACCATAGTTCCAATAACATTGTGTGCAGAACCATCAGCAGTAACAGCGTTACCTTTATAAGGTTTAAATTTATAACCTAATTGCAAAAATGTTTGATGAATATTAGAACCGAGTACATAACTACAAGCTCCACTATCTAACAAACCTGAATAAAATTTATTATTAATATTAAAATTTAAATAAGGTCTAGTGTCTTTATGTTTAACAAACAAAACAGGAGCAGCCCTGATATTATTAAAGAAAACTTTCAAATAATCCAACCATTCATTAAATTCTTTCTTACAAGTGGCTTCATTCGGAGCACTGCTAAATTTTTTCAACATCGAGTCACCAGAGGTTTTATCAAAAACTAGGGCTCGATGGGACCTGATACGTTTTTTGACTGAACAGTATTTGAATTACAAACTTCGCAATTCTTCGTAGTGACGCCAAGCTTGTGACATTTAAAACAAATTACACCTGGAAATGTAGGGCAATTTTTATAAGAATGTCCAGAGGACTTACATTTTAAACAAGTTAAATCATCTGATTTAACAGCACTAATTTGAGCAGAATATTTTTCTTTTTTAATACTTTTATTCTCACTCAAGTTCTTTCTTGACACAAAATTCTCTAATTCTCTGCTGAGGTTAATAAATTCGTCGATAGAAGAAATAGTTCTACCAAACACAAAAGGTGTGTAAATATTCAACATGTTATGTTTAATAATAGTTATGAGGGTAGCATCAAAAACAGGCATAGACAAACGGCTAGCCATATCCATTATGTCTGTAATAAAATCTGGTAATGACTCAGTTATCTTTTGTTTACGAGTACGGAGTTCATGTTCCAAATGATAATCAAATTCAATTCTATCAAAACGTTTCAACAAGGCAGCCTTCAAATCCTGCCAAGAAGCAATACGAATACGAACACTACGAAACCATTTAAGCGCAGTGCCTGACAAAAGATCAGAGAATGAACTAACCAAAAAATATTCATTAAAATTTTTAAACAAGAAATATTCTTCCACTTGAGTAATAAATTCCCTAACGCACGATTTACCATCATACAAAAGCTTACTTCGTTTTAAATCAGGCAACTTAGTAACAGAAGGCAAGTTTTTCCTCAAATTATCATTCAATAAAACATTCATCATATTAAATGAAGATGCGGCTCTCAGACTATGATCACCAGCTCCTCGACTATTCGAAAATGGATCAACAACTTCAGATAAATCAGCCATGACATGAGGCATCTCATGAGTAGAAGTACCAACTGGAACATCACCAACAATATTCTCAAACAAAGGCGGGACCTGTATTTCCTTATCCATGTTTGATTTATAAAAGGATGTGAAAATCTAATAAAAATTTGTATTAAATACACTATAAGTTTCTAATTAAAGTATCAATTAAAGTTTCTAATTAAAGTTAATTAAATTATGAATGAAGTTAATTGCATTGATAGCAAAACGCTAAACTCAAAAGTCAAACAAACTCATAGAATGGAATGTTATTGTTGCAAAAATTATTTAGGTCAAATGCCTATAAAGATAAAAATGCATTAGTGATTCACAAAATAAATTATTTATGTCTACTTAAGGTAAACAGCAAATATTCAAATATTACTATGTTTTCACACATGTGAATAAAGGTTAAGAACTAGTAATTATATAATATTACTAAGTGGAAAATCTTACGTGTAATAAACAAAAGCTATATAAGATAAAACAATTATAACAATAACCATGTTATACAAATTGAAACATTCACCTGTAATTGAGAGATACAAACAATAGTACTAACTTGTAGTATGATTAGTTTTGCAAAGTAAACAATAACAAAGATTTACTGTAATACACAGTTATGTAACAGTAAAATACATGAAGAAAACACTGTTCTTAACATGATAAGGTAAAAAATAATGCAAAGGTGACAAGGAATAAAGATATATGCACACTGTCATGTCCCTGTTCGCGAGTGCCAGATGTAATAATAAAAAAAAATGATTTTATTTTCTCTGTATCTCCTATTTAAAAGAAATAGAAATAAAATTGGTTTGTAAGTACATTACCATAAAAGTTCGGGCGCCTTGGAGATACACATGCCTAGGATAATCAGCGGAGATTGGAAACTTTTAATCTGCCGGAGGTGAGCTAAATGAAACCAAACGGTGAGGTTTAAGGTTTTATTGTCCACTCCAGTGTGCATTTAGAAATAGTTGCAAGGATACATTCCTAATGTATATCTAACCTTAAATTTAAAATTAGAGTTTTATAAGCTAGGTCAATCTGATCCTATGTCAATATGATCCTATGTCACCAATGCATTTTTAGGTTATTTTGAAGTTCAGATTTAAAATATAATTAAAGTAAGCTCACGGCATCCCTCGGCGAGTATATGTAAACACAGCAGCGAGAAAGCTCGTAGCAGGCGAAGTTCTCAGTTTAAGCCCATGCGGTACATCCAGGCTTGAGGCGAAAAGTCCAAACCCTCCATAAGGAAATGCAGATGACCGAAGACAAAGGTCCAAAGAAAAGATCCAAAGGCAAAAAGAGAAAAAGGGAAAAAAAGGCGATTCCAATTTGGAAACCTGTAACAAAATTGCATGTCATTAGAACAAACTCCAATATGAACACGAGGTCCTAATTTTTTATAAATTTGTGCGACTTACCGCCTTAATTTGCTGGAACAATGCCAATAGCAAAAGAAATCATAATATTCTCAGATTAAGAGCTGAAACAATAGAATTTTAACAATTATTTTTCAAATTAGGAACGTGGCGAATTCCAACAAAGTGAATCTTATCAAAAAATGACAACTCACCAGAAATAAACCATAATTCCACAAGAGGACAGTTGTGAAGACACAAACCATTATCCCTCAGGCAAAAACACTCTCATTTTTATGAGATTTATTGAAATTAAGTTACGAAGCCATGAATATCGACCATCCAGCCTCAACGCTAGGAAGAAAGGTGCTTTGACAGCTATACGTCAAAATGTCATTCACTCCGCGTTCCGAAACTTTTCGTTCAAAAATAGAATTAAAACCGGTGTGACGACGTTTGCAGAGCGCGTCGTTACAGAGCACATAATGTACCCAACCACATTACCTTCAATTCCTATGTTCTTATAAATAATATTAATAATGAGTGTCACTACACTGTGATCTGTTACTCGTACTGTGTATAATCATTCCCTAATTTAACTGGGAAGCTGGGAACTCGTGCCTGGTCGGCCAGTACTTAGGATGATATAACATAAACTCGCGCTATGTCCCCGAAGAGGTGCTAGCACCCACATTTCACCAGTTTATGCTTAGGTCCCAATGTAACAGGTGGCGAGCCTATTGTCATTAACCAGGCACTTATAAACCTGCGATAAATACACACATAACTACGAAAAGCATCAATTGGTGTGTGCCATGGTAAAACCTGGGATCGAACCCAAGACCTAGTCCCAGCACTCCATTACCATGGGTAAGTGGTATGGACCACTAGGCTACCCAGGATGATATATATTATATTTATATATACATATAGTAGGTACTGCATATGATAATATACTTTGTTGGTAACGTGAAAGGTACTTACCAAATGAGGAGCAACAGTTTCTAAAAATATATTGCGTTGAGGACAATTCAATGTTACATTATAATCTAGTAACTACGTAAAATAGTTACTCCACAGCCAAAACAATCATTATTGTGTCCTCTTGAGGATGTAACATTCATTCCCGCGTTATTTGCAGCATTCTGTTGCAATGCATGACATTCCATGCATATTGCATTTGTATAGGATATCTGAAAATAGTTACGCACATGATAATAAAAAGTATGGGAGAGCGATGAACGATGAGTAGAGATCAGCTAATAGGTACACATTTTCATTATAAGTACTCTAAAATACATCAATTGAATAAAATCAACAACACATAATTATGTTATTTGTACATATTAACGTTAAGGTTTCTTGGAAAGTTATAGGTACTCTGGCAATATAAAAGTATAATAATAGTATGTCTATAGGTATATAAATCTTGTGATATTTTCTTACCGGTGTAGGTGATATCCATGCGCGTAGAATATCACACATCATTGGAGATACATCACTTAGACGTTGCCGGCGTAAGCGCACAAGAGAGATGGAGCAATTAATACAGCGTGAATCCATGATTATACAATATTGTTGTATTACAGAGGAACTAAACTATGTAATAACCAATATTAACCGAGTTTTCAGTTATTGTCATTTGTGAGGGATACCATATAAAACTACCAGTGAAACAAAAAATATATTAAGCTAGCTACAGTGCAATATATATATTTCAATATTACATTGCGAATTATTACCACATGTATTATTATTTAACCGTTTTATTTTCATTATTTCTATATTTACGTTCAACCATCAATATTTTATTATATATTTAATACAATGGCAACATTAGTAAAAAATGGCAATCGTTTTGCAAAAATGGCATTGCATCTTTACGCATTCTTATGATTTAATTTCAAACCCCAAGTTCTACAATCAAGAATCAATTTCATTTATTCAGTTCAGGCACATAAAGAGCACATATGAACGTCAAAATTTTACAATTATGTATGTCAAGAAATAATATAAAAATGTTAAATAATGTAAAATGAATCTTTCGCTGGTTCGGTAGATTAGTTCTACTGAGAAGATACCAGCAAGAAACTCAGCGAACTACATTAGAACTAGATTATTTTTCTTTTTTAAATTTGTTTTGGTTCACAATTTATTTTGTGCGAGCAAGCAAGAGACTTATGTTGACCACGCATTAACATAATTATGGTACTCATCTACTTTATAGTAACCTTTACTCATTAAAGTTTTTTTCACTTCTATTTTAAATTTATTTATTGGCATATTAATCAAGTCCTGAGGAATTTTATTAAATATTTTTATGCAGCTGCCTACAAATGAATCACCAACCTTGTGAAGCCTAAGTTTTGGTACAACTAGTGTATTTTTATTTCGCGTATTAAAATTGTGTACATCAGATAGTTTTTCGAAAATATTTAGGTTTTCTCGTACATATAAGATATTTTCATATTTTTTTTTTTTTTTATTCCACTAAGTTGGCAGACAAGCACACGGCCCACCTGATGGGAAGCGGTTACCGTGGCCTATGGACGTATGCAACACCAGGGGTGTCACACTCGTGCTGCCGACCATGAAGAAACCTTCTGATGCCCCTCTTGAAGAACCCCATATTGTAGGCGCTTGGGAAAACCGCAGCAGGGAGGTCATTCCACAGCTTGAGTGTGCGTGGGATGAAGTTTCTTTCATACCGCACAGTGCGCACCGGCTCAGGTCGCAATGTGTGGGGATGAATTCCCTGCCTATGGCGAGAGGTGCGATGATAGAATGTAGCTACGGGCATCATGTCAAACAATTCATCTGAGCACAAACCATTGTATAGGCGGTAGAACACACACAGTGAGGCAAAATCCCTCCTAAGGCTAAGAGGTTCCACTCTACCTGCGAGTATGGGATTGTCAACCAGCCTTAATGCCCGTCTTTGCAACGGGTCGAAGGGGTCAAGCTGGTATGCAGGTGCTCCAGCCAAAAGGTGACAGCAGTACTCCATGTGAGGCCGGACCTGTGCTTTATAAAGAAGGAGTTGCTGCCCCGCAGTGAAGTACTGCTTCGCCCTGTTGAGCACTCCGAGTTTTCTTGATGCCAACTTAACCTTGTCCTGCAAATGACTTCGGTATTGGACGTCGCTGGAGATATCGACACCAAGGATCCCGATACTCGAGGAGATGGTAAGCGGTGTGCCCAGGAATTGCGGCGCCACAACGAATGGGGTTTTCTTAGCGGTGAATACACATACTTGTGTCTTAGTGGGGTTGAATTGGACTAGGTTTAGTCGTCCCCAATCGGATACTCCAGAGAGAGTAGTCTCGATTTTAGACACAAGTTGTTCGCGACTCTTCTCCACCTCGGACTGAGGGATATTTGCACGGCCCGTGTAACACGTGTCCCCGGTACTGTCGTCCGCATAACAATGAATGGAGCCATCAGACAGCATGTCATTGATATGCAGCAGAAACAGCGTCGGAGACAACACGGAGCCTTGTGGGACACCAGCGTTTATGTTCATGCGGTCCGAGCAGCTGCCGTCGACGACGGCTTGGATGCTTCTGTTGGACAAAAAGCTGGCGATCCATTCACAAAGTCCCTCGGGGAGTCCATAGTACGGCAACTTCGCAAGAAGACCTTTGTGCCAGACCCGATCGAAGGCCTTCGCTATATCGAGGCTGACCGCTAGTGCCTCACCCCGACTCTCGATGGCTTGCGACCACCGGTTTGTGAGATACACAAGAAGGTCACCGGTTGAGCGACGGTGGCGAAAGCCGTACTGTCGGTCGCTCAGTAGATCGTTTCCTTCAAGGTATCTCAGGAGCTGTGTATTAATGACACGCTCCATAACCTTCGAGAGTAGGGAGGTTACAGCGATAGGCCTGTAATTGGTCGGATCTGTCCTGTCACCTTTCTTAGGTACAGGGTGCACGAATGCGGTCTTCCACGAGGCTGGGACCTGCCGCGCGGAGTATGAGAGTGCGAAAAGGCGTGTAAGTACAGGGCACAGCTCGGGGGCACAGTGCTTAAGCACCATCGCCGGTATACCGTCCGGCCCACTCGACTTCCGGACATCTAGGGACTTAAGCTCGCGCCGGACCACCCGTTGCGTGATTTTAACTTCGGTCATGGAAGCAACACAGCTGGGGATGATGGGTGGTTCGGCGTTCCCGTCGTTCATAGTCGAGTTTGACGCAAAGAGATTACCCAAAAGATCGGCCTTCTCTTTAGCGCCATGGGCCAGACTACCGTCGGATTTTTGCAGCGGCGGAAGGCAAGACTGGCAGAAGTTTCCCTCGGCAGCTTTGGCGAGCGACCAAAATGCGCGACTGCCAGATGGGTAGCGCGCAAGCCGTTCGCCAATTCTGCCGATGAACTCAAACTTTGCCCTAGACGTTGCCTTTTTACTGGACCTCGAAGCAGCATTCAACTTCCGCTTCACTTCAGCGATGTTCGGATCCTTATTGGCAAGAGCCGTGGTCCAAGCCTTGTATGCAGATTGCTTGCGGTCTCTAGCTTCCCTGCAAGGCCTATTAAACCACGGGCGTTTGTTCGCTCCTGTCGCGACCCAGCGGTTAGGGATGTAGCATTCCATACCCACTAGAATCGCGTCAGCGACTGCTGTTGCACAGGAGCTTGGATCATCAGAAGTGAAGCAAAGCTGCCTCCACGGGTACGATGCGAAGAATTCTCGCAGTCCGTCCCAGTCTGCCGACTTGTAGTGCCACACGTGTCGCCACTGAGGTGACCGCGGTGGTTCAGGCCGCGCGAGTGTCACTTGCGCCCGGACGAGGCTGTGGTCCGAATTACCAAGAGGTGCTTCCACCCTTATGGAATATTCATCCGGGCGCGTAGTCAGCAGAAGGTCCAGTATAGAGCTTCTGTGGGTCTCAATTTCTGGTGTTCTAGTGATAGAATGTACCAGTTGAGAGAGCCCATAGGTCAGGGCAAAGTCGTGAGCAGCCCTTCCCGCGAAATCAGTCCTGGGAGACCCCAGCCACTCCACGTGGTGAGCGTTGAAGTCCCCCAAGAATACTAAATCCGCAGTGGGGTACTGCTCAATTACGCTGTCCGCCGACCGTTGCAGATGCTGAAACAGTTGAGCCGTGCCCAGGTCACCGCTATGAGACCTGTATAGGCACGCATAGATACGGGTGTGGCCACCGTGATCTATACGTACCCATATAGTTGACAGGTCTCTGTCCTCAAGACCATGGAGACGGCGGCAGCAAATATCATCCCGGACGTACAAACATACCCCGGCGCGACTCATAAAGTTGTGCTCGAGTTTGTACCCGGGGTACATTAGGTAGGCTGTATCGGCCGGGCATGATATTTGCGTCTCCGTCAGAAAAAGCAAGGTAGGCTGCGCGGTCTCTAAGTGGAGATGGACCGCGTTAAGGTTGGAGTGTAGGCCCCTGATGTTGCAGAAATCCACATTAACTGTGGATGATGGAGCCGCTGTGGTAACGTTACTCTTGCCTTTTTTAAATTTCATGTTTGAGTTGGGGGGGGAGGGGGGGGGGGAGAAGGTAAGAAGAGATTCTGTGCCTCCAGTGTAGAAGACAAAGCAAGGCGTCCCACCCTCACAGACAAGTTGGGGTTGTGTGACTGGCTGGCGCGGTGGGCGGAAGGGCCCCCGGTCCCCTCCCAGATACTGAAGCCGAGTCCACTCCGGTTTCCTCCTCCGGCACGGCTACAGCACCGGGAACTTTACACAGGCTGCTGGTTCAGCCTCCTGGGGCGGAGATTAAGTAATCCCCAGGTTCGGGAACCGTACAGCCTGCGGGCGGCCAGCGGATAACCGTTTCACCGGGTCTCCCTGACCACCGCGCCAACATTTCACGCCCCCACCACTCAGCGGGGTCAATTTAAGCCTTTGGTCTTCCCACTGACAGCACAAAACCTCTCCAGTGAGCTCTGGCTACCCTACTCACCGCCGGGAACACAACACAAGGTTATTATAGCCGGGGTATTCTGTAGGGCGGAGGTACTTACCCAGACGGACTGCTCAATTTTGGACGGGAGATACCGTCATGTCCTACCTCCTACAAAAAATAAATGTATTGAGAAGCAACTATTAAAATATTAATTTCTTTGAAAAGTTCTTTCAGCGAGTCACGGGGTCTGAGGCTATAGATCGCTCGTATCGCTCGTTTCTGTAGTACAAATATAGTTTCAATATCGGCAGCTGGAGCCCCTTAGCAGCAGACCGTATGACATAACGCTATGAAAGTAGCTAAAATAAACTAGTCGTGCAGTTTCCTCATCAGTCAGTGACCTTATCTTTCTAACCGCATAGGCAGCTGTGCTAAGTCTTCCTGCCAAGGCTGTAATATGAGAACCCCATTGCAGTTTACTATCTAGAGTTATTCCGAGAAAAACAGTGGTATTGACTATTGGGACAGATTCGTTATTCATTTTAATATTAATATCTGCCTGTCTTACATTTGGCATAGTAAACTTTACACATTTAGTTTTCTTCGCATTGAGCAGCAAGTTGTTACTTGTAAACCAATGTAATATATCAGAAAGGGTATTATTCACTTCGTCAAGTACTACTTCATGTCTATCAGTCTTAAAAATTAATGATGTGTCATCAGCAAATAATACAATTTCACAAAGATTTGTCGCGATGTAAGGCAGATCATTAACATATATCAAGAATAGAAGGGGTCCTAATATCGAGCCCTGGGGTACTCTCATAACTAATGGGGCACCAGAAGAGTCAGTGCCATTAACGTTAACTTTTTGAATTCTGTCCGTGAGGTAAGACGTAAGTAATCTAAGTGAGCCGCTTGAAACACCATAATATTCTAATTTTAGTAACAACGTCTCATGATAAACACAATCAAAAGCTTTTGATAGATCACAAAAAATACCAATGGCATCTTGCTTCTTCTCCCATGCGTCAAATATATGTTTGACAATTGCAACTCCTGCATCTGTCGTGCACCTTTAGTGAAACCAAACTGTTTATCATGAAGTAAATTATTTTCTGTAAAATGTGAAAGCAGTTGATTAAATATTATTTTTTCAAAAATTTTACTTAGAGCTGGAAGTATGGAGATGGGTCCAAAATTTGAAGGATCACTTTTGTCCCCTGCTTTGAATAACGGTATGATTTTACTGTACTTCATAAGGTTAGGAAATTGGTTTTCATCTATGCATTTATTGAAAATGAATGCCAGGTAAGGAGCGATAGCGGGCATTATTGATGTCTTTTTTACATTTAGTTGCTTAAAAGTTTAAAGTATAGTTATAAAATCAATATACTGAAAATCAAAGTTAGTACTACATTTATCAACACTAGATTTAAGAAGAGAAGCAGCTATATTTTTTGAAGAATTTAATGAATTTGTAGTGGTAATTGGAATATTTGTGAAAAAAAATTCAAATGCATTAGCCACTGCAGCATCAGTATTAATGTGTTTACCATCTATTTCTAACTCGAAGGAACGATCACGTGACCTTGTCTTACAGGTTTCTTTGTTAATAACATTCCATGTTGCCTTAATTTTATTATCGGATTTTTTTATTTTAGCCCGAATATAATTAGATTTGGCTATTGAACAGACTTTCTTAAACAGTTTCGAGTATTTTTTAATATGTTCGATTACTTGTGGCTCATTTGTACATGCCTTTGTCTCATATAATTCATACAATTTTTTTCTACTTTTAAAGATTCCAGGTGTAGCCCAATCACTAAATTTAATTTTGAATTGATTAGTGTTTATTGTTTTTTTAGTGAAAATGTTATTAAATTCGTAATTGATTACTTCGAACTAATCTCTGTAAAGGACATCCGGGTTTTCATTATTATTTAATTCCAAAAGAGGTATTTTGTTGTTAATATTTTCTTTAAATTTCTCTAATCGATAAGTTGTGATTGGTCTATATACAATATTTTTTGGTAATGAAACATGTTGGTGTTCAAATCGATTCAGGGTCGAAAAGTCATTTTAATCAATATTATTTTTTAACATTTGAAATATTCACGCGTACGACTAAAAGCGCAACCAATAATGGGCATTCTCCTTTAATGCCATTTTTGTAGTGTTTGACCGTTGGTTTGCTTTAGTAGAATCGAGTGCCAGAATCATTATTGCCAACTGTTGTACAGGCACAGGCTTGTCGAACGACCGAGTCCTCCTGCCGACTGCCGAGTCATGGCCCCCGTGGCGCGGACGAACCCATATAAAGTATCGCTATTAATAATAAAATGCCGCACGAATAATGTGAGTTTTCTTTTCCTCATCGTGCCATAAAGATGACAATAGTCCGTCGATTAGGGTTTGTCAGTTCGCTCAGGTCGCCTTCGCCTTCTTGCTAGTTAGTTACGTTATTGCCTTGTACCTCATTAGTATCTAAATGTCTGTAGGTACTTCAATATTTTTTTGAATTTTATAACATAATATTTTGAACTGATATCCATATGGAATAATAGGAGAGGATTAAATAAAGCCGGCTAGGTTAAAACTAAAATAGTGTGGAAAAGTACAAGTGTCTTATCGATATGATGTGGTAGCAGATGTTTAAATCTTGTGTTTGTTTGATCGCAATAGGTAAAGTAGTACCGGAAATATGACCAAAAGTCTTGATAACCGACATCCAGTGTGGCTGGGCATCGAGCTTCAGCTAGTAATGATATAAGGCAAATGGTACAGGACATAACAGAAAGAGTGTAGAGAGCTAGATCGGTGTATCATGTGTAAACGAGTGCAACACCATTGTTGCAGAAGCGCTGCTGCAGAGCCGGCCGCTGCCGCACATCCCCGACCTGCCGGACGCGGAGCCCGCGCCCCCTACGCCGCAGCCGCTGGACGCCGCCAACAGGTGCTCTTACGTCATAGCTCCAATTATATACAT
Organism: Eilema griseolum; assembly: GCA_963662185.1. Taxonomy (NCBI): domain Eukaryota; kingdom Metazoa; phylum Arthropoda; class Insecta; order Lepidoptera; family Erebidae; genus Eilema; species Eilema griseolum. The sequence continues at coordinate 55,026,393 of OY759229.1, read as the reverse complement.
AAATGTAACACTCCACTTGTGCGAATGTTGATAGCGTCTGTTGTGTGCGCCAGGTGGACGTCGAAGGAGAACTTGCTGGCGCACCACGAGGAAGATGACCCGCAGCTGTTCGTGGCGCTGTACGACTTCCAGGCGGGCGGCGAGAACCAGCTTAGTCTTAAGAAAGGTAACATAAATATGCACGACTGCACATAGTTAGTGAAGTAAACGCATTCATAAATCACAGCTTGTATTTGAAAGTGCAGTTGTACGCTGCGTAGAGCCTCTTGGTATTGACTTGCGTGTGATGTTGGGCAGGCGAGCAAGTGCGCATCAAGAGCTACAACAAGAGCGGCGAGTGGTGCGAGGCGCACACGCTGGCGGGCGGCGTGGGCTGGGTGCCCAGCAACTACGTCACGCCAGTCAACTCGCTCGAGAAGCACTCGTGGTACCACGGGCCCATCTCGCGCAACGCCGCCGAGTACCTGCTCTCTTCGGGCATCAACGGCAGCTTTCTGGTCAGTACCTACGGCACACACGCACACATGTACACACACACACACACATATATATATATATATATATATATATATATATATATATATATATATATATATATATATGTGAGGATATCGGTTTCGAAAGCGAGCTTGAAAAACAAAAATTGTATTTTGTAATAAATTGTTAAGAAGGTTACATAATGAAACTGTGACTCATTGTTGGGGGAAGTGCAGACTTCCTTATTTGAGTGAGCCGGTTCCACACAGAGCGCGTCGCGCCCACTTCTTCAATGGACAGTATCAAGTGTCGGAGGACGTTACCATTGGGAAAAGGTAACGAACACAAATTCGTTCAATAGAAGAGCTAGAGAGATTTATTAGTTAGAATCCGCGAACATTTTTATGCATAACATTGTCCAGCAATATCTCATATGAATAGTTAAACCTATACTGTACCATATTTGTAGGCACAGAATCAATTCTCGTAACAGAAATTTGTTCAATAGGTATTCAGTCTCAGTTACGTTGTCAATGTTAGATTTCAATAATGGTGTTACGAGAATACCGTTTTTGATTATTAGGAGATTTAAATTAGAATGAGACTGTTTTGAATTACGAGAATTGGCGCTAAGGTCACAATAATACTATCTGAGTTATGTTCTCGTGTTGACCTGTGTCCTCGCGGTGTTACAGGTGCGCGAGTCGGAGTCGAGTCCCGGCCAGCGCAGCATATCGCTGCGGTACGAGGGCCGCGTGTACCACTACCGCATCAACGAGGACTCCGACGGAAAGGTACACATACACGCGGGACGGCGCGCGCCGTCGCCTCGTAGCTGTGTGAATGTGGCGTGTCACGTGGCTGCACTCGCTTGCAGGTGTACGTGACGGCGGAGTCCAAGTTCGGCACGCTGGCGGAGCTGGTGCACCACCACTCGCTGGCGGGCGACGGGCTCATCGCCACGCTGCTGTACCCCGCGCCCAAGCGCTGCAAGCCCAGCGTGTTCCCGCTGGCGCCGCCCGACCACTGGGAGATCGACCGCACCGACATCGTCATGAAGCACAAGCTGGGCGGCGGCCAGTACGGCGACGTGTACGAGGCGGCGTGGAAGCGCGGCAACATCACCGTGGCCGTGAAGACGCTCAAGGACGACACCATGGCGCTCAAGGACTTCCTGGAGGAGGCGGCCATCATGAAGGAGATGCGCCACCCCAACCTGGTGCAGCTGCTGGGCGTGTGCACGCGCGAGCCGCCCTTCTACATCCTCACGGAGTTCATGTCGCGCGGGAACCTGCTGGACTACCTGCGCGGCGGCGCGCGCGACGCGCTGCCCGGCGCCGTCGTGCTCATGTACATGGCCACGCAGATCGCCTCGGGCATGAGCTACCTCGAGAGCCGCTCCTTCATACACAGGTACCTGGCACTTGCCGCTCCCACTCACTTACCGTACAGGTAACGAACGAACACATCCTTATTAATACACCATACGATAGTGTCGCTGTTTAGAATCAAATGTATTTTGTAGAAGATGAGCTCTTTCCTTTAGTTTGCCGTACGTCATTACTTCCGAAAAGAAAATATAGACCGGTTTTGACCGGTTACTTAAGGATTGCAAACATATTTTACATTCCTAGACGCATAAAGTGAACGATCTAATTTGACCGAATAAACGCGACTGATGATATGCTCCACGCATTTTCCATTGAATATGTACCTACCGACCCATAATAGCAAAGTTTCCAAAAATCCTTCTTGATAGATGCACAGTCCCACTACGGACTGTACATACGAATTGGAGCGCGTCATTTACACAATTAATATAACTAAGTGACATAGCTGGCACAGGCCAGAGCGGAATTAGCTTCCAATACGGTTCAAAACTTCCAAAACTACATATTAATTAGAGAGAATAATAACCAACGTTGATCTTATAACCAGTTAACAATATGACAGTTTAACTGTAGAGTTGTGTTTTCCTCTCGTCGCCGCACTCACCAAACTACAACTAACTACTAGGTACAAGCGTATAAACTATACAATGGATGTTTACAACAAAGAAAACATCTATAGTTGAACTTTGTGAGACTATCAGTTTAGGCTCTGCGTTGATGAATCAGCCCATCAGTTGAGACAAGTAAATGTATATACATATGTACATAGATGTGGCTTTAAAATCAATAATACATTGGAACCACCTTCCTTTTACTAACTTTTAAACTTTATCTATGATACCGGAATTAACGCGATCATGGTATAGGTATAAACAACCTTTCGACCAGGTTACACCGGTCGTGGTCACAGGTTGACTGGCTCAGTGGTGCACGCCCGCCGACTTCGAGTCCGTGAGACAGTAGGTTCTTCGTCTACCCGCTCATTCTCGATAGTTTTAATATTTTCGTTACGCCATGTACCGTCACAAATCACACTTACAGTGTCCCTTTTCTGTAATCAAACTGTTCGGTGTTTATCCGACTGCGCAGAGGTTGTATGTTTTGAATGACATTATTCCATGTTCAAGATAATTTTAACCCATCTTCCCGATTGAAATTTTTGTGTTTCTTGATTTCAATCGCTTCACGTACAGCTCTTGAATAGAAGCTACGTTCGGTGGAGAGGACTTGCGTATGGTGGAATCCAATCCAGTGATTGGTGCCTGCTTTTAGCAAATGTTCTACAATCGCAGATTTGCTCGTCATACGATTCTTTACAGCTACTATGTGGTTTTTTACTCGTTCAGCAATAGTCCGCTTCGTTTGGCCTGTATGTTAACTACTGCAGCTGCAATATATCTTATAGACACCTGTGAGCTTACCACGAAGTCTTAAAACAGTTCAATATTTTAACGGCTGTCATTTGATAAATGCGTAAATAATTTTGTAATCCCATATATAGGATTACTAAGTTAGATTTTGCAGTTGGTAGTATGTCAGAAGTTCAATTATGGACCTGTTTTAAGAGTTCATGGTACGGGCCCTGGGCACTGTAACGGTAAGACATCCTTCATGGAGTATGTTTAAACACGGAGCTGACTTTGTCCGTTACTCCCTTGACATAGGGCCATACAGGCTGGCTGTCTGCTCACCTCAGGATGTCTACGCCTCAATGCCTCTTGCTTTTCCGTCGTCCGTTCACTTTACATCCGTTGTTCCTCAGTACCTTCTGAACATTATCCAGCTCTTGCTCCAGATGTTGAGGGTCACAGAGCTCATAAGCTCGCTTTAACATTATCGTACACCTTCCTTTTATCCCACTCCAAGAAGCTTTCAGACGCCAGTGAGCTAATTGAATGCATCTTCTTCTTTACTTTCCGTGTGTGTTGTGCGTAGGTCGTATGCACAATTTGTCTGCCCAAAAACTTCCTTCTTCCTACAGTCCCGGGTCCTTTAAGCGGTGCGTGAGAAAGCATCTGATGAGGCCGCCAAGCTGAGTGCCACCATTGTTACGTTACTTAGTATGGTGACCCTCTTTCTCGAGACTTTACCTTTAGCTTACCAAAAAAAGTGTTATGCTATAGAAAGTTACGGAACCTACCACTAGTATATATAATTCGCGAATACCCTTTGTCACATTTTTCTGACACTCTTAATCAAATCTGGTATTCTTAAAACATTAAAAATTAAAAAATTCTTTACTGCCAATCGTATGGATTGAGGGACTCCAAATTATCATGGCATTTAGAGCAAGCCGTACTCTCTAAGCCTTGCGAGGGATATGCCTGTCAACCTCACCTTCGGCAACCGAAACGACCCACAGGCGGCGTGCGTTTTAGTCGGTTCGAGTCCGACATAACCTCCTCCACCGGGTCCGGTGGGGAGGTATCCGTGGGGATTTTGCGCACGTAAAAAAAAAAAAAAAAAAAAAAACTCTCTAAGCCTGGCCATAAATCATAATTCAGCGGATTTAAATTGGGACTAGACGACGGCCAGCTTCAGCTCTGATGAAGTCCGAGATATTCGTGTCCAACCAATTTTACTAATAGCAAGCGTTGGAGAGTTTTAAATATTGCATTTGGCTCCATACCTACTTTGCGTAATGCAATCACAGCGGTAACCACTTTCCATCGGGTGAGTCGTGAGCTTGTCTGCCACCTAAGTGGTACAAAAAAAACAGCGATTCGTGTACAATATATTGGCGCCAAAATGAGAAAACGCAATGAACAATCATATAAAAAAGACAGATTACAAATTCAAATGTAATATTTTGTTTATTTTTAATTGTAACATTGTTTATGACCATACTGAGTATATCTATTCAACAGCCTTGGATGTTTCACAAAAATATAGTGAAGATCCGTTTTTAAAAAAAGCACTGCAGTAAACTTCGCCCCATTTTTTCTGCTTTTTTTAAAACCGAAATTCACCTTCTTCTTCAAAAGGGGCATTAGAAGGTTTCTTCAGGGTCGGCAGCGCGAGTGTGACGCCCCTGGTGTTGCATACGTCCATATGTCACAACAACCTATGAAGAATCATGTCCTTGCCAGCCTCCTCCCAGCCAAAATTTATCAAGATTCAATAAAATAAAACGTGACAGCAAACTGACAGACTAAGGAACTGACAAACGAACAGACATACGGACAAAGGCTAAATCGGTCACCTTGTCGAAACGGAGACTATCGCTCGTTTCGCTCGCTCGGTCAACTATTAGCCTGCCCAAAGGATAAGAACTCTTTCAGAATAGTATAGAAGAGTGTGGAGCTCGCGGCGTGCCCTACAAAGTGACCGTTGTTTCACGCTCTTGTTTAGCGGCACAAAAAGACAATGACATGATCACTTAGTGACATGCAGGTACATTTGTATAACTGTGCACCTGTCATAAACCGCTTAGCAAATATTTCTCAGAGCTATTTACACTTCTACATGTTTCTAAAAATCAGTAACAATTCATTTAAAAATCTAGAAGTTATCTTCATAATTTTTGATAAAAGAAAATTGTAATGTGATAGTGATCCCTTTCAGTTCTTTTTTGTTTCTGTGAAATTATCGTGGTGTCCATACTTTTTTTTCAACAAGTTGAGATAAAGTGGATCGAAGAGATATATTACTTAAAATATAAATTTTGACTTATTTTTGTAAAATAACTACAGATATTGTGTATTTTAAAGGGTTGGAATGGATAGCCGTGGCGTCTTAGGTTGCAAATACAGAAAGGAGTTCAAAAATATTTGAAAAATTGTAGACTTATAAGTTTGACTTCTTGTTATATTACAAAATAACAAAAAGGGGGTACCGTATACAGAAGGATTAAAAAACATTAAGTAATAAAAAAAAATAGAGATATAATTTTCTTCTTTTTTTTTCTCAAGTTATCCTTGGATTTTGGGACACCCTGTATGTTATTGTATATTTATTTCAACTTATGCTTTCTTCCATAACCTAAACATGAACTGCGCTAAGGGTTTTTCACTTAGGTGGCAGACAAGCACTCGGCCCATCTGATGGGAAGTGGTTAACGTGGCGTATGGACGTGCGCAACACCAGGGGAGTAGCACTCGTGCTGCTGACCATATAAAATTAGCGAGTTTCTGTGAACAAGCCTCTGATTTTCCCACTGACAGCACAAAGACTCTCTAGTGAAAAAATCCTGTTCCACAACGTATTTTAGGTTTAGTTTAATTTAATTTGTATAGATTTTTTAAATATTATTATTTTGTTCCTATGTAATGTGGTGTATTGTATATTTATTGTATATGTTATTAAATAATCAAAAAATTATAAGTGATTTATTTATTTATTTATTTATCTGTATATTTGTTTATTTAGTTATTTATTTATGTGGCAAATGCAGGTAGAGGATTGGTACTAAGTTAAATCTTATTAAAATATTATTTAAAATCTTTAATACTTACCATGTTAATATTAATACTTAAAATAACAATGTCATTAGAAATAAATATACTTAAAATGATTAATTGATTTTTATTAACGTAGGGGGACAAGTAGGTACTTTATCGTGAAAAACATTGTAAATATTATTCAGTGATCACTTTACTTATGTAGAGTATAACAAACATGTATTATATATTTATAACTGTATAAATAGTAATATATTTTCAATATTAGGTACATGTTACTTTATATTAATTTGTCAATTCATCGAATGACAAAGACAACCGCAGCGATGGCCAAATTTGCCCCAGGTACGAGACGGAGCGATAGTCACCGGTTTTGTCCCTCCACCTGCGCCCCTAATTCACTTCCTCAATTCTTGCCATCGTCTCGGCCGCAAAGACCGCGAATATGTACCGCTCTGTCAAGTTCGCATATTATGGTCCCGCGTCTTCGGCAGCGGCTGCTGGAGACGGCGGTGTGACTCAGGTGGCTGGGAGCAACGATGCTGATGTACGTGGCGTCTCACAAAAGTCACCTATCATTTTCCCCGGCACCAGGGTCATACCGTCCGGTCTTTTGGTTTCGTTCTCGTGTTTCCCCCGATATCCCCCCTAGGGGAGACATCTGGATTTCTTCAGACCTACACCAGTACTTACTTTTAAAATTTTATTTTGAGTACTCGTAAATCCTCTCGCAAACGTCAAACGCTACATTTTAAATCCGTAAAAGAAAAACATACATTTTTTGTTTTATTATGTTTTCACTTTTTTTTTTAAATAAAAAAAAAGAAGTCTTTATCTGAAGTCGTATAGCGCAAAAGTCAAGTAGCCAGTAGAGTACGCGCCACAAAATAAGTGCCCCGCACTCTTCGTGAACCCATCATGGTCTGAACACGCAGTATGGCAGCCATGTCATTTTAGTTCCGAGTTTTGCTACGGGACTTATTTACTGGCGCAGACTCTATGTACAAACATAACAGAACTGTAACTGAGGATAAATGAGTAATCAAAATACAATTTTAAAAGTAAGTTCTGAAATCTCCCCAGCCTAGGGGAGACAACAGGACTGAAAAAATTCTGAGGTCCTAGGGGAATATGGAAACACAACATCGAAACCGGTCTTTTGCCGTCGGATCTACTGAGACCAGGTGATTCCAGTAGACGCAGTTTCGTTAAAAGTATGGTGGAGCGGAGATCTACCTGTGCTTCTAGACGACTCAATGCGTGACGGCCGTCGTCTCCCGCCATGGAACCGCAGGTGCATCTCACGTAGTGATCATATGCGCGAACCTCTTGATGTTTGTTCACGAAATTAGCCGGTAACTGTAACGGGCTGGTCGAAGGCACAAGTCGCTCACGTCGTGCGCCCCATGAGCACGGCGGGTTTAAGCACGCATGTGCCACGTCGCATGTTGTTGCCGCACTGTCGCCACACAGGTTGAATCCCTGGTTGAAGCTTCTCACGTGTGAACGGCCGCACGAACCTTAGGCGCAAACTCTACGTGGCCGTTAGTCAAACAGAATATACATACGCGAAGGGACTTCTGTGCATTGTTATGTAATCGTAGTCTAATCGCAATGGCTAAAATATTAATTCATACGTTCATTTATTGATAAAAGACACCCCAATCATTTGACTGACTATGTCTCTCGATATAATATATTGTTATTGAGACACAGGAATGCGTGATGGTGGTTCGTTCGCTGCACGGCGCGTAGTCGGTGCTGTGACTAACATAGTTTCTCTGGGGCGTACCCAAGTATTCACATGGTGCATTTTTCAATTGGGCGTGGATGAGAAATCAATGGGATCAAATATCCATTGCATATTCATATCCATATTGCCACAAAATCGGGCCACTTGTGAAAATTCACCTGTATATGTTATATTGTATATTGTAGCACTAGTAGACACGTAATATAGCGCGTATGTCTGTTCAGACTAGGACAATGCATAGCACACTATGTTTATGCTCAACATACAATAAGTATTTATAAATACACGTGAGACTTTTTGGCGCTAGTACTCCGCCTAGGAATTTGTTGTTGTTACGTTCTTAAAAACAATATGCCTAATTTGTGTTAGGCATTCTGTTTCAAGATGATACACACTTAGCCGCCACACACCGGCATTCGTTAGCGGCGTCCTTTCTCCTGCTTCTTCAATTATCTGTCATAATTCATTCGGAGAAAATGGCGCACATTGGGAGAGGCCTATGTCCAGCAGTAGCAGGGTTGGGCTGATTGATTGATTGATTGAAAATCATTGCCCTTGCCCTTCTAACGCTTCTTTTCATTCCGTTTCTTACAATAAACAGATCTCATGTCCATCATTTTGTGTAACGCAAGTGTCCAGCGCACGAGAGGTACATAATGATGACATCAGCCACTATCTAACTCTAACTCACATTTAAATACAGCACACACCAACCTTTCGATAAACAGGTTGAAGAGCCACGGGAATAAATGTTAAACTGGTTGAATAAATGTTAAACATTGAGAGATGATTTACCAGCCGATTACTCTATTTATAATAATACTAAGCTAATTTCTACAGAATACAATACATTCTTTAGAATTGGCTGTAAGTCTTCCCAAAACCAAGAAAAGCTTAAAGGATAGACATTTGTCCAGAAGGAGGAGGGGAAGGAAGAAAACTTGGTCTATTCAATCTCATTGCCGACAATTAGGGCGCGGTGCTGTCACAGTGCCCTCGGGCTAGTGCCTAGACAGCGCACTTGTCAGTGTTCTGACAGCTATGTGATTATGTCTAGCTTTGCTCCCTTTAATGTCTTGTCTATCCCTCGTTTGATGCAATGTGCGACCAAGAATTAATTATTAATTTGCAAGATTGCACTAGCAATGATCATTCCGAGTAGGAGGATAATGGTAAAATGATACCTATATGGTTGAATATTTTTGGTTTTATTGTTTTCAAATCGGTTTTTAATTAATAATCCATAAATAAATCGATTTAATCAATAATGTCCCATCACTTGTTCTTCGCGGATCGTCCTATAATGAACAGACAATGATCTCGGTACTATAAATATCGACTCTATAGTACGTGTGCCCATATCACTGAAATGTTTGAGCGTGGTGCGTTGTGCGCAGGGACCTGGCGGCGCGCAACTGCCTGGTGGGCGAGAACCACCTGGTGAAGGTGGCGGACTTCGGGCTGGCGCGGCTGATGCGCGACGACACGTACACGGCGCACGCGGGCGCCAAGTTCCCCATCAAGTGGACGGCGCCCGAGGGGCTCGCCTACAACACCTTCAGCACCAAGTCCGACGTGTGGGCCTTCGGCGTGCTGCTGTGGGAGATCGCCACCTACGGCCTGTCGCCCTACCCCGGCGTCGACCTGGCCGACGTCTACCACATGCTCGAGAAGGTACCACACATTCCAATCAAAACAACTATTTACTTCAAATGTTTATTAAAATATAATTGAAATATAAAAAACAAGTATTCCGGGGTGCAGAGGCCCCCCCCCAACAACTGTAGTTAGTTCAACAAAGTGGGTTAGTTTGTAAACAACCAAGTACTATACCTAACTTTTGCATTTCTTAGAATTGAGAGTGGTTCGGTAGTTTAATAAACACGTTACGCAACTCGCTCCCGGCGGCGGCGGCGGCGGCGGCGGCGGCGGCTAGCAGTGCGACGCGTCCGTGCACAGGTGCTTCTTGCACAGCGTGCACTGCGGCCGGCTCACGGCTATCCGCGAGAAGATCTCCGACGCCGACAGCTCCTTGCTCAGCTTGCTGCACATGGAGTACGACACCGTCTTCTTGGAGAAGTCCTTGGCAGGGACGCAAGTGCGCGCGCGCACCGGCCCGATCTCCTGCCCCGTTTCCACTGCAACAGACAGACGGCCGGTCAACAATCGAGTATGCTCACAAGCGCGCCCCGCCCCGCGAGAGCTACCCCGGTACTTACCCAGCTTCGCGGACTCGGACGTGATGACGATGCACAGGAACGCCATGCCGGGGATGTAGCAGTCGATGTTGGGTACCTGCGCACACAAACGACATGAGACACCAACGTCACACCGGGCGGCGCCGAGCGGCGGGCGGCGGGGGAAGCTCACCGTGATGTTGGCGTAGTCAGGGTGGTCGGGGTCCCAGCACCCGGGGTGGTCGAACGACAGGCAGTTGTAGCACTGGATACCTTTGGTTGTGGGGGACACGAACTTTTTGGGCTTCATCTTCTTGTGTTTGCCTGCAAACAGATATAATAGGTTAGTAATCGCGCTACAAGCTGAAGGCGGCGGGCGGAGCAGGCGCGGTGCGTTACCGAGGACGGCGACGGTGATCAGCAGGCAGTAGACAATGCAGCTCTTGTAGTTGGTCATGGTGCGGCGGGTGGCTGGGTGCGACTGCTGGCTGGGCCGCGCGCGGCGCGTTTATACCCGCCGCGGCGGCCGCGTCACGCGTGTTTTGGTTGCGCGATAGCGCTACAGGGTGCTCGCCATTGTGAGATAACCGCGCGCCGCCAGCCGGCGGCGACTGTTAAATAATCACATCGCTGCGCCCACTACGATTACACATCTAAATTGCCTTCTTTTTTTTCAAATTTTCAACGCAAGAGTGCAGCTGAAGCCGCAGCCAATGTTTACTAAACACCGCCACAGTGAGAAGTTTACCGTAGTAACCGCACTATATTTCGTCTAGTGCAGCGCTCGATTCCGCACATACACTATCCTTAAATTATTATTGTCTCGTCGCGAATCCCCGGGTGCAGCCGTACAAAACGAATAATACAATCGCAGGGTTCACGCATTCCACGTGCATTTGCATAACGTTTGCCCCCAAATATACGAAACCATTATGTTATGGCTGTTGGCCGAAGTCTAACAAGTTTCCTGGGTACATGTTTCCTACGGTGACCCTTCACGCCTGGTTTCATTCGGTTCGTTCCCGACATAGCCCTGGTGGAGTATCCGCCGGGGGTATCCACATGTACAAAAAAGCACTGAATGTGATCACGCTGTATCTGGCGTGCGGCGGGCGTCGGGTGGGGTGCGGGGTGCGGGGCGCGGGTCGGCGGCGCGTGGCGAGAGAGTGTTGTTTGTATATTGTTGTGCCTATTTACTTGCGCGCTGATCGTTGTCGCGCGCTCACGGCGGGAGCGGTGCCTTCGGTGGGTAATGCTTCCAGGAGTAAACACTTGTTAAGTTCATCAATATCGTGGAACATTTTAGTGACTGTAATAGATGGTCATTAAATTTTATTAATTTTCTCACCCTTTTTAGTGGGTCGAATCCAGTCCAGCTGACCGTAGTTTGCGAGACATTCATTCTATACATCATTATGAAATTCTCTTATCTGTTCCACAATTCAAGACTAAGTAATTCTAGCACGCCCTTAACCACCGCAATGTAGCCGACATTGCGATGGTCAGGGGCACAGGATCGTGTCGATCGACAGTTCTTCGGATCGTCGTAAAACTAAACTATACCTCCTTTACCTTTACCTCCTCAGTCGGTTAAAAATTAGCATATCCGGTTCCTAACACAACTACAGTTTGGGTTAGGGTATTTAGTACATTCACTAGTCCTGTGTGGGCTATCGCAAGTCCACAATTCTTCTGTGCACATAAGCTCCAGTCGCACATGGCCGTGCTTACTGCTGCCGTATCAGTTGTTCAGGGTACGATCCCCACTGGAGACTACTGTTTAACTATTGCAAGGTGTCTCAGACGTTTATTGGTAGTGAGACATGCTCAGTTCTCTACCTACCTAGGAAGTGGAGAATCTAAATGCTCTTATAAAGCGCTTCCGAATCCTCCACATGCATCATGTCCATCGTAGTGTACACCTATAGATTTTGATAAAATTGTTATACCGCGTGGGGCTCTAACTGGTACTCGTACGGTAACTCGATAAAAATTACATCCGAACCTCCTTTTCCCTGAGGGTTTCAGGGCGGGAGTTAGGAAAATACCAAGTGTAAACTTGTGAAAAAATCTTTTTTTGAAACCATTATATAATAATAAAAATATTATTCTTTTTACTCTTTGAACTAACACTTACAAGTAACACAAGTCTTGCGTCCAATGCGACTCCTCAGGCCGTACATCGCGCAGATTGTACATCGCTGGGGTTGCGAACCTCCTTGCCTCAAAAATAAACAATGAACAGATAGAAGACCATCATTTTCAAAGTAAGAAGAATATGTGGTCTTCATTTTATTACGAATTTAGCCCCTTTTTCTTTTTTTAACGTGCGGACCACCCCCACCGGTGCCAGCGAGGGTGGTTACGGCGAAATTGAACCGATTAAAACCGCACTACCGTCTCGGAACATTAGTTGCCAGTGGTGAATTAGCCTCTGGCATATCCCTCGCGCACTCTGCCTGACCCCGGGCCATAGAAGGTCCTCGGGTTGTGGGACTACAGCGTCCTCATCTTTCCCCAGAATTCTTTCTATTAGGGTGACAGGCGACTTCACTCCCACCCCCAACGCTGCCACAAGAACGGGTCCTTGCGGCAGCTCATGTTGGTCAATTACCCAAGTCGTAATTTTCACTCCTCCTCCATGTCCCGGTGAAGCAGGGTCCTCATTGCCCGGATTTCTCCATGCTCGGATTCCCATCCCCGCTCCCACATTAACTTTCGATACCTTTATAGTACCAAAAGGGCTCACGCCTCCAGGTCCCGTGATGGGGTTCCATCAAGTAGACTCGCTGCATCGAAGGCGATTGTACAGTACCCTCTTATGACCCTGATGGCCAAACTTAGCTTCCTTTTCTAATATTGGCAAAAAAATAACTAACTAAATCAACACGTCCTTAGGTCACGGTAACCACTTTCCATCAGGTGTGCTTGTCTGCCACCTAAGTGGTATAAAAAAAAAACTGAAATTGATGTATTCGTGGTTAGAATAGTCAATGTATTGTCAGTAGTTTGTATATTGTCTGCCACAAGTTGGCAAATAGTTCAGATAATGGCGATAATATTGTAGTATATGATGGAAAGTCTTTGTAAATGTGTAGTGACTTACATTTAAAAATTGTATAGCGGTTGTGATCAGACGCGGGTAGTAGTTCAATATTATTTAATCAGATCAATTGCAACATAAACAAATACCGTACTGTTAGCAAAATATTTAAAATCAACGCACGCGCAGCACGCGCCGCGCTACCTGTTTATTTGTGTGCGACTGTTGCGCTAACTACTGATGCTGCATTCACAGATAATTCACTAACTTAGCATTCCTTTAAAATAAATTCAACTTAAATTTTTAATTCAATCAAAATAAATAATAATTATTAAGTTATATTTAATTAAACTGAATCATTGAACACGTTTTTTGATATTCTGCGGTAAAGCCTGCGGGAAAATGACGGCAACTCCCCATTGAGCTCGACCGTGTGCCGGCAACCTGGGCGTGTTCAACACCAAGACATAGACATAGGGCGTTTACAGCAAAGTCCGTCGACTTCACCGGGATGGTGTGGCGGAGACAGGACTTTCATCGATTTCTCGTGGCTTAGGGTTTCGTCCCAACTCCTGCACCTCCTTGCAACATTTGAGTAGGGCGATACCTACTAATAGTTAAATGTTATATTTGAATACGCTTTCGCAACTATTACTTGCATCTTAAATATGAAACAATATTTTTCTTAAATATGATACGTAGGTGATAGACGGTGGCGATAGGGAGGGAATAGTCTTTTATTCAGGGAAAGAGAACACCACTGCATGCAAGGGTACTGCAACTTGCATGTGCAGTGAGCGGTACTACTCCGGGCGACTCCGAACTTTGATACAGCGGCTGACTGGTTATCAGATCATAACAATACGCATGCACACGGAAGTGTTGATAAGGCAGTGAAGAAGAATGCTGCTACAAGTTGTTAGAATGGTGCCGTCGTGTATCATAGTAAACACATTGTCTGCCGCCGCCGGCACGCGCGAGGCGCGAGGCGTGGGGCGTGAGCTCACCGCGCCGCCTGCAGCCCATTCTCCTCCTTATTGTTTGTTTACTACAACATAAAGGTGTGAATCAATATGTATTCGTTGTACTTCTTTGTATTTATAAACAATATCAATGTCGGCACTTCTTTGAAATGAGATCATGTCACACACATGCCTATCATGAAATCGCGGTACCATGGAACTACAGTCGAGCGTTCGACGTTGCTGTATAGGTTTCTCACCACCGATGATGCAGTGTGAGGATCCACTTATAAGAGACAAGAGTGCAAGGACAGTACATAACCGAACCTCCTAGCTTCATACCAGCTGGGGGGTGTGGCTGTCAAATAACGGATTGAATACATAGAAGATGGTTAATGTATAACTGAAAACTATCCGACCAAGACGTCCATTTGAAATGAGCGGCGCCTGTTCATGAATGTGCCGCCAGCCGCAGACCCCTTCGCTGTGGCGAAAGTGTCGAAGTACGACGCGTAAATATTTACTAGTGATGTAAAGTTCATAGAAGATATGTTCACACATGGATTGCTAGCCTATACCCGAGGCTACAGCCGCCTGAATGTCGCTTTTCACGACTTTTGACCACATCTACGGTTCTACGCGACCAATCACGATCAAATCGTATACATCCCTATCGTATACTTTACTGAATGAAAAACAAGTAAAGAAATGATCATGTCCTAAAGGATTAACTTAGTTCCGTTCGGTGCGATCTGCAACAATATATGATACTGATGCGATCTGCAACGTTCTTAACAGACATCACAATAAGAAATGGAATGCATTGTTGTGACTTTGGCGCGTCTCGTGGTTCCTCATAGAGACGCGATGTGTGATTGCCGAGCACATGGCTGTCTATATGATAACCACAATACGCCACAGGTACAGATGGGTGGGCCCTATGGTGTGGTCGTATGGGTCGCCGCGGTAACCTATGTTATGTATTCGGCAAGTCGCGCGGTCACCAGCCGCTTGCTACCTGCTTCCTCCTATCACCTGTCTGGCCACGGGCCTTGCCCACGTCCAGTTCTCCTCTTTTAGTAGAACATTGTTTGTTTCAATTTGATACAAGCAGTGACGTAGGTCCGGACGTGCGGTGTTTGTATGACCGACGGCGACGTGACGCGGCCGCTGTTTATTTTCAAAAGTGCAAATACTTTGAACGGAAAGCGTAAACAGGATTTTGTTTATTTGTTATTGATATTTATCGTATGAATGTGCTGCATTCTTGCCGTGCGACGGTGACGTGGCCTTGACCTTACAATGAATGAATTCATAGGGTTGTAAAATAAGGATTGTGAAGATTCCATTTAACATGCATCGCGTATGTAACGGCAGCGTCTCTGCTCCAGCATGAGAGAGACGCTATACTCCAATCGAGGCGGGAGCGGAAGCTCAGGTGTCGCTCTGATTAGCAGGGGGCCACAGTGAAGAGGAGACAAGGAGGTAGTGGTCTACGGAGCGCGAGGCCGGGGTGACGGCGCGAGGGGAACACCTAAATTTAGTTGTATTTTTTTTTCAATACATTATTATTATTTATTTAAGAGAGTGCACACCCATAGAGTGACAACGTCACAATTTGGTGTCATGTTTCGTGATTTAGTAATTAAAAAATATCTTAAACAATTTTTTTTTAGTAAGGGAATGAGATTGTTGTGTTTTTACCCGACTACGACGGAGCCAATAGAAAATTATGATTTTGACACGCCATGTATGTCTGTATGTAGGTTCATCTGTTCCCTCGTAGCTCCTGAGCTACTTATTAGAACTTGACAACTGAGATATCATTAGAAGCGTCTTAATCGCCCGCTGGTTATAGGCTATATGACGTATCACTACGACGAATCTAATGTAGTGCCCTCTAGCGGACATAAAGTACTGTGTTAAAAATAAACTTGAGATAAATATGCCGTGTTTAGTATCATTTGAAAGCGCTTAATTAGCAGATTGATTTACTCTAACATAACAATACATTCTAGGGAAAAGTGGCATACGACCACGGCTATCCTTAATATTTTCTTGTGTAATACATTTTAAAGCGTGATATTTCAGTAATCGGATTTTACTTTTAAACTTATTTTTTTAAACATTCTTTCTATCTGCAAATAAGGCAGCGGAAACTTGCAGTACGTTATTCGCATAGTACCTACTCTCACTGGCCCGGCGGTTGGTTGCAGGGCTACCGCATGGAGTGCCCGCCGGGCTGCCCGGCCGCCGTGTACGAGCTGATGCGCGGCTGCTGGCAGTGGAGCCCGGCCGAGCGGCCCACCTTCCGCGACATCCACCACGCGCTCGAGCACATGTTCCAGGACAACTCCATCACAGAAGGTACGCCCTGGTCCTCGCCTGCTTGTCGCTTCACCGATGTTGCTGTGGTGGTGACAGTGTGCGTGTAACGTGTTGCAGAGGTAGAGAAGCAGCTGCAGGAAGGCGCGGGGGGCGGCACGACTGCTCGCAAGGGCGCCGGGGGAGGGGGTGGCGGCGCGGCAGGAGCCGCAGCCGTGCAGCTGCGCCGCTCCACTAATCGGCGCGGCAAGCAGGCGCCTACACCGCCCAAGCGCACCAGGTACCGCCCGTCCATCCACCCATACACCCATACTCTCATCATCATAGCTTCACAGACTTACACATTTATTATATGAACTATTTGTTACCAAATTCCTCCGAAACGGCTGGACCGAAATTTATGATTTATTTCTAATATTCTTCAAAAAAAATCTTATTTAGGCGCGTTGAATGATTTGAGGTGGGAAACTCGTTACCGTTCCCTAGGGTTTGAGAACTATACAGTTAATAAAGTGTACATATATACAGGATGTCCCAAAATTCAAGGATAAGTCTCGGTTTTCTGGGCTAACTGTGGAGCGGCTAACTCCTGATGCCCACAATCCACTGGCTATAAGTTCTGTAGTTAAACCAGATTTTGGACTTTTAGGGCTCCAACTAAACTTATGGAAGTTTGTGTGGCAACCGAAACCAACGGCTTATGTACTTTCTGAGGAACGAAGGTGTATCGAAAGTCTTAAAAATGGTTTCCCATTACATAACCAACTTTACGAGCGTTGGTTAAACTTGTAATGTGCTAATCTACGTGTTGCCACCTAGCCACAGGTTTCTTTAATGATTTTTCTAGTGATGATGCATACACTATGTACAAAGTAAATCTGGTGTTTTTCAATAAAAGTAATGTACGAAATAATATAGGATTCATATTTACATAAATGATAAATTTTTTGTGAGTGTGATATTAGTATCATACCATTTTGAAACCTTGGATAGGTGCGCCAATTTTAAAAAGGAGAACATCGTGGTGTATTTAGAGACGAATTAATGCATAATGCATTTTTATACGTGGTAGGACACGGTGGTATTTCCGCCCAATTGAATACCGCGGTCATAATAACTTCGTGTTGTGTTCCCAGCGGTGAGTAGGGTAGCCAGAGCTAACTGGAGAATATGTGCTGTCAGTGGGAAGACTAAAGGCTTGTCCTGCTTAGTCTTCTACACTGACGGCACAGAAACTCTGTGCTTACAGGGTCGGCTTCGCTGGTGTTACACACGTCCATAGGCCACGGTAACCACTTTCCATCAGGTGGGCCGTGTGCTTGTCTGCCATCTAAGTGGTATAAAAAAAAATGATCCGCAATATATTTTGATTGCGTTGACTTTGAAGTTAGATTTTTGCACAGTTTCAACACGTTACAAACCTGAGTATGTGGTATGAGTTGGTATTGATGGACAGACAGACGGACCACGTAGTGATCCTATAAAGATGCGGCTGCAGCTCATGTTTATCTCACAACATTTTCACTAAAATCACTAAACAAAACAATGTAGAGATTTACATCTCTAAGGTTTTTCAAAATAAAGTAAGTCAGTTGTCAGTTAGATCATTTAACAACAAGCACCTCAGAGAATTTAGAGAGAGTGCCGAACTTTATTAAAAATTATTTGCAAATTGCAATGCAGTACATAGACAATTTCTAATGATCATGTTACGACAGACGTCGATATCTCGAAAACTAATAATCGAATCTTCAGGAAATAAAAACGCATTGTTCGTGACGAGCCATTCGTTAATGGCATAGAAAAATCTAGAATTGTCAAGACAAAGTCACAACCTACCTACGAGTACCTACTCTTTTGAATAAAAACAAATAATAGTAAATATTGAGAATGAACTCGAAGGTCAGCGACGGCGGCAAACTTTAAAAGAGAGTAGGTAGTTATCGCTCGCGTATTTTCTAGATGATTTGACCCTCCTAATTGAGAGGTATTAAAACTCGCTCGCATAGCGACACCATTCATTCTGTCTTTGAGATCGATAAAGAACACAGTGAGCTTAAGCGACCGAAGAAGATTCTACCTGCGACCTGAACAACGACTGTGGACTACTGTGAACTACTGAGCGACTGGAACTGTTGAAGAGTACTGTGTGTGCTAGTGATTTAATTGTCTAGTTTGTGGTGAGCTAATAAATCTCTTCGTTGAGTAAACGGCATTTAATTGTACCCCGTGCACGTAACAATAATAATGACTTAATTAAATATAAAACTGACATACATGACATTCATAATTTTAAAATTAACCCTTCAGAATCTAAAATCATGCATTTCACTCAACGAGTCATTTTCACATGGAACAGATAAAGAATATAAGAATAATAAAATTGAAAACGTTAGTACGACAAAATTTCTCGGGTTAATAATTGATTTTTATTTTATTTTTTATTTCATATAATAGGTACAGGTACAGATATCAGATTACAATGACTTATAATTCTACAAACTATACAACATTTTAAATCTGAAGTCCACTTACATCTGTACACAGCATTTCCGTTGACTTCAGTGCCATTAACTTGCCAACTCATCTACTTAGCCATCAATAAGACACAATGAATGAAGAATGTATTCTATACAGTAACAAAATAAAATAAAACAAAGATGTTATTCTGGTTGCAAAGGTTGAAAAGATTAACTGGAAATCGCACGGTTTAGCTGCACCTCTGTTACGATACGGAGTTATTTTCTGGGGTAACTCGACAGACAAAGAAATTGTGTTTAAGGCGCAGCAGAGATGCGTTAGACCTATGTATAAGTTAAAAATTACAAAGCTTACTTCTAGGACTACAAAATCTTAACATTACCAAGTGTATATATTTTTGAAGTTGCAATGTTTGTGAAATGTAACCCACAATTATTTCCGTCGCTAGAAGCAACAGTTTCGCGTAACAGGCGGGCAATAGTAAGCTTCGTTTGCACAGGGCAAATACGGCCAAAGCATTATATGCATGGCGCCAATAATTTACAATAAATTGCCTAGAGATTGGAAGGATATGAATAGCAAAAGAAATTCCTACTGCAAAAAGCATAATTATAAAGTAACAGATTTTGTGAAAGATGAAATTGTTTGAATATTACCTATCATTAAAATTAGTAATTACATAAGATTTTATTGACTTTTTGACGTATAACACTTCCATTCCATGTAACTTTATTATAATTTTTTTTGACTTGTCTTTTTTACATTTTACTTACTGACATTTATTGTTTATTTGTTTATATTTTTTCTTTTTGACTTATATATTTGTTTTATTATTGCTATTTTTTACAACGACAGAAACATTTGTACGCCACCATATATACGGCTAAACATGTTTGACAATAATGGTTGACCTAACATCTTGCATGCACATGTATGTATAACACATGTTTAAACAAACTAATTCGCAAAATGTTAGTTATTAATATTATTAATTTTACAATCATGTCAAGAAATAATATATAAATATTAAATACAATAAAACTAAAATAACTGTTGTACAACTTATAGCTAAGAACAATTAAAATGCGTCGTGGAATTCCTCCGCATCGCATGCCTCTTGTGGTAACGTTCCCAGAAGACTGGCAGCATTGCCACGTTGTATGGCAATGCTTATTCTCTGACCTAAAAAGAGGCCAGCCTTCTGGTCACGAGAAGCGTCGACCATACGCTTCGCAATCTCACGGAAGAGGTTGCGAGCGCTCGGACCCCATGACCCCAAAGTCTCGACTCCAAACGGCACAAATTCATAATCTCCGATGAGATTGGAGTATTTGCGCCGTATTTGTTTAAACAAATAAATACGATTTGATTTGATTTGTGAAACATATAAATAGAGATGTGAATCTCTACAATCTTTTGTTGTAAAATATATGAGCTGTAGACGTAGCTAATCGTACCATATGGGTTCTGCTTTTTTTCCTCATGAGGTAGGACACCCTAAAAATAAATGTAGTGACTTATTTTTGTAAAGGGACTACAGAATTTCTGTTTTTTTTTATACCACTTAGTTGGTAGACAAGCACACGGCCCACCTGATGGAAAGTGGTTACCGTGGCCCATGGACGTTTGTAACACCAGAGGAGTCACAGTCGCGCTGCCAACCCTGTAAGTAGAGTCTCTGTGCCGTCAGTGTAGAAGACAAAGCAGGACAAGCCTTTAGTCTTCCCACTGAAAGCACAAATTCTCCAGTGAGCTCTGGCTACCCTACTCACCGCTGGGAACACAACACGAAGTTATTATAGCCGCGGTACTGCTCAATTGGGCGGAAATACCGCCGTGTCCTACCTCCTAAAGTACCTTCTACTACTACCTTCTGTGCTTTTAAAGGGTGCATCCGTGCTTCTTAGGTTGCTAATACATAAAAGAGATCAAACATATCTGATAGTAGAAATATCATAAGGGGTAACGTATTTAAAAAAAAAATCTTTTCTTTCCTCGAGTAGCCATAAACAAGCCCTCACTCTAGTGCCCGCATATCTTTGAATTTTGGACATCCTCTACAGTGAAGTTCTGTATTTTTTTATTTGTCTTTTTACCACTTCGTTGTTGATAGGTTAGACAGCATTCAACCTAATTTTGTGTATTTTATTTTTCATCATTTGCTATTAATAATAAACATACGGTAATTCAATGTTTGTTTAATATTTATATATTGTCGCTCGGGGCCCGCACACACCCACACCCACACCGGGCGGGTGTGGGTGTGGGTGTGCTGGCCGGCCGAGGTCTGACGCCGCGCGTGTGGTATGTTGCAGCCTGCTGTCGTCGTGCAGCTCATTCCGCGAGTCGCAGTACGCCGCCGACGAGCACGCCGCCGACGACGCGCTGGCGTCACTCAACGGTCAGTTGCTACTAGCCACGCCATGCCACGCCACGTCATGCCACGCCACCTCGCATCATGCAATCATTTTAATCTATTCTTAGCGAATCATCTCCCTCCACCTCAAACATTGTCTGGAAATTTTAGTTGACGAATGCTCTGTGACCGTGGGTCTAGAAAACGCTCAGCACTCTTTTTGATACGCAGGAGTGACCCTTCATAGCTTTCAATAAATAATGGCGGGATCAAGTGGTACGCGTGTTACAGTGTAATAAGTCACGAGTTTGTTGCTTTACTTGGCCAATGATCATCAGAGTAGTGGTAAACCTAAAGCAGGTGAAGGTCGCCCCGCTGTCACAGTGGCGAGTAGGTACTAGAACTAGCCACTGGTAAAGTGACGTCGCTGCCGTAGCGGGCCGGTGGCTACTGTTGCTTCCAAGCTGTGTACTGACTTATTTGTCTATTTGTTGGTGTACTTGGACTTCTTGATCGCTTTGAACATGCCACGAGTGGTCGAGACACGAGCCACTAATACCTAACTTGGTTTACTGCGAAGCATATCCTAAGTTCACAGTGGTCAAAAAGCTTAAAGGATAGCGTAGATACAGTTGGCATCAGATTGATCTGGAGCTTCAAAGCAGATATGTTTTGTCTACTTTGCAAGCTAAGATCAACCTGGCGCTACCCATAGCAGGTAGGGCTAAGCCGTGCACTAACTCGTTGATTATGCTGGGTGTTGCGACTGCTGTGTTGTGTCCAATCATAAGCTTTAAGTATATCTTTTCATTTAAGATTAGGGCAGCCGCGGGCGCCGCACAGTGCTTCATGCGAGTCGTTGTTGTGTAGAGCTGTTGAAAAGTACAATATTGCATGGTTAATTCTATTGCAGAGTTAACATTAAAATGTTTCCACATCGCATCGCTTCTCTGCTGTTACACACGTCCATAGGCCACGGTAACCACTTTCAAACTGGTGGGCCGTGTGCTTGACTGCCACCTAAGTGGTATAAAAAAAAAACCAATGGTAACATGTTGTGTATCGGATTGTGGCCTTATCTGTAGCAATAATCCAAATAAAGAGACAGCTAAATACTAACAGTTCACACTCAGTAGTTTCGTGGTGTTTGTTTTCGTAGAATGTATACAAAATGGTTCAATATAATGCAGTAAGCTCTCTATTTTGTTAATATTTTACTAATTTATAAAATGGAATATTTGTGTACCAAAATATGATACCGTTTGTCACTTGACTGCCACTGACAATACTAACATTTAACTATTCGGCAACGCAGAAATGAGGAGACTGTTGGTCTATTTACGTTAGTAAATATTAAGTTTATGAGTCAAAATACAAATACTTGTTTTATACATGTATTGAGATACTTTTTCGTTCACATAGTATGTATTCCCAACAAGTTGTAAACAAATTCAACATATTGCTACTTGTTAAATACATGGTTTATACTTAGGTGAAAACGAGGGGTTAGACATCCAATTGTCTGAATAGATTAACTAAAATACCTACGTGTCCTTGTCAGCAGGAAATCATCATCATGTTTTAAAAGGTGTCCAGAAATGGCTTTTTATTCTTGGTAAAATCCAGTAGCGATACACCAAATATTTTGATTTAACTAATATTATAATTTATAAAATTGAATTTTAAGTACCTGCAATTTTGAGAAAACATAGTTTTTAATTTGGTATATTTTTTAGGCTGAAAACTAACAAAGCTTTCGCTGCCCGTGCTTGACACAAACAAAATAATAAGTTTGACAACTTGTCACTGTCGTGTCACGCGTGACTGATGGATGTCAGGTCTCTTTATGCTTTTGAGGACAATTTTTTTTTTCTTTTCAAATTCCGGTTCAGACGAAAAGCGTTACCTATTATGGTTTTATTTACAACTATAATGCAATATTGAACTACATAACACATAACGATATTGTTCACATGTAGTGTTTCGAAATTATAAATCTTATACTGCATCATTGTAATCCTCCTACGGAGCTGCTTGGTGCGATAAAAATGTAAAGTGTCGACTGGTTGTCAAAGTATGGCTGTTGTTGATAGAAACTATTTGAGACTTACATAGCTACGAGCTACTGATATAATAGCAGTTCCAAAACATAACTGGATCCATATGCTTTTACCAAATGCATGATCCTGTAGTTATGATGACCTAGTAAGACGTCCCATATAGTGATGAAATTATAATTTGCACAGTAAATGTACATAGACATCTTACGTTACAAAAATGAGCATGGTTCGAAAGTGATTTGAAGTGACAGTTGGCAGCGGCGACCAAGAGACGACAGCGGTAATGACTATTAAAAAAAAAAGTATTGCCATCCTCGAATTGAAATATCTACTAAAATAAAATAACTTTGAGTTTTTCTCTCAAATGCAGGATTTTATAATTATTATCTAACTAATGCCCTGAATCTAAATTTTAACTATCAGTGTAATTTGAGCCATAATGGATTTTATTGGAAATAAAAAACCAACGTCCATACAAAAAGTGGACATCTCGTTTAAGCTTTGTGTATCGCATGAGACATTGTGCGCCGTCTTACACGTGTACACATTGTGGTTGTGTACATGTATACGTGTATGTGTGTAATATATCATGTACAAACTGTATAATTAGGACTGGACAGACAATACTTGCGTCCAAACATGCTTATGACATATGATTGAAACATACATTTAAATAGCATTTTTTGTTTGTTTGTCCGCTCGCTCAGGTGTGTAGCTATAGGTTTCACGTTGTAAGTATACGATGAGTTTCGGATAGAAAGTGTACCTATTATTATTATAATTATTATATTATTATATGTATGTTAATATCGTGGTTAAAAACTTTACTTAAATAGCTCAGTATGGATTGTGAACGTATATTACATTAGTTCTTAAATAAAGGACCCGTTAAAAACATCGCGAGAGGCCCTCGCCCCAATGCTGTACATATTGCATATACCTTTACTTGTTGAATATGATTTTAAGGTCGTATCCTCAATGACATACAGAAAACTTTGAGCGCACTGAGCGCCCCGCGCTACCGAGAGGGAGTATGTTTTGTGTATGCCATGGGGCGCGCCCCACGATAGCTCTTGCAGTCACCACGTTTTTTACACTTGTAGTACCCATAATACAGGGTGGAAGATTTCGACCTTACCTGGAGGGAAAGTACTCTAAATACTAGAGATAGCGAATTTCACTCAAATGAAACATTCCCTTATTTTTAAATGCAAAGAAACTATTCATAGATTTTCGAAAACTCTCTTGCTACGCTCGGTGAACGAACCGAGTAAAATCCGCCAAAAATAACATTCTGTATTTTTATAGCATCAATCGTTAATACCAATTGTAAGGACTAAATCTCTCTAAGAAACATGGTACACGATATGAAAGGAAGTCCATACAATCTTAACTTATAAATTCATTGCCAACAGACGCAGCACTTTTACTCAAGGAGCCATCAGATACCTTAAATAAACAAACAGTAAAGTTATCTTTGACGCCATTTATTCATTAAAATGAGTACTAAATGACAGATATAAGTAATTTGGGGTCTGGGCAACGGGGATGGCAAGAATTGGGTCACCTTAAAACACGTTAATTGAGACTGTAATGCGATTCTCACACTGGTCGGCGGGGTTCAACTCTTTTTGTATAGAAAACAAACGCGGTCCACACACTGAAAACGCAATCACGCGCGGTGTGGCAGGTCACTCGTTATTTTAATCCGAGAGCTGTTAGATATTTCTTTGTAGGTGTTTGAGGCTAACTGAAAATCAATAATAATGCCATATAAACGTCAAATTAATTTACATGGAAATCTGGTGTGTCATATAGATTGGTGCTAATACTGTCTAATATAGAATGCCGATGCATCTGGGCACTGTCCGTTAAAGTGATATAGATATAGTTTAGCAAACCAGAAAATCCCTCACAAATCCCTCCATCGGAGAAGTCGCCTAAGTAACCTGAGACGGTGCGTGCGGTTTTAGTCGGTTCGAGTCCGACATATATTCGTATTGTTCGTGCAGTTACCTCTACTATCCAGCGGCGGTATCCGCACGAAAAAAGGAACAAGTAATTTAAAATTGGTATTTTATTGCATTGATGCCACAAAACTACAGGTGTTATTTTTCGGATTGGATGTGTGAATGCAGTCTGTTATCTTCAGTATTTAGAGTGCGTTCCCTCCAGGTGAGGTCGAAGTCTTCCACTCTGTGTATACTAAACGTAGTTGTTTAGATTTCATGCATCCTGTTTGATTACGTAGCTTACATTTTTGACATTATTATTATGTAACAACAAGTACTACCTTGGCCTGCCCTCCGTACTCTGTGTGTTTGCAGAGCGACCCCTCCTCACCCTTATCTAGACATGTACTTTCGACTTGGGCTTACTTACACTGTGTCATGCATAACTGGAGCTTCAGTACAAGTTGAACAGCGGACATCACTGTACGCGATAGCTAAACATTTTTCAAAGGAGTCCTGAAGTGCCACTCGCTTGAAATGGCTCCAGGCACTGTCTGTACTGCGGTGGGTCGGGGCGCACCATTTGTAAAAAGGAGTGCCGCTTTATCCGAAGCAGGCGTAGTCCTTAGTTTACTTCGGTGTGCAACGATTGGTACACTATTAACGGCCATGGCGCGTGCTCGCTCGCTCTTTAATTATATTAATTTGGTTCGTACGATACATTCTCCATTAAGTATTTGTCTTCTCCCTTATTTTTGAACGACTTCCAAACGTGCATAATATTATAGCAATTGATTGATTAGTGAATTAACGCTTGTACAATGTACCGTGTATATGTGTACATGTGTGTGTGTGTGTGCGCAGGCGGCGGGGGCGGGGGCGCGCGCGCGCGCGAGGCGTCCTCCGAGGGCTCGCTGGCGGAGGGCACGCCCGACACCGACGAGTCGGGCGGCGCCGAGCCGCGCCGCGCCAAGCGCCGCCAGCCGCACCACGCGCACCACGCCGACCAGCCGCGGGTGAGCCACGTCCTGTGCCCCAGTGGCCCGCGCCCTGCGCCCGTAAGTAGTAACACGTGTGGTCGCCCGCAGCCCGGCGTGCAGGTGGCGGCGCTCGAGGTGCAGAACGTGAAGCGCGCCATCAACCGCTACGGCACGCTGCCCAAGGGCGCGCGCATCGGCGCCTACCTCGAGTCGCTGCGCCAGAGCGGCGCGGGCGGCGCGGGGTGCGCGGGGGGCGCGCGCGAGCCCGAGGCGCGCTCGCTGTCGCCGCGCACGGCGCGCGCGCTGCCGCACATGATCCGCTCCAACTCGTCGGGCGGCGTGACGGCGCCGCCCGCGTCCCCGCGCGCCGCGCGCGCCGCGCCGCCGCCGCGCTCGTTCGCGGACGGCGCCAAGCCGCGCCCGCGCCTGGCCGAGCTGGAGTTCCCGCCGCCGCCGCCCGACCTGCCGCCGCCCGCCGACGACGCGCAGCAGCCGCCGCCGCCGCCGCCCGACTGCTGCCGCGACGCCGCCACCGACACCGCCGAGCCAGCGGACGAGCCGCCGCCGCTCGTCGCGATCGCGCCCGCCGCGTCGCCCGCGCAGCCCGCGCCGCCCGCGGCTGTCGCACCCGCCGCGCCGCCCGCCGATGCGGACGAACGCCTCGCCAAGAAGAACATGAAGGAGATGCTCGAGCTGAAGCTGGTGGCCGAGATCAAGGAGCGGGCCGACAAGAAGAAGTACAAAATCAAGGAGGTGTCGCCGCCCTACGAGCTCACGGAGATGCAAACGTCCTTCGGCGACCCGGTGACGCGCCTCGTGTCCGAGCTGTCCGAGAGCCTCAACATGGAGGCGCTGCGCCGCCGGAGCGAGGCGCCGCGCGCGGACGACAAGGACGCCGTCTCGCCCGGCGAGCTCAAGGCCGGCCTGCGGAAGACTTCGTACAATAACAGCGTCGATCCCAGGAAACCCGACGCCGACCCCAAGAGCAACACTGATTTTAAATCACAGTTGAAGAAGGTGGAGGCCAAGAAGAAGACCGTGAACGTAGTTAAGGACGCGGACGAACCCCGCTCTTTCATAGATTTCAAGTCTCGTCTACGAAAAGTAGAGGGTGGAAACAGTGGCACGAACGGTACTGCCACCAAGAAGGCGGAGCGCGCCTCCCCGGAGGAGGACGCCCGCGCCAAGGAGGCGAGCGAGCGCGCGCGCTGCGAGAGCGGCTCGCTCGACGACGACGACGACAAGCGGCGCAGCACCGGCAGCATCAGCAGCCTCAAGAAGCTGTGGGAGAGCAAGGTGACGACACACACACACACGCACGCGTACTCGTACACAAACACGCGCGCGCACGCACGCACGCACGCACGCACGCACGCACGCACGCACGCACACACACACGCACACGCACACGCACATGCGCGCGCGCACAATTTACTAATGTAAAGGTAGAATGGCACCAGTGTGCCAAACTGTGGCTTTGCAATGCACAGTGTGCAACACAAATGTTTATTTTGGTCAAATCACTCTTACAAACAGTATCATGTTATGCGCGATCAGTGTAGTGATGTGCGCGCACGTAATGTATACTTATGTGCGCGCACACGTACAATCAGTGCACTCACGTCGACGCGTACAAACTGAACATTCTGCTCAGTGAACATGTTCGTGCACGAGTGTGCTGAACTGTGCGCTTACAAAAGTAACACATAGGCGCCTACCAGTGAAGACGGGAGCCAAGTGCGCTACCTACTGCTGGCACCTGTACACAAAACGTTTGTAAGCAAAATGTGCTGCACACTGTTTTAGAGACATTCTACCTTACGAGTAGGAGACGGGCCACACCCCGAGCTATAAAGTGCAGACTTTGGATGCAATCGGGATCGGCACTCGGCTGATGATCCTCGTGACCCTCTGGTGATAATAATAAGTAACGCAACGTGCAACGTGTCGCAGGAGGCGGACGAGCGGCTGAGCCCCAAACCGCGCGCGCGCGCTGACCCTGACGACGAGCCCTCTCCCGAAGCGCCCGCCGCCTCGGCCTCCGCCCCGGCTGCCGCGACCACCCCCGCCCCGGCGACCGCCCCCAACCTCCCCGCTGCTGCCGCCGGCGGGGGCGCGGGGGCCGGCGGGCGCGCGCTCAAGCCCGCCGTGCCCAGCAAGCCCGCCGTCAAGAGCAAGCCCACCAAGGTACGGAGCACACGACACCTGAACCATTAGAAAACCATTTGAACTGCATTCATACATTTTTAATAATTGCCTCGTTGAACCGGAAATGAACCGGAAATGAACCAACGACATGGAGCTGTCAAAAGGAAACTTATTCCTTTCTTTGGACACAGTACCGTCGAGTATTAGTTTGAACACTTGCCCTTGTCCGGGACATACATCTCGGACCTAAAACGCGCTCCAAACGAGTTGTATTGTGGTGTCTTGGGTGTTTGAGGATAGCACGGGATGCTACTGCGGGGAAGAGCTTAAATTCACCAAATAATATAAAACAACCGCGGTAGCCTAGTGGTATAGGTAAAACACTGCTGAGACAAGGTCTCGGGTTCGATCCCAGGTTTCACCATGACACACATCAATGACTTTTCAAAGTTATGTGTGTATTTATCGCAGGTTTATAAGTGCCCGGTTAATGGCAATAGGCTCGCCTCCTATTACATTGGGACCTAAACATAAACTGGCGAAATGTGGGTGGTAGCACCTTTGCCTACCCCTGCGGGGATATAGGCGTGAGTTTGTTATGTTATGTAATATAAAACAATTCGCTCGCGCCAGGGTCTCGTTTGTCTTGGGTCCAAGATATATGTCTCGAGGTATGTTGTGTGTGTGTAGTGACCTTGTGCGGTGTGTGTGTGCAGGGCGGCATCTACGCCACGCCGGTGCCGGCGGAGGACGAGGACCCCGACCTGCTGGCCGCGCTGCGCACCTCCCTCGACTGGTGCACCGCCGAGGTACGAAGCGGCCGAGTGCCGTGAGCCGACCACACTTAGACGATCTATTGAATCATGCATTGTTTGTAAAAAAGTTAAATAGTAGGCTATATGATTTTTTTCTTTCGAAAAAGTACCACTGTAATGTGTATAATGAACTGGTAAAGTGAAATATGTAGTTTTAAAGATATTAGATTTTCAAATTCAACTTCTCGCGCCGCCCGATAGCTCTCTATGCAAAATTGTACTTGCGACTGATATTACATGTCCGTCGCGCCTTGTGCAAATGTATGGCGTGCAAGAAAACGTTTGGTCTAAGTTGCGTTTACACGCATATAAGTTCAACGGTTGGCAACGAAGCTGGGATTTAAATGGGGTAGGAGTTACAAGGGGTAAACACGCAAGCATTTTGTTAGTGTGTAATATATTCCTAGGTGAGGGGCCGTTAAAGTATATTTTTTTATTCAATTTTATGCACAGTAATTTTGTACAAAGGCGGACTTAATGCCAAAGGCATAGTCTAACAGTCAACCTTAGGGTGTTGCAGAGATACATTGAGGTAGGTGCAGGCAAAATAAAAATCCATTTATTATCATATTATCTATGATCTCAATATAAGTATTTTATTAGCAGATTTATTACAATTATTGAACCTTCCTTGTCAGCAAAAGTAAATAAATCTCTTACCGCTTCTTCTTTCTCTCCTTTAATATTGTTACTTATATACATATTTTTTCAATTTATTATAAAAGATAAAATATTTGTACAAATCGAAAAGATGAAGTTAAGTTCAACTGTATATTGACTCAACTTAATCCAAAATGATATGCTATGATTGATACGGATAGAATAGTGAGTACACCCGAACTGATTGATTGTCGTAACGATACTAAATGAATGTAATGATGAAATAGCGCGGATCGGCGTAAACTGCTGGTTACGCGCAATGGCACTGTATGATGATTGCATTTATTGTTGCTTCGTACAATTAATGTCAGTATTTGCGTGCTAAACATAAAAATCACCTTCATACAAAATATAACAGTAAATAAGTTTATATATTTCTTTTCATAATGTACACGGAAGTTATCTAAATTAAAATATATAAAAACCTGAATATATATCTAAACACAGGCTCAGGCGTCAAAGAACTCCTCCCCATTGATGTCAGTGGCCAGAAGGCTGGCGGCATTGCCACGTTGAATGGCAATACCAATCCTTTGTGCAAGGAATAAACCAGCCCTCTGGTCACGGGTAGCGTCAGTTAAACGTTTAGAAATTTCTCTAAACAATAGACGGGCACTTGGATCCTATGATCCCAGAGTCTCGTCCCCAAACGGCGCAAATATATAATTACCACTTATATTACTATACTTGCGCCGTTTGAGGGTCTCTGCCGACGCAGCAGCAGCGCAGGTGCAATTTGCAGTCCCTGGAAGGTGTGAAGGCGCAAGGGTGTCAGTACATGTTGCATCCCATATCAAATGCCTTCCCATCTTCCAAGGCACCAATGACATTCCATCTGGCCTCTTGTTATCGTCGCGCTCTAAGCTAGTAGGTTCTAATATGGCTGGAACGCCATATTCAATACAAGTTTGTTTTTTTCTTGATTAAAAAAAAAGGAAGACCAAAATAAAATGCATGCTATATTATGTATGTAAAAGTAACTAACTACTACTAACGTGACCACCCCGTGTCGTTTATTTATTTGGCACACAAAACAGAAAACAATCAAAATTTTACATAATATCATTTGAAGGTTCGGTTCCAGATTGAGTTCCAAAGCATGTGTGCTCAGCATGGTACAATTAAAAAGCATGCATTAAGTATAATAATGAAAAACCAAAAATAATAAACAAAACATAACAATAGGACAATTACAAGATATCATGGTTAAAGAATTAGACATAGTAATTAATCCATGTAACAAAGTAACAACAAATTTATATTATTTTTAAACTTTCGCGGTGTGAATTCATAATTATACTAGGTTTTTTTTTTATATAAGCCACGTCAATTAGACTTTGCCTTATCTGATGGTAAGCTGAAGGCAAAGTCCCACAAAAGAGGGTCACCATTACTTACATTACGTATCGGGACTTCTCGCGAATTATATCTTGGAACTTACTATTTCTGCTGACGTTTCGGATGCGTTGCAGCATTTGGCTTGGCGACAAGTCCCGATACCTAGTATAATTGTGAACGAGTTTATAGGTGTGGTGTCGTCAGTGTTGTGTGCGTGCGTGCAGGTGCGGCGCGGCGGCGGGCGCGGCTCGCTGTGGCGGCTGCAGACGTCGGAGCGGCTGGCGCGGCTGGGCGGCGCGTGCGGCGCGGCGGCGGACGCGCGCTCGTGCGCGCCGCAGATGCGCGTGCAGCTGCGCGCGGCGGCCGCGCGGCTGGAGCACGAGGCGCGCGCGCTCGCGTCGCCCGCGCCGCCCAGACACCACCTCGCCGACGGCGTGGAGCGCGCGCTGCGCGACCTGCACGACCTAGTGCGCAGGTACACACACACACACACACACCCCGAGCGCACCCCTGCACTCGACCAAGTAGCTCCATCCTCGCGACAAACGTACCAACTGACTGACTACGAACTGAATCAATTTCATTTATTCAGTTTAGACACACAAAGGGCACATATGTACGTCTACATTTTACAAATTAGGCATGTCAAGAAATAATATAAAAAAAGACGTGTGGCACTCGGGGACTGCCGCGGTAAAGCTATTGCATAGCATTTTTTATGAACTTATGCAATTACAATAAATAATTATATAATTTGAATTTGAGTCTGAGTCTGAGTATGAATTTGAATTTGAAAACTAACAACTTATGCAATTATAATTACTTACGTTAAGCGAAGCTACTTCTGAGCAGCTCGGCTCAATTCGTGCGAGCTCGGGGGGGGGGGGTTAGGTTTTTTCGTTACAGAATTTCTGGATTCGGTCTCCACGATCAAGGCGCGCGATAAAAGCTATGCAATAACTTAAAATATTAAATTATGTACAAATAAACCATTGAAAAATGATTCTCTCGCTGATTCGGTAGGTCAGTTCTACTAAGAAGATACCAACAAGAAACTCAGCGAACTATATTAGAACTAGATTATTTTCGAAATATGATAACATTTGACTATAATAATATACCCTCAAATATTAAATATATTAGCTCTTTTAACGTATTTAAAAATAAACTTACAGAATATATTGTTTCCGACAATATGTAATAGGTGCAATAGATGGGAATGACAGTGTTTATTGTTAGTTAGTTGGGTTAACAGTGTGAATTTTAAATCATTATGTGATTAGGTTTCTTAATATTATGCATCGAATGAGTTTTCTTAGTTTGATTGTGGTCCTAGGTATATATCCATATCGTACGTAGATACTTTTTACTTCATGTACTCTAAATATTTCAAACATAGTACATAATGTTTATATTGATTCTCTTGGCGACGACGAACTGATATTTATAATTTGTATATGTATTTAGTATTGTTCACATGGAAGTGGTGTAAATCTTATTATGAGAATAAAATAAATATCTTTAAACCTAAACCTAACCCCACCACCACTCTATGGACACTGCACTTTTTTTTTACGTGCGCAAAACCCCCACGGATACCTCCCCACCGGAGCCGATGGAAGTGGTTATGTCGTACTCGAACCGATCAAAACGCACGCCGCCTGTGAGTCGTTTTTGGTTGCCGAAGGTGAGGTTGACAGGCATATCCCTCGCACCCCGGCCGACCCAAGGCCACCTCTCACGATCTGGCCCTCATGGGCCGTGCACTAGTGTGTGTCTGCCATCTAAATAGTACAAAACAATGATTAATTTTATTTAATTTGTTCGGAGTGGGTTCACGTCAGTAGTGCAATGACCAAGATTCAAACTTTCGGTCGTAAGACCAACTCCCTAGCCACTTATCTACCAACGCTTTTGGAGGAGCACCAAGTATTCTCTCTTCGCCACATTTACCTTCAAACAGCCGTTTTAAAGCGCTTTCTTCCACACTTTCACATGTCGCACCGATCTGATCCTGTGAACCGACGGCCGACTACGCTGATCAAATAAGATCTAAGGATGGATCCTTTCTGTACCCGGCCTTGAGGAGGATGTTTCACAGCCAGAATCGTGGTACATGTCTCGGATGATGTTAATATAAACTTCTAGGACTCCTTTGGATTGGATCGCAGTGCCCACCAGATCACCGCACAACGAACACAGTCGTAGACCGTCTACATATCTTGAAATAGGCAGCACAGAGGCGTGCTTCTCGCCCTGTATTTCTTCATAACAATCCTTAGGGCGAACCCCGGATCCATGGTCCCGTGCCCGGGACGAGTGAGAGTGCACTCTCCTGTCGGATCCGGGAGTGTAGTGGTACAGTTCTTGCTGCACTCCGATACCGATCCTTTGTCTTTGAATACTGGCGTGATAATACTCAGGCTCCACTGGTTCGGGATTTTGCCGTCGAAGAGTATGCAGTTTTGAAGGGTTGTGAGGATGTTCACGGCACGGGCACGCATTGCCTTCCATGCCTCGCTGAGATTTCGTCGGGTCTGACAGCTTTCCGGTTCTCTATGCGGCGAATAGAGCTTTGTACTTCTGCAGGCGTTATTAGGAGCACTAGTCCTTGATTCATACGGAGGGCTTCATCCCTTTATGCCGTTTATTTTTGCAGCTCGTGGAAGTATGAGCGCCATCTCTCTTTCACCGCGTCTTTCTCATTTAAGAAATTTGCTGGTAATTTGAAATGAAAAGACAATTTGCTGAACATACGTCAGCAAATAAAAAAAACACTATTTTTGTACCTTACATAGTAAGGGAAATCATATATAGGGTGTCCTAAAATTCCAGGTTAAGCTGGCACCAGAAAGTCGACATAATTATGTTGCTTTTATTGAGAATCACCAATTTACTTTTTACACAAAGCATTGAGAATTACTGAGGAGACTCGCGGATAATTGGTAACCGAGTGGGTTAACAGATTACAAGGTTAAGCAACACTAGCCAGGTTGATCTTTGGATCGATGGCCATTCTTAAGACACTGAATTAAAAAAACTGAACTGAGTTGTCTCCTCTGAATTGATCCAGCTCAGTTCCTCAGAGATTCGTTAAACCCCCGAGTCCGGCTTATCCTTGAATTTTGGGACAGCCTTTATGTAAATAAAAAAAAAAATGGGCCTAGTATCGAACCTTTTGCTTATCCCAGCCATAGACCATAGACACCACTGAACATGTAGCGGCGACATCGACCCTCAGACCTCTGTTGTTGAACTACTGTCGAGAGCCTTGTGCCTTATTCCTTAATGTTCTAATCTGTTAAATGTTGTCTCATCGAATGCCCTGGATAGATCGCCGAGTACATAGGAGCTTGTCTGTTGCAGGTAGAGCAGCGGGCCAGCGTCCCGGTAGACTGGCGCCATGAGCAGCGCCCGCGCCCCGAGCGACCGATCTCACCACGACACATTGTACATACATCATGGCCGCGCCGCGGATGTCTCTCGTGTCACTGTACTTACTGCATCACTATTGCGTGCGGCTGCTGCCCGCGTTGCATGTATCGTGTATGTAAACCAAAGAGGGTAGCCACACGTGTTTTGTATATTTATATGCGCGGACTGCGCACGCGCGTGCCATTTGTAACCGACCCCGTGCACAGTCCCGCCAGATACTCTCTGTTCGTAGTGTTAAGTGTTAGCACCTGCCCGGGTGACCGTGTACAAGTATTGTGTAGGCGCGGCCGACCCCTCCGCCGGCCGCCCGCTGCATGTCCCCTGAGTTCTGCTAGTTGGTTTTGAACTTTATTTATCAGTGCCAAATGTAAGTTTGTAAGACAGCCGCTCACATTCCCCACGCTGTACCGCCGTACCGCCGTACCGCCAAGCGTCCTCCAAGGCCCGCTGCGCCGCTTCACGACCAATACATCCAAGTAGCTAAACATCCTACTAGCCCAAACGTCTAAATACGCCTAAGTATCAATAATCTTTGTAGCAAAACGTAAGTCACTCTTTTTTTAATATTTTTTTCAGTCCCTTTGACAGCACCCCGCTAGATGGTAAAAGCTTTCAGTCCAGAAAATCGGACCACCTGGGTATAAAACATTTATTTGGACGATATTATTTTTTTACATAATAAATTACACTATTTAAACTAATCACAAATATTTACAAGAATAAATGAGAGGGATAAAGGTGAGAGCAAACAGTGGTGACGTCGATAAATTTCTCCCCGTCGATGTCGACCAACGAGTGTAATATTTTATCACAAAGATTTATTGAACATTACAATCGTATGGTGATAAAATAAGGGATTTATGTTTGTATTAAAGCCATCGGGATATTTACCATGTTGTATTGTTACGTGTTTTAGATATATCGACGTTGTCACAAGCACCATGATCGCGGAGGTACTGGAGTATTGGGTGTAAACAGTGAAAAAGTCAAACTCCAAACTCTGCGACTATGGTGCTTGCAACAGCGCCGAAATATCGGAAACTCAGAACAATACAACATGGTAAATATCGCGATAGCTTTAATACTAATGCGAGGGACCATGATAGTTTAAATATCAACACTAGATTCAAGTTTATATGGAAGTCCGTCATTTTCAAATAAAGAAGAAATATTTAGTTACTTCTGATTTGAAATAAAATGTAGCGTGGCGTTTTATTAAAGCTTTACTTCTAATAGGGAGGATCGATTAGAGGTAGTCAATTTAGAGTGCGAGTGGGTTTCTTTGGTGCTCTCTAAGTGTTAAAGACATTGCCTCCCACGGCAAACTAGCTGAGCCAGGAGCTGCCCTGTATAGGTGCTCTGAGGCTTTCCACGTGTCCCTCTGACTAGCAGAGGGCACAGTGGGGAACAGGCAAAGATTGGGGTGAATCTTTTTGCGCAGGTGTGGGGTGCGGCCGCCTGTCACCCCAGCAGTACTAGATCGGTGCAGGGGCGCGACGCACGCCCCCTGGTACGCTTTTTCTTAGTAAGGAAGCCAAGCTTAAAGCGGTCAGGATTCGGCAATGGTTGCTGTGGCGCGAGGCGAATGTGTTACTTGGTAATTGAAACCCGCGTGTGGCGTATGGTTCGACACAACCACCCCCGGCCTATGGATTCGTGGGGATAACCGCACGGAGAGAAAGGAGCACAAAATTTATGGACGAATTACTAAAAGGACGTTTTGCTACATAGAGTTTCCAATAGTTAAACGTTTTGCTACTTAGGCGTATTGCTAAATAGACATCTCGGACAGTTGGACGTTTTTCTACTTGACGTGTTGATCGTAAAGTCTGAAATCAACACAACTGTCTGGATATTGAATTAAATTTTAAAGCATTTAGTATGCTAAATATTCAAATCGATAAAGATAGAAAAAAATATGGATCCGAACCCGCGATCCTTCCCTTACAGGGGAATGCTTTGTCCACCGAGCCACCGAACCTCGCCTGGATTCATCGACATGACATTTTCCTATTTATATCCGTCTTGCGGCGACTGTCGGAATAAATGAATGATGTTTTAATCATTTATTTGCCCGGCTGAACCGATTGTTCTTTTTCTATCTTAATCGAACCGTCTGGATAGTTTAGCTTAGATAGCTGAAGCGCGAGGGGAGGGCGCGCCGCGCAGCCCTCCGCCGAGGCGTAGCCCGTTCGTGTACTGTCCTCCTGTGTTTAGCGTTTAACTAAGGATAGCTAGTGTAGGTGTGTAGGAGCTTCGACTCGGACCAATAGCGACGCGCCGCCACAGTTCACACAAGACTGCATGAGTATTGATCGTTGGCCTATTTATTGTAAGCGGACTTGTGGGGCATCGCTCTAGCGTTCTCGCGCCGTCGCGTCTCGCGTCTCGCGTCTCGCGTCTCGTAACGAGTACATGTATGTGTATTATACTGTAGCGTGAACAAATTAAAGTTCTCAAAAGTTAATTATTTTAAGTTAGCGTGCTGTGATACGGCTTATAAACATAGTAATAATTATGCTCAATATTTTCATTTACTATTATTTGTATTATTCGAAATTGTAAGGTATTTTAATAAAATGATTATTGTATGCTATTGCGATCGGAATCGAGACAATTGATATGAAGTTTGTCAAGCGGGCGCCGCGCCGAGCCGAGCGAGCTGAGCGAGCCGGCGCGGCGCCGCGGGACGTGTATGCTAGTCTTTATTATATAATATATATACGTCTGTACGTAAGTCTGTCGCCGACTCCCGCTGTCGGCCAGCCGTGAGCGAGTGTTGCCCACGGCAGCGCCCCGCGGCCTGTCCTCTGTCCCCATACACCTCACGCCTCCCTTCTCGTAATAAGTAATAGAATCCAAAGATACATAACAGATATCCAATTGTAATGGAAATAAAATGATTTCTTTAAGATACAATTGTTTCATTGAACGCACCCTAACAGCAGCAGCAGCAGCAGCAGCAACCGCAGCAGTAGTCTGGCTACCGCAGCAGTAGTGGGACTAGAGTAGGGCTACTGTTACTACTATTGAACCTCGAACTCAGACTTCTGTTAGTAGCAGTTTTGTATTTAATATAAACTGGAAAATAGACGATAAAATGTTTGTCTTCGGCGACGCCCTCGGTTACACAAGACAAGCATACAGCCCTCCTGATGGAAAGTATATCACACTCGCGCTGTCGACCAAATAGAAACCACTTTTAAAATAGAAAACTTCAGTTGACCGTGTTTCAACGTTAATTTGAATTAAAACATGAATTGCACTTTCCAAGTAAACAAACAAAATTGAGTGCCATTCAATGCTGCTAATGGGCGATTTCTTCTGAAACTTGTCAAGGGCGCATACGAAGGGAACATACCTAATTATTGGCGGTGTGACAAACAAGAAAGAAATTTGTGATTGCTACACTGGTGTGGCCACGAGTCCGGCATCACTAAAAGTCCTTACGTCTATTTCTCCTGTACCTCGTCTATGAGTGTGAACACGTAGAGGATGGCCAGTTGATTGTCATTATGTTGCATTCGGCCGCTTTCTTGAAAATTTATTTTCTACCTTTAAATATAGTTTTAGAAAATACTCACTTTTATTCTTATTGCATATTTCTGGGGTCCACCACCACCCATGGTCCCACGAGTATGACCAACTAGTAGGACCACGGTGTGGTACCTATTAGAGATGTGGCTAAGAGTCGCTGTAAATTATATTTATGAAACTCTTAATCGAGGAAGTAGGACACGACGATATTTCCGTCCAATTGAGCAGTCCGACTGGGGAAGTACCTCCGCCCTGCAGAATACCGCGGCCATAATAACCTCGTATTGTGTTCCCGGTGGTGAGTAGGGTAGCCAGAGCTCACTGGAGAGTTTTTGTGCTGTCTGTGGGAAAACCCAATAGCTTGTTCTGCTTTGTCTTTTACACTGACGGCACAGAAACTCAATACTTGCAAGGTTGGCAGCGCGAGTGTGACTAGGTTTTGCACACGTCCATAGGTCAAGGTGACTACTTTCCATCAAGTGAACCGTGTGCTTGTCTGCCACCTAAGTGGTATAAAATTCAGTCTCACCAGTGTGTAAAGATACCTACAAAGCAGTTTCGTCGTACCCCGACTGACCCTGGAATATCTTCGGCTTCGAGATGGCTTCCTCGGGTGTGAGGACTGTAGTGTGGAAAGGTGGCCTTCTACAGTGCGACGGGCGGCCTCACTTGTTACCTCTAGAAACACTTCAGAGTCGCTCAGTCCTACAACAGAGTCGAAATAGCCTCGGTTGGCCGTAGGCGACAGCATCCCATGGTCGAACCTTTTCTTTTTAATGCGGCAATGCTGAGGGTTAATGCCAGGGGATTCATTTCGTGTCGCTGTATTTTTTAGTTTTACAGTACATCTTGTATCTAACATTGTGTTTAGTTCTATCAAAGAATCAATTTCATTTATTCAGTTTAGGCACAAAGATCACATATGAACGTCAAAATTTTACAATTATGTATGTCAAGAAATAATATAAAAATATTAAATAATGTAAAAATAAACCATTGAAAAATGATTCTTTCGCTGGTTCGGTAGATTAGTTCTACTGAGAAGATACCAGCAAGAAACTCAGCGAACTACATTAGAACTAGATTATTTTCTTTTTTAAATTTGCTTTAGTTTATAATTTATTTTATGCGAGCAAGCAAGAGACTTATGTTGACCACGCATTAATATCATTAAGGTACTCATCCACTTTATAGTAACCTTTACTCATTAAGGTTTTTTCACTTCTATTTTAAATTTATTTATTGGCATATTAATCAAGTTCTGAGGAATTTTATTAAATATTTTTATGCAGCTGCCTACAAATGAATCACCAACCTTGTGAGGCCTAAGTTTTGGTACAACTAGTTTATCTTTATTTCTCGTATTAAAATTGTGTACATCAGATAGTTTTTCGAAAATATTTAGGTTTTTTCGTACAAATAAGATATTTTCATAAATGTATTGAGAAGCAACTGTTAAAATATTAATTTCTTTGAAAACTTCTTTCAGCGAGTCACGGGGTCTGAGGCTATAGATCGCTCGTTTCTGTAGTACAAATATTCCCCACAGCAATTACAGACCGTATGACATAACGCTATGAAAGTAGCTAAAATAAACGGATGGTATTTAAACGTAAGGTACTGTGGGTGATTAACGCCCACCTAACATTAATTTCAAATAGTTTTGTTATTTAAATGAAAAATAAAACAAACAAGTTACTAAACAAATGATTGTTTATTTCGACTACAAAAAATGACACATTACAATGAATTTTACTCAAAATACTCATTGATATCCAGCTTTTAAAAAAAGTGTAGTTTGGGCGTTATTAAAATGTATGCGTCTATTGACGCCCGTCTTATAAACTAGGCTTCAATTATAGAACTAGACTCAAAATAATAAAAAATAATCTCACAATCGAAATCTCACTTTGTAATAACGAGATTACACTAAAAATAAACAAATAAAATCAACATTTAAGATAGACTTTGTTCAATTTAACAATACAACTAATATCACATGGTATATTTGTATTTGGTCATATATAAGGAACTTTTTGAGAGTTTTCAAATAAAATATCATGATCACTTTGCGTACTAATCGTTTTTAGGCCAGAATTAAGATAATCATTATTATGTTCATTGGGCGCAATTACACCGTCAGCGGGTAATACCGCCCGGAGGTAATAAGTTTTAAAAAAAAACTAGTGAAAGGAGTTCGACTATTCTTTCAAACAAGTACTCTTTCTAACAATTATAATAAAATATGTCTTAGAATATTCAGTCTGAACTTAACTTATTTAAGATAATTAACAATATGGACAAATAAACTCTATATCACATTTGGAGAGGCCTAAGCATTCCTCATGGTACCATCTTTTACATATTTTGCATTGGGCCATGTCTAACTCTTCTATCTCGCCACAAGCATGACAGTACCAGACTTCATCGTCGTTTCTGTTCATTTTCTTTTTATTCTTAGTCTTATTTTTAGCGCCTTTCGCTTTATTCTCTTTTTTACGCCTTTCCTCTTCTTTCTTCTTATTTATTTTTTCTTCTTTATTATCATTCGTCTTTTGTGTTTTATTAATCTGTAACTTTTTCTGCTCTTTGTTAGTTTTCATTATGGTACTGCCATTTTGTTTTTTTCTTTTTTTTGGGCTATTTATTTCAGTTTTATCATTGAATAAATCCTTAGTGATTCTTTGCCCTTTATAGTTCATTGCTTTCTTACGTGGTTTTGAAGATTTATTTTTTGCATAGTTAGGCGTGGGTAGGAACTGTTGAAATTGTGTTTTATTATTTTGTTGTAGACTGGCTAATGGAACGTTGTCTTCATCTAGGTTGCAAGTTTCATTTTGATTAGGACAGATCATTTATTTTGTTTTCTCGGTGTTGTTGTTCCTTTGTTGAGATAACATTGACTTCCATCTTTTGATGATTCGTCTGATGTGTAGTTATAGATATTTTCAGAAACATATTTGGATTGTTTGTAAAGCGGCCTAGTTACGAACGAATCCAAATCAGAAATCGTTGAATCAGAACTGGGATCGTTGCGTATAGGTTTTTGTAATCCTGAACAGCTGGGAACGGCCAGGTCATTTTGTCCCAAATGTGCTTCACCATCATTGTTGTGTGGCGAATCAATTTGAAAAATACAAGTTAAGTTGCTATCTGGTATGATAGAAGGTGACTCACGATCTACTTCTTTCATAACTTGTGATGTGGGATTCTGCCAAATTGATGCCATGTCAGAATTATCGGATGACGAGCTATAATCCACAAGACGGGACTTAACTTCTGGGTTAATATTTTCATCATTTAAGTCTGATTTTCTCTGAAAAGTCGATAACTCGGGTACTCCAGCCAATTGGTGATCATGATCTTCATTAGTGTCATCACTAGCAGTGTCATCGTCTAATGAGTTAGAAATAAGATTTTGCAGAGGCTCCTAGGTTGGAGGGCATGGAATTTCTGACAAAACAGATGGGGCAAATGCTTCCTCTGGTATCACTTGGGGATCGAAGGGGAATAGACCGGTTGCCTTAAACCCATTGACTATATTGCTGTGCGTCATACACTTGGGCCAAACTCTAGTAAATATTTTATTGAATGTAGCTTTCGTGAGTGTTCTGTCGGCGCTTGCGCATAAATAGTTTAATACTTCATCCCAATGATGTTCAAAAGACTTGTTTACTGACTTATCCAGAGGCTGTAATTCGTGCGTTGTGTTGGAAGGCAGACAATATAGCAATGTGTCATTATTATCGGCTTCTTCGAGTGCTTCAATAGATAAGTGACACTTAGCGCCATCAAAAATGAGTAAACATTTTTCCGCAACTTTGTATTTAGCTAGGTGTTGGATAAATTCTACAAACAAGTCGGCAGTCATTGACCCTTTCGGCGCCATTCTTACCAAAGTTCCAGCAGGTAAGTTTTCTGAAAGATCTGGTCTTTGTCTTTGTCCTTTAAATAGGATCATGGGAGGAATCGCTGTTCCTATGGCGTTGACACACATTGCAATGGTCACATTTTCAGCGTGTTCGGGTGCAATAAGATGAACTCTCTTACTTCCCTTCTCCGCAAGTACTGTGTGCTGGTTGTGGACTGTAATTCGGCAACCCTTCTCATCCATATTGTATAGTCTTTCAGGATGTTGAAGAATGTCTAACTGGTCGTATAAGTTTCTCACACTCTGAAAATGTTCCCGAACAATGGGTTTGTTAAGCTTTTGAGCGCGAGCTGGATTCAATATCTGCGGCTTACGTTTACTAATCGATGGGTTTCGCTTCAAAAACTGCCTTAACCAATCTGCTCCTGCAATCCTTTTTGTACAATTGAAATTATGTTTTATGTCAAATCTCTCACAAAACATAAAGGCTTGTTTTCTGATAAATTTTGGTGTGAGAGGTATTCCAATTTTTGCGAACCTCTTGATTCTGTGACTCAAATCATTTTCCTGAGCCTCTGTTAAAACAGGTTTTAGTCCCATACGTTTCACATCTTGACCGGTTTTTATATGGTCCCTTAGTGTTCGTCGCGGTATGTTATACTTCAGAGATATGGCTCGCTGACTTAATTTTCCTTTTCTAACAGCTCTCAACGCGGCTTTCAAATCATGTTCTAACCAGGATTCTCCTCTCTTTTTACGAGGCGACATATTGATATCTAAAAATAAATAAAGTAAAATAATAACATCTTTACATTTATATATGTATAATAATATTCTACCTATTATTATATTAAGTATTAATAGTTTCTGAAATTATAAATGCGCTACCTATGTCTATGGTAATAGCGCCCATGTAGTCTAATAGCGCCCAACTGTTATTTTAACGGGCGTTATTAACCAGCCGGGCGTTATTATCTGACACTGATTCAAATGACACGTTTTTGGGAAAAAATATTGAAATCGACACCAAATATTCAAGCAATAGTGAACTAAGTTTATCCTGAAGCGATTAAA
Organism: Eilema griseolum; assembly: GCA_963662185.1. NCBI lineage: Eukaryota > Metazoa > Arthropoda > Insecta > Lepidoptera > Erebidae > Eilema > Eilema griseolum. The sequence goes on along the minus strand of OY759229.1, from coordinate 54,983,158 downwards.
TCCTAAAAATTAACCTAAAACGCATAAAAACACATAAAAAACTTACGATTTCGTTATGGCACTTCTTATAACAGCGTGGTACGTGTCCGATCCTGCCGGAGCGCGGCGTCACAAGGTATGTCGATTCACTTTAAAAAATATCGATCTCCGATTCGATTCAAATTGAACGTACTAGAATCGATTCTTGTTTAAATCGGGCATTTAAAGATCGATTTCCGATAAATCGCGCCAATTTCGAATATGCCTAATTGCTTAATATAGATACAAGACATAATTGATGACCATTTACCGCAAATATAAGTAATTGGATAGAAAATAGAAATATTATTAAATTAATAAACATAATATCACTCCTATATTCCTTCGAAAGAATAGGTAGAGGTGGGGATTGAACTCAGGATATTTTGCTCAGCAGTAGTGCTTGCGACCTCTAAAGTAATGATAGTTTAAATTTCTAGTCTCGCCTAAGTACTCGTAAGTCAGTCAATAAATTAATAAAATTTTAAGTTTATAAAATTTTATTGAAGTTAAATACAAATTTAACAAGAAATTATATTTCCCAGTATTTTAAGTCAAGTGACTTCAGAAAAATTAACTTATTAACGCTCAGGATCTAAACGACTCCTTTCATCAGTAGCAATATTTCCCGCAACAGAAAAAAGCCTTTCACATGGAACAGATGTTCCAACTATGCAAAAGTACTTGTTGGCAATCGACGTTATTGAGCTGTACAAAGAATTTCTTTGGTGATACCAATATGTAATAGGAGCTGTCGTTGTAAAGTCGACGACAGGCTGTGTTAAATAATGTTTCAGTTCGTCTTGTAAACCTTGTCCTTCAGTTTCTGCTTGAAATAATTGTAGCTGATTTTTTACTAATATGTTATGGAATTTCCAAATGTTAAATTCTCCTGCTTCCCTTGGCTGGCATTCCAAATTATTTTCTGGATTTTCATTACTTAATTTATTCTCCAATTGTTTTTTTGAAGCTACAATCATATTATTAATTTTATCAATAGCTCTGGAGCATGCTATTCTGTCAGAAAAATGAATTTTCTTGAATCTTGGATCTAGTAGTGTAGTGATAGCTAACATATGTACTTGTTCCACTGTACCAAATCTCTTTTTTAATTCTTCCAATAGTAAATGTTTAGTTGCAGCACCGACATCTGTTTCCGTCTTCATTGTACTATACGTTTTCAAAAGACAGGATACTATTGGTATAATTTTGCTTGATGTTACAAATTTTTCTACGGATACTTCTTTTGTCACAGCTTCCATAGGTTTCAAAATATTTATAAGATCTTTGATACCATCTAGTTGACTGGCTGTTAACATAGGTGGAGCTTTCGGGTAATTAAGTAATATTGGGGCAAGTAGCTCCGATAACTTTACAAACCGAACCAGCTGATAATAAATTGAATTCCATCGTGTGCAAACTGACTGAATCAATTTGAGTGGTACTGCTATATCATTTTGCGCTTTACGAAGAGCATCAGCCACATTTACATTTTGTTTACAGTATCTAGTTATATCCTTTACAGTATTTAGTAACTGTTTGGCACCTTCAATACCAGCTTTTTCTTCAAAAGGTTTTTGAGCTGCTAAATTCAAAGTGTGGGCAAAACACCATAAGTGTTTTTGTTTGCCAAATGCAAGTGTTACGGCCTTGACAATATTCGCACCATTATCAGTAACAACTGCTGCCACTTTTTCTGAAGTTATACCCCATTTTTCAGTCATTGTTATTAATATTTGACATAAATAATCAGCATTATGGGGCTCAGTTAAATGAGATACACCAAAATTTATACTAATTAGTTCACTTTCATGTATAAAATGTCCAGTTAAACCCATGTAGCTTCTAGTATTATGTGTATCTGTCCAGATATCTGTAGTTAAACATATTGACTCTACTTCTAAGAGCTTTTCTCTGAATTGCAAAGAAAGAACATCATATTTGTTATCTATCATTTGTGTAATTGTCTGCCGTGAAGGAAGTTTATATAAGGGCACTGCTGTTTTCATGAAGTATGTAAAACCTTCTTTTTCAACTGTATTTAATGGCAATGTATCCTTGCAAATCATTAACATGATAGCATTACTTAGTTGTCCATACTTATTTCCGTTTACTGGAAAAAGAAATTAAAGTTATATATTATCACCGCCCATAAATATACCATGACCATAATCAACAAAGAAAGTAATTCATTACGTAGATAACAAAAAATCTCACCATCAAATGCTCTAATATTATTAACACATGAATCTATAGTTAGCTGATTAAGTTTTGATTTTTTCAGTGATATCGATGATGACGCTATACTTTCTAAGTCAGAATCATAGTACTCTTTTGAACTGGTCAAACTGAAAGCATCATTTGTGCCAAATTTTTCCTTTGATGTCGAGGTAGTAGCAACATCATCATTTGTCTGAAAAGGATTATGTTTTTGTATGCTATTATTATTTCAAATTACAAAATAAATGCAATAAAAGGATTAAAAACCCAAGAATATACAATTTTTAAACAAGCATGCATTAATAAAAAAGGCATATGTTGTATTGTAAGGAAAAGGTACGGGTACACACTCCAGTTTCTTTTTTGTCGTCACCAACACCTGATCCGTCCGATTCGGGTGGTTTATGAATCGATTCAGTGAATCGATGTAGGGTTCAAAATCGATCTGAAAAATCGATTATATTACCCTAAACAATCGATTTTAAATCGACATGCCTAACACTGCCGCGCGTAGTGGCGTGAGCGCGTCGTCACTCGCCTTGCGGTCTCTTATTGGTTCATTCTATGTGTGCGTGGAGTATTAACTGAATAGTTCTATATTTAGTATGTTTTCTGCTACCTGGGCGTAGATAGACCACGGGCGTTAATCACCCACCCTACCTTATATCAAAAAGAGTACATTTTGTACGACAAAATAATCCAAATTCACATCAAAAATACTGATTGAGCACCAACAAACTACTGCAAGTAAGTACCTAATTAGTTAGCAACCAACCAACCAACCAATTATAAAAAAAATCCATTTCGGGGTGGGTGGTGATCATTCTGAACTTAATTAGATGCACAATCAGTATTTTTACTGAACGCGAAAATATTATCTAAAATAAACTAATCGTGCAGTTTCCTCATCAGTCGGTGACCTTACCTTTCTAACCGCGTAGGCAGCTGAGCTAAGTCTTCCTGCCAAGGCCGTGATATGAGAACCCCATTGCAGTTTAATATCTAGAGTTAGTCCAAGAAAAACTGCGGTATTGACTATTTGGACAGATTCGTTATTCATTTTAATATTAATATCTGCCTGTCTTACATTTGGCATAGTAAACTTTACACATTTAGTTTTCTTCGCATTGAGCAGCAAGTTGTTACTTGTAAACCAATGCAATATATCAGAAAGAGTATTATTCACTTCGTCAAGTACTACTTTATGTCTATCAGTCTTAAAAATTAATGATGTGTCATCAGCAAATAATACAATTTCACAAAGATTTGTCGCGAAGTAAGGAAGATCATTAACATATATCAAGAATAGAAGGGGTCCTAATATCGAGCCATGGGGCACCAGAAGAGTCAGTGTCATTAACATTAACTTTTTGAATTCTGTCAGTGAGGTAAGACGTAAGTAATCTAAGTGAGCCACTTGAAACACCATAGTAAAACCAACATCCCCGTGAACTGAAGGAGGTCACTTTCTCTTCAATATTGTCAAATCGTGCTGAAGTATCCTTTACTATAAACCAGTATGCATTTCATTGTGCCAACCTAATCTCGATATTTCATGGGTTCGTTGGTTTAACCCGTCCGGGGCAGTGGTCCAACTGCTCTGTCCAACGAGTTGGACCATGGGTCTTTACTAGGGGCAGTTGTCCAACTTTCGAAATAGTCGGACCACAGCACCTGTTGAGGTTTCCCTGGTCTAATTCATTTAAAAAATGTAGTTGCCAGCTCTATGTACCGGTACTTACCCAAGCATTTATATACAGCGAAGTTCCGGATGGTCTCCTAGGAACGTTTTGCTGAACACCTGCCATTGCACCGTCTGGCACACTGTAGGTTTAGTGGTACCTCGAAATAATGCTAATGTTGTTACTCTGCCTGTTTATAATTTTGAATAGGTATGTAGCATGTCTACTTTTCCGAAAGCGACTACCGTCTGACCTCTCAACTCTGCGAGTTAAGCCAGCGCCAGGACCTAGTCCGTTTTGCAGGTGCATCATCCACTAGCGGCGGGGCCCTGTACACTGTAGGTACACCTATAAATGTGTTACAAGTAAATAAAACAAAGTTTGGTTACATAATTTCCTTTATTGATAATATAATTGGCATGACACAGTCACGAGCCGGCCGGCACAAGCACGACGGTCGACTTACAAACCTTACTGTTACAACAATAATATGTACTTAGGCCGCGTGGCCATGTTCTGTGCCGCGTCATAGTAGAACAAGAGGTGTCGGAACACACCGGAATGTATTCTTCAGACTTGTCAAGACCACAAAAATAGGACATCAAGTTATGGTTATCATTTGTGCATCTTAACTATTAGAAACAGTATGTTTCACACATTACATAATATGTTATCGCGTCTGCAGCACACAGCCGTGCTGCACTTCTGACACATTATATAAGCACATCGATAATTTATAAAAAAAAACCAACCATTCCGAAACGGCTAAAGTTGAAACTGTCACTGTCTAATTCATGCTGTTTTATTGCAAATCGAAGATAATTTCGCACGATTTGACAGTATTGAGGGGACGCGCGGACGGTGGCCGCCTCCTTCCGTTCACGGAATTGTTGGTTGTACAGTTTTGTTACACGCACCTTTACAATTGAAGTGGCGTCCTTATTCAATATTTTGAGATACGACATAATATGTTTCGATTAATGCAACCATTATAAGTTCATCGTTTCAGTATTGTGGAAGGAAGGGAGGCACGTATGTTGGTAAAAATTACAGTTTTAAGAATTATAGCTTGTACCTGGGGCCCGTGGTCCTCATATAAGGTGACCTGGTTGAGATAGGCGATGGGATGTACAAGCTTCGGTAGTGGCGGCCAAGTGTTGCTGAAGAGGTAATGTCTTAGCGCAATAGGAATTGTTGTTGTTGGTGACCGCCTCGGAGCTTAAACGCGCTCGATTAATACATTTCCTGTTTGGAATGATTTAATTTCAAAATACACCAAAATATCAGTGCTTTTACTTGTTCAAGTGCTGTTGCAATAACACTGGCGACTCTACGCCAACAATAGTTGTACATTTTAAGTAGGACATCGTGAGGAATTGTGCTGTTCAACGCTTAAAATCAATTAGGTCGAAAATGTATGTTTTACTTCGGAAAGAAGAGATTCTTTTCATGGTCAAAATAAATATTAAAATAAATATATGTACAAAATTAGTTTCTTTCCATTCAAACCACTTTCAACATACTAACGAGCGTTGGGACATCACATATTTAGTCTCAAATAATCAAATACAAGAATTGGCCCAAGCTGCGCCACTTCAACAATAAAGGAGCGATTTGGACAAAGAGCGGAGCGAGCGCGCTGGCGCTTACCACAGGCGGTTGTGGTAGTACTTCACGTCGAAGTAGCCCTTGTCGGTGAGCTGCTGCTCGCGAGGCGCGTGCTGCGCGGAGGGCCCGTGCTGCGCGGAGGGCCCGTGCTGCGCGGAGGGCCCGTGCTGCGCGGAGGGCCCGTGCTGCGCGGAGGGCCCGTGCTGCATGGGCGACGCGTGTGATTCGTGTGACGCGTGTGACGCGTGCGGCGCGGGCATGCCGCGCGATCCGTACCCCGGCGTGGAGGCGCTGGACGGCAGGCCCGCCGCCGGCAGGTCTGCGAAGGGCGCAGGCGCCGGATGGTCCACGCGCAGTGTGGACGGGCGGTGCTCGCGCGCGCGCGCTGCCGCCGCCTCCGCCACCTCCGCCTCGGCCTCCGCCTCGGCCGCGCGCGCGAGCTCTATCTCGTAGTCGGCCTCCAGGTCCCAGTAGGGCGGCGGCGTGCCCGACGACCAGCGCGGCTCCGGCTCCTGCGGCGGCCGCGGCGGCAGCTCGCGACTGCCCGAGCAGACGCTTCATAACAAATGCAAATGAGTACGGGGGCGTATCCTCTGCGGGGCGGCCACGCCACCGCGCACACCCTCTGTACGAGGGCCACATAGCGTCCACAACTACGACATTTACACACCGATATTCGATATTCAAAATAAAAGCTATCTACCGACATTGCACGGTTCACAACACACGAGTTCATATTAATATAATGAATAATTATATCATTTACATTAATTGTCTTACATTTTATTATTTGGGCAAGGCAGCCCCCGACGCGTGCCCGTCCCCGCCGAGTCCACAACTGTACGAGGTGTACCTACAGGGGCAGCACAGCGGCGGGGACAGGCCGCGCCGGGGGCGGCCTGCGCGTGCTACGTTAACTTTGGTGTACAAGTACAACGGTTCCACACATACAATAAATAATATCACCATATTTGATAACACCGTCACTACATATTAATACTGCAGCATAAATAAAAAAAAAAAAACAATAAATTAAAATAATAATAAAGAAACACTAAAATAAAATTAATATTATCACAGTGCAACATAACTTAACAATTTGTGTTTATATCATAACATCAAGCTCGAGGCATCATCGCGCATGCGCCACTCATACCAAGCATGCCACTAGTCGCATCCTGTCCAACATTGATTTTCTCTACAAACGCTTTCTTCGACGCAGACGCGTGTTCTGGGCGAGTTACATTAAGATCAGAACACTTACTGCTACTTTTTTATTATTAACATGCACATAGATCATTTCATTATTTCTTCTTCAAACAACAGACATAGGTGATTGTGATTAGTCAAAGTGCCTCAATAGTCCAAGAGCTCACGGCGACGAGAGCAAGATATGTCTCTTCACCCAGAGCCCAGAGCACGCCTCCACCTCCCAGAAAGCGTCTAGCGAGTGTGTGACATTCGATACAATATCATATCATATCATAACAATGCCCATAATATATTATAATCACAACGCGTCCAATATTTATTTTGATATAGTGCACCTAGTCCCGTACACGGTACAGACAAGTTTCCTGCGCACATTTGAAGTAATATTCGGTTGCAACAACATTCTCTTAGGTATCTACTCCATGGGTAAGGTTAGGGCACGTCAGCTGTATTGTTAGCGTAGGTACACCATACCTACCGATATTTATCTACGTATTGATTATAGAATTTTGGCAGGAAATTAATAAATGACAATTAGGTCCAGTGAACATTACTACTTATATAAAAGAATATTAAGTGTATATTGAAATGAACACTTAAAATTATCTCATTAGACTAGTGTGAGCGTCATGTGATCTGGCGTCGTCACACGGGCACACCCGCGTGTAACAGAGGCGCCTCATGCCGCCAGACGGAGCAATGAATATCTAAGCGTGAGGCTCTTGTACGATGGTTCCATCAGACCTGGTCTAACGAGTAAGAGGCACGCGCACACGACTCGCGCACCGCCTGGTGTCTCGAAGGGAAGCGGAACATTGAATGGTGTAAGTGGAGCGTGCATGCAGAAAACAAGCTAAAGTGCATTCGAGAATCTTGCGGTTGGCAAGACAGGAGCACCCTGGCCGCGCCGAGACAGGCCGCGGCCAGGGTACTCCTTCGACACAAGCGTCGACACATCATGCTGACTACACTAGTAGGCCGAGGGAGGCGACACTTATATCGGGCTACTCGTCCTAACAGCCTAACACATCAGGTTCGCGCTATGCTAAAGTCGGCCGGGCCTCTCCATCTACACGCACAGGACGAGCACGGCGCGCTCACATTCTGGTCCAATTATAAGCAGCGTGTACGGACTGTTCATAGCGTCCTGCTAGTGACGTGAAGCGTCATTACAATCCCATGGACATCAGGTCGCTAACCAACATGAACACAGACATAGAACTCACCATGGTCTATAGAAACTCTGTCTCCAAATGTTGAAGGTGTGATGTGAGTTGTACAGGTCGCTAGCTCTGGTGGCCCGCCTAGGGGACGGTGCACATTACAAGGGGCGTCGAGAGCAAACATCGTCAGTGAACACACGGTAGCGTACAAGAGGCTGGGCTGAGAGTGGGCCATTCGGGACAGACGGGTCGCTGCGACCTGTGTCTACGCGTACTGGACTACGGCTAGTGGTGTAGAGCTCGCAGCGACTCACTACTGGCCCACTCCACCGTTACATGTATAATAATGTAGGTATGTCAAATATAAAAACAATTTAACTAGGTATACCAGGGGAGACGTATCTTGGACCTAAATTGTGAGACAAGCGAGGCCCTGGCGCGCACGGGTTGTTTGTCATCTGTTTGGTGAGGTTCACTATCTATTTGCATAAAAAATATCCATAAAATATTTTGGCATATGGTAATTTAGACTAATGATATTAACGCGTAATTTTTTTGGCATAATTACATAAATTATGCTAAATTTTTTTTTGCGTACATATCATTAGTCTAATAATTATGCCAAAAAAATTATGCATAAATATCATTAGTCTAAATTAACATATGCCAAAATATGTTATGGTATTTTCTTTATGCAAATGGATCGTGTACCGTTTGGTGAGTTTGAGCGCGTCCATCGCCGCAGCACTCCGTGCTATCTTCAAGAGGGCCAAAATACGCGTACTGCTAATACAGAGCAAATATTGAGCACATTTCAGTTCCAAGAAGTATGTCCCGCGCAATACCTAAGGTATGCAAGCATGCGTGTGTGAGATTGTCTCGGTCGCAGTGCGTATATTCTAATTTACAAAATCGTAACTCTAATTCTAATGTACAAAGAAAAGTCGCGTCGCTCAGTGCGAATTCATCACACGCCGCGCACGTGCATAGCTGTAAAACCAACCAAAACAACTAAATAAATAAAATCATAAAAATAAAAAAATAACAAACTGAATGAATCGACAGCGACCGTAGCAGTAATCAATGAACATTAAGAGGAGCGGGCGCCTGGCGCGGTACGTACCCGTTGCTGGGCTCGTAGTACGAGGCGCCGCCGTGGATCACCTGCAACACGCGTCAACGTCACCCACGGCCACATCTAATAGTTTTACAGGTGCATTCTGTGAGGTGACCCAACTCATATTACAATTTAACTTGAATAATTTATAAATACGTACACATACATTTTAAATAGTATGAAGTTTATCTCTACTCGTTACGTTTATGGTCAGCGTTGCCAGAATTAAACTTTTGTAACATTAAAGTTTAGTTTTGACCCCCTTATGTTACTTCTGTGCTACACAACTCAACATGTTACCGAGATGTTATACTAGAGACAACGAATTTTTTTTTATTGTTTTCGAAAACAGAAAATAAATACTTCAATAAAAAAATATTTATATCCAAATCATGTTTTCATTAAACCTAGCACATAACCTAATCCAAATGTCATTATCAGAAATATTAAAGCGATTAATAGTTTGTTACCTGAGTCGGCTATTCTCTAGGGTCGATTTGAGACCTTAAACCTTAGACTACAACTGTCACAGTGCACCTCTTAGATTATTTCAACTGTAATCTAATAAAATGTATATCTACTTGTACCTAATGTATGTACCTACTACGAACGGATATACTTGAGCAAGGTGAGCGATTACAGATACACTAAACTTGTAAAAGCTCACACAAACATATAACATTCTTCCAAACGGAACATTGGTTTTAGTTTATACATACTAGTAAGATGCTAGATACTGCAACACTAAAGTTATGCGCCCTTGCTTAAAGAATTTGAAACGAAGTTACAAGTACCATTAAGTTATGCCTAATATTTGTTTATTTTCGAGGAGTTCTTTGAGCAGGGTGGCGGTTGGTGGTACTCGTAAGGGCACGCAGGCGTACGTACGTACACTGAGCGCTAGCTGGCCACGCGTCATTGCCACTGGAGGATCTGCGGAGGACCACGAGCGAGATCAGTCAACACTCGGAAGCTTAGTTCGACGAGCGGTGAGAAGCTGATACCTACTCACGAAACGTCCGATAGGAACACCGGACTTCGGTGAATTGACTTGCGTATCGCGATGATCTCTTTTATCTCAAAGGAAGCGCAGATAATGAGTATTGAGCATTCCAGAGCTCTGTGGCGTCGAGGACGGGGCGGGCCGACTCCTCTACACAGTGTGATATCGCATTAAGTTTGGAGATCTGCAGTGGATGACCGGAAGTCGTTTAAAAGATTAAGATCCCAGGCCGCAGAACGAACAGGCTAAGATGGGAGGAGTCTTCAGTTAATGGACGAAATCCCTATCGTGCACCTAACTTGAACAAGACGACTCAGGTGGCTGGACATGCAGCACTGGGAGCGCGCATCAAGTGAGTGAGTGTACTTACATTTGCGATGGCGGACGGAGGCTTGGCGGCGGCGAAGCGGCCGACGGCGGCACTCGCGGACGGCGTGCTGCGGCCCGACTTATTGCTGTCGGAAGGAACACGGGTTACTGGGCGTTTACCTCCACACTCATGAGCACCTACTTTAACTTATATATAACTCACTATAGTACAAATTGGAGATCACATCTCTAAATATATATGTATAATATAGATGGGCGTGTTTTAAGTAATCCTCTGTTCACGGAGTCAGGTGGTGCCGAATATCGAGGACCCATTCACTACTAGCTCTCTCTTGAAGGAATGTACGATGTCTAAAGGCTATGCCGTCCTCGACTATATACAACGTAACTACTGACACGACCGCTCTAGGCGCCCTAGGCGTGAATCACACAGAAAATGCGCGGCAATTAATTAGCGTATTTGCACAATGAGTTGCAGTATAGCAGTTTGCATAGGTCTGGATGTTTCGACAAATGAGACTTTGTCCTATGTACTGTGAACTGTTAAATATTCCAATAAATTTGTAATATGTAAAGGTGCAACCGTATCTGTTTTGTCGACTGTACTGCACATATAATAATGTGTATCTACCCATGTGATTCAATATTTTTCATAATAGATACAATTGAGGGTGTGATATCAAGTTCTTTAAAACGGGTCAATTTAAACAGCGTGCTTGTTGCTTGGCTCCGATTTCGTCATTGAAAATTTACCCAGTCCCCAAGATGGCCGCCACTACAATATATCTTTGAACTGTTGAATGTTCTAGACTTTTATTTATTTATTCGACCAAGTTTAGTCTTGTAGTATAATGGCATTTATGGCGCATCGTACCGTCTCATCTCTTTCGTACAATTTTGACTGCGTGACTCGCATCTATTCCTGACCTTCGCCAGACGCGTTTTCTGTATAAATTCATACCTTTTTTCTGTTTAATTAAAAGCCTAAAGCGATACGATCAGGTCAAAAATGCTAGAACAGTTTATAAATGGTAATTATATATCAACCTTTAGTCGATTTAGTATTTTATTTAATTCAAATCTTATCCTATAAGATAATAGTGCATTAATTCACAATATTTGAAACTTTGCACCAATATGATAAGGTTGATATTTAATTATCAGTTAAAAACGGGTCGAACAAATGTTGCTTGACTCGATTTTGATCAGGTGGACAAATGTCCACCTGATCAAAATCGAGTCAAGCACGCTCTAGCGACTGGAGCTAAACTATGCAAATGTACAACATGTCGATCTACGCTATGTGTGCGACAGCGGACAGCACTGACCTGTGCCTGTGCCTATGGCCGACACTAACTGATAATGTCTCGGTGCAAACGCCAGCATCTGTTGTAAGACATTCACTTTACGCATTACTTATGGTTTCGTGAACCTAACCTAACTTGAACAAATAGCTCAAGGTTTTAATGACAAACAGGATTCACCAGTGAGTTACCGAACATACGCTAATAGCAATTAAAAATCAAACAGAACAACCTGCGCTGCAATAAATAAAATGATTTTATATATATAGCTCTGTTGGAAGTGTGTCGGCCGTGGACGAGGTACGAGCGTCCTTGTCGCACGTTCCTGCTGCGCCAGCACGCCAGCACGCCAGGACTAGGGATATAAATAAGTGAGCACGAGTCTGAGGAGTAGGCGCGGCAGTAGATAGTGTTGGTCCCAAGGTTAACGAACCTGATGTCCGCAGAGCTGTCGAAGAATCGCGGTGATACTGCGAAATTGTTGTTCTGGCGTAAAAGCCGCTCAACACCGTAGTTCTTTGCTAAGAACTGCTCCATCTTTTCAGACGGGCCGTCGATAGCAAGTTCGTGGGCGTTTAATTCTGAATCCTGTAAACAATATCGATACAATGTTATTTTGCGAAATAGTGAGTACACACGCGTGTGTGACGAGTATAGTTAACGGCAAACTTTGTGCAAATGTACTCAGGCTGCGCGAAACGCGTATAACGTCCCTTTGAGAGGCCGTGACAGCGGAGGTGCGCCTGTCAACCCACCATAGATTACATCAAGCCAATGATGAGCGCCCGTTATTGGTTGATCAGTGTTTTCATTGGTTTTTTTGGTGGCCAGTTGGAGCAATTGAACGAACTTTGTGACATTTGCCTACAAGGTTTGCCGGTAAGTACGCAACAGGGCAGCAGGTCACCTACATGGAGCATGTAGTCGAAGAGTACGCGTCCGTACCCGGAGCGCTGGCGGTGGCGCGCGATGAAGAAGTCGAGCACGCACAGCGGCTCCACCTCGCGCACCTGGTCGCGTTCGTCGAACAGGAACAGGTGCTTGTAGCCAACCTTCAGCAGGCCGATGATCTCGCCTTGGCCTCTGCGCAAATTTGCATGGTGTCGTCCAATATCACACATTCAGTTACAAGTCTTAGTAGGTACCTATAAAACCGTTTTTTTTTCAAGTTTTTAAATAGGATATGAAAATCTGCCAAATTTGTTGACATTTATGATCACTGCTCCGCTCCCTTAAGTAGTATCGTGACGATATATAGCCTGAAACCTTCAACGATAAAAGGACTATTCAATAAAAAAAATTATCACATGAACCAGTAAGTGGCTCCTGAGATTATTCGTGCACACAGGTAATATTGGTAATATCTACTTCAGAAGAAAGTGTAACAATATTGAGTAAAAAAGCAGTTACCTATATATATTGATAACTCACTTGTACTTTTCCACATTACTTTTAATATTAGACATAACCGGTTTCGCCTGACGGCATCCTCAAAGGTTTACAATGACATTTATGAATATTACTAAACATATTTCACATGTCGGTAGTTGTAAAATTATGCATACCTGTATAACTTTTTACCAAAATTTAAAACAAAAATTCTTATATAAAATTTATAAGCTTTCATAACGTAGAAAATATTTTTTCTCTACAACGCACCGTTTAAAATTTATTGTCGAAAATCTCAAGAATGGTGAATTTGGTAAATTCCCCCTCACCCCCGCTCACCTCCTAGACGCGGGGACTTTTACTATGTTTACTCCGTTAGCTCCCTGAACACTATTCAGATGAAATTTCTTAGGTCCCAGCTCACGCAATCTACAACCCCTTTTGGCTTATTCATTGAGTGGACTAATAAAGAATATTTGGTTCTAAGGATATTTGGGTGCTAGCTAGCACCTCTACCTACCCCTTCGGGTATATAGGCGTGAGTTTATGTTTATGTTAAGGATATTTTATGAATAATTACTATTATTATGTATTTAAGTTATAACGTCAAAGAAATAATTATATAAAATTATGAGAAACACTTATGAATGTCGAACTAATAATATCGGATTGATAAAATCAAATAATGCAAATGTGTTACGTGTGGTAATCTTAAGTCGTAAGCGAAATTCTTAAAGTATTAAGTATTTATTCGTATAAACATGTTAGTAGTGAGCTAGCGAGCGCAGTGGGCGGCATCGTACGGCCCGACGGCGACGCTCGCACATTGGCATTGGTTTTTGGCGATGGAACGTTCAACGACCAACCTTAACCACCACCCACCGCTCAAGCACTCTCTCCTCTCATTACTGTTCTCAAACGTACGTTACAATAATATTGCCCTTTTCATTCCCATATAAAATAGTCATTTATAATAAGTTTCCATATAATTTATTTACTTATCAAATTGATCGTAGGCGCAGGTAACTAACGAGAATTTCATTTGACGCATGACTTCTCATTTAGATAGTGTTACATTACACCGCTAGAAATTCTTTCTCCATGAGGCTACCGTAGGTGGGTATACTATTTACTTTATAAAGCACCGTCAACTATAGACCTCTTTCACATTGGGGCAGGCAGACAGATATTGTTTGGCATCGTGGCCCATGCTTTTCGCGGGACGACGCACCTACGCCTTGCATTAGTTGCATTCAGTATCACACACCTGTGAGAATACATTTGGATAATTAAACGACTCTCCAAGTTTATAGACAACGTGTGCTCACGCCGTGCCGGACCTACGGGACTGAGTCATCAGCATCACAGTGGGTGCGCTTTCGTGCGCGTGACGCGGCGACATGTGGGTGCGTAGAAATCGCACCGACGACGACGGAGGCGCCGCCGGCGGCGGCGTAGTTATTTTGCGCCGCGATGCAGGCGCACGCTGTGAGGTGAGGCGAGCGCAAGATCTTGCATCCATCAAAGGACTGGCATTGGGTTAGCATCTATTCTATTAATATCTGACTCAGCAGCATTGGAGCCGTGTACTCTTTTCTGATGATCCATAATTGCGTTACATGGCAATGATGGAAAGAAGATGGTCTACGGACGTAAGGGAGAGCGTTTTATACAATGCTGCTTTCAACAGTGGGTTGCTTATGGCGGTGGTTCATGGACTGTCTGGGGCGGTATATCCGCGAGCGGCAAAACTCAACTTGAGGTTGTTACGGGACCACGACTGCCAACATTAAATGCTGAAAGGTACATTCGTGAGTGCTTAGAACCTCACGTGATGCCATACGTGGACCATGTTGGCCCGAATTTCCTTTTTATGCATGATAATGCAAGAGCCCATACGGCCGGTATCGTCAGGGAATATTTTCGGGATAGGAACATCACAGTTATGGATGTGAAGAAGTCCAGACATGATCCCGATTGAGCACATGTGAGACGAGCTAAAAAGACGTGTTAGGGCTCATCAGCCATTTGCCCAGATGATGACTGAATTGAAAACTGCCATAGAAGAGGAATGAGAGATGATCCCTCAAAATTTCATAGAACGGTTGATAAACTCTATGCCTAATCGTATGAGAGCCGTCGTAAATGCCCATGGAGGCAACACGCGTTATTAAATTAAACCTTTGTTTGATAAAACATATTTTTTATTCAAAAATCATCTGCCTTCATCCATACCCGACTTGTGAGGCGTAGCTCTATGTCGTGTGGTATTCTGAACTCAAGTTTAAAACAATACGATCGAAAAAGATGGTAAAGTGTATCAGGTTTAAAACTGCATCAATAGTTTTTGTTCAATCTAACAATCATATTTAGGAAGGGGCCAATAGATGTGTCCACAAGTGTATATATATATATCTATTGAAAACCATTTTTTAAGGTCTTGTCCGTTTGTTCGCGGTGGACACAAAAACTGCTGAAGGGATTTTGATTACCTATTTTTGTTAGTTTACGTAACTTTGATCGCAATCGGTTAAGTAGACCCGGAGATATGTCCAAAAGCTGCGATAACCAACCTGTACGCGTGCGGTGCCGCAGACAGCAGCTATTTTCTTTTATATAGGACACGTTAGACTTCGCCTTGCCTGATGGTAAGCTGAAGGCAAAGTCTCACACACCTGAGCTAGTTCTCATATTACAGTTTTTACTTTTAGTGCCGCATATTATGTAGCGCCAGAGTGCTAGCCAAAATTAGTTTTAGAAGTTCGAGAGCAGCTGCAGCGCTTCGAATGCGTTGACGTTCAAAATCAAACTGATAGCAGCGTGCGACTGTACTTTACACAAACTTCATGGACCCGCCAGGCATTTAGATACCTAAGAGTATTTGATATGGACCCACTGGGGGAAAATACGAACAAAAGAATAGTGGACCTCTGGGAATGTCCCCACTAAACGGTGATGCTAAACTTCATTTCAATCAATTGAGGAAACTGTTTTGTTATTTTGTGTGTGGAAATTGACACTGTAGTTATGTGTACCCTATCTATAATCAAGAACATTATCTATATTAGTAACTGCGAAATCTTAAATACAAAATAAACATAAGGTGTTGGTCGACCTTAAGCTACCTCCCTCCTAGTAATATTCAGATTCCAGCAAAAATAATAATAAAAACAACTATCTAAACGTTTGCATTCCGTTAGGTAATTTTTTTTGGCAAATTCACACGCATGGGTAAGCTTATGCGTGTCCTTGACGCAAACAAACCGACATTGGTCACGCATTATTGCATGTTCACTATTGTTTCATTGCGCGAACGGATTTTTGTGTAAATCTAAATCCTATTCGTTTGCGTCGCGGTTCATGGCGAACGATGAAGGTCGACGCGCCGCAGAAGGCACGGGTCAGTGGGCAACTGTGAGACTGCGGGGAGTGTTGCACAAGCAGCCTCCTCGCGCCACGGCCCACGGCCCACGGCGCGCGACTCGCAAGTCTATCGCCGTGTCGCCAGGGAGCAGCGGCAGGGGCCACAGCACGGTGCGTTGAAACAACAGTTGAACGAGCTCAGCGCCGGATTTGCGAAATAACCAGCCTCACCGATGCGGAAACTCACTTTGTTTTGATGGTTTCCATATATTTTTTAAACCTTAATATGGTCTGGAAACTACATTTAAGTAACTTGAAGGTTGTTTCAGCAATGTTCAATGCATGCGATATTGTTATATTGTTCTTTATTGTTATACAAATAACCTTCAACAAAGGCTTCCTTAATTTAGTCAAGTGGGTTGCTCGCTTTAAACCGTAGACGATGTGTCAAAAAGCGAGGGCCCAACGGAAATCGGCAGCGGGTAGGCAGTTAGGCACCCACCGATCATATAAATCTAGATAGAAATGCCGTTACTGTATATAATTACTCTGACTCGGCAGACTACGTTCACGTAAACTCGGAACGTGCTCACCTAGTCAATACATTGGTAGGCGCAGGTCGTAATATGCGCACTGGGATGTCCTAGATAAAGCTGTGATTTAAGTTATATAGGACTGGAGCTAGCTGGCGAGGCCCGGGCAATCAATGCAGCGGACGCCATATTGCATAGTGCAGACAGGAGGCAGGAGGCAGGAGGCAGGTGGGGCGCAGTCGGCGCATCCCGCACCCACTCTATCGATTAAATATCTCGTCTAGATTCAATAAGCACACGCCCTGCAACCCTTTGTTAGCGTACCTATGAAACGTGCACCATTTACGTATGTAATGTACATATATATAAATACATCTCTTTTTTGCGTCCATTGCCAAGATGTTTTACCTATAAAGTTAATTTGATTTTGTGGCAATAGTCACAATTTGCTTTATAGCGGCTCCGCATAATAGGGAAACTTCTCTCCAGAAAATACAAAATTACTATATTATCAACTCAGAGAACTCAACTACAGAGGAAATAGATATCTCGGCGATATCTCTTCTAGCTTGTATTATATGGACAACAGTACGGTAATCTGAAAGGAAAGCACTGTCTGTCTTAAATATATGATGAGAACACTGTACACTCAACGATTAACATAATTACCGTTAAATGTGTCTTTATGGTCGTTACCCCTAACAATGGTCCTCAGTGAAGAGATCCACGTAATCCATACTATATATATGTCATAACATTCACGTCGAAGTAGTGAGGATGCTGGCGGTGTGATGGGATCGGAGGTCACATTAAGTTTTGGCTGGAGATTTTAAACGGTATACGCCATTAACACAATAGCTACAAGCAAGATTGAAATTACTAAGACATATGTAATTAATAATGCTGACAATAATGTACGAATTAACGAAGAAATTATGATGAGAATTCGATATTAATGAAACACGAAGCAAGTGGGCGGTGCGTGGGCAGCCATACATCCCTACGAGTGCGCGCCCACGTCACACGTGTCCTTAGATATCGATTTCAAGGACGCCATTGCGGCAAATACTGCCTCCTCACCTCTTGTACATCTATCTGCTGTAGGTAGGTCGCCCTCCCATGTTTATTTCAATACAACAGTCGTCGGTCGGCCGGAAATCTTTATAAATGTTTAAGTAGGATGGAAGGCTTACTCAGAACTGAGATACATTAGATTTTTTTATTCCAGAAATAGATCCTTGTGGGTCACGGGCATGGGTACGGGATCAGCTTTAAATACGGGCGGAGCAGCGGGCAACATATACTTCAATGTGATGAAGAAAACATTAGCTAGGTGGAGTTTGCCATATTTTTTGTAACAACAATATAGAAAGAATATTTCAAACAATAATATTTATTGATATTTACCAAACGAAAAAGAGAGCCAATTTCTTCGTTGACTTTGGTTAGCATAGAATAGACCATCCTTAATAAAATATCAGCTGTTGAATGGATTGGTGAGTGCTAGGAAAATAACATTTTAGACTAGGTACAATATCAAAATAGAATTTCACCTGCACCTCATTCAGAAGCAGCGAAAGGGTTTTGCAATGTGTATTGTGGAGCGACCAAGAAATGTGATAGTTTGGTTGAATAAATAAATGAAGTAACACCGCGGCAAGGACTAGATAATGGTAGTTCAAAATACCTCTGAGTGTTCGGCCGCCAGCCACCTGGGTCACCTGCCACCTCCCGAGCACTGTTCCACCGTGTCGGTACACCCCGCTACTTATACAAAAGCATTGAATAGTCTGTGCAGGTCACGAAATACGCATTGTTGCCGCGATCGATAGCTAATAAGTGATTATGGAAAATACAAGTAACAGTTGCAGTAATGCGGGTGCTGAT
Source organism: Eilema griseolum (assembly GCA_963662185.1). Taxonomy (NCBI): domain Eukaryota; kingdom Metazoa; phylum Arthropoda; class Insecta; order Lepidoptera; family Erebidae; genus Eilema; species Eilema griseolum. The sequence goes on along the minus strand of OY759229.1, from coordinate 54,964,329 downwards.
GCGCCAAACGGTGGTAACCGCCAGTCATTTCCGTTTGGTAAAAGAACCTCTGAAATTAAGGTCAAAGCAACCAGCTAGTTTTAGCGCCGGCACCGGGCGAGTTAGCTACGCCACGACCCCCGGCCGCGGCGCCCGGCTATAGTACCTATTCGAACCTAGACAATATATAATGTTGTACTTCAATAAATGGAACAAATATTTCGTGGAGCAGAGAGCATGGCTGGCTACACGAGGCCCGAGGGCGTGCGTCACGAATTCGGGTAACAAAAACATGTTAGTTAGGTGTATCCATTATTTGCGAGCATTTCATGGATCCGATGCAGTACAACGTTATTATAAAATAATTAATTTTACCTAGTTTGAGTTTGATTTGAGTGCAGCTCTAATTAAACTACTAGCAGATATTTGGAAAGAAATATTTCTTTCTACTAGAATTTGACATTTTATTGACAACAATGGTACGTAGTAGTTTCATAGCTTTTTTGTATTTTAACATTCCGTTGTGGTTTGTTGGTCAATGACGCGTGTCGCGGCGTGACTAAAGATGACGAGACGTCCACAACATCATTAGGTATATTCATTACTATGCATTACGCCCCAAGCTACAATGTGTCATTGGACCTAGTGTTCCTACCAAACACAATGTTACCGAGTGAAGAGAACACAAGGTACATGTGAATGGGTGGTTGAATATATTTTTAGTTTCTCAATCGAGAATCTTAATCTCAGAACGAGTGTTGAGTCTGGATGAAATTACATAGATAGATTGCCGAAATAGCACTTATACAGGAACCCAGGAAAAGGTTTCTGTGGGTTGCGGGAAGACTTCAGTATTTCACACGGTTGGAGCCGTGGCTATATACTGTAACAGGTGGACGACAGGCAACAGGTAGTCAAGTCAAAGTCTTTATTTGCGTGTGACAGTAACCCCCGAAAGCCGAGTTATAGGTATCATTAGACAAAAATCTATTAATTCAACCATTTGCGTTTATCATTTTATAAAAGTAGTGAAACAAAATGAGATAAAGCTTAAAACGTGAAAATGTTTGACGCAGACATATAGAACGTTGTAGCTGAGAGAGAAGCACGGGAAGATATATTTCCGTTTCAGCCTCCAGTGATCCAATTTGTGTAGCGAGGACAAAGGCAATTCAGTGCGCAGGACGAATGACCGGAGCCTGCCTGGGTTCAGCCCGGAGCTACGTCCGAGAGCGACCTCGCTATCTGGGCGGGACCGACATCCGCGCACCTACGTACCGTATTGACTATTTGTTTCAGATCGAAGCATGTTGCAGAACTGTACGTCCCATTACCTTTCATCTTTCAATAACTTTTATTTACTAAATATTACTGTTGCGACGGAGATATTTCCAAAAATCTATGGTTACATCATGAAGGCCATACATTCTAGTTTGCAACTCGGCGTTTTAGGCTCTGCGTTGATGAATCAGTTAGTCAGCACAAGTCTTTATTTTATGAACAGATAGTAAACATTTTAAGTGGACCTTTCGTTTGTGTGCTAGCCAAACTACACAAGTTGGTTTAATTATTTTTTTGTATATTATGTTTAATAATGGTAAGAGTCGGGAGCCGCAAATGTACAAATATGTGCGGCTCGATTTGTCTATAAATGTTTTCTTGGTTGTCATCTACACTAGCGCTACCTAATCGTAGATTGCGCATAATTTCTCATCTACCAATATGTATCTTATATAATAAGATGTCTCAGCCTTTTACAAAGAGCTTGGCCAGGACCCTCCGCGCGGGATTCTTGGCTTTTTATTTTTTTATATCATTTAGGTGGCAGACAAGCACACGGCCTACTTGATGGGAAGCGGTTACCGTGGCCTATGAACTTGTGCAACACCAGGGGCGTTACACTCGCATTGCCGACCCTGATGAAACCTAATGCCTGTCTTGAAGAGCCCCATATTGCAGGCGCTTGGGAAACCTATGCAATAGGTTCCTTCAATGGCTCATGTTCATGATATAAAGACAAGACATGCAGGGTTGAGTGTAGCCCCATGCGCTGTTAGGTGCCTACGTACCGACATACTGCATAATGCAGTAAACATGATAATTATGTTTCGTTCATATTTTGAATTAGGACTATGATGGTCCGCGCGGCGCTAACTAAGCCTCTCTCTCATGGGAGACACGCCCACCTTGGGAAAATACCGGTCGCAGCGAGAGCGGCCCTGTGTAGAAGGCTGCTCGGAGGATTTCCAAGTGTCCCTCTAACTAGCAGAGGCACAGTGGAGAGGTGGCAAGGGGCGGGCTGTTTGCCGAGCGTAGACGTGGGGGTTATAGGTGCGGCCGTCTTGTCATCCCTTTATCCCCACCGGTGGAGTGGGTTCGATGGGACACCGAGGTGGCTATCCCAAGGTCGGCCGTGATGCGAGGGATATGTTTTAAGCAACCTTACACCTCGTCATGAGTCGGACATAACCACCCCACATGATGAGATGATTGACAATGATCGTGCATTAAAAATTTCGCAAGCTGCGCGCAGCTATTATTAAATTATATGAATTCAGTAATTAAGAATCGCCAAAATTGTGTTCGATACTGAACACAGCAGAGGTTAGCGCGCAGCTGATACTTACAAGTTTATTTTGACCTAAGACTGACTGCCTGACCTATCAACGCACAGCATAGCCACAGAATACACACGATGGGAAAATGAGAACTTACTTGCAAACTACCCAACGGATTTTAATACAGTTTTACGTACTAATATGTAAAGTTTGATCTAGTTTTGTTTTTATTTGTTCAAACAGGATAGATTATTATTGATTGCCGAATACTGCCGATGGAGCAGAGAGAGATGATGTTACTAGCTTGTAGGTTAGGCTTAAGTATCGGAATTTTGAATAATGGATCTCCCTTTTTTGCAGTTATTATTGTTAATATACGTACATAATAAGTTATAAAAAAACAACTCACGCCTATATCCCTGAAGGGGTAGGCAGAGGTGCTAGCACCCACATTTCGCCAGTTTATATTTACATAGGTCCCAATGTAATGTATATTATAAATATTAGTATGTTAAATACCAATGCGAAACTACTATATATACCCCGGCGGTAGTAGGCAGGCAGTCGAGCGGCGTGCGCACCATATCCGGCTTGTGGCTGGCCTTACGATGAATATGGTATGAGGTACCAGCAGGACTGTCCATGCGCGTACAATAATTATGGTAAACTGTAGCGGGTGTGATAAAAACAAATGGATTGAACCATCACAGCGTAGTGTTGCGCTCAGCGCTAGTTAGTGAATCTCCACAATGTGTCCTATGTAGGTAGGTACCTACTATGTAAGATTTTTTTTAAAAGAATATTAGAAAAAAATACTGATATTCCCCTCTAACACCTCCAGCTCCTGTACCTAATGAAGAAGGGCACAAACAAATTGAAACATATGTTAAAGTAAGTACACTTTCTACAACTTCTTTAAGATGGACGGGATGTTACTTCTCAAACACGCACGAAGGCCACTGTCACTGAAATTGTACAATTCCTAACATAGTTGGTGGTTAAAATCAAAATATTTTTTATCATCGTTGATAGGCCCACTATCTCACTCGCTCAGTGATGGTGTGGTCAACAATGGAACACGCTTGCCCAGAAGCAACCCATTCTCTCGTACGTGCCGGCGTGTTGCCGCACGTCTAGTCGATCGATGGTGGAAAGCGCTGACGGGAATTGAGCGCGCTCACCACATTAAACCCCAAGAAACACAGATTGATTTGAAACGATCGACGATCAAGAAACCTTAAAGGCTCTGTAGTCTTTTGTCGACTTATGCATCGTCGTTAACGAGCTTCTGGGCCCAGGTTTTCAAGCGTTTCCTGATGATATGGCGCTGATTTTTACAGAAATGCGAACAGTACTTCATACATGATCAAAATTGCGTTTGGTAAAGGTTGAGCAACAGTGGTTAATCGGCAATTGGTCGAACTAGAAGCTATCAATATCGCTTCACCTCATTCGTCCACTGCACCGCGCCACTGGGTAGACACACCTAAGTACAAAATACTACGTTATTGCTGATGTCTTAATAAAGCATTATGAGGTACACTTACCCCTTGGCGTTGTGTTCTTTGTACAAGTAGAGTGTGTGCGAGGGCGCGTTGCGCAGCTTCTCGGCGGTGGTGATGACGCGGTTGAGCCCCTGCGCGGTCGCAGACTGCTCGCCCATCGCGTCGATCATCTTGGTCAGGCTCTCCTGCATCGACCTGTCGCGAGAAATAACGTTAAACACGTCTGCTGGAGGCGCTGGCGGAACAACCGCCCTATTACGGGAAATATACGAGAATTGCTGAAGCGCAAAGGGGCAATAACCTAAGCTCGGGACAGACGCAACTCCTTCAACAAAATGAATTATAATCATTTATTTATAAACTTCTAGCTTCGTACAGACTTTTTTTTGGGAAATGTTTTTGGTGCGCGGTTAATAGAGCGGAATCTAAACTGCAGTAGTTCTTGCAACAAGAACAGTTAAGAGATGCTATGTATATGCACGCTGCATTGTCCTGACCGCGGTGACAATTCCTATTATTGAACCGTACGAGTGTTAAATTACTTTGATTCAGTAGGTAGATAGGTAACATTAGAGTTGTACGGCAACGCGCACAGAGCGCAACGTTGCTTTTATCAAGATTATTAGAGAATGACAACCTAGATTTGTGCGCACTCAGGCGTTGCAAATACGCGGCGACGTTCTCTCGGGCGGAGCTCAGAGCTCCTTGAGGTGGCGGTTGGCTAAATAATGATAACAATTACGTTTATAACTTTATTCCTATTAAAGACAATTAAAAATAATTGTAGCTCATTAATATCACTGTATTATTCATTTTGTTTAAACAAATAGTCTTTGGCTAGGATATATATACCGTAATGTTGAACTCGACTTTCAAATTCTAAATCTTCTTTTTTATTTTTTATAAAAACAGTTAGTCATTGTGCTTCGTCTGGTTTTGCTTTCTCTGTTATATATCTATACTAATATTATAAACAGGAAATATTGCTTTGTTTGATTTCAAAATAAACCTTTGAATAAGCGAGAGTCCTGAACTGCTGACAATAACAATTTGTTAGATTTTTTGAAAATCCAAGTGGAAGTGTGTACATGCAGCCAGCTAATAATATATAGCTTTTACAATAACTACACACCATCCTCGCTTCAGGTATAATGCATATTTATAGTGCGTGGACTTACTCAAATGACTTTAATTTTTTTTATCAATGCAGCATCAAATGCTATCTCCTATAACAAAAGATTGACTACACTCCGACATGATTCGTTGAAGCTCAAAGTACTGAAATTGTAGTAGTGAACCAGCTTTCCAACAGGAAAAATACTAAAGCACCATATGTTTAAGAGTTAGGATGTACCGACAGTTCTGAAGGCAGCCGACTATATCCGCACAATATAAACTAAATAAAACAGGTAAGGCTAATGGCGCAATGAATACTTATTGCAGTATCACGCTAATGCAGCTTCCATATTTTGGTTACAGACAAAATATGCTTCTATTAGGTCCAATGTTTCACTATTAGAAGATATTATACCAGAAATTTTCTCCGCTCATACCAAGAATGACAGAGATTCAAAGTAAGTATAAATTCCTTTTATTTTTTTTAAATATACCTACTTCCTGCCCTCAACAAAAAGTTTGACCATCATTGCAGAAATTTCATTCTCTTGCTGAAATGTTTTTGGCAATTTCTATCTTTCCTAGTACTTAAAAAGTAAGAGTACTGCTGGACGTAGAACAAAGAAAACGGAGGGTCTCCTATGAACATTTTGATGCTTTACCCTGTTTCAAAAATACACCCCGTTTAATCTAAAAATGATTCCCATAAATCCCATATAGATAATTTTACCATTAAGTGCCCAATTGACACTACTATATTGAGATATTGACTCAATTTATTTAGTTGGTTCTCCCTTGCTTCATCCATTGCATATTTCAAAACCCTGTGACACGCCTATAAACTATATATTTCATAATTTTTCTCATAATGTACCTATGTGAATGCCCCCAATTTGTAGCTATTTATGATAGTTACTCCCAGTCTATTATACCCAATAAGAATTTTTCAATTTGTATCCGAGATTAGCATTGTCCAACCAGCTCAAGCTAACATAATAAATTACAAGAATCATGTGGGCTCCAATGTAGCATTTATGCCAATTCATGGCGTACTCCGGCGTCCATTAGAGCTCTTGGCTGCATAAAGTTGGTCGCCTCACATTATACACCTGAAATATTGAGGTGTGGCACAATATTGATTGAAGCATCTGGTGTGGGCGTAGTACATCGAAGTACGACTGTATGTATCTACAATCTTCAAAAATGTAAAGATAAAAATGTGTGAGGGTAAATCAATTAACTTACCTCATCGCTCGCACATCCCCGTGAAAGCCTGGAGGGACTAAGGTGTGATTGAGCTTCGTTATCTCAGAATGCAGTATATCGTTCACTGCTATGTTCCAATCCATCTTGTAGGAAAATTAAACTAAGTAATACATGTAAAATTCCGTTATAGAACGGTTAGAAAAGGGAAGTTGCACGGATTGAACCGTGATTAATCTACGGAAATTTATTCTTCTTTTCGACTAAACTTGTCAGAAGTAAAAGGAAGACTGAATTGACTCGCTGCGCTGCGCGAGTCGCGACCAGGCATGGGACACTTCCCTACTTGGACTCAGAACTTGGCGTCGTGAAATTCCAACCAATCAGCTTTTTCTGTAACCAATCAGAGGAAAGTAGTAGTAGTTTTCTCTGATTGGTTACAGAAAAAGTATACTTGCCTAAAGAAAAAAATCGATATCTTTCAACAGGCAAACTTCCTTTCCTCTGATTGGTTAATTGACGTATTTGACATTTCTACTGATTGGTTCATTTTTCTGGACGCCGAGTGGCGATTGGCGAGTTTGTAACGCTGTCATTTAGCTCCTAGACGCCATATTGTATATTTGTTTTGTTTTCGTGTTGGTGAAAATATTGTTAAAATTGAAGATTTCTGTTTTAAATATCTACTGCTTACGTTGAATTGAGTGACTACTCCTCTATAGTGTTGAATACTGCTAGTTTATCCTGTTTTGTGAGAAATTGACTCCTTGTGTTGTGTGAGAAATTGACTCTTTGTGTTTTGTGAGAAATAGACTGTTTATGGCGATACATTGACTCTTATTAAGTTTTTTGAGATATTGACTTTTTTTTGCTCTCAGATGTTGATTCTTTATTTCTTTATGTGAGTGTTTGACCTAGCTATATCAGCTCCGATAGGTTTGTATTCCTAACCGGTTATTACACATTAAATCATCAGCTGTTGTGAATAGAGCATATAATTGTATTTTTACAGCAAATAAATTACATTTTTCACGTTAAAGAAACTAAAAATGCCTTCTAACTATGATTATTCTTAGAATATGTAATAACGTGAATAGTATATAATATATATATTTATTATAGTAGGCCTAATAAAGAAATTATGAATATTCGTTCAGAAATTTTATTTCAGTTTCCTAAATATTTCCAGCGAATAATCGATTCCAATTGTATGAAACCGATTTTTTTAAATCGGAATTAATCGATTATTAAGGAACTATGCAGTTCTTTAAGCCTATTTGGCTAGAGACGGCTAAAAAGGCGTATAGCTACCCCGGTGTAGAGGGAGAACTCTTCTCCCTCCTCGTACCCCGGCGTCGTGAAATATTAAAAAAAAATTGCCGAGCCGAGCTCGGATTTTTTGTTTGAAGTGCGCCCTCTTACTCTTATATACTCTTTGGTCGCGACAGCCACTGTAACGGTGTTGCCAGATAATGACTACGTTTATCGATCGTGTTGTGTTGGCTACAATAATATAAAAGTACAGAATTTGAAGCAAATGTACAGTTTTTGGTAACTAATAATAAAATATTACTTTATTAGAAAAAAGAGTTGTTCCATACAAGACATGGCCGTTGGTATGACAAGACCAACTAGAAAGGTTGAGTCTGAGTGATTTTCCAGGGCGGTGGTAAGCCCAACAAACGTCCACTTATATATAATAGTCCACGTCCTATATAATTTTCGATAGTTATTTGTCATAGTTTCTACCGTGAAAAAATCTCCGAACCGTAGTCAAATAAGATAAAAGCATCAATAGCAGACACTTTAAGGTTAGTTCAAACTTTAATCTATAAAAATTAAATTTAATAATTATAGGATGACCATTATATCCTTTTTTAACTGTTACAGCATTAACTTATGCAGATAAAAATCTTAAAAACTATCATACTTTTACTTAAAATGGAATTAATATATACTTTGTAGTAATCCCCAATAGCAGACACACATTGGCACTAATAGTGGACACTTAAAGGAGACTCAAACTTCCCTCTACATAAATAAATATTACATATTATAGAATGACCGTTACATATTTTTTGAACTCTCGACGCAATATTGTAAGTATTCATTCCCATCCAGTAACACCTGAACGATTAACACTTTTACTGATTGGGAAATAAATTCGCAACGTTTTGCAGATGTTAGTGGATGAAACACTTTTTGTTCCAACGAGTAACACAGCATTGTGTATGTGTATGTTTTGGAAAAGGGGCACACGGCCCACCTGATGGGAAGTGGTTACCATATCATATGGATATAAATATGCAACACCAGAGGCGTTACACTCGTGCTGACGACCCGAAAGAAACCTTCTAATGCCCTTCTTGAAGAACCCATATTGTAGTCGAAAACCACAGCAGGGAGTTCATTCCACGGCTTGAGTGTGCGTGGAATAAAGTTCCTTTCCTTTAAAGTATGAGGATGAACTCCCTGCCCATGGCGAGCAGTACGATGGTAGAATGTAGCTATGGGCATCAAGTCAAAAAAATCATCTGAGCACAAATCATTGTATACGCGGTAAAATATATACATCGAGGCAAAGATGAAGTATCAACAAATGTAATTGTAAGTGAAAGAAATGTCGACGGAACCAGGATTCGCGGGATCTAATTCATCACAATGAAACCAACGAATGGTACGGCAGAGCGGAGGTCTCTTCGAGACCTTCTCTTCTAGCCTAATATATCCGTACTTAGGCGCGCGGTGTTCACGAGATCATTTTGGTTGCGCCCGCGGCGTGCATAAATTGTCATTATCATCATCATCATCATCATAATCATTATCATCGTCTTCATCATCAAAGTTGAGGATAGGAGTGATTAAATAAGTGGGGGAATGGGTGGGAGAGGGACTGGGGGAAGGTCAGGGGAAGACGATGTGGAGGAAGGTCGTGCAAAGGCAGTTCGGATGTGTTCGACTAGATTTGGCTGTATTCATGCTGTTCATTTTTAAAACTGAGCTAAAAAGATTTGAGATCGTAATTATTATTTTACACGCTAATAATAATGTGTACTCAATTTTTTTGAATTATAATTCATATGTTAACATTGAGGCTGAAATTGGCAGCTAAAGTTGTAGCAGTCAACTTGTTTGAGCACTCTTTATTCATTAATGAAATGCGAATAATTGATTTAGGCATAGTTAGGCTATTATAGTAGTTTCATCTGGTTTCCAGGAATCGAGTTTTAGGGATTCCTTGCCACTACGCAGGAAATACTATCTATTACATTCGATTTTTATTACACACTATTTTCAGCTTTGTTTAATTTGTTTGTCAACTTTGACAACCTATTTTGCCTGTTGATTTTGGCTGCCAATTTTAGCCTCATCGGGCTGGCTGGCGGTTATGTCGGACTCGAACCTACTAAAACCGTACACTGTCTCGGGTCTCGAATGCCAAGGTGTAAGATAGCCTAGTAAAGCATTTTCTTTCCATCCCGGGAATATCCATTTAATCAAATTGTGTTCGGTACCGAGTTTCCCAGGACTGGTATGATCTGGTTCCGAGAAATCTGTATCCACAGAGCTGGGAATTGCAAAGGCTAGCTACATGCCACCATACTAGGGCCCCGTGTAGTATCCTTGGCAGAATTATTGCCTTGTATCTATAGTACCATAGCTGGTTTCATACCCCAGCTTCTGCCTATTGTTCTTTTGTATTATATCATGGTCAAATCTGCCTTTGAGCATGCATTACTTACGTGTTTCTTGAAGGTCAGTTTATCATATTTGACCTCATTCACCACTTCATCTTGAAAATACAATCTTTCCGGTCCACTCCGTCCTATTTTTCTCTTTTTGATGAATAGAACGAGTTTGGTTTGGTCAGGGTTCAGGTTTAGCCCTTTACCCCTACACCATTCCAGTGCTACCGAAGTAGGGGTGGCTCTGTTGAATGCATACTCAACGTCAAAGAAGCATCCCAGTGGGTATTCTCTCTTGTAATGACGACATTAACGTTGCCGTATAAAATAAAAAAAGGAATGATAATAAAATTGCAGATGTTTAAAAATCATACTTTTTTCAAAGTATTAAAGTTAAGTAATTTTTTCCAAGTTGAGGCGAGCGTTAACAAAATTTACTTTATACAATAAAATTTTGAAAATACTGTACATCTACTGTAATTATTAGTCCATTACGTCCTGGTCACATTGCAAGGTACTATGGAATAGGGATATACTTGCTTATACCATAGTGAATGCCAAATAATTAAAATTTAGGTAAAATCTTTATAGGAATAATAATACAGTTGTGTTCGTGTGGGTGGGATAATAGTAAAATTAGCGAACTGACATATATAGAGAGGATGCTGTAGGTATCAAACCGACTCTCTAGCCGAAAAGTATGTAGGTATTATAGGAATGTAGGTATATAGTTAGCACCCCTTATGTACAAAGATGTGCGTATTTTCATTATCTTACCTACCTAGTCTGTTCTTAATAGGACGATTCGCGTGTGTAAGGACAAGTGATGGGACATTATTGATTAAATTGATCTATTTATAGATTTTGGTTGTATACATACATAAACTCACGCCTATATCCCCGAAGGGGTAGGCAGAGGTGCTAGCACCCTCATTTCGCCAGTTTATGTTTAGGTCCCAATGTAACAGGGGGCGAGCCTATTGCCATTAACCGGGCATTTATAAACCTGCGATAAATACACACATAACTTCGAAAAGCATCGAAAAGTCGTTGGTATGTGCCATGGTAAAACCTGGGATCGAACTCGAGACCTCGTCTCAGCAGTTCATTACCCATACTACTAGGCTACCGCGGTTGTTTTTCTTCTTTTGGTTCAATTTAAAAAAAACCATAAATATTTAATCATGTATTTATTGGCACACAACCTTATTGATACCGGCATATTGATATCATTATCCTACTACTCGGAATGATCATCACTAGTGCAATCTTGCAAATTAAAAAGTAATTTTTGATCGCCCATTGCATCTAATTAAGTAAAGTAGGCAATAGCAGCACGGTACGGTGCTGCGGTATTCGGTATTACGTTAATATCGTGTAAAGTGGTAAAATCGAAATATGACTTGGTAAACATGTTCCTAAATTGAACCCTTGACGTTAGTGCACATGTACAAGGAGAACAGTTGTAAAGCGTAGAATTTCGTATTATTTCAATGAAAAACATATGTTGTATAGTGACTGTGTTTGTGATTAAAACTGGTGGTAGAAATTTGGTGGCACAAATTTGTCTCAAGTTTCGACCGGGTACCGTGGGTACCGTGCACTATTGCGAAAAACCCTCCATAGCAATTCAATCTCGGTTGGATTGTGTTCAGAGGTCAGCAAGTGCATAGCCGGGCAGAGGTAGTGGTTGTCGCAGCACTAGTGGGACCAGTGGGTCTTGGCGTAGTCTTGTGGGGATGGTGAGGGGCGATGCACCGAACAGGGAGACCTGTAGAAACGGTGGTGCCGCTGGCCGCCCGCGGTATAGTACAGGGGCCCAGCTGCGGCGGTAATCACCTCTTTTTTCACGCCTTCTCCTACCCGGACTTATGGCAGCGCAATTCAGAGAACCAGGCAACACAGCGTCTCGTCACACTCTCCAAAGCTTGCTGTTTGAGGTGGAGTCCACTAACATCTGTGGGCTCCATGCAAACCTCAAAGCCGTCCACCAACACCTAGAGACGGCGAAACCAGCCATGTTTTTCCTAATGGAGAAACAAATACACCGCCCTGACGACACGACCTACTTTCTCTACCCTGGAGGACCCATCCTTCTCTATCCTTTGGGTACACGTAGACCATGGCCCTACGAGTCAGATCTATGTGTGCCTCTACCGTTCCCATACAGGAGATGCCAAGACAACTCGACTCTTTGAATATCTGAGTCAGGCGGCAGATGATGCGCAGGAGAGATTTTCGAACGCCGAAAAGGTATTTTTGGGGGATTTTAACGCCCACCACGAGATCTGGTTGGGCTCCGCCAAAACAGACCATGCGGGAAGAACCGCCCACGCATTTGCTCTGGCGCACGGCTTGACCCAATTAGTGCACGAGGTCAATAGCACGACGTCAATTGCACTCTCTCTGCTAGACCTTCTGTTGACGAGTAATCCGGACCAGTACATTGTGTCAGTGCGAGCCGCTTTAGGCAACTCCGAACACTGCCTGGTCTGTTCCACGGTGCCGCCCCCACGATCCATGCAGGGGAAGCGGTGTCTCTGGCACTACTCGTCAGCGGACTGGGAAGGACTTCATAAATATTTTGCGTCCATCCCGTGGTTTGAAGGTATGAACCTATCGGATTGTGTTACTGCTGTCACCGGTGAGATCAGTCTGGGTATGAAATACTATATCTCATAAACTGATATCACCAGTGTCAGCGGGGTGCGCCCTTGGTTCGGGCGCGAGTGCGCGGAAGTTGTTGAACAAAAACAATCTGCGTACCGCGCTTGGGTAAGGGCACGCGCCACGCGCAATCCCAATCTGTGCCACTTTAAGGCGGCGTACAACAGAGCCACAAGGGTCTGTAAAAGGGCCTACGTCACAGCGGATGCCCTGCGCATAGCGCGGCTTAGTCAAGAGCTAGTGATGCATTCCACGGGCAGCCGTGGCTACTGGTGACTGGCTAAAGCCGTGCAAGCCAACTTCTGCCAGCCTTCGTTGTCTCCGCTGCGTAACCCTGATGGAACCCTGGCCCATGAGCCGCTAGAGAAGGCAAATCTGCTGGTTAATCTCTTTGCGGCCAACTCCTGAATCGATAATTGTGGTATGTAGCCACAGACACTATCCGACGGTGACTACGCAATGTCTGATATCCAAATCCGTACAGTGCTGCAATCACTCGATGTCCGGAAAGTCAGTGGTCCGGATGGTATTCCAGCGGTGGTTTTACAAAAATGTGCAGCGGAGTTGTCTTCAATGCTTACGCGGCTGTGCCGGCTGTCCTACAGCTCGGGTACAGTGCCACTGCCTTGGAAGGAGGCGAATATACAGCCGATCCCCAAGAAGGGGAATTGCTCAGAGCCAGCCAACTATCGACCCATAGCCGTCACCTCAGTGCTGTTGCATAGAAAGTCTTCAAGCACATAATTAACAAACAGCTCATGCGTCAGCTAGAGGATCACTCCTTAATTAATGACCGGCAATATGGCTTCAGGCCGAAACGGTCAACGGGTGATCTTCTGGCATACGTTACCCATCTTTGGGGTAAGGCTATGGACAAGCACGGCGAGTCACTGGCAATTAGTCTTGAAATCGCCAAAGCTTTCGATAGAGTCTGGCACAAATCTCTTCTTTCCAAGCTACCTTTGGTCTGCCTCCTAGGCTGTGCAACTGGGTTGCGAGTGTGGCTTCTCTGGTGTTACACACGTCCATAGGCCACTGTAACCACTTTCCATCAGGAGGCCCGTGCGCTTGTCTGCCACCTAAGTGGTATAAAAAAAAAGAAGTTTCGCATCGCGCTCGCTCGCATGCATGCGATTTGGTCAGCTCCGTCTCTGTCGCACTGCATTGTAAGACTTCGAAAATGAATTGTCTTGTATGCAACAGAAAAATAGGTTCCGTGGAGCTGCTCAAATAAATATAAATAAATAAATAAAAATATTTTATTGCGTCAAAAACATGGTTTACAGAGATATATATTTAAGTAGGCTTCTAGTATATTACACTATATTTCTGTACGAAAAGTGTTTCCTAAACTAGGCTATTGCCTGTATTTTAGGTAAACAGAGTTCAGTCGTTGACATATTATTTATTATTACTGTTTCTACTTTGTTTTGTTTGCACACAAAATAGTCTTTGTGGTTATTTGTTATTATATAATGTGTGTGTGTGTGTGTGTGTGTGTGTGTGTGTGTGTGTGTGTGTGTGTGTGTGTGTGTGTGTGTGTGTGTGTGTGTGTGTGTGTGTGTGTGTGTGTGTGTGTGTGTGTGTGTGTGTGTGTGTGTGTGTGTGTGTGTGTGTGTGTGTGTGTGTGTGTGTGTGTGTGTGTGTGTGTGTGTGTGTGTGTGTGTGTGTGTGTGTGTGTGTGTTTGATTGTGTTTGTGAGTGGGCGGTGTCGGTTTACGTTTATGAGTATATGTGGTTTGCAGTAGGTACCTTATGATTGGTAAGAGACGAGTTCTTCAGACGAACTATAGTCGAGTTGTTGTAGCCAACTGATGACTTTGTCTCTAGTTTGACTTCTGCTCAAACCAACTATTTTTAATTTTTTATTTAAGTAGTTGTGTAGCTTCGTGCTTAGACTTCGAAACTGCCTTCTTGCGAGAGAAGTTCTACAGATGACCGGAGGGCACACCGATGACAAGCTGCGCTTTTTAGGATCAGGGGGAGGTACATTCTGATGTTTCCTGAGTACAGATTTTAAGACATACAGTTGTCGGACGGTTAGCATTTTACATTCCGCGTACAGACTAGCAGTCGGGTATCTATAAGGTTATAATACATCGGATGCAAGTCTGCATACCATTATACATATGAGAAATATACGGCAGCTGCGTTCAAGGAGATCAGAAGCACTTTCAAGTGTGATTCCTGTACCAACGTGACCCAACGCATACGAACTACGGATGACACTCCCGTACGCTCCCAACGGGCGATGAAAATGGATTACGATAAAGATCAGACTAAAAAAGTAGACATTTCCCTTGAAAACATTGGCCCTAAGGAGCTAACGTATGAAGAATCGGACAAAGTAGTGGGTATAATGGCAAAAGTCAATAAAATGATAATGGAACAATTGGGTGACCTAGAATCAAAAATTGTAAAGGAAATTAAGGAAACAGTAAAGGTTTTGGCGCTGAAAAATAGTACATTAGCACAATAATTAAAGGAGGTGAATAAAAACGCAAGTCGTATGAGCAGGAAATACATATATACATAAAATCACGCCTGTTTCCCATAGGGGTTAGCAGAGATCACGGTTCTCCATTTGCTACGATTCTGACATACTACTCTCGCTTCATCAAAGAATCAAAGAATCAATTTCATTTATTCAATTTAGGCACACAAAGAGCACATATGAATGTCAAAATTTTACAATTAGGTATGTCAAGAAATAATATAAAAATATTAAATAATGTAAAAATAAACGATTGGAAAACGATTCTTTCGCTGGTTCGGTAGGATACTTCTAGATAGATAGTTCTAGACGATACCAGCAAGAAACTCAGCGAACTAAATAAAATAGAACTAGACTAGACTAGACTAGAATTTTTCTTTTTAAAATTTTCTTTGTTTAACAATTTATTTTGTGCGAGCAAGCAAGAGACTTATGTTGACCACGCATTTACATCATTAAGATACTCATCTCCTTTATAGTAACCTTTACTCATTACATTCTTCATGCATGCTCGTCGGTTTAGGGTACTCTTGACCTGCCCCTTTTCTAAAACTTTCCCGATTTGGTATGTGCGCCTAGGTCTTCCACTTCCGACGGTACCATCCACATACATCTGTTTCATTAGTGTTCTTTCATTCATTCTCTCAATATGACCAAACCTGCCAAACCATCTCAACATTTCTCTCTCAATTCTCATCACTACATCTTCTATCACTCCACATCGCTCTCTTATCACACTATTTCTCACTCTATCTCTCAAGGTCAATCCACACATACTTCGCAATGCACGTATTTCCAGGGCGCGCCGTTGTAGCGGCGGTAAGACCCATCATGGGGGAGTGGCTAGTGAGGCAATCATACTTGCGCTAACCTGGTCTCCACACAAAGACAAATATAAGGTTATGTTGGAGCGTACCCAGAATAAGTTCCTTCTATTTTTATATTGTAAACAGTATGGTGTCTACCCGGGCTATCCGTGGTTGTATCCTACGTTGTTCGTTCTGGGTATGACAGGATGTTATAAGCTGGAAGTGAGGAGGGAGGTGTCTATGGCCACCTATTTGTTTAAAGTGTTTCGTGGGCTAATACACAATCCAGCTATCCTACGGGAAGTAGGGCTGTGTGTACCGGAGGAGTACGCGTTGAGGCGGCGGCGCCCCCCGCTGCTGCAAGTATGTCGCGCGCGTATTTCTTTGTGCTTGTTTTCATTCTAGCTGAATGAATTCACAATGGCTAGTTACTGTATTTTATAATATATAATAATAATAATTCATTTATTTTCCAGATAATTAAAATCCATTTTTCGTTAGTAAATATTTAAATCTATGTTAGTATTTATATATTACAAAAGATTGGTGCATTTTATAGACGTGCCTTAATATGTGGCACTCATAGCCCCTGTCCACAAGTACATTGAGCATACTGTTGTCACTGCCGCGCATTCTATACAGCATCGACGTCATTTTTTTTCGCCACAACGCTGCGTAACCATCGGTACGTGCGTGAGCGAACATAGCCGATGCACTACAGAAGCGCGGCAGCCGCAACAGCGCTCTGAAAGCTTTATTGTATTGTATACGTAGGGCCATAAGGGAGCGCTGGGTATAGCTGACCCACATCGCACTCGAGTATAGGGATGTGCAGTACGCCTTAAAAAGCATTACTTTTACACTGTCCGTGCACCGAGCGAACCTGCGGGCCAGCATATTCGCCCTTACTGCGAATGCCCTACGTTCCCGCTCAATATCTGCATCGTCCCTGAGGTCATGAGCAACATAGTGTCCAAGATATTTGAAGGTATCGACCTGACGAAGTGGTACTCCACACATAGTCACCTCCGGTATGATATCCGGACGCTTGGTGCCCACTGCCCCAAAGACCATGAATTCGGACTTTTTGGTGTTGTATACCAGCCCATGTTTGTCCGCATACTTCTCACATATGACAAGTAGCTTTCGTAATGCACTGATAGAGGGGGTCAGCAGCACCATATCGTCTGCATAACTTATATTATTAAAAGAAATTCCATCAATAAAACAGCCTGCACGCGTGCTGCTGAGCTCCTCTATCAGTGCATTTATATAACAATTAAAAAGTTTTGGTGAGGTTAGCCCACCTTGTCGTACCCCACATTCCATGACATATGGTGATGATATATTTACCCCCCATCTGACCACATTACTTTGATGTTGGTACCAGTAGCGAAAAACACTCAACAGTTCCCCAGGGATTCCCGTTTCTTGCAGTTTATCCCATAGGATATCGTAGGATACCATGTCGAATGCTTTAGAAAGGTCAAGGAAAGCCACATATACTGGCATCTTCCTATCAGCATAGTACCTGACGGTATGCTTAAGACAGGCGATTGCGCTCTCAGTCGATAAGCCAGGTCTAAACCCGAACTGGGCATCATGAGGCTTGATGTACTTGTCCAGGTGTGAATTAAGCACACCGTCAAGCACCTTTGCAACTATGGTTGCCAGCGAAATAGGCCTATAGTTCGACCGGTCTGATACGTCTCCCGTCTTATTTTTGACCACTGGCACCACCAGCATACGCGTCATTTCTGAAGGCAGATACGAATGTCCCACACAAAGATTAAAAAACAATGCCAGTACTCTTGGCATGTGATAGCTCGCGTGCTGCAGGTGCTCAATGCTCAGACCATCGTGTCCCGGTGATTTGCCTCTTTTCATATTTCTAAGTATATTTCGTACCTCCTTGGCGGTGATGAGTGTGGATACCCGGTCACGATGTGTCTCAGTATCGAGCATAGTCTTTGCTAGCCCCAGGGATGATTGCACTATAAAATGTTCCTTAAAGGATTCGGCTATCATTTGCGGATCGGTCAAGTCACTGACACCCACAGGAAGGCTATGAGCTATTTTTAATTTATTTGTGGACTTCCAAAAATTTTTGAAGTCTTTGTTCGAATAGTGTGATGCCAGACTATCCATTCATTTTGAGCGAAGGAATCTAGTTTAAATTGATATAATCTGTGAATGTTTTGCTAGTATTAAATAATAAATTTAAATTGTATTTTCATCATTTGATATTAAATTTAGGTCTTTAAACTATCATGGTCACTCACATCAGTATCAAAATAAACGGGATATTTACCATGTTTCATTGTTTTGAGTTTCCGATATTTCGGCTTTGTTGCAAGCATCATGATCACGGAGGAACTGGAGTAGTGGCGGTGAACAGAGAAAAAGTTTTTTTCTAGGAGTAATTATATCGATCTACCCTCTTTCGAGTTCTTTTACTACGCGTATCTGCACTACTATTGGTTTCACTCTCACTACAAACTCGTACCCGATCTCGATCACGTTCACGACATACGATGCTTACTGTGTCCACTCGCGATTTTGTTTTAGGTTGTTCCCGGTTGTTTTTGCAAAGACGGACCACTCAAACTCAAAACAATGAAACATGGTTTATTTTGATACTGATGATATTAAATTGTTGTGAACTTGACATTAAATAAGTAATTTGGACAATTGAATTGAATTACTATTTTGAAATTGTGAGTTGAATTATTATTTTGACATCATTAGCTGAATAATTATGATTTCTGATATGACATGTTCATAAATGATATTTAAAATGGTAATTATACCTATCTGCTTTAATTATTAATATGTTGTGAAATTATTATTTAGTTTTTTAAGCATCATTATGTGGGTTAGTAGGAAAGTGACTTGATCGCAAAATGTCCACTTAACAATCACATAAATGACGACATCGCAAAATGCCAATATCGCCTAAAGTCTTAATTTCAGAATGCCATAATCGCAAAATGTCTACACAGGCAAAATGACTAAACAATATGATTATGATGATGTAAATGACATATTATATTGTAAATGATATTATTATAATTGATACACTGTCGCATTGGGTCTGCTTGTAATGACATTGTATGTATGAAATGAATAAATAAATATATAAATCTAAGGAGATAGATATTATCAAACAAAATGACGTCGTTACGCCACTTATGTTTTTTTTAATATAAATGACTTTTGCGAGGAGGTAGGACACGATGGTATTTCCGTCCAAGACTTGAGTAGTCCGACTGGGGAAGTACCTCCGCTCTACAGAACACCGCGGCCATAATAACCTCATGTCGCGTCCCCGAGTGAGTAGGGTAGCCAGAGCTAACTGGAGAGCTTTGGTGCTGTCAGTGGGAAGACTAAAAGTTTGTCCTGCGTTGTCTTTCACACTGACGGCACCAAAACTCTCTGTAAATATAAATATAAATATTCTACAACATTCTACACAACGCTATCTAGACCCATGGTAAGCATAGTTTAACTAGCTTGTGTTATGGAATCTAGAATACGGATAAACATACTTAAATACTTTTTTTTTGTAAATACATACATATTATACATAGAAACACCCAGACCAATGCAAATACCCATATTCATGCATACAAATATTTGCACTGAGCGGGGATAGAACCCGCGCCTCCTGCGTAGCAGTCGTGTTCACTACCGCCAGGACACAGAGGCTGCCAATCCTGTGCTTTACAGGATTGGCAGCGCGAGTGTGCCTCCCTTTATGCTACACACGGCCATAGGCCACGGTAACCAGTTTCCGTCAGGTGGGCGGTGTGCTTGTAATGCCACCCAACTGGTATAAAAGAAACTTGGTGATTAAAATCTTGGAGCAAAATTTTTCAAATTATTGTATTACGCCGGTAAATTGGTTGAATATCCGAACTAAAAGAAAACCACCCCACTGGGCACTATGGGCACGTGCCCAGGGCCCCGCGATCGAATGGGGCCCCTAGTTCCTGCCAGATTACCAAATGATAACCGATATTTAGGTATTACCGAAAAACATTAATTTTGAAAAATCTGATGATAATGACTTACTACAATACCTACGCTTATTATATTAGCTTTAGTTTGCCGCATGCGGATAGCTATACCTTGTACAACATAGCTTGAACTTTTTGACAGATGGGTCAGTGATGGGAAACAGAAAATATCTATTGGTGTAAAAAATGTGTTGGCTAAATATGTGGCTGTATGTATGTTTTAAACTATTCAAAATAAATAAATTCATTCGTCAATCAATTTAATTGCACTAGACATAAAAACATTGGGTAGGTACCATTGTTTTCAGTTTTTCTATTTAAATTTTACTTCGAAGCAATAAAAACCACTTAAGACTTTCGGAAAATGCTTGAGTCCTTAACAGGTACTCTTATGTTGTGTGTCTATTCTTATGATTATTATCAATTTTTAATATTATTAAAATAAGAAAATATTGTTCGTCGTTGCAAAGTTATATCGATTTCAGATTTGACATCCGTCAAAAAGAAAGATCAAACTAATAAATAAACAGGGTATAAGTACTCCACTCTCTCTCAAAAATGAGTTTTTCCGATATTAGTATATTTAGGTTAATTTAAATACCTATATGTAAGTATAAGAATACAATTAAAAGAAAAATTATTAAATTAAAAAAAGAAGAATTATTTGATGCGGTGTGGTTTATGTCTTTAAGAAACCTATTCGAACGTCATTCGTAATACCAAAGACAAAAAAGGGGAATTCCCGACTCCCGATCGTCGTTTGACTTGACGAACGGGAATTCCCTTCAAGTATTTGTCTGCGATGTTGTGGCGTTTGTTTTGTTTGTAGTTGTTAGTTTGTTATTGACTGTGCTTGAGCTCTGACAAAAAAATAGTATTGTTTGATTAAATCGTCGTTTGTCTGTTTTGTGTTAGCGAATATTTTCGTTATAAAATTAATTAAATACTGAATTATAATATAAAATGTCGAAACGGTCATATCCTAGTGGATCTGAAAAAAGGAAAAAAGCTCTACATCAGAAAGAAGTAATTGAAAAGTTACCAAAATTAACATCATATTTTACTACTACTACTGGAGAAACTTCTGTAAGTAGCAATCAACTCATAAATGTTCCACATGATGACTCAGCTCAATTACAAATTGCGCGAATTTCTAAACCTTCATGTTCCAATTTTGAAAAAGAGATTGAATCAGAAAGCGACTATTCCTACGACGAAAGTGCAACGACTTCAGTAACTTCACTAAAACCGACAACTCCAACTGTGTCAATTGAACAGCAGTTTTCCAACACAGAAGAATTAATATCGCACGATCCCGCCGATTATTTTCACGAAAAGTTTGTTGAAATAAATCGCGAAATTTTAATTCGTAAGGGACCAGTATATTTTCAAAATAAAGATTCTGACTTTTCCGAGGCATCCAGAACCTACAAAGATGGTAATAAATTAGTGACGAGATATTTCAACAAAGCATTATTTATTCGCAAATTAAAGAACAATGAAAGCGTCGAAAGAAAATGGTTGCTGTATTCGCCTTCCAAATGCTCTGTATTTTGTTTTTCATGCTGCTTATTTAACCCAACTGATGTTAATCTTTGCTCTCGGAATGGATGTAATGATTGGAAGCATATTAATCACATAATTTTAACACATGAAAATAGCCCAGCGCATAAGCAATCTATGATGACTTATCTGGCACGAAGTAAAGCGGTTGGTAGAGTAGATATAGAGTTATTATCTCAACATCAAAAGGAAGTGGATTACTGGAGAAACGTACTTAAACGGATTGTAGCTGTTGTAAAATTTTTGGCATCGAGAGGGCTTCCATTTCGCGGCGACAATGAAATCCTAGGATCTCCAAACAATGGAAATTATTT
This sequence comes from Eilema griseolum, assembly GCA_963662185.1. NCBI lineage: Eukaryota > Metazoa > Arthropoda > Insecta > Lepidoptera > Erebidae > Eilema > Eilema griseolum. The sequence goes on along the minus strand of OY759229.1, from coordinate 54,942,416 downwards.
GGGTTGTGTGGAATTATTGAGTGAATTTGATCCATTTCTTGCAGATCACTTAAAAAAATTTGGGAATCCTGGAAAGGGTAACATTTCTTATTTATCAGCAAATATCTGTAATGAGTTTATTGAAGTAATGGGAAAACAGGTTCTAAAAAAAATTATAAATGAAGTTAAATCAGCAAAATATTTTTCCATAAGCGTTGACAGTACGCCCGATCTGTCTCATATTGACCAGCTAACTTTCATCATTCGATACGTAAAAGACTGTGTTCCTGTTGAAAGGTTTTTGAAATTTATACCTATTAAAGAGCATAAATCTAAGTATTTAGCGGAGACCATCTTAAATTTTTTAGAGATACATGATATTCCCATAAAAGATTGCAGAGGACAAAGCTACGACAATGCTTCAAATATGTCGGGAAAGTATAGTGGTCTACAAACAAGAATCAAGGAAAAATGTGAATTTGCCACCTTTATACCATGTGCAGGACATTCACTAAACTTGGTAGGTGTCCATGCTGCTGGGTGTGTACCGGAGGCATCACAGTTTTTTGAAATAGTTCAGAAAGTGTACAACTTTTTTTCGGGCTCTACCCACAGATGGAATATATTAACAGAACATTTAGGTTCAAAAAAAGTTGTTAAGAGTCTTTCACAAACCAGATGGTCAGCCCGAGCTGATGCAGTAAGTGCTTTGCATGGGGGTTATAAAAGAATATTAGAAGTTTTAATCACCATCGCAAACGATACTGAAAAGGCACGAGAAACAAGAGACGAAGCCCTTAGTCTGTCTAGAAAAATGGGAAATCTAGAATTTATTATACTGACGGAAATCTGGAGCACCATATTGGAAAGAATAGACAAAACAAGTAATTATCTTCAGAAAGAAACAATAACACTGGACGTTGCAACCAATTTGTTGACTTCACTTTATGATTTTATTACTAACCTCAGGGATAAATTTGATAACTTCGAATCATCTGCCAAAGAAAATAACCCAGAATCTGACTACAAAGATCTATCTCAAAGAACAAGACGTAGAAGCTCACGGCTGATTTTTTTTGATGGCTCTGCGCCATCAGTCCAATTGAATGGAAAAGAGCGATTCAACGTAGAAACCTTTCTCCCAATAATCGATACCTTGAGTGTTCATCTAAAACAGCGACGAAGTTCATATGAGACCGTCAGTCAACGTTTTAGTTTATTTTTTCACTTAAAAACTCTGAATTCCGAAGAGATACGACAAGGATGCAAAGAATTTTCTCAAATCTATCACGAAGATGTAAATGAAAAAGAGTTAGAAATAGAATGTCAACATTTAAAAGAATACTTAAAAAATGTTCAGAGTGAAAATGAAGCATCTAACAGTGTACAGGAAGTATATAATCTATTAAAGCAAAACAAAATTGAAGACACATTTCCTAACGTAGAAATTGCATTGAGAATATTTTTAAGTATGATGGTAACTAACTGCAGCGGAGAACGCTCGTTCTCCAAATTGAAACGAATAAAAAATGAATTAAGAAGTACAATGCTTCAAGAGAGATTAACTAGTTTGTCGCTGATGTCCATAGAATGTGATATTCTCAATACCATAGATTTTGAAGATGTGATTAACGATTTTGCTCATCTTAAATCTAGAAGGGTACCTTTGCAATCAACATAGAATTAATCTAAGGATTTTATGTTAAGCGAGTTACTTTTGTAGATTATTTTTTATATTTCCTATTTTTTTATAGTTAGTAACTAAATAAAAATAAATTTAGAACCTTGTTTGTCTTTCTTTATCTATTGTAACTAAATAGTGTTTTCTCAAGGTCCTAGGGGCCCCATGATCCTAATGTGCCCAGGGCCTCAAATAGTTTAAAGACGGCCCTGGACGTAGTGTTCTACCAGCTAGGGTCCCCCGACATGACAAGGCTTGCATCAAAATATATGTATTACTAGGTTTTCTGTTAGTTTTTATATTCAACCAATTTTTAGTTAAAGTAAACTTTTAGTTTAAGTTATAGGGCTAACTAACACTTAACTTATTTTTGTTGTTTTTCGTGACGGGGTTTTTTTTATTTCTGTAGCCCGAATCTAACATGTATTAAAGTAAATTCATCGTTATATTTTCAATCATTTATTATATGAAGAAAGTCTTATTTGAGTGATTGACTAAAAAATTGCCGTTTGGAGTAGAATACCCACTCCATCTCTTCCCGTGGGTGTCGCAGAAGGACAGGGCTTTTTTTCCATCGGAAAACAAATATACAGCCCATTACAAAGTGGCTGCTTTACGGCAATAGGCTCGCCCCCTATTAAGTAAGTGGGACAGAAAATCATAGTTAGCAAAATATGGGTGTTAATACACCGCAGCCTACCCCTTCGAGGATTTACAGGCGTGAGTATACGTATGTATGTAGGTATGACTAATAAATCCAAGGTTGAACTACTGAGAACTACCTACAAAACTAGACAGACTTCTTGCGTGATAACAGGGGCTTCGAAATATTTAACTTTTTTGAGAACCTAAACATAATTATTGTATATTAACATTTATCAATGTTCATAAGCTAACAGTTTAAATTGTCCTTCCTTCCTCCCCCAACTCTTTAGAACACACCACCCTACAGTACAACATTACTAAATCAAAGTCATCTTAAAAATAGCTTCACGAAAATTCACAATATTCCAACTTGCCAGCTCTTTACACCGGAACAGCGGAGTATTTGTTGTAAAAGATGCAGGTTACTCTACCCACACACTCACCATTTAGGATCGACAACATCTGGAATGCTAGCCTTATGGTTTTGTACATGGTACGACGCGAGAGTAGGTTGGATTCTGCCGCTTTTTTTGTTGGTAGGTGATGAATGCAAAAGAGGCAGTGAAATTGATATCTCCCAACCCACAAAAGGCGCACCGGACGTGAGAAAGCGTCCTTGCTCTATGTCAATATCTTTGGCCATTCTGCCCTACCCGTCACTGACACGACGTGTTGACATGGGTGTCTATTATACGCAGCCAATTCCTTTCTTAGGGTAAAGAATCTGAAATGCAGTCAATTGACGGATTGAATATATATTAAGAAACTTAGTAGGTAATGTGGATCAAAATCCCGTACAATGCCCAAGGAGATAAACGCCTTAAAACAGAAAATGCCTATGCTGTGTATCTTTTCCATTCTTTGTGGGTGATTAATGTTTCAGAACTTTTCGCGCTGCTGGATTTACAGTCTCTGTATTATCACATAGTGATGTATATGATCTGGCACATTACCGATTGGTCAAGTGCAAGTCGGTCTCGCACACAGAGGGTTCCGTAGGTTTGTTATTCCCGATCATAAGTAGCAGCCGTCGTATCAACGTATTTAATCGTTGTTCTACATAATTTCAACTTCTAAAGTTATCTATTGAAACGCCTCAGGCCAGTAAAGAAAATACTATCTCTGGATAAATTTCACATTATCGGTGCGGTTACCAGAAGGCGGGGGCTGGCATTTTCAACAAAATTTCGTGTTCAATACGTCAAAACGAATTTTACTCAAGTTGGGTAAGACGACGTACCGTCACAAGCTTCAATAACTGCGCCCTTATTTTATTAGATACCCTAGCTAGAGCAATGCTATGTATTTATAGGACTACTCTTTCAGGGTGATGAAATAAAGTACAAAGACATTGGTGCTGGTGGACCAAATCTAATATATTGCAAGAAAAACTTATTTTTAAAAGAACTAGCATCGATATATGGGTAAACAAACAATATATAAGACCTGTCATATATATGTTCTATAGGTATATATTATTTTGTACTGTTTGTTGTCCCTATCTAAATAATAATAATAAAAAAATAAGAGGCCGAGCTATTACGACCGCGGTTGCCCAAATCCTCGAGGTGACGGCACAAAACCGACGCCATATTTGTTCTTTTACCTTATCCTTTAATGGACCTCGGCTTGCGGCACCGATAGGGCAAGGTGGTATTCCCGTCCCAATTAAGCTGTCCGACTGGGTAACTACCTCCACCCTACAGTTAACCTCGTGTTGTGTTCCCGGCGGTGAGTAGGTACGGTAGCCAGAGCTCACCGGAGAGTTTATGTGCTGTCGTGCTATTGTGCTGCTGCAGCGGAAAGACTAGAGGCTTATCCTGATTGTGTCTTCTGCACTGACGGCACAGACACTCTCCGTTTTTAAGAGAGAAATAATGTTTGAGTAAGTCAAATTGCTCGCATCACAGTGATGGCACTCGGACGTTGGCTCTTTCTCCATCCGACGCAGATATTGCCCCTTTAACATTGTAGATTTTCTACAAATAAATTTAAATTACATCCTTGAATTACTCGATTGTTTTGGATGTTTGATAACTTGTTACGAAATTATCTATGGTCGTGCGAGTGAGATTGGACAGTACTTTTATTTCTTCTTTTTTTTTTTAAGCCGCCACAAATACTACAAACCGCGACCAAAAATTGGCAAATTACATTTTATTTCACAACTCCCTCAATATGGGTATCAAATCAAAGAGCTTGACGAGTAGATCAATATAAAAAGTGTAAAATAAAAATTAAATTAAAAATTAAAAAAACAACCCCGTCACAAAAAACAACCCCCAAAACGTAAAAAATAAGTTGCGCCCTATAACTTTGATATACCTAGAAATACATAGTTTGATTCAAGCGTTGTCATTATCGGGAGGACCTTGGCTCTTTCCGATAATATGACGTAGTGCTCGACCAGTTAGGGTCCCCGACATGACAACGCTTGCATCAAAATATGCATAACTAGGTATATCAAAGTTATAGGGCTAACTAACACAACTTATTTTTTACTTTTTGGGGGTTGATTTTTTTGAGGGAGGTTTTTAAATTTGAGGGGTTTTTTTAAGCTTCTAGCTATACTGCGTAGTCGCTGGGTAGATTCTCTTCACCTGTCATTTTCTAGCGAGCCAATTGGACGTATTATCTAGTGACAATCTGACCCGCACTCTTTCTTTTTACAGGGTCTTCGCACTGGGCTTCGCAGACGTGGAGACCCTGGCACGCCGGCACCATCACCAGCCCGGTGTCCACTAGCTAAGTGCATATACCATCTTTGCACAACGGACCGAACAACGCCACGGCAGAATACTTTTTACGAATACCTTAAACCTTCCATAAATTTATGTAACGCACCTATCTTAATCGATTTGTTATCATTTGATAATTATTTTTATTTATCTCATGTCTCCCGCTAGCCAGACTCAGCCAGACATATTCAATTACATTAATATTAATTAGTTTTTACATTATTTCTCTTAAATTAACTTCACCCTAACTACATTAGGTATTGGTGCTTTTATTGTTTCGCTCTATTCACACATTACCACTGTTAGGCGTGATTTACTATTATTGACACTAAATGTTGAGTGAAGCCTGCCAAAATCAACCGTAACCAATTCGTTTGAGCTAGTTCTAAGATTAGCGTACTGACAAATAGATAAACTAACAGACAAAAATCACAACATTTTTTTACTACTATTACGCTTATAATGTCCCCCAATAAAAGCTTTTCTCGTTTCCTTCCCATGTATAGACATCGATCGGCTACCATTTTATCCCACCTTCAAAGCCGCTGTTTCTTTAACACGAATAAATGTCAGTTTAATACGTTTCCAGCATTTCATACTGTCAATATCTTGTGCGTCATGGCTGTTTTCCTTGGATTTTATTTATTTATGCGTATTAACGATTTCATCGTACTGAGCTCGAGCTTCTATTAATAGACCGAAGTGCGCAATTTTCCACGAGTTTCGTGAGCGACCCTGGCCCCGTGGGCCGAGAGGAGCTGCGCGAGGGACGAGGGGCCCGCGGTCCCACCCCTTGACACGTGCCCTTTCGTGTCGTGTTCCAGAAACTTGATGAGATTGCGACATTTTGCTTGCGACTTTCCTATTTTACCGATTGGGGCAAATTTCTTATGAATTGTCTGTGACGCAAAATGTAAGAAATTTCCTCTTTTTTTTTTTTTTTTTTTTACGTGCGCAAAATCCCCACGGATACCTCCCCACCGGAGCCGGTGAAGGAGGTTATGTCGGACTCGAACCGACCAAAACGCACGCCGTCTGTGGGTCGTTTCGGTTGCCGAAGGTGCGGTTGACAGGCATATCCCTCGCACCCCGGCCGACCCAGGGCCATCTCTCACGATCTGGCCCTCCTCTCGGGTGTGGGGACTACAGAGTCCCCAACTCGTCCCCGGAAACGGGGAGGCGCGCCACGCGCGTCACCGCCGCGGCCTGCTTCTGCCAGGGTGACAGGCGGCTTCACCTGTCACCCCCAGGCCGGCGCTCATGGGGGGCGGAGGTCGTTCATCGACCTCCGACGCCCGAGTTGCCTTCGTGCGCGGGCAGCTTGTCTTGCGATCCTTCGTCGCTCCCGCTGCCGCTCCCGCCCCGCCTCCTCCTTCACGAGCATTACTTGCTCGCAGAAGGAGGCGCCGGCCGCCCACGCATCCGCGCAGCGAACCATCGCCGCGAGCAAGGTGGAGAGCGTGAGAACCCTCACTCCCAGGGCCGCCACAAGCTCCCGCCTCGGCGTCTCCCACGCCGGACACTCGGTGAGCGTGTGCGGACCTGAGTCCTCGCTCGCGTCGCAGTGATGGCACTCGGACGTTGGCTCTTTCTGCATCCGACGCAGATACTTTCCGAAGCATCCGTGCTCGGTGATCATCTGCGTCAGACGGTACGAGAGGCTGCCGTGTGGCCTCTCTAGCCACTCCCCCATGATGGGTCTTACCGCCGTTACTACGGCGTGCCCTGCGCTTGGTTGCCCAAGTCGTCTCTCCCATTCCGCCACCATTTCCCTGTGGAGCCGGGATCTCACGGCCCGAATTTCTTCGGGCTCGGGATCGTGACCCCGCTCCCGCGCCGCCCTTCGGAACCGGTATAGCGCCGAAAGGCATCTCGCTTCCAGGATCCATGGTGGGGATCCGGCGAGGAGACTCGCCGCGTTGAAGGATATCGTGCGGTACCCCCTTATGATGCGGCACGCCAACTTCCGCTGCGGACGCTGCAGCAGGAGCATGTGCCGATCACTCAGGGTGTCCGCCCACACGTGACACCCGTACAGGGCCATGGACCGCACGACACCCGCGTAGAGTCTCCTGCAGGAGTCATCCGGGCCCCTCAGGTTGGGCAGTAGCCGCGCCAGAGCGTTGGCTGTGCCCGCCAATTTGGGGCCCAGACTTCGGAAGTGCTTCCCGAAGTCCCACCGGCCGTCGAGCACGAGCCCCAGATATTTCATCTGGGGCTTGATGCCGATGAGAGTGCCTCCCACTGTGAGACTGGAACCTGGTGGTGGCGTGCGCCGAGGTCCATGAAAGAACATGGCCTCGGATTTATGCAAAGCCACCTCAAGGCCCAGCCGCCGGATCCGTTCCACGACTTGAGCAACCGCGGTCGTGGCCCTCAGGATCGCTTCGCGGTGTGTAGCCCCGCTCGCCGTCACTAGCGTGTCGTCCGCATAGCACGTGACGGCGGCGCCGTCCGCAAGCTCACCGCGAAGCACCCAGTCGTATCCAATGTTCCACAGTAGCGGCCCGAGAACCGATCCCTGTGGAACACCGCACGACATCTCACGCCGACCGACGCCGGTCGCACTTGGGTAGATGACGGCTCTCTCCGTCAGGTACGCCCCGACTATGCGGCGGAGGTAGAGAGGCACACCGTGGTACACGAGTGCCTCCCTGATGCAACTCCAGGGCAAGGTGTTGAACGCGTTGGAGATGTCCAAGGACACCGCCAACGTCACCTCACCCCGGGCAACTGCCTCCTCCGCCAAAGTCCTCACGCGCATGATGGCATCCACGGTGGACCGCCACCGGCGGAAGCCATATTGGGCATCCGCCAGGTCCGGCCCCCTACCAGAGAGGTGCTCGACGAGGCGCTTTGCAATAACTCTTTCAAAGAGCTTGCCCACCTCGTCGAGCAACACAATGGGCCGGTAGCCGGACGGTTCGTCCGCCGGGCGACCCTCCTTTCGGATGAGGACCAGTTTCCCCGTCTTCCACATCTTCGGAAACTGGCCCCGCTCCAAGCATGCGCTGAGGAACCCTCTCAGTCGGGGTTCGAGACCGTCTTCTCCCAGAGCTAGGACCCACGCGCGGCCTGGAATGCCGTCGGGTCCCGGGGCGGTGCTCTTCTTGGCTCTAAGCCTTCGCACCGCCAGCTCCAAGAAATTTCCTCTTGTGGGATCTGTAAATAGAAATAAATTAGAACATCGTTAGAGGGCCAACCGATACATTTTTTTTATCCTGTAGGGTTATTTTTCCTGGAGGGTTTCCGTGGCGGGGTTATTGTTGTATTTGGTTATAATTTTTCATTGTTTATTTTATTTTCTTCGACTTCGAGAAGGAAGAAGTTACTCAATCCATCGGAGTTTTTATCCAAAAATGGAACAAAGTCATCTAAGTACCTTTAAAAAATCTAGCTAGCGTTAGTAAGGCGCGTGAGGAAATACAACATAATATAACATAAACTCACGCCTATATTCCCGAAGGGGTAGGTAGACGTGCTAGCACCCACATTTCGCCAGTTTATGTTTAGGTGGCGAGCCTATTGCCATTAACCGGGCACTCATAAACCTGCGATAAATACACACATAACTTCGAAAAGCATCGAAAAGTCAATGGTGTGTGCCATGGTAAAATTTGGGTAAAAGAAAAAATATTACGTCCTTATTATAAATTTATATGAATTACGAATATTATTATTTGGATTAAACTTCTCTGCTTTTTGGAGTGGTAGGTGAGACCATATCACGGGGTTAAATCAAGTGAGTTGGTTCATTAAGAATTGTGGTGGATGTTTGGTTTTTTTTTTTCCCCTTCCCTCGGATACCCCCCACCGGAGCCGGTGGAAGAGGTTATGTCGGACTCGAACCGACCAAAACGCACGCCGCCAGTGGGTCGTTTTTGGTTGCCGAAGATGAGATTGACAGGCATATCCCTCGCACCCCGGCCGACTCAGGGCCATCTTTCACTATCTGGCCCTCTCCTCGGGTGTGGGCACTACGGAGTCCCCAACTCGTCCCTGGGAACGGGGAGGCGCAAGGCGTGCCACCACCGCGGCCTGCTTCTGCCAGGGTGAGAGGTGGCTCCACCAGTCACTCCCATTGCGGGTGGGTGTTTGGGTGGTGGATGTGAGGAATCGCCTAACTATGTAACACGAACGACGACGACGAAATAAAATTACTAAACATAAAACAACTATACATATACACGACCTGCTATTTAGTTAAAAAAAATATAACTAATTCCATCCAAACTAATATACAGTTATCTAAGAGGGAATCAATTCACTTGCTAAGAAACAGAGACAATATTCAGTTAATTCGTCCACGTACTAACTATGGTAAAAAAACGATATTATTCGATGGAGCACAGCTTTATAATAAACTACCAAACAACATTAAAAATATTGATAATTTGAATGTGTATAAGAGTAAACTCAAAAACTGTATTACATGTACAACAAATGTAATCATTTAAAGTAGGCGGAATAGAGGAAAACATTATTGTAAAGGGCAATGTCCAAAACTGGCCTCCCATGGACACGACGTACGCAAATGTAGCTATTGATCAATAATCATGTTTAATTTTTACCGAACTAATAATGATTTCTTGGAGTATCAACAAATATCTTTAAATAATTAGTATTTAATAATAAAATGTTGCCAATTATAATAAAGATCGAAATCGATTTTTATTTAAGACATATGAATATATCGATAAAGAGTAATGTATGGGACACCGGAGTTTGATAAGGAATTGATAGATTGACTACTTGATACTTAAAAAAAGATACATAAACTAAATGATATGAGTACGCGTTGACTGTGACGCTTGCGGTTAAGCCCGCGTGGAAGTCGATTCTACTCAACGATCAAACGTAAGATTCGATGACGAAAACGTAAAAATATATGTAAGTAATTATGTATTATATTCGGTTAATAATGAGCTCATTTATTTATTTATTAGACTTCATGCACAAGTAGGTACCTAAACGGACTTAATGTAGCAAGCATTCTCTATCAGTCAACCAAAATATTTATTTTTATTGTATAGATACGAGAAAGTAGGAAAGAAAGAAAGATTCACAACTCAAAACAATGTGGCGTCGTCTCGTCTTTGATCAAACATTGTTTTTATAATAATGAAACGAAAAGTTTTAACTCGATACAAAAACGAATTTATGTTTAATCGATTGAACTTGTGTTTTTATACTTATGGCAACTCCATGGAAAGAAATTATAAAATGTCATTCGTTTGTCATCTTGAATCGTGAATACCTACATTTTTCAATTTCTTGCGAAAGCCGATTCTGTTTTTAAAGTTAATATTATTGGCGTGTGGTACATACAAACTTAAATAGGTCCCTAGGGTAAAACCACCTGCCCAATTCCAGAATGTTTTAATAACTTATGACTCTGAATAATAAAGAAATGATGAATACAACTAATCTTTTAACGAAAATTGACGAAATACTATGGTCAATAAATAATATAAATGAAGAATTCTGATACAACCATATGATGTTATTTTATTTCTTACTAGTATGACCTACCAAACCCGTATCATATTTGCCCTATTATTATCTGTCCATACCAGGCCAAGTGCTCATACAAGTTGGACAATGTCCTTTCAAAATTATTGTAAATCTCATTTTAAGTGAACTTTATGTTTTTATGAGAAATAAATGTCTTTAAACCTAAACCTATGGAACATGTATCTATAACAACTGATGTCTGTTATGATATTTCTACTCACACACACACACACACACACACACACACACACACACACACGCATAGCATGCTTAATATATTTTAAACGATAGCAAAATTTGAACCAAAAGCGATTATTCTGTAATTTATTTTTTGAGCACAACATACTTATTGTGTACTTTTTACGGCTCCAAATACCCGTAGCAACAGGGACCAACGACGGCTTAACACTCTCCGAGGCACATTTGTGCTTACAAATATTTGCACTGAGCGGGGATCGAACCCGCGCCTACTGCGTACCGGCCACGTCTCTTCGCCTTTGACATAACCTCTCTCATCGGCACCGGCAAAGGAGGAGGATTCATGGGGATTTTTTACGTGTTATAAAATATTTATGTGTTACATTCATTTTATTGGCTGTGGTTATGTGCCTTGTGGTTTCCGGCAGAGTAGAATTAGGGCCACCCCATCTCTTCCCTTGCGGTGTCGTACAAGGCTACTAAGGGATAGGGCTGTTTAACGTCAGGCAGATATATGTGTACAGCCCAGACTCAGCCTCAGATACGTGGCTCGAATCAACAATAATGCTCGGAATACGGCAATAGGCTCACCCCGTATTACGTTGGACCGAATACAATTATCGGTAAAATGTCGGTGTTAATTCACCTCTGCCTAACCCTCCATGGAGGATAAAGGCGTGATTATATGTGGTGTACTAGTGGGAATATAGTACTTAGCATATATTTTGTCTTTGGGTCATGATTGGATCACATCACAACATGTACACTATAATATGCACAGATGTTTTTGGAGTCTTTTGAGGACACCATGACATACCTACATACGGCAGCAGAGGAGCTCAAACCCACCAATCATATTAAAGAGTCTCTTCATAAATGTAACTTTGTGAGGCCTTGATTCAGACATACCCCATCAAATCATTACTGACGCAGGATGGCAGGATGATGACCACGTCGTAGGTACGTTTTCAAACACTTGAACAGTTTTTCTAGAACTGTGAACGTACCCTGTATCAGTAATGAGAAGTCGCTGTCCTATCCTATCCATTGTTGCATCTAGTAATCCATATCAGGCATCAGAAGATTTCTTCATGGTTGGCAGCGTGAGTGTAACAGCCCTGGTGTTGCATACGTCCATAGGCCACGGTAACCACTTTCCATCAGGTGGACCGTGTGCTTGTTTGCCATTTAAGTGGTATAAAAACATCCCTTTTCTAGGTGTTTCACATGATCATGTTCTAACGTTCTAAAGTTGGAAACACGCGACTGTAATTTCTTATGATGGAGTAACGTAGGTATATAATTTCCTTTTAATTATAATTGCTGATTTTCTTAAATAACTCGATTACTGGACTAACTTTCTAATGTTGGAAACGCACCAATATAACTTCTTCAGTTCTGTGGTTCAACTATATTCTGCATTCATATCTGAACAATAAAAAATATGGTAAAATAAAAAGACGATACTGGCAACATTACTTGTTGCGACAACCACGCCACCGTTTCAAGGGGCTTATTTCGCGGCGCGCAGAGACGACGCGACATCTACCTTTTAAGTTTTTTGTGTTTATTCGAAAAGACGTATACCTAGAGTCTACTCTCCACCTTGAGGTTGGCAGAATCATCGGTATCTATATAACCGATGCAAAGAGCCCTTTAAATAAAATAAGAAGAAGAAGAAAAGACTTATGGAAACGGCAATAAGCTCGCCACCTATTACATTGGGACCTAAACATAAACTGGCGAAATGTGGGTGCTAGCACCTCTGCGTACCCCTTCAGGGATATAGGCGTGAGTTTATGTTATGTAACGCTCCCTTTTGTAGTAGTATGTTGTATAGCCTATAACCTTCGTCGATTAACGGACAATACAACAGAAAAATAATTTTTCACTTCGAACCGGTAGTTCCTGAGATTAGCCTATTCAAACTAATAAACAAACAACCGTTTGGACGGGATACATACGTGGAATCAACAGTTCATAAGATCTAAAGTCAATATGTCAACGCCATGAGATCAGCAGTTTAAAATATCAATGGCTTACTACACCAATAAGTTATGAGTTCAATTGTTCATTAGATCAACAGCTCGTTTCATCAACAGTTCACTACATCAATTGTTCATGAGATCAACATTTATTTGGTAAGCAACTTACAAGTCGTTATAGGGAAAAATGATTTAAAATTCGTCATAACAAATGCTGCCATCTGGTTGTCCGATTAGCATCATTCTGCATCTCAGATTAATTACCTAAAGTCTTAGTAATAGATGTGGCCTAAATTAATGTCATATGTTTTTCCTATTCTTTCATTCTTCATATTCTTGAAATAATGACACAAAAAGAGTCAAACATATATTGCCAAAAAATCATGCCGTAACTTGTAGAAACGTCAAATGAAGAAGAAAAATAGTATAAATAGTGACCAAATTGGTGACCACTTACACTACACAGCTGTCAATAAAAAGTTACGCCCAAACGTCATAGCCCTCCATCTTTTACTTTAGTCGTTAATCTAAGATCTGTATACATACAGTAGTCCCTACCTAATCCGTTACAGTGCTGGGAGAAAGTAAACAATTTTTATTGTCCTACGATTATCATTTATTTATGTCCACATGTTAATTAGCTACATTAATAAAAGTACAGATAAAACTTAAATCCTGTAAATGTAAGCAATACTTTTTAAGTAGTCGATAACATCCATTTCATTTTTTTTGACATCGCTACCTTCAGAGCCTCCTCAAAAGTTTTAATTTTTTTACGCGGAGGTGTTCGTGGGATGTTGGCTATTATGCGCTGTATGCTCCTTTCTGTACTTTTTTGTTCATTCATAATTTCTAAAATAAATTTGATTAAATTCCATTTCTTTTGATTTAAAAGTTGGTTCCACCTTCTATGCCAAGCTTCTATTTGGTTTTGTGATCGAGGTATTTCTGCAGTACTGCTCTCAAAAATCGACCAGAGATTAGGAGAAAATAAAGGATTTGTCCTTTTGACTATTAATGACGTGTTTTCCCATGTATATAATACTCATCAAACCATTGCACGAGTTGAAGCATTTCTTCAGGAAACAAATTTTTGATCTTCAACTTTTCAAACGTTTCAGAAATTTCTTCGGCAGGTAAAAACGCTAACGCAAACAACAGCCTTACTTTCAATGCAAAATCACTGTCATTGCCGTATTGAACGGACAAGCCTCGTTTTTGGACTTGTTTCCAAACATTATTAGTGAAGTGGAAGAAACAACCTTTGTGTGTGCTTTGCATGAAAGCCTGTCTGCAGGCATTAATAATTGCGATTTCAAAATCTGATATTATATATGTTGGTGAAAGTTCTTTATCATACCCTTCAGCACATCCTTTCAAAGCTTTAAAAAATTCTTCATAGCAAGCTTCTGTTTTACGACGAAGCAATCCATACACCAGAGGTAGCATACGCCTTGAAGACACGTCATTGCCAACAAAGGCATGTATGGTAAATAGTTGAAGAAATGGAACAGGCGTACATCTGAAAGTACCGTCCATAACCCAATATGTTGCACTCTCCAAGTGCCGTACATTTTGTTTTGTCGTAAATAATATAATACGTCCAATGCCTTCAACTTCTTCGTTAAAGTGTAAAAAGTTGAGGCCATCAATTTTGGACAAACATTCAGGTAGGTTACTTAAACTTGTTACTTTTGAGGAGTTTGCTCTTCTGATTCTATTAACAACTTGTCTCATGGCATTTTTATTGGGTAAAGAAGGCGCACTGGATGTTGGCATATCTTCTAAAACAGACTGAATTATCTGTACGGGGCTATCCATTGTATTTTCAGCCTGTGTTTTCATAGATGCAATGACGTTTAAGCTATTGACAGCATCTGGCTCTGGGCAATGGCTGTGGGTTATATTATTCACCATAGGTTGAACAAACATATTCTCACCTTGACCAACGGTTTTAGCGGATACTAAACATCAGAGTTCTTTCCATTTTGTGCACTTCCAGTACGTAATGTCCTCTCGAGTACTGTTTTTCATGAACAGGTAACCATTAATCACTAATAAATTGTTTCCTTTACGAGATTTTACAAATGTTGCTTTATTCATTTTTTTAAATAATGAGAGGTAACATAAATAAGCACACCACGAATATTGAATGCTTAATAGAAATTCTAAAACTACGTGTCGTATAAAAATATTTTTATTTCTACCCTCAATGCAAAATTATCTAGGTACATTATGTTTATAAATACAAATATGAATACAAATCATTGAAACATTAGTAAGCCCAGCAGTTGTCTCCTTATGACGAATTTTAAATCATTTTCCCTATAACGACTTGTAAGTTGCTTACCAAATAAATGTTGATCTCATGAACAATTGATGTAGTGAACTGTTGATGAAACGAGCTGTAGATCTAATGAACAATTGAACTCATAACTTATTGGTGTAGTAAGCCGTTGACATATTGACTTTAGATTTTATGAACTGTTGATTCCACGTATGTATCCCTTCGCTACCTACCTAAGTACCATGAAGAATTTCTTTCAGTCGTCTTGGGTCCGACACTTCACGGTAGCTTTTTGGAGCAGGTAGGACACGACGGTATTCCCGTCCGAATTGAGCAGTCCGACTGGGGAAGTACCTCCACCTTACAGAATACCACGGCTACTATACCTCGTGTTGTGTTCCCATCGGTGAGTGGGGTAGCCAGAGCTCACTGGAAAGTTTTTGTGCTGTCAGTAGAAGACCAAAGGCTTGTCCTGATTTTGTGTTCTGCACTGAAGGCACAGAAAATCTCTTATTTTACAAGGTCGGCAGCACGATTGTGACTCCACTGGTATTACACACGTTCATAGGTCACGGTAACCACTTTTCATCAGGTGGGCCGTGTGCTTGTCTGCTACCTAAGTTGTTTACAAAAAAAAAGCAAATCCTTTTTTTTCCTGATGGAAAGTGGTTACCATGACCTATGAACATGTGTTGCACCAGGAGAGTCACACCCGTCTCAAAAACTCTCCATTGAGCTCTGGCTACTCTACTCAACGCCGGGAACACAACACGAGGTTATTATGGCCGTGGTATTCTGTAGACTGCAGGTACCTACCCAGACATCCGCTAGGTGGCGCTGTAGCCTGACAGTACCATTTTTATAAGCTCCGTAATAAAAAGTTCGAAAAAAATTATAAACAAGCTATATTGAAATATACAAGTGCGCAAATAAATAGTGAAACCGTTAACGCGTATGGATTGATGTTATTCGAGTGTTGAGTGATCATCTGACAAAGACAAAAACTTTGAATCTGTGCATTACAGTTGGTACAATAATTGGAATTCCTACGATCTATTCCAATATAAACTTTCAGTGTTCATGTGCCTAGAGAATCAGTTGCATACGGTCAGATGAAACGTTAATTAATCATTACAAAGTGATAAGATACATCAAATAAATAAAAGGAAAAAAACGAGTTCTTATTCATTGTGCGGGTGATTACAAACTTCGATTGTTCTTATTGTGCTTCATACATAATAAAATTATATACCTACCCGAAGTCAGCTGCTAAACAGCTGAGTGGGTCTATTGTACGCAGCGACATCTATCTGTTGCACTATTAAATAGGTCATTAACCTTTTTGTAATTGCGAGTTAATGCAATGAACTGCAAGGCGTGTGGCCGGTTCATGAACAAAGATGGCGCTGTCTGTGCCACTTGCTCACATTCGTACCATCTTCTATGTGTGGGTGGCGCGAGGGCAGCTAGACAGCCTAACTGGTCATGCCCGGAATGTCAGAAAAATAAACCGAGAGATAACCGACCGGAAACCCCTGTAAAAAATACCGCAGATACGGGATCACCACCGGGTATGATCGGCAAAGGGATGTCGTCACAATTTTTGGACACCACCACGACTGTTGGCAATGTATCGAGTCCGGCTGATGTAGCACTAGAGATACGATTATTACGAGAACAAATGGCACATATGCAGGAGGAGTTGAAGTTGCTCCGCCTACTGCGCGAGGACATGCAGGAGATTCGGGCAACGCTTAGCGAGAACTCTTCTCGCATTGACTCATTGGAGGATAGGGTGGGCATCCTTGAAGTGAAAATTGAGAAGGGGACGGATACACCGGGGCGCCTGGAAAATGTAGTGGAGGAGCTTAAGGCAGAGTTAAATGAGCGGGATCAGCTATTATTGGCCAATGATTTAGAGATATCAAATCTGCCAGAGAGCAATGGCGAGAACCCTGTGCATATTGTCACATTAATAGCCACTAAGATGGGGATGACCTTGGATGAGCGAGACATCGTGTGCGCTGAAAGAGTAGGTCCAAGGATCTTGGGCGGCGGTGGCAGCAGGAATGTGTCGTCCGGTCGCCCCCGCCCCCGCCCCCTTGTGGTACGGCTGGCGCGCAGATCGGTACGAGACGACCTGCTAAAGAATATGCGTGTTCGGCGCGGAGCAAATACTGCGGACTTCGGCCTCGGAGTGACTCCCGGCCCATTCTACTTGAACGAGCGTCTGACCAAATTTAATCGGCAACTACTATTCCGGGTACGCGAGGTGCGTAAGAGGTTGCAGTGGAAATTCGTCTGGACCAGGAATGGGCGTATTCTAGTCAAGCAAGATGAAGGAAAGCCCACGTTCACTATACGAAATGAAGTAGAAATGGGGCGGGTTTTTGGCGTGGGCTCTGTTTGACTCTTCGGATCTCAGGTGCATCCATATAATTAGTTTTTTAATATATATTCCATGGAGCGAAGGGAGAGGTAACGTATGCCCTTGCTGTTACACATCACTTGAAAGACAGTGTTTAATGGTCATAAGCTACATTCAACGGGAAATAAACGAATCTATGAAGTTAGCCACACTAAGTCTATACAGATATAACAATGTACGTCTATGTTGCACGCATTTAAGCTTGTTATTATATAGTGTAAACAAACTATTAACGAGTTATGTTGGGCCGAATGTACCTGTAGGCTCGGAGTGTCGGTGTGGAATGTGTGTATCGATGAGTCATCGTCGACGACCGAGCTATTCTTTCCTTGTCTATATTACCTTATTCTGTGTTGATATTTATTTGCAACTTCCAGTGGCAACTGTTATCTGTGTAATTATTCGTGTGTATAATATTCTTTGGTCTGTTTTATATGAGTGTGTTTCAATATGCAATAATGTGTACATAAATTATGGGTATATGTATAAACATCAAAATCGCAATGGCTAATAAATTTTTCAGAGTCGGACTGTTCAACCCGGGTTCTTTGGGTACGAACCATACAGATATATTAGCAGCGATAGACCGTCATCAGGTGGACTTATTGGCTATAAATGAGACGTGGCTTAGGCAGGGGGAAGAGGGGCGTGCGCCGTTCGTGCCGGGTTACCGGTTGCGACATACTCCTCGCCCCGTTGGGATAGCGGATCGCGGAGGGGGGGTTGGTTTTTACTACAGAAATGGCCTACAGATAAAAGTTTGTGTCCACCCTGTGCACCCGACAGTCGAACAGATGTGGGTTAAAGTCAAGGTGAATCATAATAAAATCATAGTGGGAACGGGCTACAATCCACCCACTGGTAATGTACGACATTTTCTAGATGCATTGACGGATTCCATAGGTTCATTTTCGGACTATGACTATATGGTGGTACTGGGTGACTTCAATATCGACCTGTTTAAGCAAACAGAGACAAAAGTTGTTCAATTTAACACATTTTTGCACTGCACGGGGTTGACCCAGTATGTAAAGGACGCAACACATTTTACTGATCACAGCCAGACGCTAATTGATATCGTTTGCACAAATGCGAGGGTACGTGGTACGATTGTGGATTCCGTGGGCAAAGTGAACGGACATGCTTTTATAGAATGTGAACTTTTATTTCGTAAACCAAAAATTCCTCCTAAGTTTATTACATATAGACCTATATCAGACATCAATATGGATAGGTTTAAAGAGGACGTTAGTTCATTAAAATGGAATCGGTTGTTGGGCCTGGAGGATGTTGACGATATTGTGCAGGACTGCACGAGGTTAACTAATTACATATTTGATCTACACGCTCCGGTAAAAAACAAAATTGTAAAGGATCGTCCAACCCCTTGGCTTACTAGCAATATTAAGTTTATGATTGGCCTAAGGGATGCAGCATTGAACCGAGCTAGGAATACTAAACGTGAATCTCATTACGCCTATTACAAGGAACTAAAGAAACAAGTGGATCTGGCCGTGAACAGTGAAAAGAAGTGTTTTTATAGGCTTCAAATAGACAATAACATTAAGGACCCTAAGACCTTGTGGAAGAATATAAAAGCTAATATAAATCCCCACAGGTCTATGGAACTTCCCGTGCATCTGAATGACCCTAATGCAATTAATAGTTATTTTCTAAATGTTCCTGGAGATACAAACATCCCCATATCTACACTTACATTCTATGAGTACAACAGGTTTGGTGAGTCGACATTTGGGCTGACACCTGTTGACTCGTCAGTGGTACTCAGGATTGTAATGGAGCTACAGTCAAATGCAGTGGGGAGCGACGGAATGTCGCTGAAAATGATAACCATGTTGCTTCCTGAAACCTTGAATGTGGTTACTACCATTGTAAACAAGTCTATTATATCAACTAAATTCCCTACCAGTTGGAAAACTGCTATAATTAAGCCCATTCCTAAAATAAATAATGTTATTGACACCAAGGATTTGCGTCCAATAAGTATTTTGCCCTGTTTGTCAAAAATATTAGAGAAGGTGGTTGCGTCACAACTTAGAGATTACTTGGAAACGCGAGGTATATTGCCAGATGTACAGTCGGGCTTTAGGAAGGGCCGTGGAACAGCCACAGCAGTTTTGGATGTTACTGATAATATACTAGCGGCTCAAGACCAGGGGAAGGCCACTATTCTAGTGTTATTGGACTTTTCCAGGGCGTTTGATGGTCTGCACGTGTCTCTCTTACTTTCTAAGTTAGCGTTCTATGGATTTGACAGTGATACAATACAGTGGTTTAACTCCTATTTAACTGGTCGGATGCAGTTCGTGGAAACCCGGAGCAGTGACGGATCTTCACTACGATCTTCTGTAGCAACAGTGGATAGGGGTGTGCCGCAGGGGTCAGTTTTGGGACCCTTGTTGTTCATACTATACAGTGCGGACATTGCTCAGGTTATTGAACACTGTCAATTTCATATATACGCAGATGATGTACAAATTTACTTCTCCTTTAAAGCTTCTGAATTCCAGGAAGCCATAAGGAAGGTGAATGAAGATCTGAGCAGTATTCATCAATGGGCCCATAAAAATGCCCTCGTACTGAATGGTAGCAAGACTAAGTTTTTAATATTAGGCTCTAAGGATCAAATCACACGAGTAGGTAATTTAAATCCCTTAATTTACATTGATAACGTCCAAATTGAGCGTGTAAGTGAGGCTAAAAACTTAGGCTTATTAATGGACGATAAACTTAGATTCGAGCGTCATATTGCGGAATGTGTGAGGAACTGTTTTTATAGATTAAAGCTGCTGTATAGAATACGAAGTTACTTAAGTGTCGAACTCCGTGAGAATTTGGTTGATACCTTGGTGCTATCCAAGTTCAATTACATGGACGTGGTCTACGGCCCGCGACTGCTAGCAAAAACGGCCAATTTAATACAGAGGGTGCAAAATGCGTGCGCTCGCTTTTGTTATAATATACCGCCTAGAAGCCATGTGACGCCATATCTGAACAATAACAACAAACTCAAAATGAAGTACAGGAGGGAGTTACACCTAGCAACTGTTCTTTTTGGCATTGTCAAGACAGGAAAACCTTCTTACCTGTACTCTAAACTGAAATGGCTAAATGAAAACAGTAGGTATTTGACAAGAGCATCGCGCATAAACCTACATGTTCCAAAACATGCAACTGCGGCATTTCAGGGAGGTTTCAGATATCGAGCGAGTAAGATATGGAACAATATTCCTCCGCCTCTTAGAAGGCTTGCCGGCGTACATGGTTTCCGAGTTAGGTACAGAAATATCCTGCTCATTGACCAAAAATCAACCTGACTATGTATGTATGTATGTGTGTTTGTATGTGTGAATGTATGTATGTATGTTTGTATGTATGTGTGTGTATGTATATGTATGTATATATATATATATGTATATATATGTGTATATGTGTGTATATATGTATATATATCTATATATATATTGCTTAAGAAAGCGAATGCGGCAGTTGCGTTGTTAACTGGAGGTGCAAGTAATGTTTATCTTGAATTTGTTGTTAGTTAAGTTTATTTTTGTGTTGTATTTGTCTTTTTGATATATATTGTAATTGGATTCGTGTCATATATAAATTTTTACTGTTCAGTATTGTGCACTCGTGTATCCTGTATTCTCGTGTGTGAATGTACGTGAGTAGGTGTGTAATGATCTTTTTATTTATTTATTTGATGGTAATACAGCATGCTACCTAGTTTGGATTGGGCTTCAGTTGAAAACCAGCGCTGCAGATTGTACCTACCCAATCTGTAGCAGTAGCTGAACTGTGGCCTTTTGTACACACACTCCACACTGACATATGAAGGGAAATGAAGTTTCATTGTGAAGGTCATATTACAAAGGTACTTTTATACTAGTGCAGAAACCCGTTGGTGTGCGGGGGTATCTATATTTTATTGTGTGATGTGGTGGGTGTGCGGTGCAGGGGCTTCTCAGCGCGGCCCGGCTCCGCCGCAGTAATGCTTTGTTACATTGCGCCGCAGTAGTATTATAACACGGAAGAAAAAATTAAAAAAAATAAACACGTATGCCCCGCGGGTCGGAACAGACAATACTGTCGCAAGCGTGCGCTGTGTGATGGTGTTTCGCTGTGGCGGGGTGCGGTCGGGTTGTCGCGGGCACGGCATTCCTACCTCATGTACCTAATTCTTTGTATCGTACTGTTTATGTTTTTACTTGTTTTTTTTATGTGCCGATTGTGGATTTTTTTTTTATTTCATGTTTTTTTTTATGTGTTGTGTAAGTGTGTATGTGTGTGTATAATAAACGGATCTTTCTTTCTTTCTTTCTTTCTTTCAGACGGACTGCTCAATTGGGACGGAATTACTGTCGTACTTCCTATGATATCGTCGTGTCCTACCTCCTATGCAGTTGTACCTACCTACCTACATGTTAGATGCTCAGATACCTACTTCCTTTTCTTTTTTCTCATTATCCTGGTATGTCTTCTGTTTTTCCTTCTCCTCTCACCGTGGCTTCATAATATCGGACACACCCGTCCGATAATCTGAAGCTACGACGAGTGCTCAGGTACTGTTGAGTGTAGCGTGTGCTCATAGCCAGCTGCGTATGTACATACAGCAGCTACTTAGTACTAAGTTCATACCTACTTTCTTTCTAAGTTTGATGACTTTAATATTATCATTTGCTTAGGGCTCAGCTACCCCGTGAGCCTCTTTCAGAGAGAATTGGCTTCAAGTTCACGCACGCCTGAGATTATAAAGAGGCAAGAGACAACGCACTAGGCGGTAACCTGTGAGGTGAAGTCACCAGTCCGGCAGGCAGAGGTCGCGGTGAGTGGTCACGAGTTTACTACAGTAGCGTGTGTTACTTTTGATTGTAGAAACTTATCTTGAAGATGTATGAAAACCTATTTAATTTTGTGTTTAATCAGTCACTTCCAAACCCATATAGCGTTCATTGACATCTTAAAGTCGTAGCAGGCTATTGCACCAGAGCACTCTGGATCGTAATGGACGAGCGTTAAGATTTCTCGATTGAATTATAACCTCTCAATGTTCAACTCTGCAGCCTCATTGGATTGCCTTGTTCACGAGCTGTAGGCGCCTTATCCTCAGCTGAAGCTTGTATAAAAACTAGAGGAGGCTAGGTAAACGTTCGATATTATGACAATACGAACCAGAGAATAAAACTGCTGTACACACAGAAAATTATTTATTAAAAAAAATTCACAGATTAGGGCAAAGAAGCGTGGCACAATCAATTAGAATTACAAGGAAATTTAATATAAAATGTACTTAAACTAACTTATAATAACGCCTACCGAGGACAGCGTGGAACTAAACAGCGCACCAAGCACTCTCCGCGTGCTACCAGACGGCAGGCAATCAGTTTGCGGCTAACTCTCAGCTCGGACTGTAATGAGCTCCTGGAGCTAGGTATGCGAAAGTAATCCACGAACTGTTCACCTGTCACGCCTTCGAGTACTGTTACAGTTAGATCCAACTTCTAGTATCAAGTACATCCGCATGCGGAGAGCCGCTGGTTGCAGCTGGATGTGTCGTACATTGGCTTGTAGAACATGTTCCATTGGATATACTCCTCGGCGCAGGCTGCGAGCTCGAGAGGCGGCAGCGCACATCACTACACGCGTCCGACGCATGCCATGCTCAACGTTCATCACTCGTGGTGTTCCCTATTTATCTTTAGTAGTGCGGTGCCTGTCACTCGAGCTCGCAGCCGCGATATAGGTATTTAAACTATCATGGTCACTGACATCAGTATCAGAATAAACGGGATATTTACCATGTTTCACTATTTTGAGCTTCCGATATTTCGGCGCTGTTGCAAGCACCATGATCACGGAGGAACTGGAGTAGTGGCGGTGAACTAAGAAAAAGTTTTTTCTTCTAGGAGTAATTATATCGATCTACCCTCTTTCGAGTTCTTTTACTACGCGTATCTGCACTACTATTGGTTTCACTCTCACTACAAACTCGAACCCGATCTCGATCACGTTCACGACATACGATGCTCACTGTATCCACTCGCGATTTTGTTTTAGCTTGTTCCCGGTTGTTTTTGCAAAGACGGACCACTAGATGCCAGACGTTCGGCAGTTGAAACCCATCCTCACGATTGAAATTTTTATACTTTTTTATTTCAATTGCTTCCCTAACCAGTCTTGGTATATAGTGGCGTTCTGTCGAAAGCATCTGAGGGTTATGTAGTTCGATCCAGTGGTTCGTACCGGACTCCAATAAATGTTGAGCTATTGCAGATTTATGCGGTTCATTGTTTTTGACTGCCCTGATGTGTTCCTTGATTCGGCATGTAACCGTTCTTTTTGTTTGTCCTATATAAGAACTGCCACAGCTACAGTCAATCTTGTACACTCCCGGTCTGTCCAATGGGGAGCCATCTTTGGGTGAGCGCAGGCATTGCGACAGCTTTTTAAAAGGAGTGAAAATAGTTTTGACAGATACCTTCTTCAGGATGTTAGCGATCTTATCTGTCACTCCTTTGATGTAGGGTAAAAAGGCTGGCTGTCTTTCCACCTTATAGTTCCGGGGTTTATTTGTGGTGAGTCTTGGTGGTCTTATCCGTCCATTGTATCCATTCTTTTGTAGAACGCCGCTTATGTGCTTCAATTCTTCCTGTAAATGTTCCTCGTCACATAAACTATATGCGCGGTCAGTAAGCGACGTCACTACCGAATTCAGATGGCGCGGATGATGATGTGAGTCGGCATGCAGGTAGCGGTCAGTGTGAGTGGGTTTCCTGTACACGGAGTGGCTACACGACCCATCCTCACGAACACCGATCCTCACGTCAAGGAAGGCAAGGGTTCTTTCCTTTTCCATTTCGTACGTAAAGCTCATTTTTCCATGGATGTTGTTGAACTGGGCCACGTATTGTTGTACAACAAGCTCAAAATAGTGAAACATGGTAAATATCCCGTTTATTCTGATACTGATCGCAGCCGCGAGTTTGCTCAACTTAGTGCCATTTGAAATTAATATAAAAATGCAGAGACCGCTAATGTCTGTGTTTCAACTGCACTCCTAACAGAGCACGTACACCTTAGATTTATTTCCCATGAAGCTTTATTCACCTTCAACAATTTTAATACCTCGTCATGAAACACACGAAATAAGTAGCACAGCCTTAATGCAAAGACCGCGGAGGTTGAGACCGATATGGTATTTGTTATGTGCTAGACTTTACTGTACGCGGTAGCTCTAGGTCTGCAGTTGGTACACCAGACACGCCGCTAACTTATTCCTTAAACTTAATGTACGTACTTAAGTATAACACAAATACATTTTCAATATACAACAATCACGGATATCGCGACTCCACATAACATTTGAGGTCATGCTCCAATCATGTCGTTCAATAGGTCTGCTATGAAACATCCGCAATCGGATCCTAGTTTCGAGCAAACAGTTCCAGGGAACACATTTATGCCGAAATAGAATCCGAATAGGATTCAGTTCGGCTGAAGTCCCACGGTATGAATACCGAGGTGACTTTAAGATACTTTCATGGTTAAACGCCACTTTTTACGTTCGTGTTTCGTGCGGTTCCGAAGTGTCGGATGTTCCATGGCGGCCCCTCACAATACATTGTTTTCTTACAGTTCTGCCAACATAACTATAATACCTTTTGGCTAGTTGTCCGTTATTAAAAAAGAAAAAGAAATTTATAATTTTGTTCATAAACTGCAGAATTACTTTTATTCATTGTAATGTATAACTTAATTTCTTTATTTTTTGTAAATGTTTATTTGAGATCGTGCAAATCTAGTTACATCAGATCGGTAGTTATGTCAAAAGGTATTGTTTATGATACTTTTATATTCAGTAATTATAATGTTACAAATAGGAATGGATTTATTAGTAATTACTTAAAAACAATAGGCATATAGATCAGAATACATAATTGTTGTATAAAGATTATGTTAATGAGATTAGGCCTGCAGCGACAACACACAGGTGTCTAGGTACGCCTACGGCTACCTAACCCAGCAAGTATGCCTAACCGACAAAATATAGCATTGCACAAATTAAAACAACAATAAGACTGAAGTGAATACAGGCGTGGCTGGCCCTGAGCCGGTGGTGGCGGCCGGCGGGCGAGCCCGGGCTCTGCCGGTGGCGGCCGGCGGTGCCAGACCACGGTACGTTAACTGGCTGACTGCTGGACTACATGGCGACAGCGTGCCTGCCCACTTGCCAGTAACCACGACGACAGCTGGCTCCTCGTGGCGAGCCAGTGCGGTGGGCAGAGACCTTATCCGCGCTACTAGAAAGCTTGTAAGCGACATATTACTAATAAACGGGTAAATTAATCTAGTACATTTCGTTCGGGAGCGGCTACTGCGATGATAACGACCCAAAATCAATCTGCAACATGATAGCGCGCAAGCAGTTTACTTCTGCGAATGTTTGATTCACTTCAACCTGTGTATGTACGTGTGTCTGTATGTGAGCCACCAGACATGTTGCCCAAACATGTGGCCAGGCTATTGAACGCTCCTACGGCTGATGCCGGCAAACTTATTCGAGAGGTATATACGATAAAATTAACATTAAACATACTACGGTAAATGTCTAACACTTAGCAGAGCTCTTCAGTGAGGTGCGGCAGTGTGGGACGGCGCGCGATGCCCGGCACCTCGGCGGGAACCTCTCGCGATGTTTGGCCTACCATCGCGAGTCTCGGCACCATCCGCGGCGGAGGACCTCGTCGCTCAGTTCCCGCCGAACAACACCCTCAAGACGTGAGCACGCCGTCCGTTTGTTACTAATCATGGAGTATTATTGGCACAGGTAACCAGAAAAGTAAATACAGGAACTAACTACAACACTTACGCTAACAAATACACTATATAAGTACCTACACGAAACGCCGCCACTGCACGACAGTCCGGTCCACGTCGACAAGTTCAAATAGGCAGGTGTTACACAGCGTCCACAAGTTTAGTGATCTCTCGTCTTCGTCGCGCCACGCGCTGTACGAGTACAAGACTTATTGTACCTAACAGAACTACTGTCTAAATGGAATTAATAAAATTATGGAATTGATAGAATGTCACGTGATTGAAACTGCCAACTATTTCCATTAAATTGTTCCAAGAGTTCTAGTTACTGAGGGAACTGCCGTGCCCCGGGCGGCTTAACGTCTATGAACAGACAATATCACAACACAAATTAAATTTAATCCTTACATTGGCTCAAAACTGTAGGCTCCATGAAAGTCTTTATAATTTTAATAACATACGTATACATCGGACGCGCCATCATCAACACCTAAATCATACTTTTGGTGAAATTTTTTGGTAACGTTTCTAAAATATAAAGCGGTAAAGATAGGTGTATTGTGTATGTGTGTGTGTGGATGGTCGCGCAAGCAGGCGTCGCCGCGTCGGCGCAGGCGAGGCTGGCCTCGGTCGGTTGGCACATTCTAAATACTAATATAAAGTACTATATAGTATATACGTCATCAAAAATACCTTAAATTGTATCTTAACAAATAAAAATAAAAAACTAAGAGAATGGGTTCCAAACATTTGACCCAAAATGTGAAGGATCACATTTTTATAAAAAGATGTGTACAAATATATATATAGTTATATATAATAGGTATATCTAATATAAATACATAGATGTATATGTGAATGTATCGATATTAAAAAAAAATGCCTTGGCAAATATGCGACAAGTCGTTGGAAGCGATCCCGGAACTAAAGTGTGGATATTTCGCTTAACCTTATATATGATTATTTCACTTTACTTCGACACCACATCATAATGAATATAGGGACAAAGTAACATGCGTCCGACGATAAAATAGGATTGGATACATTGTTAAGAAATTAGACTACCGCTAACACTTACATAGACATCACTATAACGAACGTACACTTAACTACGATACATCTAAGTACATTAAAGTTATGTAGGCATGTGTGTGCGGACACATACACACACCTCAGTGGGGCAAGGGTCACTGGAGCAAGAGAGAACCGTGGGCATGACCACGGACGTTCTCCAATAAAAGCAACGAGCGAAACTTCCAAAACCAAATTATTATTGCTCAACGTAAAGAAACGAACAACTGAGAATTAATCAATCAGTGCTGTAACAAGGGAACATTAACCCACAACATAATAACACTCAGATTGTGATATAAGGTAGCCTTCTCAAGAAATATCTGCGCAGGTATGATCATTCTGAATCGAACCACTGCGCACGTACTCCAAACATGAATAGGACTGCTTCGGCAACAAGCTTAACAAAAGAACTAAAAGTTGTAGCATTATTATAATTATTATTTATTGGTAAAAAGCTTGGACCCGGGAGATTGGTCGGAGATAGGTTTGAGCAGGGAAAATTATATGAACCTTGTTTATGATTGGTCTAAAGGAATGATGATTTGAAATGCACAATATGCACAAAGCATATCGGCAGCGGTCGCGCTGCAGCTGCTGGACGCGCTGCACCGCGAGTGACGCGACTATTCGGCATTGCGCCAGAGGATGAACTGTACGGTACAGTATAGACACATATTATTATATTAATAGCGACACACTATCATACTTTACTTGTCTGTCCCAAGAGCATATCCGGTCAGTGCCACTCCGTACGCAACCATTACCAGAACTTCCCAATATGAGCCAACGTTTGCAAATATCAAAACCTTCCACATCGATAGTGTGTCTGTAAGTAGGTAGAATTGTGCTACACGACTACATATGTGTGGGTAATATTGAATATTGTTCGTATACATAAATGACTTAACTATTTGGTGACTATATTTGGTTAATGAGACTACTACCCGTAACACGCGATGGTTTCAGCCTCGACACGAACCCGCAGCACCGCCCAGGATCGAGTACAGGGATGCATTTGTTCCAAATGTTTAAACTCTGTTCTGTTAATGATAGTCAAACAACAGGCCACAACATTGGCGGGTCGAGCCGAGGTCTCGCAGTGCTTTGCTACCAAGAGTACCTGAACTTACTGAGGTACAACATTTGTTCTAACGATAATATTCCTATACCAGAATCTACATAGACACAGTTTAAATACTAATTAATAACTAAACACGTTTATAACATTATCAGTTCTTAGTGCTAAATTTGAGATTGTTCGTTCCAGCGCCAGCGTTCCAGAACTCAACTCTGTAAGCTCATTTCAATCAAGGTTTCACCAGGCGAGGTCCCCACTTTGAGCGTTCACCTCAGAAAGCACCAAATTCCGTATGTTAACTACCGAATAAATATCATAGGACAATGCTAATCACAGTTCAGAGATCGTGACGCGCCGGCACCGGACATGGCTCATACAGGTTCAATCTTACTTCACTACAACAATATGAGTTACTATAAGCTCGTTTGATTCATTACCGAACAATACAGTCAGGACGTCCAGCAGGGAAGAGTCTAATCTTCATAGCAGCTGAATACCTACCTGTTTTGTTGGGCAATTGATCGAGCGCATTAACTCCACTAGGCCCAACTTAGCACATTCAACCAAACCAGAGACGACGATAAGTCTGCTCTGTTGTTTGTGTTTGTTGATAGCTACAGTCGGACACGGAGAGATGGTTCAATACTCGTAAGTTGGTTATTACAGTATACCTAACATTTCGCATACAATTACGATTAATAATGTAACAATGTGGTTATTTGGTGATGAGATGTCTAAACGTGAGCATGTTTACATTGGTACCGGGTTCGACCAATTGGTCTAGGTACACAATCGCGACTCTCCAAAGTTCGTCGCGACACTGTGCGGCGTCAGGGACTGCTGCGGCGACGACAGGAGTAGCAGCGATAGTTGGTGATCTACTCGCGTCCCTGACACCGTTAGGGAAATGCAGACGGCTAGATGAGCACGTCATTTTAGTTTTCATCTCATCAATCGTGTCCAGGTGTCGTTAGAATGGGGGTAATCGACAACACCATGCTTAAGGAGTCACATTGCTGAGCATCTTCGAAGTGGTTGTAAGAGTGTAATTCAAAACGTTCAATAGTAAAATGTATTATTAAATTTCGACAAATTTCAAGGAAAAGAAGATACCATCTAACAAAAAGATGTTTTGATGAACAAGAACATTAGTGTAGAACTTTTCAAATTAGTCAATCGTATCCCCACATTCGAGAAAGTGTTGAAAAATAGATGCAAGATAACTTACATTTACTATTGGCTGCATCCAATCATTGTATCCCAACTAGAAATGAATGGCAATTATCTTAGCAGTCATGGTGCTCAATACGCATGGTGTTGTCGGTGGACGTCAGATTACGGTCGACATGATGCATCTTGTTCATTCTATGTCTTCTTATATACCAACCTAATCAGCATTAACAATGAATAACCTGCACTTAGTCGAAATATGTTTAAAAAAGTAAGCACAAATAACCACTGAGTATAGGTAACACTATTTCAGACAGAGGATACCCAAGACGCATGCGGTGAACGTAACGTGACGCCAATCAATCCGGAGAAGTAGCAAAAGTGTGCATTTAGACAATGTCCTCGTCCACAGTTTCGGCGCTGTCCAGCATGCTGTGCATCGGGTTTTCGATAACATTGACCATGGCATCACTCTGGCGTGTGTTCCGACGACGGAACAGAGAGTCGGAGAGACTGTTGGTCCGCCGAGGCTTATCATTCAGTTGAGATTCAATATCATCAGTGCTGTGTGAGGAGGAAGGATAGTGCTTCACGTCGTTCATCGAGTGATTGGTCTTTTTGTTGGCATCGGGCGTGTCGAATTCGTTAGAGTAGGCGTGCGAGTTGAGCAGCGTGTCGAGTGTGGGCATGCCGGTCTGATCGGCGAAGGACATCGGCCTCTCGAGGCGCCGGCGCACGCGCGAGCGCACGGCCTGCTCGACGCTCTCGTGCGAGCTGCTGGAGGCGACCTGTACGTCTACTCCATCGTTCTTATTTTCTGAAATGGCATAATAAAAAAATGTTCAAGAAGTCGTAGGATACGACAGAAGTTTCAGTTTAAGTTTAGCTATGTGCTGTGTATTCAGTCTGATATATGTGAGCTATCTTTCAGGATTTGGTAGATCTAAAGCAAAGAAGTTCTGTAGTATAACATAGCTTTCACATCCACATGTGTTTCAATGATTGCCAAGGACAACAACTGAACACCTTCCCTAACTGATACGCACTTGTTTTTTATACCACTTAGGTGGCCGGCAAGCACACGGCCCACCTGATGGAAAGTGGTTACCGTGGTCTATGGACGTGGTGTTACACCTCTGTGCCATCAGTGTAGAGGACAAAGCAGGACAAGCCTTTATTCATCCCACTGACAGCACAAAAACACTCCAGTGAGCTCTGGCTACCCCACTCACCGCTGGGAACACAACACGAAGTTATTATAACCGCGGTATTCTGTAGGGCGGAGTAACTTACCCAGTCGGACTGCTCAATTGGTCGGAAATACCGCCGTGTTCTACCTCCTTCAAACTTATATATAACGCTAAAATAGTAACCTATATCGGTACAAATTAAATCATACCGTTTGGGATGGATGTCCTGGGGGATGCACCAGGTTCCTCATCGGTATGTCCCTCTGACAGCGTGTCGAGAGGGCGAGTAGATGGTTGGCTGCTGCAACCGGCTTCGCTGGCCTGAGACGCGCCCTCCGCAGATGTAGAGGGCTGAGGGTCCTACAACGCAAATTTCAGAGTATTGTTACTTAGTAGTTCATTTGAATTAGACAAAGTGGAATTTATAGTTTTGTCTAAATATGCACTAAGCAAATATAACATTAATGCCATCGAGTATGGCGAAACAAAGCTTCATTAAAAGTATCATCATCTTCTAAACGCACCACTTTGTCAGGTTCTTACCCACGCTATCTACATAAGATTTCACGAATAGAAAGTGTGCAATATGAACTCACCTGGTAGATATCTTCAGGTGTTATCTCGGTCGGGATCTGCACATCGTCGCAGTTGCCCACTCCGTCCAAGAAGAACGTTACCATATTGCCCTTGCCCTTGACGTCAATGTTGCCGCGGCACCGCAGCCTGTAGCCGCGCGTGGAGAGGATGTCGTACACCTCCCTGGTCACCTACACAACAGCCACCCCCGTCATATATCCCGTGCCACATGGCTCAGAGCTCACACAACACAGTACATTATTGGGACACGTGAAGTATTAAGTTCCAGTCAACAGTTCTTGGTAAACGCTAATGTTTATCCAGCAGACTGTGATAGGTCAAAATGTGATATATCTCATTAAATCTATAAATAGATTTAATAGATATGTTTCGCTGAAGCGCATTTCATCTCGAATTAAACAAGTGCCTACATTATTGTGGTACCACAATCGCACAGCATCAGCTCACCACGTAGCTCGCCAGCATCGGTTCAGCAATTAACTGTCTCAGGACATCTCACATTGATTACATACATGTTCATATCAGTTGTAAGAAAAGGTACGTGTACTCACTTGTATTTGGTCCAACACTCCGGTGGAGTCCATTCGCGAAGCCACGTTCACGGCGTTGCCCCAGATATCGTACTGCGGCTTGCGAGCACCGATCACGCCCGCCACCACCGGCCCGATGTTGATGCCTGCGTACAATTATAGACCTCGTACCTCACTGAACTTAACGACAAGACTGAATCCACTAGAATATTCGAGAAACATTCGCGTATTTCAAGGAAGCAGTTCGCCTGCGCTTGAGCGATACTTACCGATCCGAATACGGAAGCTGTTGAACGAGTGCTCGTTGACGTACTGCAACTGGTCGCGCAGACGCAGTGCGTAGTCCGCCATAGCAGTCACGTGGCGGAAGCCTTGGAGGTCGCGGGTGCCCACTGTCAGACCTATATATTCACCATAGGATATTATTTATACCTTAATTACGGCTCGTAATAATGTGCTAAAAACGATGGCCGCCTTTTGGCACTAAATATCTCATAATAATAAGTTGATGAATCAAACCTGAAGCGGCCATGTACGTAGCCCCGGTGCTTTTTATCTTCTCGATGTAGCGAAATTGTTCCTCAGCCAGGATCTCGTCGAAATCGGCAATGATCTCATTGAGCAGGCGCAAGCACTCCACCCCTTCGTTGTTTCCTTCGAGTTCCACGTAAAACTCCGAGAAGTTAGGGATGGACGCGAACATTACGCACACCGACTCGCATTGCTCGTGATACAGTTCCTGAAAAGATTTATTTTGAAACAATGACCAGGTGTCTATATAAAGAAGTAGTTATGAAAAAAGAGAAGTCAAGCTTCAGCAATTAACACACACATTTCAGAACAAGAACGTACTGTTGTCCCCAGAATACTTACATCTGCGTTCGTTCGTCGTATACCTGTAGGGGCCCCCAACACTTTACGCCAAGTTATCTACTTGCAGCCTGCAAGTTCACCTGCTTGAACTGGCTTCATTGACGGACGAGTTTCTGGTGCAACGCAAGCTTTCCTCGTGAGAGGGCCCCCTAAAGAACTAAGCCGTATACGTAAGCCAAATCACCACTTACGTCGATGTTCTTGTCGCTATTGAGGAAATGTTGGGCGACGTGCTCCGGTAGAATGTTCGCCAGCAGCTTGCGGTTGTATGCCTCTAGGTGCTCCATTTCTTCTTTTTCCTCTGCGTAAATAAACAAAAAGATTCAAAAACATGTAGTGGACGTGGACAAACTAGCGATACATAGAATCGTAATGTCATTAAAAGCTTGAAACTCTGATCTTTGGTTGAAATAGCACCAATAACCCACCATTCGCTTGCAGTTTCCAAATGAAGTCCAGTCGGTAGGTACTCTCAGTTTGTTGGGAGTGCAACAGTAGCGCCACTGTGGCGCCCAGAGCTATTGCGATGTTTGTCCAGTGCTGATTCCAATCGAGGTTGCATGGGTGCCTGAATAACAACACAGCAGATAATTAGTGGTTATCATTAGCAATGTATATTATTAATAAAATACAACAGATGGCGTGAAATTTTGTGGTTCACGCGCCAGTACATTAAACTCTCGGTATACTGATTCAACAGATGTCACTAGTAACTCTTCGGATGGTCGTAGGTCAATAGCGGACACGTAGATGGCGCCGCACTACTAAACCGGTAGGTACAAGAAATTGTCAAAATTTAATGGGCGCACATTATTTTAATGATTTGTTCTGTACAACACAATAGTGAATCTAAAAGTATAAAGGTATACTAACTGAGGGTCCTGGGCTTCATCGCCGTAGTTGATGTGTTCCAATGTGGTGATGACGGTGTAGATGCCGCAGGTGAAAACCAATATTCCGAGTTTGACCATGGTGATGAGAATTTGGTGCGCGGCGCACAGGCACATCGCCAGGAGCGTCAGTTGCAGGTAGTGCTGTGCATACCACAGATATATTATAGTATCTGAGTGAGTCGAGCTCGCCAGACAAAGCAGCTAATTATTACTTTTCGTTTATTATGATTTACAAATAAGAAACTCACCTCATTCATGTCGTAGAGACAACCATCCGGTTTCTTTTCACCCTTTCCCGTTCCCGTTCCCGTTCCCGTTCCCGATCCCGCTCCCGTTCCCGTTTTCACTTCAGGTTTGCTAGCGTCGAGTACTCCCTGGACCTACATACGAATATAAATACAAGGTCTGCATATTTTGGTTCTTTGACAATAAATGTTCCTATGCATCTAGAAGTATTTTATTATTAGTATTTATTAAATCCAGCAGCTATATGTATGTACAGGGTGTTACAGAAAGGTGTAGTCATATTTAAGGGTCGTTACACATGCCTGATAACCAGTCGATATGCACCGGCCAATGTACAAATAGTAATAAAGTGATGACATCGTTAATCGTCTTACAAAATGGTTAAATTCGTTAAATTTTTCGATATTTAGCAAAAGCGGTCGGTCACAACACTATTGTATTTTGTTCTTTCACGATAACTTCAATTGAGTCCAATAACCTCTGCAAAATCTCTAATCTCAGCTGTGCGCCTGGTAGCCGGCCTACCAAGCGTAGGTACAGTTAGAGATAGGTAACATCAGAGATATTTTGACTACCTATTACTTACCGGGGCGAGTTCTCCTTACAGCGAAACGGTGATGTACCTGATCTGGTACACCCATAGGAACGCACTAATTTATCACTTCACGATCACAACACAAGGTGTTTAAACTATCACTTATGTAGGTCACAAAAACATGAGAGTAGGTACATGTACACATAAATGAAGAGTTTATGACGCCACAGTATGCGTGAAACTCCAAGGCATTCCTACGTTTAAAAAAATATAGCAACGCGCAACGGCTCAATATGACCACCTCGTTGCTCAATGCCGTAACATGCTACCACGTACGCTTCGAAACATATCTGGGGTTACGCTACTGAAAATTTCTGATATCCGGGCTGCCATATTCTCTCTGCTGTTACATTCTGTACTTTACACTTTTTTCTTCAT
Source organism: Eilema griseolum (assembly GCA_963662185.1). Lineage (NCBI taxonomy): Eukaryota > Metazoa > Arthropoda > Insecta > Lepidoptera > Erebidae > Eilema > Eilema griseolum. Next base: position 54,907,496 of record OY759229.1, on the reverse strand, counting down.
GTAACCTCAGAGAAAATAGTTGAGCGGAGTGAGATCCGGGGGCCTCGCCGGGAAAGTGACTCACTTCACCGCCACGCCCAATCCACTGATCAAAACGCATCTTTAAATACGCGCGAACTTCCCCCTTGAAATGAACGGGGTTCACTCCGAGAACCGTTCCAGCTCGCCGGGTACTCGTAGTCGGGTCTGCTTGAAAATGCTCGAGAATACGATCTTCTGAAGCAGTGAGCGCCGTAGGAGGGCTCCACGAAAACTTCCAGTGTGTTGAAGGCGGTTCACCATCTTCCTAAAACACTTCAAAGAGGGAAGCCGCCGACGGTCACCCTCTAGTCTTCCGTCCACAAATCTCTCACTGTACAGCCAACGAGCTTTTCGCAAGCTACCATCAGCTGCGCCAACACAAAGCATCATCTAATATTCGCTATTACTAAAAACCGTCATTTTCACTGCACAACACAACAACAACTAGTCCACAAATAAACATGTAAACAACCTACAGAACAGAAGTCGGCACAAGTACCTACATACGAATGTTGCCAACCATTAATCTATCTAGTTCTAATAATCTAATTTAATACGTAGAATTTTGAAAACTCCACAGACCTTCCTTTTATTTTTAAGGTAAATATGACTAAAAAACCTGCAGTTAATTAATTAATGGTTAAATCAATCCCTTTGTTCAGAACAATATTCTATTTCTACTAAAAAGTAACGAAAGCCGTAGGCAGTTGTACCTGCGCGATCTGACTATCGTTTCTATGTTTTAATACGTCACGTACATCTAGTTGCTCAGAACATCTTATTCAAAGAATATCTACCTAGGTGTCTACTTAATAAAAACAATGATTTTATTTTCTTACATTTTGCTATCTGTTCGCGCTAAAAATCTGAACTTAAAAGTAAAATGCTACTGAAAATCACAAGTTTTAATCATACCGAGAGGAGATAAAGCTAGAGGAAAAGGAGGAAGAGGAGAAAAAAGTTGAGGAATCAGGAAATAATTAATACATAAAATTAACACGATATTTTTCTTTGCGTATGACAAGACCAAAACAAACGAACCGCTTTTCGTCTTCTATCTTTTAAAAAGCATAAACTCGTAAACATACAGTTTAATCTACTAATAAATTTACCACTTTTTCATTTGAAGTCTACGCTGCTTCTACTATTTTTAACATGCCATCTACCGATTTTATAAAATCAGTTATGGCAACACTGATGCCCACTGTTTTACGCACTTTGGCGCCAAATATTATGTCCTTGGCGGCACCGATTGTCCGCATCAAAAGCGCCGCCACGCATCGCGGCCTCATCAAAGGACTCCGCGGCCGAACGTATTACCTATGAAATTAGGGTAGAGGTACTGGTTTACGTCCATTAAAAAATATTTTAATATTTAAATCTGGATTTTTCAACTATGACTTTGTGTTTCTTTAAGTGCGGAAACCCCCTCGCATTGAGTTTGGATTGGACAATTGAATGGGCTATCGCGCTCAAATTTAATCAAAATCAGAGTTGTGTACTTACTCTGAAAAAAATCGCAGTTACTATTCAATCTACTAGCTCGTTGTCTGTTGTTATTTAAGAGACAACTATTTCGACGACGTGATTTTCGCACCGCTAAATAAACTAAATATTTTTTTATACTACTTAGCAACAAGCATACGACATACGACCCACTGACTGAACAATATTGTTATCTATTAAAAAAGAGTATGTAATTCAGTAGGTAATAAATCTGATACTAAGAATGCAGAAAATAATAAAATTTTGACCATGGTCGAGTATTAGTCAGTTCACCCTATTTAGGTATATGAAAAAAAATAACAAATGATTTTTTCTTATCAATTATTTTAGGGTACCGTAGAACTTCTTGTTTCAAAAACTTTGAAGAAACCGCTCTTACATTTTATGTTATCCTGGTATTTGAACATATTTTTGTTCACTTTTCTATGCTTTTTTATGCTTTAAGGAAAGGTTTTGTGAAAGTTTTGTATGAAATAAGAATTGGTACGGAACCATCTCATCTCATCTCATCTCATAAACTCACGCCTATATCCCCGAAGGGGTAGGCAGAGGTGCTAGCACCCACATTTCGCCAGTTCATGTTTAGGTCCCAATGTAATAGGTGGCGAGCCTATTGCCATTAACCGGGCACTTACAAACCTGCGATAAATACACACATAACTTCGAAAAGCATCGAAAAGTCATTGGTGTGTGCCATGGTGAAACCTGGGATCGAACCCGAGACCTCGTCTCAGCAGTCCATTACCCAAACCACTAGGCTACCGCGGCTGTCTAGGCTACCGCGGCTGTACGGAACCAATCATAATAAAGGGCGTGGCGATTTGGAGTGAAAGAGAAGATATTTTAATATTATGAAATATTTTAGGGTACCGCAATGAATGTTACTTTAACGAACTCTTATGAAGGACCTCTTACAGTCTATGTTATCCGGGTACGACATGATATTCCTTAGTAAGTTCTGTGTGCATTTTTGTACACCGTCGTTGTGTATGTTGTTGTGCTCATTAACATGGCACCTGGCTTCCTGGCTTCCAAACAATAACAATCCTCAAACAAAATCCGATAATAAATAACTGCGAAACTCAAACTAAGGCAAACGTGCAACGATCACAGTATTGCGGATGCTGCTTTTTTTATACCACTTAGGTGGCAGCACGGCTCACCTGATGGAAAGTGGTTACCGTGGATTCGCGCTGCCGACTCTGTAATCACAGAGTTTCTGTGCCGTCAGTGAAGAAGACAAAGCAGAACATGCCTTTAGTCTTCTTACTGACAGCACGAATTCTCCAGTGAGCTCTGGCTACCCTACTCACCGCCGGGTACACAACACGAAGTTATTATGGCCGCGGTATTCTGTAGGGCTATGGGACTTCCCCAGTCGGACAACTCAATTGGGCGGGAATACTGCCGTGTCCTATCTCCTGCTGGTCTCGAAAGTGTGCGGGGATGCGAGAGGAAAACAATCCTGTTTTCGAACCTGTTGCCATGTTAATTACGTTTGGAAAAGTACGGTATCCTCATCTTACCCTGGAAAGGAGTGGCTTTCAACCGCCGCCGCGGGATTACCAGGTGCTGTGTTAACAGGTGTCCAGACTTGTCACCCCTGCTCCTGCTCTCGAAAAATCAACCAGCACTTTGAGGCTTTGCGTGCTCTCCACTGTGTCCAATGCTAGTCAGGAACACATGAAGAGTCACCCAGAAACCCTTTACAGGATCATTCCTGTCTCGGCCGGGATTTTGAGAGAGGAGAGAGGTTCTGCCGTTTTCACGCGCAGTTGCGGTGCGGAGGTTCGCAACCAAGCACCTTATGTATCGTGTACCTACCCAACAGCTTGGAATTTTGTACTATTTGACTAATAATTGTAACTTCCCATCAGGTGGGCCGTGTGCTTGTCTGCCACCTAAGTTGTATAAAAACTGACAGTCCATTTCTTTGCACAACATTTCAATTAAATTGAGTACGGAACCAATTGGGCGTCGGAGGTCGATGAACGACCTCCGCCCCCCATGAGCGCCGGCCTGGGGGTGACAGGTGAAGCCGCCTGTCACCCTGGCAGAAGCAGGCCGCGGCGGCGGCGTGCGTGGCGCGCCACCCCGTTTCCGGGGACGAGTTGGGGACTCTGTAGTCCCCACACCCGAGAAGAGGGCCAGATCGTGAGAGATGGCCCTGGGTCGACCGGGGTGCGAGGAATATGCCTGTCAAGCTCACCTTCGGCAACCAAAACGACCCACAGGCGGCGTGCGTTTTAGTCGGTTCGAGTCCGACATAACCTCCTCCACCGGCTCCGGTGGGGAGGTATCCGAGGGGATTTTACGCACGTAAAAAAAAAAAAAAGTACGGAACCAATTTTAATTAGTATAATATTAAGGGGCGTGGCTGGAAATTCGGTAGTCCACGGCTCCTGGTATTGAATGTAGGTTAACCTTTACCTAAAGTAACTTTGAGACAAGTCTCACATTTCGCATGGATGATTTCAGGAACATAAAAATGTTTTATTATTGCTTAAAGTAAATTTTGTTTTAATTTAATACTATTTTAACGAGTTATAAGCTGTTTCAAAGTTTCTTTGCCCGAAATAAAAAAAAAAAAATAGGTTAGCTAGAAAGTAAGTAGGATGATATTGAGACAGGGCCTATCAAATCAGATCGTTTGGTAAACCTACTCGGGTTCAAAGCGTAGAGTTCATTTGTAACAGCGCGCTGCAGCTGCTGCAGCCCTGGTTAGTTTTTTAGTGTTGTGCGTTTGTCGGCAATTTCCACTAGTTTACACATGGTCGATAAAAAAGAAAATTATTTATCTACGTGATACAAAGTAAATCGGTGTTTATACTCCCGCGAAAATTTTATTTATATCACACGTAATGCGTCCCTCGAATATGACTACACCTTTCTGTAACACGTTGTATAAAAAAAAAAGTGAAATGAAAATTTGAATACTTGTAAAACAGTTAGTAGGTCACAAAATAGTAGAAATTATAAGAGTAGAGTGGCTTTATATATAAGCGCAATAGTAAATTTAGATATTTAGAGTTTTATAGACATGGATCCAACACACAAATGGTCTTACAAAATCTTCGAACGTTCACTATGGGACTGTGGTCAACTGATACTTGTATGATGACAGGTGGGGCACTTACCATCACGACCTGAATTTGCAAAATGAACGCGAACACGACGGTGAAGGAGACCAGCTGCGCCAGCGTGCGGTTGTGGTGCACGCGCCGGGACACGCGCCGCAGACGATCGTTGGTGTGCTGCACACAACACATTGTGTCAGACTGGGGACTGAGCAACACTTTTAAATTCCTTAATGGTGTTAGATAAGAGTGCTACCGACCTGGAAGTCAATGCAGAGGACGAGGTAGATCAGCGAGAAGATGATGATACCGCTGAAGATAATAGTCGCAATGCCGATCGGAGTCCTGCACACAAACATTTCGTTTTAACGTAGCTTGGCAACACAAGGCCACTGCAGTCTAGTGATGTACTAGACATACGGGTGCGTTGACACAACATTGGAGAGTTTTTAGGATCAATTTTTCAACGGACATTATTAAAAAATAATAGGCATAAGGCGGTGAAAGGTCCGTTTTTTGTCATCATTTTTCTTTATATTTACATACATATAATCACGGCTTTATCTCACGGTCCCACGTAATAGGGGGTGAGCCTATTGCCGTCTTTCGGGCACTATTTTTGACTCAAGACATGCATCTGAGGCCGAGTCTGGGCTGTATATTATATCTGTCTGATGTTAAACAGCCCTATCCCTAAGTCGCCTTGTACGACACCGCATGCGAAGAGATGGGGTGGTCCAAATTCAAACGCTACCGTGTAACAACGCGGCTCGGTTTACAATCCCAATAGGAAATTATGCAAAAATACACGGCATGATCTCATGTTATTTCAAACAAGGGTCCATAAAAATTACCCCACAATGTATCTTTAAAAAGTTTGTCGCCACCAGTGTCGCCGGGTCACTGATTAATTCAGTATTCAATAGCGGTTTCCAGATTCGAAGCTATAATACCTTCTCCAATTTGAATTTCATCACTGAGCAGGCAGTCATCTGTGTGTGACGCGCTCTTGATACATAGACACATTGTATATACGTACACGGTATACTTATATATGTACATTACATAAATCATTGGTATCTTGAGAAGCAACAAAGTGTGTCTGTGTAGGCCTTTATGCCATATCGTTTGCGTGATCATCTGGAAGTGGTCGGTTCACTGGCTCCGAATGCCGCATTTTACAAACAAAGTAATGATCTTTTATGAACAGACAAAACCGCACTCAATATTTAAATCGGAACCAAAGAAAAAAGACGTTTTCATTACTTGTATGATTATTGAGCACCGAAGTATTCCCTTTCAACGTGCTCGGATTAGGAGAAACCTTAATCTAAAATGTACTGGGAGTATTGAGAAGATTTTGACCCCGAAATATGACTGTAGGCTCTGATGTCCCTGTAGGGCACGGGCGATGTGGTTGTGACTTACAGTGTGAATGCCAAGAGTTGCAGGAAGACGCCGGCGATGAAGACGACCACGGTGCACAAGAAATATATCTTGAGCATGTGATCGCGCTCCGCCGTGTACTGGGGAGCACAATATATTTTGTTGTTAGGATCATCATCGTAGTTATAGCAACTTCCTAGTTGCATTCGTTGACACTGTGGAGCTCCAGGTAAGCGTATTTATCTATAATAGAGTGAACAGCTGTTCCGGTAAAAGCCTGCACCAGAGTTTCGTCTGTTGCTTGGCTGCAGGTGCACCGAATTGCAGGTGTAATTGGAAATCAAACATCCTTGAGGCCTTTTTCACTCAAGCCTAAGCCTATTGTATAATATATATGTACCATAATTCGCCTATATAATATATAGACACAGCACACGTTACGTGTAAGTACGCCAATGTTAATATTGTCTTCAAACTGTAAATGTGTGCGTGTAATGGGATGTAATGATGTCAAACTTTTACCAAAGTAGTAGCTTTTTCGACTCCGCTTTGTAGTGGCCATTACTGTGTCTACATCTACGTACACTAAATAGTCACATCAATAATAGAAAGGAGGCACGTGTGGACATGTTACATGTTATGTTTAAACCCGTGACTATGTATCTCATTGCTAAACCGGCACTGCCGTAAATAAGCATACTTACTCAACGCCAACCAGCGGAGAGCACTAGAGCTATCCTATATAATGTATCATCTATGACCAGAACTACAAGGAGTCAGCCTTACGGTCGAGAGGTCCCGGTTAGAATCCTGAAAAGTACCTTATCGACATGAACCCACTCCTAAAACAAGCAATTTAGCTTAGCTGGAGGGGTCAGTGGGAATATTAGTAATTTCGATTCTAATATTCTAAAAAAAAAAATAATGAGTAGTTTATGGGTTTGTGAGCAGTAAACTAATGTCAATACGACTCCTTTTCATTTGCACATTACTCTTTTCTCCCCTTACTCGTGCGTAGGGAATTTTTAGCTCGTATTGTAATTCCACAATCAGTAAATCAAACAGCTTTCTGATACTGAAACTTCACTAAAAAGCACACTTGAGCGAAGTACCATTTCAGATTCTTAAGTTCTAGATTGCGTGCATAACGATAGTGTGTAGTTTCATATCTTACCTAATGTTGCATATAAGTTCTATGTTTGATAATTTTATCTCAATTCAATAACATTTTGCTGTGTGATGGTCTAAAATTCTACGAATTCACAGTTGAAACAGCAAACACAGTTGAAATGCAACACAGCGCGTTGTCAGGTGCGGGTTAATTGGCACCGAGCACAATGTGTATAACAAGCAAATATTGTAGATTTCTTGTGTCGTCTACAACTGTCCAACGTGTGTTTATAGCCTTATATTGTAGCATTTAATGAACCAGATTGAAGATCTAAGGTATTGTATCCATCAGCAACAGCGCGTCTTCAAAACGGGTATATTTGAAGGTATGTAGGAGTTTTCGTTATTATTGGAAAACTACAATATACTTAGTGAATATAAGAACTTGACTCAAAAATCCAATGTACTTTTCCTGGTGTGCTGATGTAGACGGCGGGCCTGCTCCGAGATGTGTGAATGGGGTTAACCCCGTCAAAGTAAGTTAATATAGATGGTTTTTGTTGCACCATAAAATACATACATATAATTAGGGATAGGCAGAGGTGAATTAACACCCACATTTCACCAATCACTGTATTCGGTCACACGTAATAGGGGACCTATTGCCGTATTCCGGGCACTATTGTTGACTCGAGCCATGCGTCAGAGGCTAAGTCTGGACTGTATATATCTGTCTGATGTTTCCCTTAGTCGCATTGTACGACACCTCATGGGAAGAGATGGGGTGGTCCAAATTCTGCTCTCCCGGGAATCACACCAATTTACATAAATTAATTTCACTATTCCGAATATTTCTGATGAATCCTTGTGGTATAATGCAAGTAGCCATCTAGAGTAAACGGAATTGTAGCGTTGACGACCTATGTAGAACATGTAGTTATAACTGTACCTTCTGTTCAAGTTTGGCGTCGCGGAAGGTGAGGGAGAAAGGCTTGCAGTGCTCGCTTCGCAGGCGGTCGATGGAGCGAGCATCGATCGCCTTCATCAGATACTCGTTCACTTCGTCTTCGGGCTTCTTGTTCTCGGTGGCCGCATCCACGCCGCTCCTGCAACATGACAACATCTTACTGAAAAAGAAAAGATGGGAGGGAGGGAGCATGGTTTGGAACTGCTTCATCAAAAGACGGTCTCATGTTATTTTTAGACTTTCGCGGTGTGAATTCGTAATTATACTAAGTATCGGGACTTCTCGCGAATTATATCTTGGAACTTACTATTTCTGCCGACGTTTCGGATGCGTTGCAGCACCCGTGGTCACGACTTGACAAGTCTTCGAGCGTCGAGATGTATGCGGGGAACATTTTTTGAGCGTCTACCCACCATTACACTGCTGCAACGCATCCGAAATGTCGGCAGAAATAGTAAGTTCCAAGATATAATTCGCGAGAAGTCCCGATACCTAGTATAATTATGAAGACGGTCTCACGATTTGTAATTCAAGAAGTTTGCTGAAGGTATGAGGATGCAATATTGTAGATCCGAGCTACTAAAAGAGGCAGATGTCTTAGTTTGGATCTAATGGTATGCGAGGAGAATACGAAATAACCTAAATGCAGTGCGTCTTAATCTAAAGGAACCTTGGATCTAGTTTTGCACTACACGAAGTTTGAGATTACTATGATTACTGAGAGCTACAAGTTCACAAGCCGGCGTCAATGTTTGAAGAGACATTGATCGCCAAGTTTGGCATTGATGTTCAAACTTGAGAGAGTTTGCACTGCCTGAACTAAATTTACATGTAGGTAGGTATATTGGCAAAATTGAAAGCTTCTCCGGAGACTAGACTAGATTATACAGAATTCATTGTAGGTTACTTAATATCTTATGAGAATCAAAAGGGATTGCAATGTGTGTGAGTGTGTGTGTGTGTGTGTGTGCTGTTACGACTAGAAGTAGATGTATTCTAATACAATATAGCATAAGAAATTAACTTAAACCTATAATTAATTACAATGTAACTTTTAATTTAGTCAATATAACAAAATGTTCTATTCTTTAAGTCTATATTATAGTAGCGTTTTTTTGTATAGCGCCTAGGATCTACAATAACTTACCTAAGATTATTTTAAATGTAAGAAATATCGACAAATTTAAACAAGAAATTAAATCATTTCTATACGAAAAAACTTATTTTAGTGTAAATGAATTCCTAGAAGACAGGACAAAGTAATTTACTGTAATATAATTTATTAGAAGTTAACAGAACGAGATTTAATGTGATTTGAATTGTTTTAATTTGTTTTGTTATGATTTGATTTTTTTTTTTGTGTAATTTGAAATATTCTAATGATAATGGAATGTATGTACTCCTTATGATTTTAATTATATAGTTGAATTTATTTTTTGACATTTACTCATACTAACATTTTTTTTAACTCAATCAATTATTGGCATGAAATAAAGTAGCCTAAGTACATAATTGTTTAATTATTATGTTGCATATTTTATAAGCAATTATATTGTATGCCTTGAGGCGGAGAATGGAGAAACCACATTTTATCACAGCACCACTATGTACCCATTTTCACAATAAAATGATATGATTTGATTTGATTTGATTTGAATATGTATTTTATCACTGTTGTTGGTGGCGCAATTCTCGCCACGTGAGCTAGTGGACTGTATTTTGCGGGGGTGAAGCTAACATGTTTCATATGACACTTTACACAACAAACAAGATAGGTGATCGGGTTGCCGCGGAGGTGGTTTAGGCATTGAATGCAACCCAAGAAATTAGGAGAGGATGCACTAACCTTTATGACGCCACGTGCTGTCGGGGCCGGTGCACCGGTCTTCTCTTCCTGGCTCAGGAGCTGCTGCCCACATCACTAAATCACTTGAGGGACACACGAGAGGCACAATCCGATCGGTAAAGGTCTATGAAAGCGGTTAAAATCCAACAAACATTATTAATTTCTAAGAGTCGCGTGCGCCGCCGCCATTGTTTCTTGCTAGTTCGATGCGAAGGTGAAGATGCGTCTATTTTGACAATTGAGCGGGGCGAAAACTATTGCTATCTCACTTTAAAGGCAGTGCGGGAGGGAGATGGGTATAGGTGGCGTGTGTTGTGTCAAACAATTTTGAGACGATTTGAATTTACTACTATTGAGCGAAAAAATACAAATTCTACTACCGGCGCAACCATTCCCCCCGGCTTGAAGGGTTACCTTCAAAACGAAAAATGCGGAACAAATCTAAAGTCTAATCTAAATCTAGGTTTGGGAAACAACAACTAAATACAAAACTAGGTTTGAACTCGTGCCTACTGCTGGTTAGGCAGAGGGCAGAGGCGAACAACCGGGCGCAGATACGATCCGGTTGCGGTCCCAACCCGTACAACACGAGTCATCCCGCGGGAATCGGGAAAAAACTTCCTCTACTACCCCTAGAGGCCAATGTAAAGGAGGCGCATTCTCAGTCATAAGGACTACCACCGCACCTACAGTAACTGGGTTGGATGGAGCATTCCATTTTTGACGCGACTGCAGCGCGTGCAAATAATCAGTTCTCCAACGATTCCAAAACGATTGGACTAATTTATCTAAAAGAGCGTGACGAGTTAGAAGGTGCATTCTATCGTCACCAACATCTATTGCGGGCAAATATTTTTGCGTACTTAAATCACCGGTCAACTCTATATGACCGCGCGTAGATAAAATTCTCAAAAATCGGCCTACATAAACAACACAACGCAACAGTCTCGACCAAGACGAGACGCGATTAGCCAACAACAAAATAAGGGACTCTTCACGCGGGACCGATACAACAAGCGAGTGCTTCTTCTCCTCGGGTGGTTCGGAAACCGTAGTGGGATTGAATTGACTAACTGGCCACTTATCTAACGCGGCATGAATCCAGGACGGTCCACTAAACCTCAACGGGTGATCCAAAATTTGCGAAGGAAGCAATCCACGAGAGAGACAATCGGCTGGGTTGTCGGTGCCAGCAACGTGAAAGAGATTTTGTGGCGCTAATACAGATTGAATTTTTGCCACTCTATTAGCGACGAATGTGTCCCAACGATGGGGCGAAGAGTGGGCCCAACACAAAGCGACTGTTGAGTCCGAAAAAGCTAAAATTCTACTAATATTAATGCGACACGGAAGTGCTAGTCTTAGCACTGCCATCCAAAACTACGCGGAGTTTAGTAGTAAGCTTATCTTCTCTAATAACTCCGTGGTGCGGGATAATGTACGAAGGCTGGGTCTCGTCAGTGTCCGCAGGCGCAGGTGAGATGTAACCTTTATCTAAATATTCGTTAACAACCTCATCATAGGCTTGCTTCAAATTTGGAGACGCCTGCATCTTTCGTTCTAAACAAAGCAAGCGTTTTTCAGCGGATACACGGGAGTCACCGAGCGAAAAAATATCTCCCTTGAAAGGGAGCGCGACAACATTACGACCCTGCTCATCACGAGTAGTCGTGCGACAATAAATCTCCTCAGCCATCTTGTCATCAGGGCTTAGGATAGGTGGGACATTGACCTCTTCAATTTCCCAAAACTTGCGGATGGTAGACTCCAGTGGCGGCTCGACGGTGCAACAGAACGAAGCAGTCGAGTGACTAAAACTATCTATAGAAGCGGGTGCGGAACCAATTATAACAAAACCAAGAACTGTTTCCAGTGCGTGTGGAGCGGGGTACGTCGGTCCCCCTTGAACCTTACGTGATAACTGGAGGTGCGGGAGAATCGAAGCGCCGATCAATATATCGACGACTCCAGGAACAGCGTAAGTCTCATCTGCTAAAGGCAAGTCTTTAAATTTCGTTAATAAAGACGTGTCAACCGGGACGGTAGGCAACTGTTCAGTTATTTTATCTATAACGAGCGAATCCATGTCAAACCAAATATTATTATTAAAACGAGATCCAAACCTTGTTTTAACGGTGCCATGAACAGCTGACTGTAAACCTCCAAAACCCTTCACCACTGAGCGGGTTGAACGCTTATCAACATTGAAACCAAGACGTTGACAACAATCTTGAGTAATAAAATTACTTTGCGAAGCGCCATCTAATAGCGCTCGAACAATGTGCGGTTTACCTAATGCATCAACAATAATGACGCGAGCAGTCGCGAGAACCACAGTAGTGAGCGCAGCACTAGCGGACAACGAACACAAGGTGACGTCATTCGCAGCGGTCTCCGGGCGGGCCGGAGCGCGCGCGAGCGCGGGCTGCGGCTGTGGCGCAGGCCGCCGTGTGCCACCGCTCGACGAACCAACTGTGCTCACATTGGATGCGGCGTTACTATTTTCAAAATGAAGTAAAGTGTGGTGTCTCGCTTGACATTTGCGACAACTATTGCTACTATTACATAAAACAACGCGGTGTTTAGTACCGAGACAATTAAAACAAAAATTATTAGCGCGAACAAATTTATAACGATCATTAGGCGATAATTTTAGGAAACCCGGACACTTGTACAATTGCGAATGATGAGTATTACACAAAGAGCAAACAGGTGATTGTACATGTGCTGGTGCGGTATTAACATAAGTATGAGTTGACCTCAGTGACCTCGATGACGCATCTATTTTACGTTCGGAACTAACAACTTTCTTCGCGCCTTCATGTTTCGATGAAGAGCGTTGCAATATTTTTATATGCTCGCGAACAAAACTTTCTAAGTCTTCGAACTTAGGAATTCTATTGCCGCGATGATCCGACTCAAATAAACGAATGGTTTCGGAATCTAATTTCTTTAAACCCATATACAAAAATAAGAAGTCGCAGAGGTCATCGATCTTTAGGTTCTTTACGGCGCGAACAGATGATGCGAAAGTATCTAGAAACTTCTCTAAGTTTTGATCGTTACATGCCGTAATAGATTTCAAATCAAACATCTGATCCAAATATGCGTTAGCTACCGATCTTTTATCCTCATACTTAGCTTTCAAAGTATTTAAAATTAAATTATAATTTTCGGCACTAAACGTAATTCCAGCGCAAACGGTTATAGCTTTACCAGTTAATTTTTCAACGAGATAATGCAATTTTTCGTGATCTGTCAACGAAGCGTTCTTATCTATTGTATTCTCAAAACTATCTATAAATAAACACCAATTGCGGATGTTACCATCAAATTCGGGAATTTGAATTGGTGGCAACTTAGGTCGGTCGCGAGTGGGATTGGGTCGGTCAGACGGTTTCTCCAAACTCCTAGCGACGCGTTTGATACGACAATACAAATCGTCAAACGACGACAAGGCCTGATAACTCACTGAGTAATCGGGATTTAAATTTAACTCTAAAACGTTGATGTCATGTACTAAGGATTCGAAATCCGCGCGTAAACTATCCAAGTTTTCTATAGAACACAAGAACGAATCTCTAATAGCCAAATCAGAGGTTTTAAGTGCATTATCACAAATCGATTGTACGCGAGAGTAAATCATTTCTCTTTTAGCGTATAAAAGTTTCAATTGAACTTTACTATCGGTACTACCAACCTTTGGGGGCATTTTTACAACTAAATATCAAACTAAAGTGCGGTAAACAACAAATGAAATGACTTAATTCTAGCGGTACAGTACAGCGACGCGGCGCGAACGATATTCCGTAGGTAGGTAGGTACTTGTAACTGCGAGTGCAAGTTTGAACAAAACGCGAATAACAACAACCAGATCGTACCTACGCGAGCTAGATCGCTGTCTAGGTTCAACTATTATTTCAGGGATTAAGTATTGCGTAATATCTATTCAAATTAAAATACTTTCGTATGAATTTGAATGAAATGCGAGCGAGGTATAACCGCGTACGTACCCACGTAGGTATTAGGTAAATACGATGCGAGCTAGCGGCGAACGGACAACTTAGAAATTGAAACAAATAAAAACAAAAGCCAAATGCGTTAGGTATTACACTGTGCCTATGCACTAGGGTGTCTAGGATACCTAAGATCTAAACCTAAATGCCTAGATGCGGGGTTTTCTACTAAAATAACTAGGTATTTAGGTGCGGTGTGTTTATTCCCAATGGAATAAATGACAAAATGCGAAACTACGACTAAGGATCGATACGATAAGAGAAATGCGAGCGAGGTATAACCGCGTACCTACCCATGTAGGTATTAGGTAAATACGATGCGAAACTAGCGGCGAACGGACAACTCAGAAATTGAAACAAATAAAAACAAAGCCAAATGCGTTAGGTATTACACTGTGCCTATGCACTAGGGTGTCTAGGATACCTAAGATCTAAACCTAAATGCCTAGATGCGGGGTTTTCTACTAAAATAACTAGGTATTTAGGTGCGGTGCGTTTATTCCCTATGGAATAAATAACAAAAGCGAGCTACGACTAAGGATCCGGTACGATAAGGACCAAAAAGAATGGTGGCGCAATTCTCGCCACGTGAGCTAGTGGACTGTATTTTGCGGGGGTGAAGCTAACATGTTTCATATGACACTTTACACAACAAACAAGATAGGTGATCGGGTTGCCGCGGAGGTGGTTTAGGCATTGAATGCAACCCAAGAAATTAGGAGAGGATGCACTAACCTTTATGACGCCACGTGCTGTCGGGGCCGGTGCACCGGTCTTCTCTTCCTGGCTCAGGAGCTGCTGCCCACATCACTAAATCACTTGAGGGACACACGAGAGGCACAATCCGATCGGTAAAGGTCTATGAAAGCGGTTAAAATCCAACAAACATTATTAATTTCTAAGAGTCGCGTGCGCCGCCGCCATTGTTTCTTGCTAGTTCGATGCGAAGGTGAAGATGCGTCTATTTTGACAATTGAGCGGGGCGAAAACTATTGCTATCTCACTTTAAAGGCAGTGCGGGAGGGAGATGGGTATAGGTGGCGTGTGTTGTGTCAAACAATTTTGAGACGATTTGAATTTACTACTATTGAGCGAAAAAATACAAATTCTACTACCGGCGCAACCAGTTGTACTGTTTGAAAAAAGATTCCTCAGTGGCTCTTGTCCGCGGCCGGGTCACCGTATACTGTTCGCGATTTCGTGACTTACAAGAATATTTCCTAATACAAAAAGCCTATGTGCTATTACATATTTATCAAAGTGCCACATTACATTTTGATCAATTCCGTTATTTTTGTCTAAAAGAGTAACAATTATTAGGATTTGTTTGTTAATCTGTTGCATTTTAAACTTTAAATTTAATATTTGTACTTTTTTATATATATTTCTTAAGGCAATCACCAGCAACTGCATATACCCGTATTTTTGTAGATAGGATACGTCAATTGGAATTTACCTCGCCTGATGATAAGCTGAAGGCAAAGTCTCAGAAAAGAGGGTCACCATTACTTATATATACCATGTTACAATGGTGACACTCAGTTTAACGGCCTTATCATATACTTTTTCACGACCCGCTTAAAAGACCCGGAACTGTAGGAAGAAAGAAACACGTGAGCTGGTAATTAATTCCAACCCTAATGGTGCGACAAAGAAAAGAGTTTCCGAACCGCTTGGTTCTTGATCGGATATTCTGCACCGTGTGCGTGTGACATTTAAGCCTTGTTGTCCTGCGTAGGAAAGGGGAGGGCAAAGGAGATAAGTTTACACCCTTACATACAAATTTATATCAAAAGCTATAAGACCTTTGCCCTCTGTGAAGGTAAGGATAGTTATTACATTAGGCGTGTGTATAAGACGACGCGGACGAGCAAGCTCTTATTTAGTACGCACAGAAGTGATCGCATTAATGGAAATCTCCAAGTTACTTGGGAGTTTGTTGCCGTGTTGGACTACCTTCCGGACAACTGAACTGAACTTCATAAGTACCGCGGTGTTGAGTTCAAGAACCAAGTTAATTACTAAGTATTAACTTTGCCTTTAATAATCCGTACATATTAAATGAAGCAGTGAATACTTCATGGATATACATTTTCAATATTCAAAATAACACTTTGATTACGGAGTCTATTGTACCTGGAGTTGTACTGTATACCTGGCTGTCGTTCTTGATATCACATATTAAGACGCGAGTAAATAAATTTAAAAAGAATGGTGTATTTATGGAATTTATGAAGACGAGCGGTGTTAATAATTAAGTAGAATTTCCAACATAAGCCCGTGTACTTAGTTCTGTGCAGCAATGAAATTCACTGTGGCTCATAATTAATTTTTAACACGTACAATATTTCACAATATCCTCGCAGGTATTACAATATTAGATACGCGTCAGTAAAGAGCGTAGTGGCGTCGCGCCCGGTACCGAGCGGCGGCTAACTAGGTAATTATTTTATGTAAATACTCTGCTAATCAAAGGGCTGTCTCTACAGGAGCCTAATTAGGGAGCTCGCAGCACTTTGGCGACCGTTACGGATTCAACAGTTTGATGTAGGTATAATAGACACAATTTGGGGGACACTACCAAAATGGATAGAAATACCTACTTCTAAATTCGTGAATGGTTAATCTTTTTTTTTTTACACCACTTAGGTGGCAGACAAGCACACGGCCCACCTGATGGAAAGTGGTTACCGTGGCCTATGGACGTGTGTAACACCAGAGAAGCCACACTCGCGCTGCCGACCCTGTAAGCACAGAGTTTCTGTGCCGTCAGTGTAGAGGACAAAGCAGGACAAGCGTTTAGTCATCCCACTGACAGCACAAATTCTCCAGTGGAAGACAACTGGTTTTTGCTGCTTGCTTTTTTTTGTACCACCTGGTTGTCAGACAAGTACACGGCCCACCTGATGGAAAGTGGTTACCGTGGCCTATGGACGTGTGCAATACCAAGGGAGTCGCACTCGCGCTACCAACCCCGTAAGCACAAGAGTTTCTCTATCGTCAGTGTAAAAGACAAAGCAGGACATGCTTTTAGTCTTCCCACAGACAGTGCAGAAACTCTCCATTGAGCTCTGGCTATCCTACTTACTGTCGGGAACTCAACACAAGGTTATTATGGCCGCGGTATTCCGTAGGGTGGAGGTACTTCCCCGATCGGACTGCTCAATTGGACCGAAATACCCTCGTGTCCTACCTCCAGTTAGATACTGCTTTATGTTTGCTTCAAAGCTTTGTAGTATAGAGATGGTGTTAGTACTTACTTGGACGTGTGCTTGCCGTGCTGTGAGCCGTGGCCCATCACACGCATTTCCTTCGAGATATTGCCGTTTAGAGAGAACGAGTGCTGAGGTTTCTTATCCTGGAAAATTGACAATTTTGTAGACGTTTTGATAAATACAGTGTTGGTAAGAGGCAGTATGTATGACCCACATTGTAAATAGATGGGTAGCTGTAGAAGAGAATCATGTATGACTGAAGGTACAAGCTTTAACTGTGACCGGGACTGGTGTTCGGATAAAGTGGTCAGTGAAACAAATGCCAAGTGTTGGTGGCGAGAAGTACTGACCACACGGCTGGTGTCGTCGGGCACGATCAGATAGGTGTCGATATTGTGGTCCTTCAGGTAGGTGTTGCGCTGGCCGCCGTTGCCCGGCTCAACTCGGTAGTCATCGCCCAGGCACTGCAGCGTCTCCTTGGTGATGTGGACACGCCTTGAGGAGACACGAAACTACATTAGACACAAGTTCTGGAAGTGCACCAAAGAGGACTGATCGTTCAGTTTCTGTTTCTGAAACTGTAAATTTTGATTTGTTTCTGGGATTTATTCCATATCTGTGTATGATTGTAAGGTTTTACTTCTTAGACTTTGAACAGTATTAGTAGGCTTTTATCTATGGTAGTTCTCCGTGATGAGACTGGAAATGTGCGTGTTAGATGAACCCTATTATGTGAGACCGTAAAATACGGTAGATGGGAAGCAAGTACAATATGCTTCGGCCTGCGTCCTTAAGGATGTACAGGCAAGAGTTTAGAAAGAAATAAAAGAAGATATTAAAGTAGTTCAGCATATTCTATACGAAATAAATACTTTTTCAGCTTCAGTTTACGCAGTAGAAACCGAATTTGCTATATATTACATCGTAATGTTTGCGAAATGCTGTCCAACCCAGCTGGATCCTTCTATGACCTAGAGAGGAGACCGCGAGAAGGGAGACAGAAGGTAGGTCATTCTCTAGCCAGACGGACGGATGACCTAAAAAAGGTGCTTGGGACAGACAGGATGCGGAAGGCAGAGTATCGGATAAAATGGCGCACATTGAGAGAGGCCTATGTCCATTAGTGGACTGCGGTGGGCTAATGATTGATTGATTGATTGATTGACATCGTAATCATTATACTAAAAAAATACAATCAAGTGAACAGATTAGCGTTTGAGCAGATAGCCCAAATTCTCACGTGTTGAGTGCACCCTGACCTTACACGCTATTACTGCGACAAGAAATTACTGCCAAGTGCTTGGAACCAACATTGGGATCAACATCAAGTTTAATATAAAACAGTGTTAACAGTAACTCACCCAGCAACGCCACCACTCTCCATGTAGTTGGCAAGCGTAACATCGTTGGACCACACATCGAACTGCCACTTGCGCAGCCCGAGCACCACGCAGTGCACGCGGCCGGTGTGGATGCCCACGCGCATGTTAACGTTCACGGCCATCACTTCACGCACCAAGCTGTAGGGAGAACGGCAATGTACCTTCCAATAATCACATAACAAGGTAGGTACAGCTAGCTATATCATCCCCAGAGCGATGGGCCAGTTACCTCTAAAGATTGCCCGGAGTCCGGGATCTGCTTATTGGTTTTGATTGGTATGTTAGCTTTTCCGGGAGTGACTGCCATTTGACATACCTACCCTAAGAGGCACCGACTAGAAGGTGAGATTGACTGGGCCACGAGGATGATAGCAGAGCCCTCTATACCTTGCGCGGTAAATGTTGGCTATCCTGTACTAGCTCTGAAAAAGAATACTAAAAGACTTACGCAATAGCATCAATCATATCGAGTCCCATCTCTACGCAGCACTTAGCGTGGTCGTCGCGCGCCTCGGGTAGGCCCGACACGCAGTAGTAGCAGTCGCCCAGGAGTTTGATGCGAAGGCAGTGGTGTTCCGCAGCCAGACGGTCGAATCTGCACAGAAACAGCTCACTGAGTTTCTGAGAAAAACTTCTCAGCACTTGCTAAGCTCCTAGTAGGCCTAGTTGAGCCGGCTCGAGATTTCTAGTAATTTCTTAGAAAACCTAAAGCCAATGATCACATCGAACTAGGATAGTCACACTGCAATTTTCACTCGCAGACTTCCAAATTGTGGAATGATTTCTGTAATTCAGAGTTGCGTTACTATCTGTAGTTTTTGAGAAATAGATCGCTGTATTGCGAGTTTGACGCCTACAGGTTTAATTATGAAATCCAATACGCAGATGACAAGCTTAATAAACATAAGTAAATACGACAGTAAATACTTATGCAAATCTAATGGCAAAATAACAAGACAATATTCGGACGGCGGTGCTTCGGTGAGGTCGCTTCGTCACCAGTGAATATTCACAAGTGCCAACTGATTGTAATCCATGTGAGTGCATAACAAGCACTGCAGTAACACTGTACGGTTTGGGTACATAATAATATATTTATTTTCTATGTAAAAGCTCCACTCCACCAGCTAATATAAATTACTTGTGTTAAGAGTAGCACGTTGGTATTGTAATAACCAAAGATCGAACTCAGAACCTCTCGATCGTAATGATGACTACTTCTTACGTTCTTCAGTCAAGTTCTTAGCGGTTATTTCAAAGAACACCTCTAAGAGGATAGTACACTTGGCTGCCACTTACACAAAATATGATTTAAGTATACTGTAAAATGAGCGCAGTGCGAGAGGAGCTTTTCTCGGTGAACGCCAAAGCGGATTAAGTTTAGGTGTGTCGGAGCAGCGCACGGCGCCCGGTACCACTAGGACTACTTAGCTAGAAATGAACGTACTTACAAAAACATTATTTGTGCCCTCAGAGGACCACTCGTTATCTCTCCGCGAGACTAACGAATGTACCTACCTACCTACTTTATATTTAGCGTTCGTACACTGGCTAAATACGAACGGTTCCTGGTATAATTTAATACTATTCCAGTTTCTGTGGCCGTTAGTTAACTACGAATTTAAAGTCCATTTCTAATTAGCCTGTAATGAAAAATCTGCGTTTTGGCTAATGAAAAATATATAAATAACTGTGTCGCAGTATTGTGCCGACCAGTGTCGATGATATGACTCAAAAAGCACGATAAGCAGTCCTGCCTCAACTTACACGATAAGTACATAAAGACAGTTAATAGGTATGTTGAATAAAATAATCACACCCAACCTTTCTCCAAATCAAAGTTAGGTATTGCTCGCAACAACTTAAATGAAGTAATTAATTTCAGTAAGTGTCCTTACACTAAAACAAATCGCGCACCTAAATTGGAACCTAAGTTAAAGAGACTTTATCCCTTACTCGCAGGCGATGTGGAACCTCTCAGCCTTAAGAGGGACTTTGCCTCGCTGTGTGTGTTCTACCGCCTATACAATGGTTTGTGCTCAGGTGATAGATATTTCATCACAGCACCGCTCGCCACAGATAGGGAATTCATCCTCAAACATTGCAACCAGAAAGGGAGCGCACTGTGCGTTATGTAAGGAACTTCATCCCACACTCGAGCTGTGGAATAAGATAAGATAAGATAATCTTTATTCCACACCAACACATTACAGTACATGTACGGGCAACATTATGAAAAATGTACAAATGGCGGCCTTATGGAATGGAATGAAATGACCTCCTGCTGCGGTTTTCCCAAGCAACTACAATATGGAGTCTTTCAAGAAGATTATTAGAAGAATTTTTCAGGGTCGGTATCACGAGTGTAACTCCTCTGGTGTTGCTTACGTCCATAGGGTACAATAACCACTTCCCATCAGGTGGGCCGTGTGCTTGTCTTGTCAAGAATATCGATCATTTAGGAACGGCTTTTTTTTAAATATCTCATTTGTTAATAACATAGTAATTGCTTAAAACCATAGTTGTACTTAAAATGATTTTAATTCAATTAGTTGCTTTATCATTATAACCAAACAATAGTTACATATGTAATTAAAGCCATCTAATAATTAGGACCACAAAGTACATTGTTAATAGACGTAGTCGATGGCCATTTCTATTTCAATTCGAATTCTGTAAGGACAAACTCAACAGAAAGATATTGGACAGTTAACGATATTCGATCACATCAGAATCCTTTTGCAGATTCTGTTGAGTAGCGCTTGGAGCTAAACGCTCGCACCGCATGCTGCATTCAGGTCAATGAAAGATCGTCGAGTCAACGAATGGGGACAGTCTGATGTCGCTTAAGATTTATGTGCTGCCCCGGCTCCCCTGCGAGAGACTGTAGACTGCAGCGACTTCATTACTGTGCAATAAAATACGCTCGTGCACTATAAAATGTGCAATAAAGGTGCCGAGATATACGAAGATACGGTCACGGCAGCGACGGGTGCTCACTTGCTCTAGATCACTATTGACACGGCACGGATGTTAGTTAAGACGATAAGATGTAGCAAATCTTCGTACTTATAATTAAAGTTACATGCCCATATAATGATTAACCCCTTCAAATACAAAGTTACAATTCACGTCATACGACATATTTATAGAAATAATCCAGGGTTTAAAATCCTAGAAGTCGCTAATTCGATTTTATGAATGTCTTTTTGTGTTCTATATTTTGTAAAGAACATTAATAAGTGAAATCAATCGCTCTTAGGAGTGGATTCACATCAGCACGAGTCTATTTTTAAAACAAAAAGGTACAAGCCAGGAGCGAAAAATAATGGAGGAAAAAAACAATGACCATCTTTTGTAACAACTAATTAGTTAAGGTAGAATAAAATTGATCGAAGAAAAATATAGCAGTATTTTCTTAAAGATGAGAGCTACCTTTTGTTCGGCTAGCAATTTAATTACTTATTTACATAACAGTAATTGGTTTTGGTTTTGGTTTTCAGGAATATCGCTCCTGGGACGATGTTTCGGCTGTTATGAACTGTGCCCAGTTGAGCAAGCCACTGAGAAATTGAAATTTTGTATCTAAATGTGCATATTAAATTGTTTTTGTGGTTAGCAGACAAGCACACGGTTCACCTGAT
The DNA here is from genome assembly GCA_963662185.1 of Eilema griseolum. NCBI lineage: Eukaryota > Metazoa > Arthropoda > Insecta > Lepidoptera > Erebidae > Eilema > Eilema griseolum. Next base: position 54,885,326 of record OY759229.1, on the reverse strand, counting down.
GGAAAGTGGTTACCGTGGCCTATGGACATGTGCAACATCGAGGGAGTCATACTCGCGCTGCCAACCTTGTAAGCACAAGAGTTTCTGTGCCGTCATTGTAAAACACAAAGCAGGACAAGCCAATGGTCTTCCCATTGACAGCATAAAAACTCTCCAGGGAGCTCTGGCTACCCTACTTACAGCTGGGAACACAACTAGAGGTTATTATGACCGCGGTACTCGATAGAGAGAAAGAGAGAAGGAAAACTTGAAATAAAAGGGTACCAACCCGTCTGGCCAGTGTGGACACAGTAGGCCAAAGTTTCCCGACATTGTGAGAGGCGTAGTCCAGCAGTGGACTGCTATGGGCTAGTTGTTTGTTTGTTGTTATTCTGTAAGGCAGAGGTACTTTCCCAGTACTGCTCAATTGGACGGAAATACCGTTGTGTCCTACCTCCTCTTAAATATATTATTGATGATCGGTAACGGAAGGACTTGAGTGTGTAGGCATATCTACAATTTTGTACTTGTAGAAATTACCACGAGGTAATGTTATAATTTAAGCAAAATTCGTCCTTACGTCGCGACAAAACTATTGTCGCCCAGCCATCCATAGAGCAGTCACGACCTACGAGTTTAAAGTACAATCACGCTCCAGTTTTTTACTCAGTAATGGTTTGATATTGTTGCTCATTTTTATTCTCTACGACATCACCGGTACACCGCGGTGCACTCAGGTTATTCATTATGCAAGAAATTATACATTGCGATCGTGATTGGTGACAGAGAATATAAAAAAATGTTGGTACATTTTATCAGTAGATTTTGTGACTGTTATTACAACACTCAATGACAACATAAGGTGATTAAAAGTTATGAAATAATTACGAGCCTGAAATGGAAACCTTATTGTGTGCACAAGTCCCCGAGGACTCTACCTTCACTGTCAAATATTCCACACAAGTAATTATCACGTATAAATATCAGGAATTAGCTGTGACGTACCGGGCGAAAAGTTCGTTGAGCAGGCGTACCAGTTCCTCAGCGGTGCATTGGTCGGATAGAGATGTGAAGCCACAGATGTCCGCGAACAGGATGCTGCAACAAAACGCTTAGTTAGAACATTGTACGATCAACGCAGTGGGTAATAAGCGCATAAAGAGGTTCGTATTACAGCTGATCTAGTTGTCTCAACGGCGCTGGCTGCACCGTAATACGAGTGTGCATTAAAAGTTTTAAACTGTTATCTTCCCGCAGGAACGATTGGCAAAGTTGTGTAACGACGCGAAGTAACAACTGGCCGAGGAGCGTGCCGATGAGTTAACCAGAGCAGTGATCGGAGCACAAAGTCGCTTATTATAACTTGTAATATTCTTCACTTGTTAGTGTTGAGTTCACACAGTGCGGTTAGGAAAATAGATTGGGAAATAAATGCACCTCTTTGAAAATAGTATTGAAATAAAATTTATTCTCAGTTTCCTTTTATATTTCAACAATTCATTATTATCCCCATAGCGATTTCCCAGTTTCATTCAAAGTTTACACTTTGGATCCTGGGTTTTATTACGTGAAAAAAAAAATCCCTGCTGATATCCCACCGCTGGAGTTGGTGGGAGAGGTTATGTCGGACTCAAACCCGAGTGAAGCGCACGGTGCCTGTGGTTCGTTGTTGATTGCCGAAAGTGAGGTTGACAGGTATAACTCTCGCACCCCGGCCGACTCAGGGGCATCTCTCTTGATCTGGCCCTCCTCGGGTGTGGGGACCACAGAGTCTCCAATTCGTCCCCGGAAACTGTCACCCCCGAGCCTGCGCTCATAAGGGGCGGAGGTCATTTATCGACCTCCGACGCTCGAGTTGCCTGAGTACGCATGCAGCTAGGCTTGCAATCCTCCTTCGCTTCCGCTGCCGCTCCCCCCACCTAATCCTTTACGAGCATAACTTGCTTGCAGAAGGAGGCGCCAGCACACGCATCCGCGCAGCGAACTAACGCCGCGAGGATCCTGGGATCTCTTATGACTTTTGAATGGTATTTTGGTTTTTATGGTAGCTATTGCTGAGTCCACAACCCTTGAAGAAAGGACTTTTCAATCGATTTTTTATGTTCAGTGTTAATCATTATAACGATTAGGTTAATTTCAACCAATATACTAACACCAATGATATACATAAGCAATCTGATAGACCCACGTGGCTGTAACCCCAGGTATTACACTTAATAGATTACTATTTAATTGCCAAGCACGAGAACCGACCCGTTCCGCTGTAGTCGTTCAAAGGCAAACAATGCCAAAATCCTAGTATTAAATTGAGTGTGTTCACGACACGCTTCACGGCCGACTTGTAACAAAGGCTTTTGATACTCTAACTGACAACTTGTAAGCGAAGTTTGAAAGGAGTGATATCCCACAGTTGTTCATAAGCACTACTGTTGTGGCGCGAAATTGGATTGTTTGATCGTAATGTATTATGTTAGTGGGTGCCTACGCGATGTTCCGCGCTGAATACAGGCGAATGTTATAATATCTTCGTACTTGTATTACTCAGTCTCTACAGAGCCTAGAATGGAACTGGTGGTGGGTACAAATCCCAGCGCTGATGTTGCCATTTTATAATCAAAATTTACTGGTATTATTATAAGGGTAGCGCGACTAAATGCCGCTTTATAAAATATGAGAGAAAGTCACGAAGGTTTAAGTACAGCTGAGATTTACGTGTTGGAGACGTGTGGCTGGCTGTATTCTGAGAGGATTTATTTTATGGCGTCTTCAAAGTGTTCCACCACAATCGTATCGATTTTCAATTATTCAATTGTTTCTGTTCTCATAATGAGGCAGCGGAATAAAAGTTCATAATTATAAAGGCTTCGTATTGAAGAATAAGCTTTGATGTTCCTTGGAAATCAATTAAACGACTTTTCATCTCCTTACGCATCAAAGAGATTCTGTTGCAAAAATTCGGAGAAGGTTCTATAATATTTCACACTATGTAAATTATGTTATATTAAAGGGTAAGTAGGTCCAGAGTGTACCTTTCTAGACTTCTTGCTGTTTCAAACAAAATACACAGATTCAACGTAGGAACAGTACTGGCTACGAGTAGGTAAAATCACTCTATTTAGCATTAATAATTATATAAGTAAATATGAAAATAACACACTTTTGCATAAACTTGAGCTTGTTATATTAAGATTTATTGAAAGTTATACGTTAGACATGTACAGCATAAGTTTACCTACGTTAAATGTCACTGCGAACAAATATTACATTGCTCAGACATATTTGAACACGAATAGTAAGTAACTAATACGTTTCAGAAATTAATCGAGAACATAACACGCTCCTACAAACCCAATGTTGGAATCAGGGAATCTAATTAAATTGTCAAGCCAACAGACACCCCGCGTATGCTAATAATGGGTGGGCGTCGCGGGCGCACGTCGCGACTCTAATACTTGCGCTAATTAGACACGTGCGACGAATACTTGCTCGTATTACACACATTCTATCAAACAAGCGCCGCTTCGTTCATACCAAAGTGCATAGATAGCAAAGGTGGGAGGAATTCAATAACCTAACAAAGCAGCCGCACATCCGCCCGCTCACACGGTAGCCAATATTTAGCTCGCCAGCATGCTTCATATTGGTTGTAGTTTCCACGTCTCGCACAGGCGGCTATAGTTCGCTTTGTTTTGTCAGACGATGCACAAAAGGCTGAGATATAACGCAACACAATGCTTTTACTGATACTACTATGATGTGTTGCCAGAAAAGGCAATGTGTAATACAGGTGAAAAGGTTCATGTAACACAATTCATATGGGTGTCTAAGTTACTCTCAATCAATTTTAATAAAAACTTCAAATGGCCATATTTAATTATTGGTATTTTTAGCTGTAAAGTATTTAGTACTTTAAAAAAAAATTTTTATACAACTTAAATGGTAGACAAGTACAGTGATGGAAAGTGGTTACCGTAACCTATGGACGTGTGAAACACCAGGGGAGTCACACTCGTGCAGCCGACCCTTTAAGAATAGAGTTTCTGTGCCGTCAGTGTAGAAGACAAAGCAGGACAAGCCTTTAGTCTTCGCACTGACAGCACAAAAATTCATAATAAACCCATGCCGGTGAAGTGAATAACAAATATATATTAAGTTCAGGTAAAACCCATTGCTCACTGTAGCTACGCTTGCAAGATTAAATAGACTTTTCTTTCAACCAAGAAAAATTAAAATATGTTTCTTTTCTGATGGTTTATAAAATATGATACGCCTTTTTATGCTACTATAGGTAAGTACGAGTATAACATACCGTGAAAGAGTTCTGTTCGTCTATAATTTAATATAAATAAAATTTTAATGTATCCACTTAGTTTTAAAAATCTGTTATAAAATTATATTTTTTGGGTAACTTTATCTACGGTTTGATCAATCGAGACGGTTGCTTCCAATCCAACTAATTCATTATTATGCAACACACATTATATTCACGAGACGATATTATATTACGAGGCAAAAACTTGAACATTGAGGATTGCGGGAGGGGTGTTGAATGGGAGCGAGTGCAATGTAATGATGCATTGAATACAATTTTAATTAGACACAATCTAATTAGCTGTAGACGCTACCGCCTTCACCTTCATGCGCTTACAAGTACGTCTGTCACTCTGCAGGGATTCCTCTTGTTCCAAAGTATCTCCTTTGATCATCATTTGACGTTTCTCAAAGAGCTAAGTAACGGAGTATTCTGGGAATAGCTCACCGCCCTTTTAGAAACTGCTCTGCGAGACTACGGGTACGAAGATCTCGTATACATAAGCTTGGTAAATGTGTGTTCTGGGTTTTAACCATACTTTGAAGAGTGTAATTAATTTATGAGTGAGAATTTTATGTAATTCTTCAGCTTTTTTAAAATGTGAAATGATGTAAATATGTCCTGTAAGGTCACCCTTATCTGTTTGATGGTGAACTGCGATGCATGGGGCAGGCAAGAATTTATTGACTCTTCTGTTTGACGGCGAAAGGCTCGACATTTACTAACCCACCTCGAGGGTCTACAGATTATATATAAGTTGGTACATTATTATCCGCTTGGAAGCGAGATGTACATAATTACATTTCTGTCAGTGTAAGTGCCACTAATGCATAATGTAATTGGTCGTTGGTCTGTTCCATCGCAAGAGCCTGTGTGCACGGACCACGGCCCACGGCCCACGGCCCACGGTCCGGGGTCGCACTTCATTTGTGCGAAATGTTAAATAAATTTGCTTTGACTCGGACTCGACTCGTAAGTGACCCGGAGATCTAATGAAATATGCATCCACGAGCGCCCCGCGGACCTGGGGTGTGGGTGGACTAGAGGTGCCATTGCCTCTAGACTTAATACAAGCACACCAACAATTACTTTAAAAGCTTATTTTCAATGAGATAGGTAACGAAGTTTGTGTGATCTGTGCATATTTGGATGAAATTATGAGAGTGGACCAAATTTCAAAGTAATTGACATCATCGCGCTCTGCTGGCTCTTAGTACAGACTAAGAGCCAGCAGAGCGTCAGCGCGAGCAAGTTCAATTACTACTCTATTTTATTTTTTACTTTTACTATCACGCTGTTGTTTCTGTTCATACTATTGAGAATTGACGATGGTAATTTACGTACCTACTAGAAATTCCCATGGGTACTCCCCCCTTCCCCGGAGCCATTGAAAGAGGTTATGTCGGACTCGAACCGACTAAAATGTACGGCACCTGTGGGCGCTGTTGGTTGCCGGTTGTTGCCGGTTGTTGCCGGTTGTTGGTTACATATACCTCGCATTCCGGCCGATAAAATTCTGCCTTGAGAAGGACTTGAGTGGGTTATAGCTAAAACTAAACCTTGTTTCTCCGCAATAGGTTTCATTTTCTCATATCAATCGAGGTGATACACACCACGTGAAGTTAACGAAAAACGTACCCCAGTCGTACAAACAGCCAAATACGAAATTATACTTTGTAATTACAAAGTCATAGAACCCTAAAATATTGTGAGTTTCCGCTACGAAACTCGGAGTTGACGTCTGACAGCTTCGCTGACATGCTAATGACATGTCACAAAGTTTGGCTCTCGACATCGGTCTCATGTGAATATATAGGAAAAGTTGAATTGGCCTCTGCTCCTCGATAATGACATGCGGAGACGCGCACACTCGCGCACTTGTAAAGGTAACTTGCACAGTGTTGTGGGGAGTCATTTGTCGAGAGTAGAATAATTAGATTTAGTTTAATTTAGAAAGTAGACATATTTTTTTCAATTTCTACGTATTTCGGTAGGCAGCTGCGTAAGGTTAAAGGCACATTACGTTTCTGTGTGCGCTGGTGGTGGCAATATTGTACCACTGTAATTAGGCATGTGTAGAAAAATTGTAGAAACAACTGGCGCACTAAAATTAACAAGTAGTGTTTCATGAAAATGCGCACACATTTTCAAACTTATTAAATAATAGATGAGATATGAACCACAGGTCTTAAAACATTCAAACTTGAATTAAATATGCACAGAAATGTCCATTAGTTTTCCGACTAATTCAACTAAAGCCTCCCAGTTGCCTTTACTTGTTATAATACGTCCAATATCTAGTTGCTACGTATGTACTTAACTACATACTTTTGTCCATACAGATATATAGGAGGTAGGACACGACGGTATTTCCGTCCCAATTAAAAAAGAAAAAAAAAGCAGTCCGACTTGGGCAGTACCTTTTTTTACGTGCGCAAAACCCCAACGGACGCCCCCTGTGGGTCGTTGTTGGTTGCCGAAGGTGAGGTTGACAGGCATATCTCTAGCATCCCTAGGATCTGGCCCTCTTACTAGGGCAGTAACTATACCCTATGAACACCACGGCTATAATAACCTCGTGTTGTGTTCCCAGCGGTGAGTAGTGTAGCCGGAGCTTATTGGAGAGTTTTTGTGCTGTCTGTGGGAAGACCAAAGGCTTGTCCTGATTTTGTGTTCTGCGCTGACGGCACAGCTAATCTCTGTTCTTACGAGGTTGCAAGTACGGGTGTGGCTCCCCTGGTGTTACATACGTTCATAGGTCACGGTAAACACTTTCCATCAGGTGGGCCTTATCTGCCGCCTAAGTTGTATAAAAAAGCAGGTCTTATCTTTACAGGCATGTAATATAACGCGTGAGAACGCAACGTGACATACCTTGTAAACCCATATAAAAGACTTCATAGTAAGCATATTGATTTCAAGCTCTGCTGAACCTGTCAGCCCCTGTCTCAAAACACATCATTCGAGGGACGCCGCGCGCCGCACCCGGAGACACCAACATTGTAATTTTCTTCACATTTGTAATCATAGAAATTATTAACTCTGTCCATATAATATTGCCTTTGAAATAAGCAAATCTCTTTTCAGAATATTAACTTACAGATTTGTAAATATTAAATCACAGAAATTATGAACACACAAGATATCTCAAGACAATTTAAGATCTCGTGTGTCCATAATTTCTTCCTTAGGAGATAACTTGACCACAGTAGTACATATTCTGCCGCCGTTGTCCTGTTGTCGTCAGAATGACATTTCGTCAACGTATTTCTACTAATACTAGCTGACCGGCTTCGCCCGTGGTATAATTTGAAATCGCATATCACTACTTTGAGCCCTAAATTTTTTTGTCTTCAAATAATGTATGGAAATTTGCCGGATTTGTTGATATTTATGATCACTGCTTCCCTTCTATGAGTAGTAGCGTGATAATATATAGCCTAAAATCATCGTCGATAAACGGACTATTCAACACAGATAAAAGTTTTTAATTCGGTCCAGTTGTTCCTGAGATTAGTGCGTTCAAACAATCAAACTCTTCAGCATTATAATTTAAGTATAGATATTAAGTCAAATTAAATGTCATCAAATTTTATTCATGAGTGAACTTCTTTGATGTTTTATACCTCGTTTAAATTAACGTGAAAATTGACCAAATAATTCGTGTAGTTTCGAAAGCTGGCACTGCTATTACCTCAGGTGTCCAGATAAACATATTAAAACTCCCCGAGGGCGGGTCACGAGCCAGCGGCGGAGGTGGGAGGCTATGTATGTACATACGGCATTGTTGATTTGAATATTGCAGTGTAACTAAAATACTTCAAAGAGTATTACGATCCTTATCCGGGGCTACCTCCATATATATTCCGTATATTTGATTCGATTTCGCAAAGACTAATATTACTTTCTCTACGAATAATATAATTGAAGGGAGGTAGGCTACTTCTTCAGATGAATTCGCCGAGGAAAAATTAGGTAGATTCCTTCGTAGCTTGCTACGAGGCTCTACGAATTCGTAGAGTACATTTGGCGAGGTGTTGTTTTTACTTGTCAAAAGACTACGATCGATTGACAAGTTAAAACTTGCGCTTGACAAGTACCGACCAGTGGGGTATTACAAATTTCGCTGACCTAGCCTGACCTGACCTGACCTGACCTGAACTAACCTGAGAATCAGTTCACCGCCGACAGAACGCAAACAATTCAATCAATCAATCAGCCCACTGCAGTCCACTGCTGGACATAGGCCTCTCCCAATGTGCGCCATTTTCTCCGATCCTCCGCCTTCCGCATCCAGTCTGTCCCAGCCACCTTTTTCAGGTCGTCAGTCCATCTGGCTAGGGGGGCGTCCTACCTTTCGTTTACCTTCTCGCGGTCTCCACTCTAGGACTCGTTTGCTCCAACGGCCTTCGGTCCTTCGGCAAATATATAATTATAGAATTTAAAATTTTAAACCTATGCGCGAGTAGTCTAGACTGCAGTATTCTGTTTTGGTGTCACAGCTACAAATAAAACTGAACCGTTTAAGGCTGTGAAATATTTATAAATTTGAAATGAAAGACGAGAGAGGTATCTTCTTCATCTTAGCGTTAATTCCAGTCGCATCCGAAGTTTTCACTTCGAAGTCTGGGTCTGAGTCTGCTTTATCAGTCTAACTGCGATATCGATGCATCACAGCTAGACCAGGTGTTGATCTTTTTAGGGCTTCAACGACTGCCATAGATTCACCCCCGGCAATAGTCGGCGTGTGTTTTAGTCGGTTTAATTCTGACATAACCACTCCCACCGACTCCGGATACGTAGGGATTTTGCGCACAATAAAAAAAAGTATAGCAACTGGGTCCCACGGCTTAACGTGCTCCCGAGACACGACCAGACCAATGCAAATACCTATATTCATACATATAAATAATTACACAGAACGGGAATCGAACCCGCGTCTCCTGCTTAATGGCCACTTTCACTACCACCACGCCACGGGGGCTGACGAAGACGAGAGAGTGCATGGAATGGAATGGAAAAGGACTGCCTTGTCCGCACTTAGCCTCCTTTTGGGCCACTAAAGAGAGTGCAACGAAGTAACCCACCATGGAGAAATGTAATATAATTATCAATACTAATTATTTAGACTCATATTCCGATCTGTATCTTGATTTGTTTGAATACAGATTGTATAGACAATCAATCAAATCCGTCGATCTGTCTATACATCTGTCCTCAGATAGATCTAGATCCAAGACTAAGTGTCACTCTAGAATATGGGCCATGACGTTGGTACACCAGGCGTGATGGTATATCGGATAATAGAATTGTGCAGTTGCTAGTTTCTAGTCTTCTGAGTTTCTTGCTGGTATCTTCTCCGTAGAACTAACCTACCAAACCAGCGAAAGAATCATTTTTCAATATTTTATTTATATTATTTATTATTTTTATAATATTTCTTGACATAATTGTAAAAATTGTATGTGCCTACATACAAATATACAATTACGCCGCCATCCCCGGAGGGTTAAGCAGACCGAATCATTGAAATCGGTCCCACGTAATTGGGGGTGAGACTGTTACCGTCTTCCGGGCACTATTGTTGACTCATGCCATGCATTTGAGGCTGAGACTAGGCTATACATATCTATCTGATGTTAAACAACCTTATCCCTTAGTCGCCTTGTACGACACCACGTGGGAAGAGATGTGATGGTCCAAATTCTACTCCACCGGGAACCACGTGCCTAAACTGAATAAATGAAATTGATTCATTAATTCTTTGGTCTTTGTTATTCGTATATTATCGTAGCGACAGACGCCACAGTTAAAATATTTTCTCCACATATTTTTGAAACCGCACTTTGAAACTCATTCATAACGTACTCGTACATACGAGAACGTTATGTGTAAATGAGTTTACCAAGATACCATGTTGGACACCAATCTTCGATAGCTTAGACCGTAACCATTTGAGTGTTTAAATTTTATTTTATTTTTTATATGTATCCCATAAATAAAAAATACCGAATGGACTTACAAAGTGAAAACGGCTGTGCCTCCGGCCGTCTCCGCGTTACACGTAGGTACGAAGACGTGCCAACGTTTAATCAAATTCGTACAATAATTTACACAGGAAAATTCCTACGCAAATTTAGCGAAGTACCCGCATACACAATGTGACTGCCGTTGTTACTTAACGTAGCTACAAGATTTCTTACACGAACCATTCATGAGCTGTGTTGTGTGCCCGGGGCCTAATGGTTTCATCAGCTAAATATTTGACGATGCAGTATTTATTACCACGCTTTTAAATGACGGGGTTTTAGTTAAGTGAGTAACTTCGCAGTTAAGTTGTTAGGCCAACTTGGCACATGTACTTCTTGTAAACTTGTCGGTCTTGTTAAGTAGGTCACAATCTTAATGGGTTACGAGTGGACGGTCGACAGTTCGCGTGACTTCATCAGCGCCTAGAGGACTTGTCGTCTACCTTACAAAAGTGCAAACCGACAACCATCTCGGGTCTTCTCATGTAAAGGCTCGTTTAAATATATTTTTTGTCTCACAGGTTTTTTCTGATTAAGTCGCCAGTAAGGTCCTCACTATATCGATGGTTGGTTAAGAAAAAAGCAACTTAATCAATAAAATTAAAAAGCCTATAACTCACTTGTGAATTATTAGCCAGGAAAAAATAATTATATGTAAACTCCGTTGGTTTCAACATACTGCCTTCCATGTAGACTAGAAGGTGTGAGTATACCTATGTATGTATATTTTAATATATATCGTATATAGAATATTACCTCTGACTGCAATGACATTCTATAAATAGGTACTATACCTAAGTACATTATATTTACGATACATTATCCTATCCAGCACATTTTCTAAATGGTACGTTTTTAATCAGAATGTGGTTTACGAGATCGACCCCGTATGGCTAAAAGCCGTGCTATAAGAACGGTAAAAGTTGTAAAATGATCGCACGTAATATTTCGTCGCCTGTGTCTTGTGTATTATATGTACCGACACCCAATTCAGAACCAAACTGATAGCGCTGCTTTTGCAAATTGCATCGTTAGGTACCTGGCATGGTGGCGGAAGCGTTACGCGATAAATACACAGAGTAAACACCAGCAGTATACAAACTGCTAGCACTTACAGGATATGCGCTGAACATTAATGATAATAGTGTATTATAGTATGAGTGTGTAAAGTTGGTGATTACCGCTGAGGCGTCATTGATCCTTAAGAGAGTCGAAGACGGTAATTATCAATACACACGTATATCATACGACGCTTTTTAACACACTTGCGAATAAAATAATGCTAAAAAATCATTTTATCTACTCTCATACTGAAAAGTAAACATTAAAAACTACTTAACTGAATACCTAACTGTTCAGTACGGATAAAAACAGCGACATAGAATGGATTTATTTTGTGAAGCTTCACTCTGAGCTCGATAGATGGCGTTGCCATCGAGTTACATCGCGATATGGTTTCGTTACCGCTAAGAGTATAAAAGCTTAATGTTATCTATTAGTTTTTGAACAATTATATAGATCAAATACAAGTTGTGTTTTATTGTCTCCAACTTAGTATTCATAGTTCGATTGTTCCACTTAAAGTGACAGCTAACCTGCCACTTTAACAAAAATCCGTTTCGATTCAACTGCAACTGGATTCAGGGATTGCATTTTTTCTACATAGGTAGACTGTTGGCACTGCAATTAACTTTGTAATTTTAAGCAAGGTTAAGTTACTATACTTCATGAGATTAGATAAATTAGTGTATGAAACTGCACATAATTTGGATTATGAACCCTTATTATGCAACAGTTTCATTATCTACTACTATACGATATATATTTATAGTACCTATTTAAATAAAAAGTTTATTTATTAAAACAATTAGTAAAAGAGCAGTTGGTAAAATGTAATTAACTGTTTTTGTTGGCATAGTTTTGTTTATTAAACACGTAAGTTGAAATTAACTATTTTAGTAAGAAGTTGCATAAAATGCTTTTTTTTTGTAACGAAACTTTTATAGAGCAAATCAATAAAATGTTCAAAATCTTTATCTCACTAGTGAATTACAGCAAGGATAAAGTCACAGTTTGTTTTATAGGTGCCATTAGTTGCCTAATTGCAGTGAAATTAGAAACACTTTATGAGCAAGTGTGTTGAAAAAGGATTGCTGGAAAACTCAATATTGAGTTAAGCTCGCCTTTGTACACCAAGATGTATTGATTGCCTATTGATGTATTATTTTCTTGTGTACAATAAATAATAAAAATAATAATATTACAGTATTTACATTCGGACAGCGGAGTTCTGCCCAGACTAGACGTGAGGGTTCTGTCCATACTGAGTCGAAGACAAGCGTCAGATTGTGCTTAGAACATGTTGGTAAGGTACTCTATACCCTTGTATAAGGAATTAGCAACCTATTACTAGGTATATTAGTAGGGTATCGCTTCAAATATACATTGTAGGAATATTGCACAGTCTGTGAGCAGTCGTACCACTGTTCGCGATGCGCTGTGTCGGGCCCGCGCGCGGCCCCGTGCCACGGTAATATACTTTTTATTCTCACGTGTTCGCGCCAAAATTACAAGGTGCGCCTCAATAACGAGACGTAAATTGTTACTTTTTATGTATTTGTTGTGTCGCGGGGAGACGGTCTGCTCAAGGTTAACGTTTTGTACCTTTTGTTGAAATTTCCTGTGATTATTTTTAGGGTTTATTAAATCCCTGCATCACTGCTCTCAATCGGTCCACGAGCTATCCACAAAATATGCCTATACCTATTATTCATCTGATATTAGAACATTCTACCGCGTCATATGGTTTCTTTTCAGCCTTCTTTGTATTATACAGTAAAAATAAAACCTACCCAAAAAGGGGAAAAATAGGGTTGCTTACAAGCGACGGCGGTATCTAAATATCTGCTTTTTAATATTAGCTACATAAAAATATTATTTGTTCGATGACCGTTCAATTATTTATTGCTTAAATTTATAGATTTTTTGTGCATAACCGGGACCCGTCAGTTTAATCTTCTATCTATATTTATAAAAATGTTATGTTGGTTTGTCTACGCTTCATAAACTCAAAAAGTTCTACACCGAACGGGCTGAAATTTTAGCATGATATATAATACGCATCAAGGATTGTTTTTATCTAATTTTTGCATCAGTCTTATTTCCGCGATTAAAGTAGTAAATCAACAAGTATTGCAAAACTAAATTTATATGACATGTATTCTTTGTTTTGTTTCTTATTTCGCAACCATTCAATTACAATGTGCCACAGCGACGCGTGTCAGGGTACAGCTAGTTCATCTATAAAAGATTTTTATTCTTTATTTTACTGACGTTTAGGTTTAAAATTATTCGTAATAAATGCTGGTTTATGAGGAGAATGCTGCCCGGTGCCCAGTCTGAACGTAAGGATCATTCAGTTATCAAAATTCACATAAATTAAATTTATACGGACTACGCCTGTTCTATAAAGATAAGGACACCTCTACGGGAAGTAGGTACCTATTATTAATGTTCATTTTTTATGTTCCCGGAACGAATGGCACGACTCGAGAATTACCACTCTTTCACTTTATAGCGACAAATAGTACTAACTAAACCCCACACTTTATCTGCGACAGTCCAGTTCCTTCCGTTTATATAGCGATTAACCTTTTCCCTGCCCATTCGCCGGTACAGGTACGCCTCAGTAGCCCCCTATATGAATAAGTTCATAGGTTGTAGCATTATTTCGTTACATAGCACGAATTGATCTCATTTAGCTGTGATAAAAGTAGGTTGATTACAACGTCAGGCGTATACGACAGGACAGATTTCAAAATATACTAGCATTAGGAACACTTCCCATGCACAGTAATGAAAGCCAATCACGCGCATAGTTCTCAACAACCTCAATTTTTCTATAGTATTTGAACAGATTCAATGGACAGACAAAGTTCTGAGCGCGAGTTGATGAAGAGAAGTTCTTTACACGAGACGAAGATGGGCGCCGCGCGTGCCTTGCGTTGTCTCACGCGACTGTGAGCTAGACGTGAGCGGGGTAATCTCCGGAGGGAGCGACCTCGAGCACTTAACTTGTGGAGTACTCGTAGTTAGTAGAACAAAGCTTGTAGTTGAATACCTGCCGCTTTGCACTTAACACGATATCTGCACAAATTACTAGTGTAAAGTGTAATAAACATGGTAAATATCCCGGCGAGTATTGCACTTGTAATGTGAATGACCATGTCAAAATCACATCATACATTCTGCATAAATTATTGATTTAATATGACAATTTTTATAAGTAGACTTTAAGATATTTTTTTGTCGTTGACTAGTGAAATATATAAACTACCAAATTCGTATTTAATCCTAAAACTGTTAGAACTATCAAGACAGTATCGTACTATCGTTTATGAAATGATTTCAGAGCAGTGATTTAATCAGTGAAATAAAATATGCTGCTCATGTTCCTCCAGATGAACTGCGGAGTGCGCCTTAACGCGCTCGTTAATACTAAGTTTGCGAGGTGGAATCCTTCACAAACCGAACAAGTTTGTATGATAGCAGAAACTTTTATTGCGCGATAAGCTCAGCGCACACCGACGGTGACGTATATAACTCCTTATATCCAGCACAGTGCTCCCGCGACACTCGACACTTCGTAAGTCGATGTCAGATATCTAATGCTCTCCACTTGGGGTCACTGCCGTATTTATCTCCAAAGGTGTCTAATTTCTTTTTAGACTAAATTACTAGAATTTCTCTAGTTTCATATTCAAGAAAAACCCTTAAATGAACTGAAAAATTCAACGTAATTCTGTAACAACTGTCTTTATCTCTTAATAATTCATTTCATCCTCACCCTAAATTTATTCCTGTGTTGTAATAATGTATAACCTATATACATATGCAACAGTAGAAATTTTATGTATGTATCTTTTAAAATTAATTAACAAGCTACGCTTTACTTCCAAAATGAATAAATAAGTGTTTGTCGAGTGCGCACACACCACAGCACCGAGAAGACGCTCTGCGCCGGTGTTTGCTTATCACCGCAAGTTAAATTTAATAGGCATTAATTCACCGTACGCGAGGTCGTTAGTCCTCCTCACTGTGTTGAGGCACGTTCGCACTCTTCGCAGGTTTTCGGTACATCGCACACTAAAATATAACGCTACTCGATTTCAACTTGTATCGAAAGTAAACGGCACGAATTTCAATTTTAGAACCCAGAAATAGCGAAATGGTTGTACGAGAAATTTCTACGATTTCTTAAAAGTTTTGACATTAAAAGTTCCAGATAGTATTCCAGCAACAGGAAGATATGGCTGCTCGTTAGCTATTCCAACAAGAAACTTTATTCCGTAGAAGTTTTTTTTATAAAAAACGTGGACGGAGACGACGTACATCTTCGAATTTCGACTCATATTGAGGCTGTCCGGATGTAGCACATCTAAACACAGATCATTCCAACAGAAATTACCAGCTAGATATAACATAAACACCTCAACAAAGTCTAGGGAACAAGATGACCCCAATTATTTTTTTTCGTGTAAATCTTGTTTTGCAAATAACTGGCAGCAAATAAATAAAAATAGAATAAAGTAGATTACAGAGTTGTTCGAAATTTAAAAAATAATTTAAATAAGTAATGATTTTCGAATATGGAGGGAAAACTTTTAAAAGTGTTTGATTGTGCAGTTTCTCTGAGGCAAAATAAAAATTATTTTTTTTGATTGTAAATAACGTTTATTTTCAATAATACGTCTTTTACGTATGGTTTGTGCATTTTTGTGACTGTAGTCATCATGTCACGTCGTCATTTAAGTCGCGAAGAGATGTTAAGGGCTGTTGGTAGGCTGCAAGCTGGACGAACTCAACGCGACGTAACGGATGCTGTCAACACCCAACCAAGCGTAATTTGCAGATTATGGGCACGCTACAGGTCTACAGGGGATGTTGCCGAACGTCACAGGAGACGAAATAGTGTTACTACCCCGCGACAAGATCGTTTCTTGCAAAATTCCGCAATGCGGCAACCCACAATTACTGCTCGTCAGTTGGTCGCAGGCCTCCAGTCTCAGCATCAAGTGGTTATTAGCGATCAAACTGTCAGAAGAAGACTACACGAAGCCAATCTTTATGCTCGCAGACCGCTTAGGGTTCCAGCTCTTCGACGTGGAAATCGAGGTCGTCGCTTATTGTGGGCTAACGCACATTTACAGTGGACCGACCATCAATGGGCACGGGTTCTGTTTTCCGACGAATCTTGCTTCGGTTTTCATCCTGATTCGAGAAGAGTGCGTATATGGCGAGTTCCTGGACGTCGGAGTCGTCTCCAGAATCCGCAAGAAGTTCATCCTTACCAAGGTGAAACAATCATGGTATGGGCTGGAATTCGCCTTGGTGGAAGGTCCGACCTCGTTTGGATACGGGGCAATTTGAATGCAAACCAATACATTCAGGAGGTTATACACCCCATGGTAATCCCTCATCGACAGCAGTTCGGTCAAGATTTTATGTTCATGCAAAATAATGCACGGTCACACACCGCGAGGGTAGTGGTCAATGCGTTAAGCGAGCACAATATGACGACGTTGGAATGGCCTGCTCAGTCTGCCGACCTCAATCCCATAGAGCATGCCTGAGATTTGCTTGGGAGAAGAGCTTTCAGTGATTCTTTGGAAAATCTGAACACTGAGGAACAACTTTTTTTACACCTTCGCAGTGTATGGAGCCATATTCCACAGACGATGATTGACAACCTCATACTAAGTATGCCACGCCGTTGTCGAGCTGTTGCTAATGCTTTAGGAGGTCTTACAGATTATTAAAAACGTTTAAAGTACGGTTAATTACTGTATTTCTTACTACCTCGTTATTTTTGTGCCTAATCATAGAAGGTTGTAATACTCAATATTGGCACTATTCAATTCTTTCTTAAAAAAAAAAAAAATTGGTATGAAAATGTTTTTATTAAAATTAAAATTAAAAACGGTATAAAAATACCCTTCTATTGATATAAAACACTCACTATTACAAGAAAGGGTTTTTAAATAAAAACTAGAAATGTCCTTGTTTCCTAGACTTTGTTGATGTGTGTATTAATCGCGCGTACCACGGTAGTCTAGTGGTATGAGTAATGGACTGCTGAGACGAGGTCTCGGTTTCGATCCCAGGTTTTACCACGGCACATACCAATGACTTTTCGATGTTATGTGTGTATTTATCGCAGGTTTATAAGTGCCCGGTTAATGGCAATAGGCTCGCCACCTATTACATTGGGACCAAAACATAAACTGGCGAAATGTGGGTGCTCTCGGGGATATAGGCGTTGTTGTGTTATGTTATAACATATTAATACATAAGCTATACTCAGCTTAATAAGATGCAGTACATGTGTTAATTCCTAATTGGATTTGCCTATTAGGTACTGGGCCATTATCGAGACCGTCCGGTTGCCTTTATCTGTGTTAATTAACGTAAGTTGAGTAAAAACTAAGTACTGCAAAAGTCTTCCCACCATTCCTATAGTTAGAGCTCATGCATAGCAATTACACGACTTACCTGACGTTCTCATAGCGTTGGATGTAGATCTTATGGAACTGCTCCTGGCGAGGTTGGGACGCGATGTCGGCCTTCATCTCCATGGCCACGTGGCGGGGCAGCACCGACAGTAGCAGGCGCTCCTGGAGAAATAGCCAGCCGTCAGTACAAGAAGAGATATTATATCCTCGTTGAATAAATTTGGAACGTAAGCTAGGGTAGCTACTTCACTTCTCTAGAGCTCAGAATTTTGTACTCGGAACGCGTCAGCCATTATCCTAATTAAGTCTAGAATATACGATACATTAGAAAAACAAACAAACGGCAAGATACGAGATAAATAGATAACAAACAATAAGAAAAAATAATCAGAAGCTTGTACGTTATCCGCTGCTACAAAGGTTGGCCGGTGGCTAATTATATAATACAACGTATCTGTCAGTTTCACAGAGAAACATAAAAATGCAAAATATTTTAATATCACACAGAGCGGCCTCTAGCGCTTGTAGGTGAAGCCAAGGAGAGGCTCGCTGACGTGGAAAAACGAATGAACCCGGGAAAGTTGCCTATGACTTTCGTTGTGATACATCATAAAAGCGTAATGCCAATAAAACAGAAAGGTAAAGTGAGTAAAACATCTTTTTCCTAAATTCAATTGAAACAAGAACGTATTCGATTATAAAAAGATTCAATTATGTAGCAACCTACTTACAACAAAAGTAATGTCTAGTGAAAAAATACGTATCTAATTTTTTATTCGATATTCAAAAAGAAGTCAAATTTTACTTTATTTACTGAAGATTAATTTTAATGAGAACACTCAATTGGTTCGGTAGCGACACACTTTCGCGGCATTTAACGTCTTAAATAAATAATTGTGTGTTGCTTTGAAACAATTCAAAGTCTTTTCTTCATCAGTTTATAGGTCAAATAAAATCAAAATGGTTTTATTTTTCAAATCATTCATTGTCATGACCTCCATATTATTAGGATAAAAGATATTTAACTTACTGGGGAGTGGGCTAACCATTAAGTCTTAAAACAGATCAATATAATTGAACAGCTGTCATTTACTAAATGCGTAAATAACTTTGTAATCCCATAAAAGTATATAGGATAACAAAGTTATATTTGCAGTTGGTAATATGATAACAGTTCAATTATTGACCTGTTTTAAGCGTTCATGG
Organism: Eilema griseolum; assembly: GCA_963662185.1. NCBI lineage: Eukaryota > Metazoa > Arthropoda > Insecta > Lepidoptera > Erebidae > Eilema > Eilema griseolum. Next base: position 54,866,289 of record OY759229.1, on the reverse strand, counting down.
CAGTGGCTCAGAAGGTAAGTTAAAAAATACTTGTGCTGGGGATAAAGATACTCTTATTTCTATACAATATTATGTACTAATGTTAGTACAATTATGTTCTAGAAGCATCGGTAGCTTAGTGGTTAAGGGGTCGGCCGCACGATCGAAGGACCTGATTCGAATCCTGGCCAATACACTACCGATGTAAACCCACTCGTAGCACAAGCAAATTAGCTTAGTCGGAGGGTTTAAACGGAATATTAGAAATTTCGGTTGCTAACATTCTTTGCTATAAAAAAAAACAGCAAAAACATTGGTGCGTTGACAATGTTCCTGGAACGACGATTTTGGTCCTGTAAGAATGCAATAAACAGGAGCAACTGACCTGCTGCTGGTTCTCGCGCTGGGTGACCAGGCGCGCTTCGACGCAGTCGCGGGTCTCCAGGAAGGCGCGGCGCTGCGCCAGCTCGCGCGGGTGGTGCGTCATGATGCCAGACACGTTCACCGCCAGCAGCGTCACCACGCAGCACATCACCTGCACGGGAACAAGTTAATTACTATCATATTATAGTCTCCATACCTACCGTTTCCTTCTCACATGTTTCCTTCTTCCTACAGTCCCGGGTTATTTAAGCGGGGCGTGAAAAAGAAATTGATGAGGCCGCCAAGCTGAGTGCCACCATTGTAATATTACTTAGTATCTGTAATGGTCCCCTCGTGAGCGCAGGCCTGGGGGTGACAGGTGGAGCCGCCTGTCACCCTGGCAGAAGCAGGCCGCGGCGGCGTCGCGCCTGGCGCGTCTCTCCGATTTCCGGGGATGAGTTGGGGACTCTGTAGTTCCCACACACCCGAGGAGAGGGCCAGATCGCGAGAGATGGCCCTGAGTCGGCCGGGGTGAGAGGGATATGCCTGTCAACCTCACCTTTGGCAACCAAAACGACCCACAGGCAGCGTGCATTTTAGTCGGTTCGAGTCCGACATAACCTCTTCCACTGGCTCCGTTGGGGAGGTATACGTGGGTATTTTGCGCACGTATAAAAAAAGAAAAAAAGTGTCTGTAATGGTAATCTATTTCATTGTTTCACGAACTGAGAGGGGACTCCATGAATAATCACTTAACTTAGTGTCTGCAATGGTGACCCTCTTTCCTGAGATTTTGCCATTAGCTTACCATCAGGCGAGGTGAAGTCAAGTTGGCGTATCCTAGTTAAAAAAAAATGTCATGTTTTTTATTAACCTTTACCCTTCAAAACTCTTTGGTTAATTTTGAACCATTTATGGTTTGAATTTTTTCACGTATAGTTCAGTAATGTCGGCAGATAACATTACCATTGGGACGATGTCTGACCTGTGTGTCGGAGACGCTGTCCAAGCCGAGTTGGGCGCCGATGTTCACGGCGGCTAGCACCAGGCTGCCGATGGTGGCCTCGTGCAGGCGCAGCGGCAGCGTCGCGTACGTCACGTATGTGAACAGCGCGCACACACCGGTGCTCACGTTCAGCGAACTGCGCACACAACAACCATGTTAAGTAGAAGTAAGGACACGGTGGTATTTCGGAAGTACCTCCGCCCTAGAGAATATCGCGTCCATAATAACCTCGTGTTGTGTTTCTGGCGGTGAGTAGGGTAGCCAGAGCTCACTGGCGAGATTTTGTACTGTCAGTGAGAAGACCAAAAGCTTGTCCTGCTTTGTCTTTTACACTGACGACACAGAAACTCTTGCGTTTACAGGGTTGGCAGCGAGAGTGTGACTCCCTTGGCGTTGCACACGTCCATAGGCCACGGTAACCACTTTCCATCAGGTGGACCGTGTGATTGGCTGCCAACCAAGTGGTATCATCATTGAACTAAAACTATTTTTACCGAATTCTTTTGCAATTTCAGGTTGCTTTTCAGCAGTTATGGTGACGGGGAGACAGTGGCTAAGGCTGTTAAAAGCGTATGAAGCGGCGGGCCCAGTGTAAATAATGAAATAATACCAAAGAAATCATCATAGAGTTGAAGGAAATTTAAAGCTTTTAGTATGCTAACTATTCTAATTGGTTAAAAATAGAAAAATATCGCATTGGTTCAGGCGGGATTTGAACCCGCGATCTTTCTCTTACAGGAGGCACGCTCTGGGCACTAAGCCACAGAACTTTCGCCCGAAACCATCCAAATTCTTTTATATATATATCCGTCTAACGGCGACAGTGAGAGCCATCTACCGATATTCGTACGAACTATTGGAACCAATGTTCATCATAGAACTGTTAAAAATGGTTTCAATTCAATGTTGTGTAGATAATTTGTAGTGGCTAAAGATAATAGTTGCCAGTGACAACATAAGCACGTTCAGGAGTGGCAGTATCAAGCGCACCGACACCTTCCGGCTCTCGGCGGCATTACTTTGAACGAGCGCTTTCCGGCGTTCGGAAGCGTTCACCACCTCCCTCTGGGGCCCGCCTGCCCAGTGACCCCGCTCCCCCTTCTTGTGGCATTAAAGTGAAACAATAACACCTTTAACGATTGCCAAATTTGTCCGAATATTGTGCACGTAACACTCCCTATAAAAATGTTAGACGTGAAACCAGCGATAAAAATTTAATGGAAAACTCGCTTTGATCAGAACTCGCCTCAAACTCCACCTACCGGTAAACTTCGTTTGGAACGAATTTCCGAAGTTTCCTCTCATACTAACATTTGAAACAGTTTTGAAAATGTGTTGTAAACAAATGGACCCTCGCTTTGTGGTTTTGTTTGAGTCGCTGTGGTTCACTAGTTAGTTCTATTTTAATTTAATTCAAGTTTCCGTGACGTTAAGGGCCGCGGTAACACATTCAAACGACTATTGTGATCACTTTCATTGTTCCATGAACTAAGAGGGGACTCCATGAATATTTACTGAACCGTCAGAAAACCAAGATCTTTACTGTAGTTGAAGTTAGTGGCAGGTAGTGGTACTCACCGCAGCACCGAGGTGCCGGCCAGCGCCAGCTCTACCAGCAGAAAGGTCACGAGCACCACGTAGGAGACAGTCAGCAGGTAGATCTCGTTCATGGCGGGGCGGCTCAGGCACACCAGCAGACCTGCCACAAACGCGATTAGGTCGTAACACATTTTATACTTTAAATACTAGTAATCGAATTTACAAGGATATCACCAGGGATTTATCCCCAGGATTACTAGGAATTTACTGGGGAGCTGGAGGGATCCAGCTAAGTTCATTTGTATGTGCCGGGACTATTCAGTCGTAAGGCTGACTTCCCAATCATTAAACTACTGCTGCAAGTAAAACACACAGCATATAGGATAGATAGGTGGTCAGCTTATCCCTGGAGACGTCTGTATGTAAATAAGTTAGGTATGTACCGCCGTAGATGAGGGCAGCGATGCCGAGGATGATCGTGTTGATGATCTGCGCCACGCGGTCCTGCTCGTGGTACTCCTTGCGCATAAGCATCGCAGCGTTCACGTCCGACAGGCCGTCGTGCAGGTTCGGCGGCTTATCTATGTAGTCCATGAATGGCTGGGTGGTGCTGTTTCTGTTTACAAGGAAATAAAACAACATTATAGTACCAACAATCATGAAAATGTCAGGCATGGATTGGTAGTAGATTAATTCGTGTAGCTAATGATAAACTTCTCTAAAGTGATTATCATTTGTTGCGTCAGTTTCTAAACAATTTTTATTTGCATACTTAAAATTAATTGGATAACTACAATCAAATTAATTTTCCATTTGACCGCTTTCGGCTCACGGTATTCTCAAAGGTAACGCGTATAAAGTTATATTCCTAAATACTACAATACTTGACACTATTTAATACTTTAACACAGCTTTAAATTTATGCATACCAGCTTCAACTTTCTTTCCACTATTTGGGTAAATAATATTAAATTTTCTCTAAAATTTTAATAAACGGTACCCACCCGACTGGTCTTGGGCCAAAATCCGTAAGTGTGCTGTTACTATATTGGAAAAAATTTGTCAGAAAATTCTGGGTGAGCTGTAGTGAGCGCAGCTGGATTATCATCAGACCCACGGCCACGCCCAGCAGCAGCCCCAACAGGTGCGTCATATTGGCCTGGTTCATGCGCAGGAAGTAGCGCTGGTACAGCATTTCCACCTGGGGACAAACCATTATTATGTATATTTTCTACTAAATACAGGTTTAATAAAGAAAAAATATAACGACATGAATATAGTTGGTACCAATTTAACATCGTACAGTTAAAATAATGACTTTGGAGCTTAACTACCCGACTACGGCGAAGGAGGGTTAGTCAAAAATCATTTATTGTGCATAGACCGTTAAATCGGAACTTACAAAACGTCGCTATAAAAAGAAATATGAAAGACTAGTTTAGCAAATGGACCACCGCACCGGCTCGAAACGTGGCCCCGACCTGAAAAGACCCCGGCAAGAAATTCAGCGGGCATTTCTCTTTTGGTCTATTTACAAAAAAATACTAAGTCTACGTAGTCTAAATACAATAATTTACTTGAGAGCGAACAGCTCATTTCCAAGCTTGTTTATCAACTAAGTATTCTTGGATTTTGTAATAGCCTTTCTAGCACAATTTATTCTTTACTGCATTTTTAAGCACAGGTAAATCCCTAATTCCATTTAAATGCTTGTTAAAAAAGCGTATACAGTTGCCCTGGAAATAATGACTAATTATTGTTATGATTTTGACAGGCTATGTATGTAACCTTACTACGGCGGTGTCACTATTCCCTAGAATGTATTGTTTAGTTAAACTAACTGGCATACGACCACGGCTATCCTTGATGAATACTTTTTAGAGCGTGATTTTTCAGTAGTCCGATTCTAGGTTGTTATTTTACATTTGTATAAATAGTAATGACAGGGACCGCGGTAGCCTAGTGGTATGGGTAATGGACTGCTGAGACGAGGTTCTCGGGTTCGATCCCAGGTTTTACCATGGCACACACCAATGACTTTTCGCTACTTTTCGAAGTTATGTGTGTATTTATCGCAGGTTTATAAGTGGCCAGTTAATGGCAATGGCTCGCCACCTATTACATTGGGACCTAAACATAAACTGGTGAAATGTGGGTGCTAGCACCTCTGCCTACCCCTTCGGGGATATAGGCGTGAGTTTATGTTATGTTATGTTATGTAATGTCAGTAAATCAATAAAACAGTTTGCAGCCTTTGCAGCCAACATCGTTCTGACACTGACTGTGTCTTCCACTCCGGTCACCCTACCCCGTTAGCAGGGCAGTGATAGTGCTGGTTATATTTTCAATTGTATTTATTACATTTTGATTGTATTACTGTCATTTGAACCATTGTGAGTGCTTTAAAGTTCGTGAGAGCGACGCAATCTGCCGAGCAGCGCCGACAGCCGCTAACAACGTTGTCGCCGCCTGTTTGTTTATAATTACCGCCGGCTTAAACACAAAACGACTTCTGAAATTATTTCCGCCTTCATAATGTGACACGGAGAGTGGGGAAATTACTTTTCAGTGCGCAAATAGGGGCCAAATAGAAACAACATTAAATTTAGTTTACGTTATTGCAGAGGACGAGAGTTGTCGAGCATTGATTGAAGTTATAAGATATTTGTAGGCAATTATTATTATTTATTTTTTATACCACTAAGGTGGCAGACAAGCACACGGCCCACCCGATGGAAAGTGGTCACCGTGGCCTATGTACGTTTGTAACACCAGAGGAGTCACAGTCGCGCTGCCAACCCTGTAAGTGCTGAGTTTCATTGCCGTCAGTGTAGAAGACAAAGAAGGACAAGCCTTTAGTCTTCCCACTGACAGCACAAATTCTCCAGTGCGCCCTGGCTACCCTACTCACCGCTGGGAACACAACACGAAGTTATTATAGCCGCGGTATTCTGTAGGGCGGAGGTACTTCCTCGTTCGGACTGCTAATTGGGCGGAAATACCGCCGTGTCCTACCTCCTAATAAATGTCCAGATGTAGATGAGATGGTAAGTAAAACTGAATTCTAATGCGGACGTATTCATTCTCAAGTGTCATTGGTACGAGTGTCACAAAATATTTGTGCAATTTATAGCACCTACTTGTTTGCCTAAAATTATTATTAATGTATTTCATTTCATGAGCTCATCCAACTAATCCCACCCTCTTATTTCCTACATAGGACAACAAGTGCAGGCCTTAGATGTCAGCCTCACACTGTGCAGAATATACGAGCAAGAACCAAGCGGTTCGGAGACTCTTTTTTATTGCCGCACCACCAAGACCTGGAATTCATTACCAGCACACGTGTTTCCTTCTTCCTACAGTCCCGGGTCCTTTAAGCGGGGCGTGAAAAAGCATTTGATGAGGCCGAAAAGTCATTGGTGTGTGCCATGGTAAAGCCTGGGATCGAATCCGAGACCTCGTCTCAGCAGTCCATTACCCAAACCACTAGGCTACCGCGGTATGAATGAATAAATGAATAAAGTACTTAATTATAAATAATAAATAATAAATATTCCACAACATTCTACACAACGCTATCTAGACCCATGGTAAGCATAGCTTAACTAGCTTGTGTTATGGGATCTAGAATGCGGATAAACATACTTAGATACTTTTTTTTTTGTAAATACATACATATTATACATAGAAACACCCAGACCAATGCAAATATACATATTCATGCATACAAATATTTGCACTGAGCGGGAATCGAACCCGCGCCCCCTGCATAGCAGTCGAATGCTCTACCGCTACGCCACGGAGGTCGTCAATTCTTATCAAAGCAAGAATCATCCGCGATACAATGAAAATAAAGCTAAGTGCTTAACCATCTGTGGCAGAAGAACTAGTTCACGTGCGAGTGTTCGTTTATAAATGTCAGATCTATAATTGACAGGCGATTAACCTGAAGAGACAAGGCAGTTCATATGTGTTACATCAGATTATCGAACAAAACAATGTCAATTGACACAGGTAGGCATAAATAATGGTACCTGTTATCGAAGGAACGTCAAGTGAAGACTAACAATGGAACAAAACTAAATTACTATCGAATTAGTATGCCGATATTAGTAAGGATCTCAAGCCAAGCTGCCCGCGTACGAATGAAACTCGAGCGTGAACGACCTCACCCCTATGAGCGCAGGCCTGGGGGTGACAGGTGGAGCCGCCTGTCACCCTGGCAGAAAGCAGGCCGCGGCGGCAGAGTTGGGGATTTTGTACTCCCCACACCCGACGAGAGGGCCAGATCGTGAGAAATGGCCCTGGGTCGACCGGGGTGCGAGGGATATACCTGTCACCCTCACCTTCAGCAACCAAAGCGAACTACAGACGGCGTGCGTTTTGGTCGGTTCGAGTCCGACATAACCTCTTCCACCGGTTCCGGTGGGGAGGTATCCGTGGGGATTTTGCGCACGTAAAAAGAACCTGCCCCTATTAGTTGGAAATGACACTAGCTATGTGTACAAACCAGATGAACATTGGATCTTCTAGTAAGTTTCTGTAGAGAAGATATATTTTCACTAACAAATTTAATGCTGCAGCCTCTGTACCTCGCATAGAGATAATTAAAGTGTGAATAGTTAACTTGATAATAAGGAAATTTAATGTAAACATGTTCAGTTAAATTTATCGTGTCTCGCGAAAGAGGCGTGGTCTTCACGACACAGGAAATCCTAGTGTGAAGATCAAGCGATCAAATAGTTCAAGAGCAATGTAAACTGAATTTCAATAAATGTTTCAAATAAAGAAATTACACTGAACATTCGTTCAGAGAGGAAGGAGGTAGGATACGGCGGTATTTCCGCCCAATTGAGCAGTCCGACTGGGGAAGTACCTCCGACCTACAGAATACCGCGGCCATAATAACTTCGTGTTGTGTTCCCAGCGGTGTGTAGGGTAGCCGGAGCTCACTGGAGAATTTGTGCTGGAAAGACTAAAGATTTGTCCTGCTTTGTCTTCTACACTGAAGGCACAGAAACTCTGTGCTTACAGGGTAAGCAGCGCGAGTGTAGCTCCTCTGGTGTTACACACATCCATAGGCCACGGTAATGACTTTCCATCAGGTGGGCCGTGTGCTTGTCTGCCACCTAAGTGGTATATAATAAAAAGACATCGCTATAGGACACGAGTCATGAGCATCCTCCGGCACTGTGCCATCAGATCGGATCATCATTCTATTTTATGTTCATTAGTTATAACGACTCACCTTTACAATTTAATACTCCCCGCTGTAGCTAAAGTCCCACCGGATCTAGGTAGGTATATGAGTGACATTTAACACCGAAAAGTAATACTCAAAATGTATTTATATTCCATTTATACATTTCACGCGTCTCTGAACACTTTGGAGTAAAGGCTGCAACAAAAACAAAAGTTCAAAAGGCCAAGATACTTTTTATAGAGCTGGTCGATATTTCTTATCCTCACACAGTATTCAACGTAAATGGCATTTTTTATTCAATCTTTTTATATTACGCACGTGACATTGTCGTATCTAATAATAGTATCAAACATATTATTGCTATCCGCTTCTTGCGACATTATACTTTATATTAATAAAAAAAACCCGTCTACTGAAAAAGTATTATGCAACAAAATATCTAGAGGCTACTCTCGTGGTCGTAAGCCACTTTTCCCTAGAATGTATTGTTTTGTTAGACTAAGTGGCATACGACTACGGTCATTCTAGATGTTTTCTTGTTTAATACTTTTTCAGTAGTCGGGTTTTAGTTTTAAACTTATTTTTTTATTTATATTAATTTGGGGCAAGAAATAGATATAATTTCTACATATTTGAAATGTACTAATTAAGCCCTTTCAGTTGATGCCAAGCACGACTTATTTATCTCAAATTTATTTATTATCACAGTACTTTATGTCCGCTAGAGGGCGCCGCATTAAATTCAGTGACACGTTATATAGCCTTTAACCAGCGGACGACTAAGATGCTTTTAACAATACCTCATTTGTCCAGTTCTAATTAGTGGTTGAGGAGCTATGAGGGAACAGATGAACCTACATACATACATAGCCTGTCAAAATCATAAACCTCCCTTTGCTTCACCGTAGTTGGGTAAAAATAACAAACAATCTCGAGCCAAAATTAACAAAACTTTTACCCATAAGTTCACTGGGAAACAATAATATTGACTGTTAGGGAAAAGGCAATAAATCATAACGTTATTATTAATAACAGAGAAAGAAAAACCACAGCAACAAGATGAAATCAAAATATTTGTTTTAACTGTTTTGACGTAAAAGTAACCGCGGCACAAGCATCACCAGCCCAACTCGTACCTAATAATGGCGTACATTACTTCGCACAAAGAGAAATCAGACTTCAAGCCATGAACTGTCGAGTCGTTTATCGAGGATTGGAGAATTCTATTATGACGTTAAATATGACGCGTCAGAACCGAGGCTCCGAAACACCTACCGCAGTAGCCGACCGACCAACAGGGCGGAAGCCACCCACCGGCTATGATTAACTAACGCCATGGATGTACTGTCACCCAGAGGAATCAAACAGAGGGCTTAACCATATACTGCCTACCTAATCTTTCTAAATTTTGTGTCCTTTACCTGGGCTTAATGGAAGCAAATAAGGTACAAGAGAAATGCCTGTCAACCTCACCTTCGGCAACCAACAACAGGCGCTCTGCGTTTTAGTCGAGTCCGACAAAACTTCTCCCATGGCTACGGCGGGGGGTATCCGTGGGGATTTTTCGCACATAAAAAGGGGAGGTAATAATTTCTTTTTTTTATACCACTTAGGAGACTCCTCCTCCGGTATACTCAGACAGGCACACGGCCCACCTGATGGAAAGGGATGGAAGAAACCAAGTGAGTCACACTCGCGCTGCTAATTCTGTAAGCATAGAGAGTTTCCGTGTGTCAGCGTAAAAGACAAGCGTTCGGTCTTCCCACTGACAGCGCAATAGCTCTCTAGTGAGTTCTGGCTACCTTACATACCGCCGGGAACACAACACGAGATTATTATAACCGCGGTATTCTGTAAAACGGAGGTACTTCCCCAGTCGTTCTGTTCAATTAGACGGAAATACCGCCGTGTCCTACCTCCTTATTATCTCTTGATATTGTATTTTCATTCAATTACAACTATGTTCAAAATTGAATTGAATGTTACAAATTCATATAGAACTGGCTATGAAAATGTTTACAATTCGCAGTTGAGCAGACACGCGAGACAGCGAGATAACATAAATATTGTAAAATGAAATATCAAGTTAATTTGTAATTAAACACAAATATTGCGTAACTTTTGAAGCTCGATGAACATACAGCGGCCCAATCGTTTTGTTCTATGAAAGGTCAAATGATGGCCTCACGAGCGTGAGGCGAGGATAGAAGCCTGCCTACCCAGGGGGAAGAATCGTGGGAGTAGGTACAAGTAATGGTAATGGTGATTTTGTTATGATTTCATTACAAAAAATTCGTGCCGGTCCAAGGTGAATTTGTCTTCTTGCACGAGTTTGTAGGTCTGGTTGGCTTGGATTCCGAAGATCATGGTGGGGCATCAGATATATGTACAGCTATATAACATTTTTAACATTTATATACACATAATATAGCTGTGTAATAATTTTGATCTGTACTTATTTAGAACACAATTAATCTCTGTAATTGAGGAGGCGAACGATGCACAATTATATTGGTCAGGTATTTACGGCGCAGGGAAGGATTTAAAGCGTCATTAAAAGTTGCCAGTTGGCGGTAAACTGCGCATAATGAGGGCAAACTCGCTGCGCTTCCACGAATATACAGTTAACGGGAACTCGGAATCAAAATTAATTAAAATTTTACATTTAAATCCTAAAAATTAACGTTAGATTTTTGTTTGAGATGTTTATTCCGGTAAATGATAGAACCTCATTTCTGTTTAATATTAATAAAATCAATCAAAGTTCTTATTATAGTGTCTTATACACCGACAACTCTTGCAAAAACGCAACAAACATAGCAGATAAATATAAAGGTAGACGAAACGAAATAGTCATTGCTACGTTACAAATAGACAATGCAATGCAAAAGCTAATAAAACATGATATTTCCAAACATTACAGTGTTCACCACCTCGATGCTCCCCAGTGCTGGGCGTGTTACGTTTGCAGTTGCACTCATTAAATTAATTAACGGCACATTGCTCTTCACCCTTGCCTTCGTATCGAGCGTTCGGTAAACAACTGAGCAAGGGAATAAATGACGGCCATTAACTTAGTCGGCCCTTTTTGTCCTCAAATCTTTGAAAAGCCCCGAGGGTTACTTTTGCGAAAAGTTATTAAAATTTATTGGGTAATCAGTGAGGTAATTAAGAAAATGTCTTGACTCGTTTGTCAGCTACCTGAACAAGTCGCAAATTTGGCGACTATTTGTTTTAGCTTTAGGCGGGCTGCGCACTTATCTACTGAAAGTGTTGACAAAGACAACCAAGTGAATGAAGGCAATAACAATTCAGAAAGCATGACACTAGACTCTATAAAAAATGTGTAGCTTGCATTTATATAAATATTCATTTTAATTTTATTTAGCTACCTACATTTACTTTTATTTAAGAAAAAAGGTGTATAAGCCAAAATCACACCAGCCTTTACACTGGAGGCATTTGTAAGTAAATTTTAAAAATTCTCCTCTTAGTGCGACCGTGCGATGATGTGGCCACAGATAAGGTAGGTAGTAGCTTCATATTTGTTAAGATTAATATAGACATTATACATTTTTCTTGTTTTTTTTTACGTACGCAAAATCCTCATGGATACCTCCCCACCGGAGCCGGTGGAAGAGGTTACGTCGGACTCGAATCGACCAAAACGCATTTTTCAATATTCAGTCCGACCAGTTCATCTCTAAATGTACTCTGAACCAAAACTGTTCCAGCTAAACGATAACAATATATTATGTTCTGTTGATATAACCCTTTTGTTTAACAATATTATGAACTCATTAAAAGGGGCGACTTTTACTAAGCCGGTGCTTAATTGCTTTATAACAAGAAGTTCTGACGGAGTGATCATTAATTGCGGAGTTTACAGGGCTCCTCGAGCGCGGGCGGCAGCGCGAGCCGCCTAATGCGCCGGGCGCATTATTCTATTTGACAATGAATTTCAAACATAGTCGTAACACGATTAGACTACAGATTTAAATTGCTTAACATATGATATAGAATGAAGTAAAACTAAACCAACTTGAATGTGTCGGATAATATAAAGTAAGTACAGTAACGTTACGGCTAGTCAAGCTTAATCTGGGCCCAGGCAGTCGCTCGGCACGCGTCTAATTTGGCTTGATATATGAGTTATTATATATTACGAATATTGAACGGTTATGGCGTCGACAGCTACGTTATTAATTATGTTGCAATCAATTTCATCATAACAGAATATTTTTATTGCTACTAAGGTAGCAAACAGACACAATTTTATAAATATAACAAACTATACCATGGTGAGTGTTCTGATGAGCTCTTCCAACTAATCACACCCTCTCCTTTCCTACATTGGACAATACGTGCAGGGCTTAGATGTCGCCCTCACACTGTGCAGAATATACGAGGAAGAACCAAGCAGTTCGGAGACTCTTTTCTTTGCCGCACCACCAAGACCTGGTATTCATTACAAGCTCACGTGTTTCCTTCTTCCTACATACCCGAATCCTTTAAGCGGGGCGTGATAAAGCATCTGATGAGGCCGCCAAGATGAGTGACACCACTGTAACATTACTTAGTATCTGTAATGGTGACCCTCTTTCCTGATAATTTGCCTTTAGCTTACCATCAGGCGACTAGACTTAGTCCGACTGAGGAAGTACCTCCGCACTACAGAATACCGCGGCTATTATAACTTTGTGTTGTGTTCCCAGCGATGATTAGAGTAGCCAGAGCTCACTGGAGAATTTGTGCTGTCAGTGGGAAGACTAATGGCTTGTCCTGCTTTGTCTTCTACACTGACCGCACAGAAACTCTGTGCTTACAGGGTTGGCAGCGCGAGTGTGGCTCCTCTGGTGATACACACGTCCATAGGCCATGGTAACCACTTTCCATCAGGTGGGCCGTGTGTCTGCCACCTAAGTGGTATAAAAAAAAAGATGAAGAATTTATTGCGAAAGTTGTTTTTATGTCTTAGACAGTGGCCAGCTATTACTTACGTGGTTCTACCCAACCCATTGCAATCAAATAAACGTAAGATTTAAAGTTTGACCAAGACCTATCCAACAGAAAAATCTGCATAATAATCCGTTCAGTAGTTTTTGCGTCAATCGCTAGCAAACATTACCAACTTACAAATCTTTATGAGTTATTTCAAAATATTTATTATTGACGAAGGAATCTGAATCGGCATCGTTTAGCTGCGATGATTTATCACGATTTCATACGTTGAATATAAAATGTAACACAACTCGAATCGTTTGATAGACTTCCAATGGCGTTTATGGATAAAAACCTTTTTAAATCATACGTGTACCGGCGCGGCGGCGGCAGTAGGTACATGTTTAGATAACGAAATTAAAAGGTGCTCGATTGAATTTGTGAAAAAAGAAAAGGTTACCTTTTTGATAGAAGTCCCAAAAATAACTAGGACAGTGAAAAGAAGTGATTGGGATTTCTTTATCTATCTAGGTATTAATTCTACTAGCATTCAAGTAGATTTGCCTGAAGATAATAGTTTTGCGTCACCGCACAACATCATCGAAGCTCACAAACGGGCGCGTGGACGACGCCGCGAATGAATTGCTCAATTTGCAGCCGGTTCAATCAACACGATCGCGAAATAAAGCGAGTGTTTTTCAAATGGACCACCGCACCGCGTCACAATGCGGCCCCCGCTTCCTCCAGGTCCAAACTCCACCAAGGGGATACAGTTTTACTAAAGGAGATAGATAGATAATTCTTTACTGTACACCAATAGATTACAGTAGAACTTGCAGGTAGCATGCATACAGTTTAATGTACAATGGGCGGCCTTAACACTGGAAGAAATTTCTTCCAGGCAACCTTGGAATAGACAGTTATGGAATAAAAGCAAAAGAAGAAAAAGAAAGGTAGAACTAAATTCGATCGATCAAATTAATGAAACAACAGACAGGATAACCTAAATAAAACTGTAGAATTATAATTTCGGATGTGAACGTTCATAGAGACTTACATTTTCCGTCACATAAAACGAAATATGAATTTTCCAAGAAACGATTCCAGGCGAGTGGCCCAGCTCTAGTCGGCTTCCTGTCGCTTCCTGTCCAAATGTGCATTATCTCCAGAGTGCCCATTTACTTGTTCATTAAACAGACATCGCGAGAACATGTTTCTTGTCGTCGGAAAATTAATAAGGAAAATGTTTCACAATATAATGAAATTGTAATTTTGTTTGTTTTGAATCTCCTTTTACAAATGGCGTCTTTCACCAACTGCTTAGGGAAGATCAACTAAAATTACTTTTTAACCGATTTGATGGTATGCTGATGACGACGTGACCAACCGGCGCCCTCACCTCCGAGCGTTCCAACCTCACTTACAAACTGGTCTTCTTCTATAATGAACTGCTTTGAACATTCGACATTCTGCTATCAAGACGGTTTTTTTTTAAATATTTTTTTATACCACTTAGGTGGCAGACAAGCACACGGCCCACCTAATGGAAAGTGGTTACCGTGGCCTATGGACGTGTGCAAAACCAAGGGAGTCACACTCGCGCTGCCAACCCTGTAAGCACAGAGAGTTTCTGTGCCGTCAGTGTAAAAGACAAAGCAGGACAAGCTTTTGAACTTTCCACTGACAGCACCAAAACTTACAGTGAGTTCTGGCTACCCTACTCACTCGGGAACGCGACACGAGGTTATTATGGCCGCGATATTCTATAGGGTGGAGGTAATTCTCCAGTCGGAGTGTCCAATTGGACGGAAATACCGTCGTGGAACTACCTCATATAAGTACTATTTATCTGCTTGTTGAATCGCAACGGCCATCCTTTGCCCAAAGAACGAGCCGGAGTGTTATTCACACAAAATAGTAAATGACTAATAAAACTATTTTAAATTATGTAATTGATAAGTATGTATGTAACACGCGCAAATATTTCAGGAACCGAATTCACTGAACCGGTCTGAGTTACGACATTTTAATCAATCTATTTCATTTAGTAGTTAGAACTCTTCCAGTTTAGTTAGCCGGATGTTATCTGCTAAAATTCAGCTTTATTGGAATCATGGAAAAAGTTTTTCAAAGCGTCCAAAGCGTACGCACGTGACTTGACTTGCGTTATGTTTTAAATTTGGTTTTGAAAGCAATTACCGCGTCCAGTCGCGTAGTTGCATACTGTTGAACTTCAAATTAGAAAATGTCAACTCTGAACTGGACCTAGGCTTTCGACAGGCTCATATCGAGTGCACACTTTGTTGACAGTTGTAATTGTATATGGCTAGGCATAGGTATTTTCTAAGTGAGCTAGCTGAGACCTATGAGTGTAGTTTGTGACAGATTTATTAATGTTCCATATTTAAGAATCAAAGAATCAATTTCGTTTATTTAGTTTAGGCACATAAAGAGCACATATGAACGTCAAAATTTTAGTATTATGTCAAGAAATATTATAAAAATATTAAATAATATATTAATAAAGCATTACAAGATGATTATTCCCTGGTTCAGTAGGTTAGTTCTACTGAGAAGATACCAGCAAGAAACTCAGAGAACTATATTAGATTATCTTTTTTTTTTAAATTGCTTTTGCTTATAATTTTGTTGTATAAGCAAGCAAGAGACTTAGGCTGCATTTCCATCATCAAGATACTCATCTACTTTACATAGGACAACACGTGCAGAGCTTAGATGTCACCCTCACACTGTGCACAATATACGAGCAAGAACCAAGCGGTTCGGAGACTCTTTTCTTTGCCGCACCACTAAGACCTGGAATTCATTACCAGCTCACGTGTTTCCTTTTTCCTACAGTCCCGGGTCCTTTAAGCGGAGCGTGAAAAGGCATCTGATGAGGCCGCCAAGTTTAGTGCCACCATTGTAACATTACTTAGTGTATGTAATGGTGACCCTATTTCCTGAGATTTTGCCTTTAGCTTACCATCAGGCGAGGTGAAGGCAAGTTGGCGTGTCCTAAACAAATAAAGAACCTATTTTCATTAATTTTATTTTTACTTCTATTTTAAACTATATGAAATTCATTGCAAGGTTGATTCTCTTCTGATTACCACTTTATGTCGTTACGTTACAAGTAGCCCCGAGCGCCTCTGAGCCCCTGTAACAAGTTCCATGTGCACCCGCCACCCGCGACTCTCCGCAAGGAGCAGCATCATTATTTGACATTTGTGCCATCACTTCCGTGTGTAACAGACGGATTACATAACTCCGTCAAAATTATATAAATGCTAATTTTTTTTATATAACTTAGGTGGCAGACAAGCACACGACCCACCTGAAGGAAAGTGGTTACCGTGAAGTATGAACGTGTGCAACACCAGAGGAGTCACGTAGTGGAGGAACGGAGAGTTTCTGTGGCGTCAGTGAGTACCTATATATGTATCTTACCATGAGCATATCAATATTTTATTTATGAATCAATGTAGATGCCTAGTCTGGTGAATATTAAAATCTACAGTAAAGTACATACATACATACAACCCTCCGGGAATAAAGGCGTGATTATATAATCACGCCTTTATTCCCGGAGGGTTGGACAGAGGTGAATTAACACCCACAATTCACCATTCATTGTAATCGGTCCTACGTAATAGGGGGTGAGCCTATTGCCGTATTCCGGGCACTATTGTTGACTCAAGCCATGCGTCTCAGGCTGAGTTTGGGCTGTATATATCTGTCCGATATTAAACAGCCCTATCTCTTAGTCGCCTTGTACGATATTTCACGGGAAGAGATGGGGTGGCCCAAGTTCTACTCTGCCGGGAACCACGCGGCCACAGTAAAGTACAAAAGTATAATATATAACACGATTAAAGTAAATAGTTCCTCTGTCAAACACAACTGCTCTTAAGTAGGCACACAGACGTACGCCAGTACCTAACATTAACGTGGGATCTGCTAATCCGCTTAAGATTAGCGAAAACAAAACGAAGAACATGAAAATATTTCGATGTTTCGAAACAATTTAATTTCTGAGAAGAGGGATCGAGATTGTTATTTACGGATTAGTCTCTGGAGTACTAAGATGAAGACCAAGGCCGCTTACACTTCAAGTCTAAAGCATAAACCTTAATATTTTTTTGTTTTCTTACGCTAGCAACACTTCGCATTTCTTACTGCTCAGTGGAGGAAACTGTACCAATCCATTCTGTGACTATACTTATTACCATTTGTGAACTCATCTATGCATGTTGATCGTGTACAAATGTGCTTCACATATTTTGATGTAAAATCGAATTAAAAGCAACTTGATGGCTTGACTTTTTTTAGAATGTATTCTTTTGTTAGACTAAGTGGCGTACGTCCACGGCTATCCTTGATATTTTCTTGTTTAATACTTTTTATAGCGTGATTTTTCAGTAGTCAGGTTTTAGTTCTAAGCTTAAATTTTTAGTTATATTATTTTGGAGCAAGCAATAGGTATAATTTACACATATTTGTATTGTGCCAATTAAGCCCTTTCAGTTGATACACAATACGACATATTTATCGAAAATTTATTTTTTAAAACTGTACTTTATGGCCACTAGAGGGCGCCATAATAGATTCAGTGACACTTTATATAGCCTATAACCAGTGGACGACTGAGACGCTTCTAACGATACCTCATTTGTCTAGTTCTAATTAGTGGTTGAGGAGCTATGAGGCAACAGATGAACCTGCATACTTACTAGGTATACATAGCTTGTCAAAATCATAACCCTCCCTTTGCTTCGCCGTAGTCGGGTAATAAACATCATACAATACCGTATATTTATTACGTCACGAAACTACCGATGTTATATTTTTAGCCTTACTTGAGTGATAATGTCAAGTTGTGGATTGGCATTAGAGTTAATATTGTAACCTTTATTTACTGCATGTAAAGGGTGAATATATTTAGAATGTAGGTGTGGGACATAATGTGAGACACCAACCGCCTAGACCAGCGGCAATTTGTCCGTAGTCGTTTTGTAGAATAGAATGTTCAATAACGCTTTACTATTTCATATAAGAAACTATTACTCACGGCAATTCGAGGCAAACCATCAGTCATAAGGTGAACAACCGAATCCTTATATTTTATTCACACAAAATTGGATTCAACTGTAACCACGAGCTCGTTTACCAACGAGGTTGCATTTGTTCTGCTATATTTGTGGCAACATGCGATGGATAGCCGCGGAGCTAGTATAAAGCTTACCACTTACGTTTTAAAAAGAGTTTTTCTAAAAAATCAAAATCAATGTAATGATTTTCAGAAGGAAAATACTCTTTGTCAAAAATATACTAAGCTAGATATGAAACTTCAAAGAAAAAGTTGGTTAGATACATTAAAGGAAAGTTTGGTGTTCCCCAACAGGATAAGTACCTTCCAAAGTTGGCGATAGCATCAAACTACACCGAAATACAGTCCCAAAATGATATAACTTTAAAAACATCCTTTGAAATATTAAATAAGTACTTTTATAACAAAGAAATCTGTTTTTTATGTTACTTAAACTGTTTAAATTTTCCATCTTTCAAATTTCGTGTTTGAGCTTAAGAATATTTTAAATATCTTGGATATCGTAGGGGTTTTAAGATCACAATAAACTGCATAACATTGATAAAGACCTGGCTGCGTCATTTAACAGTCAACTAAATGTTATCATTATTTAGACATTAGAAAGTTCGGGAAAACGTTGAATGAAACCAAAGCATCCTGTAGGTAACACTGAGTAATTCAATCATACAAATTCAAACCTAAAAATTTAGTACATTGTTAACTATAGTTTAATAGATAAGTGTTCTCAAACCTTATATCGTCAGTAAACAAACTTGTACGTTGAGAGTGACAGAATTTGACAGCAGCAGGGGGAGGATAAAGGGCGATGAGTTTTGTTTGATACGCGGAAACGGCACCCCTGTTGGACGATAATAAGACCCTGATCGGATTGCAGATAAGTGATGTTTAACAGTAAGTTCACAGAGGTTTTCAATGCTATTGATATAATTTGGGTAATAACCTCTTTTACATTATTGTTTAACAAGTCGTTGGTCTCTTTTAGACTGATGCAGACGTAATTTCTGACATGAATACTGATTAAAAGCTTCATTTCTTATTAGTGACGTGTACACAAGTAACAATGACAATGGATGAGAAATGTGATTTTATCTCTCTATCTTGACGACTAATAAAATATCCCCCGTAAACGCAACTAACTTTTTTACTTTTTTATCCAGGCTCCCAATACACAGTGATCCTCAGTCATTCACTAGAATTTCTCCCGTGCTTGGCATTATCTGCATGTTCTTACTGAAACGTTTTCAAATATCTGACCATCTGATCAAATATAATGAAGTCTGGTTGCGCCGGTGTAGAAACTGTATTTTGACACGGAAACACACTCCTTTTATACCCGTCTCCTCTCCCGCACTAACCATAGATATGGCTTCCGTCCGCCATTTGTGAAATATAGACACTCAGTCTCGCTTTGAACTAGCCAGCGTAATGACGGACCGCGCTCGCGTCTCTCAAAAATGATTAATATTTGTTACATTTTTACCGCTTCATAGACCTTTACCGATCGGATTGTGCCTCTCGTGTGTTCCTCAAGTGATCTAGTGATGCTGACGGCAGCTCCTGAGCAAGGAAGAGAAGATCCGTGTACCGGCTGCGATGAAAACACGTGTGTCGTGAAGGTTAGTGCATCCTCTCCTAATTTCTCGGGTTGCATTCATTGCTTGGATCACTCCCGCGGCAACCCGACCACCTGTCTTTTGTGTGTAAAGCGTCAATGGAACAGTTAGCTACTTCCCGCAATACAGTCCATTACCGCACTCGGCCATGCGCCACCATTTTTGGTCCTTCGAGCCGGATTCTTGGCCGTAGTTCGTATTTTGTTATTATTCTAATGGGAATAAGCTCGCCGCACCTAAGTGCCTGGTTATTTTAGTAGAAAACCCCGCATCCAGACACTTAGGATTAGATTTGTTGTCCGTTCGCCGCTGGCTCGCATAGTACCTACCTGGTACATACATAGGTTAGGTATCATATCAACACTTAATCGTAGTTCGCAATTTTCGCATCGCACCTAAGTGCCTGGTTATTTTAGTAGAAAACCCCGCATCCAGACATTTAGGCTTAGATCTTAGGTATACTAGACACCCTAGTGCATAGGCACAGTGTAATACCTAACGCATTTGGCTTTGTTTTGTTTTTTTTCAATTACGTTGTTCTCGGCTCGCGTCGTATTTGCCTAGTACCTGCGTGGGTGGACACGTGGCTGTACCTACCTCGCTCGCATCTCATCCCAATTCATACGAAAGTATTTTAATTTGAATAGATATTACGCAATACTTAATCTCTGAAATAATAGTTGAACCTAGACAGCGACCATCGCGTAGGTACGATCTTGTTGCTATGCGCGTTAGTTCAAGCTTGCACTGGCAGTTATAAGTACCTACCTACCTACGGTTATCGCTCGCGCCGCCTCGCTGCTCTGTACCGCTAAGATTAAGTCATTTCATATTTGTTATTTACCGCACTTTAGTTTGAGATTTAATTGTAAACATGTCCCCAAAGGTTGATAAGACCGGTAAGGTTCAATTGAAACTTTTATACGCTAAAAAAGAAATGATTTACTCTCGCGTACAATCGATTTATGATAATGCACTTAAAACCTCTGATTTGGTCATCAGAGATTCGTTCTTGTGTTCTATAGAAAACTTAGATAGTCTACGCGCGGATTTCGAAACCTTAGTACATGACATCAACGTTTTAGAGTTGAATTTGAATCCCGATTACTCAGTGAGTTATCAAGCCTTGTCGTCGTTTGACGATTTGTATTGTCGTATCAAACGCGTCGCTAGGAGTTTGGAGAAGCCGGCTGACCTACCCAACCCCACTCGCGACCGACCTAAGTTGCCACCAATTCAAATACCCGAGTTTGATGGTAACATTCGCAATTGGTGTCTATTTATAGATAGTTTTGAGAATACAATAGATAAGAACGATTCGTTGACAGATCACGAAAAGTTGCATTATCTCGTTGAAAAATTGACTGGTAAAGCTATAACCGTTTGCGCTGGAATTACGTTTAGTGCCGAGAATTATAATTTAATTTTAAATACTTTGAAAGCTAGGTATGAGGATAAAAGATCGGTAGCTAACGCCTATTTAGATCAGATGTTTGATTTGAAATCTATTGCGGCATGTAACGATCAAAACTTAGAGAAATTTCTAGATACTTTCGCGTCAGCTGTTCGCGCCGTAAAGAACCTAAAGATTGATGACCTCTGCGACTTCGTATTTTTGTATATGGGTTTAAGGAAATTAGATTCCGAAACCATTCGTTTGTTTGAGTCGGATCATCGCGGCAATAAAATTCCTAAGTTCGAAGACTTGGAAAGTTTTGTTCGCGAGCATATAAAAGTATTGCAGCGCTCTTCATCGAAACATGAAGGCGCGAAGATAGTTGTTGATTCTGCACGCAAAGTAGATGCGTCATCGAAGTCACTGAGGTCAACTCATACTTATGTTAGTACCGCACCAGCACGTGTACAGTCACCTGTTTGCTCTTTGTGTAGCACTCATCATTCGCAACTGTACAGGTGTCCTGGTTTTCTAAAATTGTCGCCTAGTGATCGTTATAAATTTGTTCGCGCTAATAATTTTTGTTTTAATTGTCTCGGTACTAAACACCGCGTTGTTTTATGTAATAGTAGAAATAGTTGTCGCAAATGTCAAGCGAGACACCACACTTTGCTTCATTTTGAGAATAGTAATGCCGCATCCAATGTGAGCACGGTTGGCTCGTCGAGCGGTGACACACGGCAGCCTGCGCCGCAGCCGCAGCCCGCGCTCGCGCGCGCTCCGGCCCGCCCGGTGACCGCCGCGGATGACGTCACCTTGTGTTCGTTCTCCGCTAGTGCTGCACTCACTACTGTGTGTCTTGCGACCGCTCGCGTTGTTATTGTTGATGCATTAGGTAAGCCGCGCATTGTTCGAGCGCTGTTAGATGGCGCTTCGCAAAGTAATTTTATTACTCAAGATTGTTGTCGGCGTCTTGGTTTCAATGTTGATAAGCGTTCAACCCGCTCAGTGGTGAAGGGTTTTGGAAGCTTACAGTCAGCTGTTCGTGGCACCGTTAAAACAAGGTTTAGATCTCGTTTTAATAATAATATTTGGTTTGACATGGATTCGCTCGTTATAGATAGAATAGCTGAACAGTTGCCTACCGCCCCGGTTGACACGTCTTTATTAACGAAATTTAAAGACTTGCCTTTAGCAGATGAGACTTACGCTGTTCCTGGAGTCGTCGATATATTGATCGGCGCTTCGATTCTCCCGCACCTCCAGTTATCACGTAAGGTTCAAGGGGGACCGACGTACCCCGCTCCGCACGCACTGGAAACAGTTCTTGGTTTTGTTATAATTGGTTCCGCACCCGCTTCTATGGATAGTTTTAGTCACTCGACTGCTTCGTTCTGTTGCACCGTCGAGCCGCCACTGGAGTCTACCATCCGCAAGTTTTCGCTCGGTGGCTCCCGTGTATCCGCTGAAAAACGCTTTCTTTGTTTGGAACGAAAGATGCAGGCGTCCCCAAAGTCGAAGCGGGCCTATGATGAGGTTGTTAACGAATATTTAGATAAAGGTTACATCTCACCTGCGCCTGCGGACACTGGCGGGACCCAGCCTTCGTACATTATCCCGCACCGCGGAGTTATTAGAGAAGATAAGCTTACTACTAAAACTCCGTGTAGTTTTGGATGGCAGTGCTTAGACTAGCACTTCCGTGTCGCTTAATGACATAATTGTAAATTTTCGCATTAATATTAGTAATTTTTAGCTTTTAGGACTCAACAGTCGCTTTGTGTTGGGCCCACTCTTCGCCCCATCGTTGGGACACATTCGTCGCTAATAGAGTGGCAAAAATTCAATCTGAATTGGCGCCACATAATCTCTTTCACGTTGCTGGCACCGACAACCCAGCCGATTGTCTCTCTCGTGGATTGCTTCCTTCGCAAATTTTAGATCACCCGTTATGGTTTAGTGGACCGTCCTGGATTCATGCCGCGTTAGATGGGTGGCCAGTTAGTCAATTCAATCCCACTACGGTTTCCGAACCACCCGAGGAGAAGAAGCACTCGCTTGTTGTATCGGTCCCACGTGAAGAGACCCTTATTTTGTTGTTGGCTAATCGCGTCTCGTCTTGGTCGAGACTGTTGCGTTGTGTTGTTTGTTCGCCTCTGCCCTCTGCCTAGCCAGCGGTAGGCACGAGCTCCAATCTAGGTTTATATTTTAGTTGTTATTTCCCAAACCTAGATTTAGATTAGACTTTAGATTTGTTTCGCATTTGTCGTTTCGAAGGTAACCCTTCAAGCCGGGGGGAATGGTTGCGCCGGTGTAGAAACTGTATTTTGACACGGAAACACACTCCTTTTATACCCGTCTCCTCTCCCGCACTAACCATAGATATGGCTTCCGTCCGCCATTTGTGAAATATAGACACTCAGTCTCGCTTTGAACTAGCCAGCGTAATGACGGACCGCGCTCGCGTCTCTCAAAAATGATTAATATTTGTTACATTTTTACCGCTTCATAGACCTTTACCGATCGGATTGTGCCTCTCGTGTGTTCCTCAAGTGATCTAGTGATGCTGACGGCAGCTCCTGAGCAAGGAAGAGAAGATCCGTGTACCGGCTGCGATGAAAACACGTGTGTCGTGAAGGTTAGTGCATCCTCTCCTAATTTCTCGGGTTGCATTCATTGCTTGGATCACTCCCGCGGCAACCCGACCACCTGTCTTTTGTGTGTAAAGCGTCAATGGAACAGTTAGCTACTTCCCGCAATACAGTCCATTACCGCACTCGGCCATGCGCCACCAAAGTCATTATGGTTGATATGTCTACTTGAAGACGTGTATTGAACAATTCAAAATACACGTTCATTCGACCGGGAAAAATAATATGATAATAAAAATAAGGCGTGTCCTACATAAAAAAACGCCATGATATACCGTCGACAGTAGAAGAATATTCTGACAAGTATGTATCAAACATTTATTCTCTCTATCTCTTAGTTCAGGTATCTTCTGTGTTTCTGTGTTTTTCTAGTCTTCTCATCTATTTGATTGCATACTTGACAGACTCAATATTGATTTATTTCCACATATAAATTCAACTGTAATAACGTATATTACTGAGTGTTGACTCAGTTTTCTGTCAAACAGTAGCGCTTTAGCGTGGTCATTGTATCAAACACTTTGTATTTGTAGCTTCAAAGAAATCTTATCGGAAGTAGCGTGGATCCCATTCAACCAACTGTCACACTAAACATTTCAGAAAGCACTAGTCGACAAGATGTTTAAGGTATGGGGTCGTACATAGACACAAAATGAAAGTAAATTTTACATGAATTTAAGAAAATATTACATTATTAAAAATTTTCTTTACTTTTTTAATATTTACATTTACAATTAATAATTATACAACGGTTCGGAACTTTTCGAAATTAAATCATGGAACTTACTATTCTCTTCAGTGTTGTCACTTCTACTCGCTTCTGCTTGTGTTCTTTTTTTCTTTGCGCAACGTAATACAAATATCTGTTCAAATCCCACGACAACATTGAATTAGGTGACAATGTTGGCGAGGAATTTGAGAAGACATCTGTTTACTATCTGCTGGCTGGCTCAAACGGGGACTTCCTTTTCTCTTCTTCTCTTCTAACATGTTTTACTAATAATACTAAATTCATATCTTTAACTACGGTACAAAATATATATTTTAAAATTAAAATATTACAGAACTAGAATTAACTTTAATATTAGAATCAAAAAATTAAAAATATCGATGTCAAAATTAAATTAAAATCAAAATTACAACAAACAATTTACTTAATATAAGACAAATTAAAGTCTAAATAAAATAAAAAGTAATTATAATTAAAATTAAAATAGAAACTAAGCTACGATTTGTACATGTGTGTTTGCGTGTGCGTATGTGTGTGCGTATGCGTGTGCGTGTGCGTGTGCGTGTGCGTGTGCGTGTGCGTGTGCGTGTGCGTGTGCGTGTGCGTGTGCGTGTGCGTGTACGTGTGCGTGTTCGTGTGCGTGTGCGTGTGCGTGTGCGTGTGCGTGTGCGTGTGCGTGTGCGTGTGCGTGTGCGTGTGCGTGTGCGTGTGCGTGTGCGTGTGCGTGTGCGTGTGCGTGTGCGTGTGCGTGTGCGTGTGCGTGTGCGTGTGCGTGTGCGTGTGCGTGTGCGTGTTCGTGTGCGTGTGCGTGTGCGTTTGTGTGAAGTCATACGTCATCCTGTGTTCTAAATCTTATAAACTAATAATGTCATTTGAACTGTGAGATCATAAATGAAGCGCTTCGTTGCGCTTACGTACACCACGAGACAAATCTCAACCTCATAGTACACCACACTTGTCAACATCCCTTCTCTGAGTGTGGTTAACACACATCTGAGATAATTTAATCAGGATGCTGGAAGATCGTGTGGCTTCCACTGTAATGTCTCAACCAGTGATATCATACGTATATCGTCGGCATCACTGATGGGAAATACAAGGGCGAAGCATTGGCTGTATCTGGGTGGTCCAGTCCAGATATAGCCAATTCTTCGATTGCGTCAGAGAAGTTAATTTGTCATCGTATGCACTATCCGAAGAATGCTGTACAGAACAGTGCAGTACATTAATAACGTACGTGGTTTCATTTTCAGCGGATCTTGGTATAATTGCTATTCACCATCTTGAGCAAGCCCTAATTCTTATTTGCCTTTCTAAGCAGGAGAAATATAAGTGCGCTCTTTTTCATTGACCCGTCAAGTGTGACGAATCAAAGAGCTCTTCACTATCATCATCACCGTGGTCTTTTATAAGGTATTCTTCGCATCGTCAGAGAGTGTCAAAGTTCTTGTTAGCTGCCAGCCAAGACTGCGGAGTGGCCTCCGCTGTACTAATTTTATCGTCTTTGATTCAAATTACAGAGGGCTAAAATCGTCTCTCCCGCCTGGGATGGTTTCAGAGAGGTTTTATTCTTTGGAGTTCCTAGAAGCCTTGGTACCTGGCCAGACTATGTAATAATTCAACGCTTCACTGTAGATTTCATAGTTGAAGTAAATTATAAATTGGATTTGCTATTTCCCCTGGATGTTACGTGAACATTCTATCTGCGTTTCAATTGAAATACATGCAATCATTTCTATATAGACATGTCGTATATTTAAACTATCATGGTCACTTTATTATTTTTATTCTGATACTGATGTATATTTAGTTTAAACCTGTCTCAGAGTGTTCTCTTGGTTACGTCACTTTATTACTTGAGAAGATTCTGTCCAGCTGTGTATTGGAAGCACAAGGAACAATAATTTTAATCACGGACTTAGTTTAATAGCGAGGCAGTACGGCGAAGTGACGTGTATCCTGCGGCTGGCGTTGTCATGGCAACCTAATTAACAGTCGGCAGCATGCGTGATCAGAGAGATAATCGCGAATTAGGCTGGGTTCTTATTAACGTTAGTAGTCAATCAAATTATATGTTATGTCAACTGTAATAATTACTAATCATTTTAATGATAAAATATACAAATACAGATAGGATATATACTTTGTTGTATTGTATACAATGGGCGGTCTTAAGAGCTGGTAAGGAAACACATGGACATAAAATTATATTTGTACTATCAATATTATTATAAAGAGCTGTTGATGGACTATTGCAAAAACTATTTTAGAAGTGGCTTATTTCTTTACGGACACGTGACGTCGACGCTCTCTGGCTGCATGGTGTTTCAGGATACGTTAGGTGTATTCCGAACACGTCACGCCACGCGTGCTCCAAGTGACGTCAGGAGCTTGGCAACGCAGCACACCGATATGTGATGATGAGCGAAAGAATTCAGCTGTGCGTGATCGTGAGTGTTTGTGAATACTCGTTATTTTTAGTTCATTTTTGTTATCAGTTACCGTACTAGGATGCCACTGGGATTTCGCCATTTGGTTAGCGTCTAGTGTCCATTGACCGGTCAAACTCTATTGTTGATACACTTGAGTAGAAGTAGTAGTAGTCCAAATGGGGAAGTACCTCCGCCCTACAGAATACCTCAGCCATAATAACTTCGTGTTGTGTTCCCAGCGGTGAGTTGGGTAGCCAGAGCTCACTGGAGAGTCTGTGCTATCAATGGGAAGACTAAAGGCTTGCACTGCTTTATCTTATACACTAACGGCACAGAAACTCTACTTACAGGGTCGGCATCGCGAGTGTGGCTCCTCTAGTGTTACAAACTCCATAGACCACAGTAATTACTTTCATCAGTGGGCCGTGTGTTTGTCTGCCACCTAACTGGTATAAAAAAATGTGTGTTGAAAGAGATGCAGAGCCCTACCACATATAACAACACATTTCATAATAATAAATATGTTAGCAGATAATTATGTAACAATAGCGGACGCAGCGCCGACAGATGAACCTTGAACTGCACACTTACAAACCACGCGCTACCGGGCTGTGAGTTCGCGACTTTAGGTTATTATACAGAGTTTATTTAATCGTATCGTAAACGTTTCGAGAGAACGGAGCACTGCGATTGGCTGGATTTACACACAAACAGGTTCACAGTAGACAGCTGGCCAATAGCAGTTCTCCTTTCTCTCGATATGTTTACGATACGATTAAGATAGTTTATCGTGCTAGGGGCAGAAGTATTTAAACTATAATGGTCACTCACATTAGTATTGAAGCTATCGGGATATTTACCATGTTGAATTGTTACGAGTTGCCGATATTTTGGCGCTATTGCAAGAACTGGAGTATTGGCGGTTAACAGTGAAAAATATATTAGGAGTAAGTTTATCGATCTACCCTCTTTCGAGTTCTTTTACTACGCGTATCTGCACTACCACTGGTTTCACTCTTACTACAGACTCGAACCCAATCTCGATCACGTATTCAAATTCACTTCCTAATAAACAATGAATAAGTAAGCTACATGTTTGAAATTGTAGTGAAATTATCTTTGACGGACTTTATCGTGATAATTTGGAATTTTATATTTGACGTAACATAACATATAATAACGGCTTTATCCCCAGAGGGTTAGGCAGAGGTGCATTAACTCCCACATTTCACCAATCATTGAATTCGGTCCCACGTAATAGGGGGTGAGCCTATTGCCGTCTTCCGGGCACTATTATTGACTCGTCATGCATCTGACACTCAGTCTGGGCTGTATACATCTGTCTGATGTTAAACAGCTCTATCCTTTAATCGCCTTATGCGACAACGCATAAGAAGAGATGGGGTGGTCCTAATTTGACAGTGATTCAAATTATGAGTTAACCACCATCTTTAGTATTCCTGCAACCATGGCTACGAAAAAGCAACCAAAAATAAATAATAATAATAATAGCATAAAATAAATCGCGATAGAAATAGTTAAATTGTTTAATGTCAGTGTGTGATATTCGTGTCAACTGCCAACAATATCATATAACCACGAAACCAACTAAATATTAGAGCAGTTAAGAACTAACGCTCATTCTCCATTTGACCTTAGTTAGCAAAGAACTCACGGCCGGTCATCTCTCTCTCTCTCTCTTTCCTGCGTTTTCATTGCAATGTATCTACCGATGTGGTGACTGAGAAAGAATACAAGTATCACCACCCCATCTCATCCGAAGGCGACTAATGGAACACACGGTGCAGAACATCCGATCAAGAACCAAGCGGTTCGGAGACTCTTTCCTCTGTCGCACCATTAAGGCCTGGAATTCATTACCAGCTCACGTGTTTCCTTCTTCCTACAGTCTCGGGTCCTTTAAGCGGGGCGTGAAAAAGCATATGATGAGGCCGTCAAGCTGTGTCACCATTGTCACTCGGTATGTGTAAGTAATGGTGATCCTCTTTTCTGAGACTTTGCCTACAGCTTACCATCAGGCAAGGCGAAGTCGAATTGATGTGTTCTAAATAATAAAAAAAATACGCAAACTATATCACTGCGAGAGAAGGAAAACTTGAATTAAAACCCTGTACCAACCCGTCTGGCCAGCGTGGAAACAGTAGGCCAAAGCCTCCCAACATTGGGAGAGACCTAGTCCAGCAGTGGACCGCGATGGGCTAGTTGATTGATTGATTGTATCTACCGAAGACGTTCATAAATAAACGTTACCCGTTAAGGTAATGTTTGTGTCCATAGTAACTGCTTAGTCCTAGTATATTATTATTTCTTCCATTGCAAAGATTAATTTCCCGCGAATTCTGCCGACAAAACTGTTTTCGACTCCTGGCCCTCGACTCCGTAATTATAGAATAATATTCCCTTGAAATAAATTAGGGCACGTTATTTGAAAACCTTCAAAGTTAACGTCATAATCTCTCGTGTGCTCCGAAGTTCCGAGATCATTTGAATGAGATACAGCTGGAGGAACATCAGGCCCCTATCGAGCCTAATTGAAATATAACATTGGCGATGTCGCCGGGGGCGGTTTTATTAAATTGCTGTAAGTACTGTTTAATGGTTCTGTAGAGATAACGGAGTACGTGAGGATTTGTTGAACTTCTCTGAGTGGAACGGAGCGGTGGACAACAAAATCACCATAATTTTTAATTATACTTTGTAAAGCCTTAACCGATACCTGATCACCCAATGCGGATAATACTCAAGGACTTTTGTAATTTAGAACACAATCCTGGTTAATTAAAAAAATAAAAGTTTTGGTGAATTATGAAACCATTATCATTATCTCTCTTCAACTTTAGTAGTTATGGAAATGGTAATGGTAATAATGGTAGTTAAAGCCTTCGATATTTCCACAAATCGATGGTTACAAGGCGGTTTCACCATGAAATTGGTAGCAAAAGATACTTAACATTATAATATAAAAATTACCGTCCATTACTTGCCGGTAAAAGCATATTGAATGTCATAGTCATCAATGTCAAAGTCAAAGTCAAAAATCATTTATTCTGTATAGACCATTATATCGGCACTTACAAAACGTCAACAAAAAAGGAACATGAATATCAGTTTAGTAAATGGACCACCGGTTTGAAACGCGGCCCCAGCCTGAGAAAACTCCGGCAAGAAACTCAGTGAGCATTTCTTTTTTTTTTGATTTATTTACAAACATACACTTAGTCTACTTAATACAAATACAAAAATTTACTTGAGTAGCATAGTTGAGCGAACAGCTTATTTCCAAGCTTGTTTATCATCCAAGTATTCTTGGATTTTATAATAGCCGTTCTGACACATTTTACGTTTAACTATATTTTTAAATTTATACACAGGTAAATCCCTAATTTCATTAGGGAGCTTGTTAAAAAAGCGTATACAGTTGCCCTGGAATGAATGACTAATTTTTTCAAGTCGACTACCATAGACTACACCCCCGCAGTACCTGTACTCGCGGCTAGGTGGCGCTCGTCGTTCCCTTTTGTAGCGTTAGTGAGGCGCCCACTCTCAACAGCGATAGCATCGGGTCTACTTCACGTCATGCTCATTTTTAAGGTTTACGTAAACAAGGCAAACTTGTCACCTTTGTTTGCGCTGTTTGTGGTGGTGAATGCATTGCAAGCCAGGGGAAAATATGATTAATATAAAGTGGATGAGTATCTTAATGATGTTAATGCGTGGTCAACATAAGTCTCTTGCTTGCTCGCACAAAATTAATTGTAAACTAAAGCAAATTTAAAAAAAGAAACAATCTAGTTCTAGTATAGTTCGCTGAGTTTCTTGCTGGTATCTTCTCAGTAGAACTAATCTACCGAACCAGCGAGAGAATCATTTTCCAATGGTTTATTTTTACATTATTTTTATATTATTTCTTGACATACCTAATTGTAAAATTTTGACGTTCATATGTGCTCTTTGTGTGCCTAAACTGAATAAATGAAATTGATTCTTCTTTTATTCTTTGATAATAAAACATAAAATAAAATAAACTCACGCCTATATCCCCAAAGGGGTAGGCAGAGGTGCTAGCACCCACATTTCGCCAGTTTATGTTTAGGTCCCAATGAGCGAGCCTATAGCCATTAACTGGGCACTTATAAACCTGCGATGAATACACACATAACTTCAAAAAGCATCGAAAAGTCATTGGTGTGTGTCATGGTAAAACCTAGGGTTGAACCCGAGACCTCGTCTCAGCAGTCTCCGCGGCTTCTATATGATTCAATATTGGGTGAATATAAACTTGTTAATCATTTTGTTACACCATAAAATTTCGCTTTATTTTTTTAATTCGATCTTAGGTTTTGCCTATAAAACTGAGTGCTCAAAACAAAAGTAAGCCTTTCTTGATGCAGTATTTTTTAATCTATACTAATATTTAATATTATAAAGAGGAAACATTTGTATTTTTGTAAATAACGAATGAGCTCAAAAAGTAATGGACCGATTTTAATAATTCTTTTATCATTAGAAAGCTACATTCTTCGTGAGTAACATAGGCTACTTTTTATCCCGATATTCCCATGGGATCAGGATTTACGCGGGTGAATCCGCGGCGCGGTGCTAGTACTAGATAAGCTTGTACAACATGGAGTATTTTTTTGGGGTAATTTAATACGTATGCATCTTAAGGACTAAAAAAAGTAATTTATATTTTTAGGTAAACGTTAGGTTTTGAATTGTATTGTCAACTAAAGGTGTGTACTAAATATCAGATATATATCAGATATAATCACTAAAAAAGAAGGCGGTATAATTTAAATGTCTACATTTTACCCACCAGCAAACAAGGCAAAAAAAAATAAAACCGTTTCATTTATTAATAGAGACCTCTGGTACATGGTCCTAACGGCTAGTCCCTCGCTATTGAGGACATCCACAAAACACTTTTTGCTCGCTAGTTGCTACTTGCCAGGTTTTGCCCGTCTATATAT
Organism: Eilema griseolum; assembly: GCA_963662185.1. Taxonomy (NCBI): domain Eukaryota; kingdom Metazoa; phylum Arthropoda; class Insecta; order Lepidoptera; family Erebidae; genus Eilema; species Eilema griseolum. Next base: position 54,834,332 of record OY759229.1, on the reverse strand, counting down.
TCGTTAGTATCTCCCGGAGTGTTTTTCCTTTACTTATTTTTTACGTAGTAAGGAAAATAAAGCGCTGTCCATTTGTTACACCTCAGTTTCTCCTTCTTTTCAGTGACAGAAACGTATGAGTATAGAGAGAATTAGAAAAGATCAATTCAGAGTATCTTATCTAATGCTAGTAAGTGTAGTTATCGATGAAAAATACTCAATTATTGTTGGTTTTACTGAACATTATAATTTTATATATGAAATTGTAACTCCCGGATTCGCCCTTCGAGAAAAATCATATTTCTGATTGCATCTACCGACTCGTAAAGAACTAGCTATTTTATATAATTGAACTCAAGTGATTTAGAACTAAACTCAGTTTTAAAACTAGTGGTTGACTGACTTGACAGTATGGGTGGTTTAGCCTCTGCTTAGGCTTAGGTTGGGCTCCATGCCTTAACTTAAATATTTTAATTTGAGATATTTATATACTCGTATGTATAAATCTCTGTCTAATGAAATAGCTGTAGCCTCCGTTAGATCCTGTCCTTGCGCACTTCACAATCTTCTTTATTTCCCTATTACCTTACACGCAATGATTCGGCGTCAGTCTATAAGATGGTATGTATTTCTTGTAGCAAATATTAGATGTCCAGAAATCTTTATTCATATAATATTGCCAACAGTTCACGCGCTAATATTACACATTGAAATAAGCAGGTACTATTGAGTGACTGACGTCTCACTCCTCATCATCACAGTGGCTAAGCCGCAGCCCCGCGAACAGAGGAGCATGTCCGGATGTAATACCGAAGTTATATATTTTAAGTTTGTCTAAAACTCAGAGAGGTCGCGTGGAAACTTCGACTGTAAGCTTACGTAAGTGTAATTTATACTAATGCAAAATTAAAAAACTTTCGATAGAAGTGTAAACTTAGACAATGTAATATGTCAATACTTATATTATATTATACCTGATGGGAAGTGGTTACCGTGTCCTATGGACGTATGCAACACCAGGGGTATAACACTCGCGCTGCTGACCACGAAGAAACCTTCTGATGCCCCTCCCGAAGACTCCCATATTGGAGGAATGACCTCTCTGCTGCGGAGAGGAGAGACCGCAGCAGAGAGGTCATTCCACAGCTTGAGTGTGCGTGGGATGAAGTTTCTTTCATACCGCACAGTGCGCACCGTCTCATCGACTGCTATGCAGGGGGCGCGGGTTCGATTCCCGCTCAGTGCAAATATTTGTATGCATGAATATGTATATTTGCATTGGTCTGGGTGTTTCTATGTATAATATGTATGTATTTACAAAAAAAAAGTATCTAAGTATGTTTATCCGCATTCTAGATCCCATAACACAAGCTAGTTAAGCTATGCTTATCATGGGTCTAGATAGCGTTGTGTAGAATGTCGTGGAATATTTATTATTATTATTATTATTAATGTGTGAGGATGAATTCCCTGCCTATGGCGAGAGGTACATACATACATATTATCACGTCTTTATCCCAGGAGAGTTAGGCAGAGGTGAATTAACACCCACATGTCACCAATCAATGAATTCGGTCCCACGTAATAGGGGGTGAGTCTATTGCCTTCTTTCGGGCACTATTGTTGACTCAAGCCATGCATCGGAGGCTGAGTCTGGGCTGTATATATCTGTCAAACAGCCCTATACCTAAGTCGCCTTGTACGACACTGCATGGGAAGAGATGGGGTGGTCCAAATTCTACTGCACGCGGCTTTCATATTATATTATGACTATTAGTCACAATCGGTAAATTATGAGAATTTGTTAAAACAGGTTTCAGTAACGGTGTCGCGAAGTTCAATGACTTTTCCTCACTCAATAATGTTTTACGAAAAGTGCCCAACGCACTTAAATTCTTCACTTGTATGACAAGCCTTAAGTTTTCGTTTCCTAAGTAGGATGTCCTGTCCAGGTGAATTTTCTTGCGATTTGGTAAACTCTAAAGCTATGTACTCACGTGCAGGTTGTCGAATCTGTTGGAGGCACACAGACTGTTGATGGGCGGGGGGCAGGACTTGGCGCAGTCTTGCACGCAGTCCTCCTCAACATCCTCGTCGTCTTCCGTTTCCCCTCCTCCCGGGCCACCCTCCGCTTGTTCCGCTGTTAAAAAAAACATATGCACGTCAGATAATACGTTTAAAATACAAAAAAATATTTGAGAACGTCAATTAACTCCATTTAATTGGTAATCTTAAAGTGGTAAATATTTGAAACTGTTTTTCAAGTGTACTTTTATCATTGTTTTACCTTTAGAATTCGTTAAGAGAATAAACGACACTCTGTTCAGTAAAATTCATTTAAATTAAGTCGGTAGGAATATAGTGTATGAATACATACATACATATAATCACTCCTTTATCCTCGGAGGGTTAGGCAGAGGTCGGTAGCTTAGTGGTTAAGGAGTACTTACGACCGAGAGGTCCCGAGTTCGAATCCTGGCAATGGACTACCGACGTGAACCCACTCCTAACACAAGCAATTTAGCTTAGCTAGAGGAGTTAGAAGTAATAATAGTAATGTTGGTTCTAATATTCATTAAAAAAATTGGCACCTACACTTCTCCAATCATTGTATTCGATACCACGTAATAGGGAGTGAGCCTATTGCCGTTTATCGGGTACTATTTTTGACTCGAGCCATGCATTTATATCTGTCTGATGTATATTACAATCGAACTTGGCGACAAAAAACAGAGCTATTAATTTTTGAATAATATATACCTACGGCCTGCGGTGTTTGATAGTCTACAAAATCTCTTGATAACATTCACCCCTGTTACGGTTAGGGAACAAGACACTCGACTGTCGCTAACGTTTGTGAAATAGCGATAATTTTGTACAAATCATTTGACATATTTGATATGAACAATGAAATACCAACCGGTGTTATTCGTGAATCAAGAAGAACGCAATGCCAGGATTGCTACAGTTTATTCAATAAAAACATTCAACCCTCAGTCCATTGTCCACGGAACGAACCAACTTCGGAAACGACATTTCATTCATCGAATGTTGAACGAATTCCAACTGTCACGACAAAAGCTTCCAACAGTTCAGAGGCTACACGAAAGGTTAGAATGGTTGTACCTGCGCATATTAAAAGCTTCTGTTTCAGTGGCAACCAATTTGAATTAGTATTCTATGCCCAGTATCACCTTAGTCAGATCTCAATACTCAACTGTTTGATGTTATTTATGTAAAGAAGATATACATAACAGAAGCTAAATTTAAGTTGATAATCTCTTAGGAAGCAAATCAACACTTCCAATGAAGAAGATTGAGCAGAAACTAAATTTAAGCTCTTAGGAAGTAAATTAACACTTCCTATGTTCACGAATATAAGGTAAATAATCTATAACAACACCTCATTTATTTTGTGGTGAAAGATGCTGACAGAGATCAAATAAACTGCGATCAATCATCACCGTGCAGTAATGATTGATCGCAGTTTATTGGATCGACTTCTGAGTAACCACAACAAACATTGAAATTGAATGTGGAATTTGTGTAACATTTAGTCATGAAAATGCAGTCAGCGTATATAGAGAGGAGAAAAGCAAATGGCGGGCTTACGGATTGCAATCGGCAGCCATTTTAATCCGTTAGATTCGGCCAGACTAGTTAAATCATTAATATTAAGCTTTTCTTGTCCACAGTCAACTACGAATACGTATATATGTTTAAATGTGAGTTTATTTATAATATATTATTACAAGGTTTTGAATCTTTTAATGTTTATTTATATTTTACATGATTGTAGTGAAAATCACATGATTTAGCTAATGGCAAAGGTTACCGTACCATAAAATGCAACATTAGAAGAGCAAATTTCGTAAAGCGGACATCAGACGCTTACTTTTTGTTCTATTTCGTATATATTTCATCTTAAAATGACACTTTGATGACAAATTGAAAGACAGAAGTTAAATGAATGTATCAATACAGCTACGCCGTGTGAATACAGATCATTTAAAGAAAGTTTGAGCGAGTGAACAATAAACGAATGAACTGTCTGATAACTGCTTTACCAAATGCAATGAGAAGGGTAAAGAAAATGGGCATATATAAAAAAGTTTGTCCAGCTAAGACCACCTATAACTCTACCACTTTATAATTCTACGCAGCTATATTATAAGAACTGAAGAGTTCTCGACACTAAGGCATTTGTTGAGCATAACTCAAAGAAAAATGAAGACAATGTCCCAGCGCGAATCTTTTGTACATTGTTGAACTGTCACCGACACACTGCGCCCGCCGCCATTGTGGTCCTTGTGGGCCCGTCAACTCGTATTGTGTACGGCTGTGACACACACATGACCAAACATTGTGACAGACAAACACGGCACAACTGACGTCACAATTAAGATGCGATCGCGCGTGCAGTTCTACAGGCATATTCGTGTTCATAAAGCATCGAAATCCGTAGTCACGACATTGATAATTGAAGTGAATATTTCTAAAAAAACATAGTCATTTCATCATCGTACTAGTGATTTTCCAGTTGCGTACAATGGTTTACTTTGGAGCCCGCTGTCTTATTTTTCATTAATTTATTATCTTTTATGAATTACTTACGTCAAAGCCTCATCCTATTATAAGCAGGTGCATCAACTTGTGCGCCGCGTGGTTCCTGGAAGAGTAGAATTTGAACCACCCCATCTCTTCCCATGCAGCGTCGTACAAGGCGACTAAGCGATAGGGCTGTTTAACATCAGACAGATATATACTATCAAGCTAAGTCAGCACCGCACATGAATAGGAGCCTTAAGACCACGAAAGGAACCGTATACGAATAAAAACGGGGTCGTATCGCCGTAATGGGCAACAAAACGCTTGTAAAATGTGGCCACCGCTACCGCTTTGATCTCGCGTAATAAAATGAAAATGAGGGTTCCCACTCGAGTATCGGGACATTGATACCTTCCCATAACAGCCTCGTCCCAAATATTGTGTCGTTGGGAGGGTTCTACATGCTTCATCTATTGTAGAACGCAGTACACACTTTTCTAACGGTGTTGGCAATTATGAAATTATCGGCTTAGGGTCAGAAATACGGCATTTCACAGTCAAATACAGCCCGTGACTAAGTGCCAGTTTGACAATATATTTTAACACATTTTACAAAGGGCTGGAGAGAAACATAATTGCAGGTATTGTGTCAAGTGTTATGATTCACTACTCTCATTTGTGTCGAAATAAGTAAGGACACGACAGTTTTTCCGTCCAGTTGAGCAGTCCGACTGGGGACTTACCTCCGCCGTACAAAATACCACGGCCATAATAATCTTGTCTTGTGTTCCCAGCGTTGAGTAGTTCCGCCCCCCATGAGCGCCGGCCTGTGAGTGACAGGTGGAGCCGCCTGTCACCCTGGCAGAAGCAGGCCGCGGCGGTAGCGCGCGTGGCGCGCCTCCCCGTTTCCGGGGACGAGTTGGGGACTCTGTAGTCCCCACACCCGAGGAGAGGGCCAGATCGTGAGAGATGGCCCTGGGTCGGCCGAGGTGCGAGGGATATTTTTTTTTTTTTTTTTTTTATATAGGACACGTCAATTGGACTATGCCTGTCAATCTCACCTTCGGCAACCAAAACGACCCACAGGCGGCGTGCGTTTTAGTCGGTTCGAGTCCGACATAACCTCCTCCACCGGCTCCGGTGGGGAGGTATCCGTGGGGATTTTGAGCACGTAAAAAAAAAAAAAAGGGTACCTAGAGCTCACTAGAGAGTTTTTGTGCTGTCAGTGGGAAGACCAAGAGCTTGCCCTACTTCGTCTATTACACTGACGGCGCAGTAACTCTCTGTGCTTACAAGGTAGGCAGCGCGAGTGTGACTCCCTTGGTTCTGCACACGTCTATTGGCCACGGTAACCACTTTCCATCAGGTGGGCCAAGTGTTTACGTGCCACCTAAGTGGTAACCTTGTTTATATTCGAATTTCACTAATAGAAATCAGATGCAAGGAAACAAACAGTCTCTCAACTTTTATTCAGTCATCAATAATAATTTGTCTCGTTTATTAATATGCTTCAATGAAAAGCCAGAGATTGGAACGAAATTAGCGATAAAGCTATTAACTCCGTCAGCAGGCGTCGCGTCGCCACCTGCGCGCCAACGAGCTGATCCCTGACTTTAGATACATTTAACACTCTTCATAAAACGTAAGCACCGATATATCTTCCGTATATTAAGAGAATACTCTCCGACCGCCCTCGCCTCCTCGGCAGCCAGCTCGCAGGCACCGGGCGAAGCATCAATCATGGTTTACGACTCCCCATCTTCCCAAATGAAATAAATTTAGGTAAACGAATTCTACCAGTATAACGGGAAATAAAAATGAGTGTTGTGTCCTTAGGAGATGTGCTGTTAAGTACAACATGGAATATCAACTAAGTATTTTCATATTGATAAATAAGATAAAAGCGTGAGTCTAATCTCAATCTGTTGCATAGCACCGGTGTTGATATTCTAAAGCTGCAATATGGCAATGAACAGGTTGCTCAAGGATGAGTAGTTGACAAATGATAGGAAGATAAAACTTCACTCGTACTTCTTAGAACAGACTGACTGGAAGACGAGATCATTGAGACTTTTGTTTGAAATTTCGGAGTCAGGAAAACTTCCCATTCGACCTCATCCTATTACGACGAAATTCGAACATTTTTGAATTGAGAACCTTCAAAAGATAGTCAAACACTAAAGCTATCCCAACACTGAGAAACGTGACCTTTTATAATATGCAAAGTGTTACTCGATATTATCTTAAAGGAACATCTGAATTCAATCAAATCGCTAGCTCGTGTACATGTACATCATATAAAAGAACACTGAATTAACAATCTCGTACAACACATCTCGTCTAGCCCCGCCACATATTATAGAGACCCTTCACATTTAATTAGGGTAGGCGTTCGCTAAACGCGCAGCGCAGACGAGACGTCGTGAGAATGCGACGCGTGCGTAACGTTTTCGCAACATTTCCCTTGCAGTTAATAATAAAATTTAAGACAGTGCTAGCACGGCGCAGAGGTCACACAGGTGTAACTGATTTTGTTGTTTTACGAGTGAAAATTCCTTCCATTGAAGCTGGTGGTAGATGTTATGTCGGATTCGAACCAACTAAAACGCACGGCGCCTGTGGGTAAATTTTAGATGCCGAAGGTGAGGTTGACAGTCATATCCCTCTTATCGCGAACGACCCAGGGCCATATCTCTCGATCTGACTGACCCTCCTCGGATCTGGGGACTGCAGAGTCCCCAACTCGTCCCCGGAAACTATGTGGTCCTGGACTTTGTAGACACGCGGCTTCTGCCAGGGTGACAGGTGGCTCTACCCGTCACGCCTACGCTCATGGGGGCGGAGGTCATTAATCGACTTAACAATTGTATCGGACGCCTACGCTGAACAAACGCTAGTGTAAAGGGGCTCTTATCTGGAGTAAAGGTTAGCACACACGACATGCAACCGCACGAAGCGTAGACGCGCCGACACGTCATAAATCTGCCACGATAACGCGGAAAACCGCGTCAGAATCGCGATCCACGTTTTATGTTTAACAAAATGTTTTATCAAAGGTTAATGATAATGGTTAAGGTGCCAAATGTAGGTATAATAACTTATCCCTTGAGAATATATGCCGAGCCTCTGCTATAACTTAATTTCATTACAAGTTTGATATCAAAATCGCTCTATATTAGACTCGGCAAAGAATTTTTTTTTATACCACTTAGGTGGCAGACAAGCACACGGCCCACCTGATGGGAAGTGAATACCTTGGCCTGTGGACGTGTGTAACACCAGAGGAGTCACACTCGCGCTACCGACCTACAGAGTTTCTGTGCTGTCAGTGTTTTTTATTTTTTATATTTTTTATATATAATAAATAATTATTTAAATAAAAGATGAATACAATGCACTACGTGTGCTTTACACACATACCTAGAACACCTGTCAAATGCTGAAAATATATAGGATTGTTTTATTAATATATCTAAGAGTCCAGGGCCTTCTAATCTCTAAGTCGGCCGGGGTGCGAGGAATATGCCTGTTAACCTCACCTTCGGCTACCAAAAACGAATCACAGGCGTCGCACTTTTCAGTCGGTTCGAGTCCGACATAACCTCTCCCACCGGCTTCGGTGATATAGTGAGATCGGGGGTATTCGTGGGGATTTTCCGAACGTAAAAAAAACGGGTCTCTAATCTATTTCCACTTGCCTATTACTAATATTAAACTCACCGAAATAAGGATCTATGTACCTTCTCAAAACTAGTTTCAAACCAACCAAGCGATGAACCATTTGATGTTACCAGGCATGTATGCGTTTGTACTGTAGGCACATACTGTGTATAGCGGTTAACCTAACCTACCTGAAGTTTAAACAACTTTATTAAAGCTTGCTCATTTGAAGTTCATACCGTGGTGCTCACTATGAGGCTCAAAGAAGAGTTGCCCCGGCAGATATGACGTCACAATGAGTAGTGGAACCTTTGATAGAAAGTCAGAAGCCTTCAAGGCACGTATTGCAACTTTTTGTAAGTAATAAGTGCTAGTGCTCAGTGAAGGTGCTTCAAAGTATCTACTTTAACGCGGTTTAGGAAATGTTCTGAAGGAAGATTTGCTGGAGTAAAGTAGTTGAAGTACCATTTGAAATGAGGTTAGGCAATTATTTAAAAGCCTTTAGATGTTTCTAACGGTTCCAGGTTTACAATTCTAGATTGACTATGGTTGACTAATATATTTACTGACCATTTTGTGGGTACCTTTTTATTTTGTGCGCAAAATCTCAACAAAATGTCGGACTTGCATGTTCAATTGTATGGTGGTACGATTCACACCGCACTAATTATAAAGAGGAATTTTGTAACATTTAATTACCAATAATTGTCAAAGTGACACAGATCAAATGACACAAACTTTTCAGTTCGCATTTTGATTACAGTCTGAATGGTTTCAGTGAGGACCTGTAATTGGTTGTATATGTATGTAACTAATTTCAATCACTATACCTACGTTATGGCTGTTGGTCTGTCCAATATATAAATAAATAAAGCTTGAACCGACTAAAACGCTCACCGGCTGTGTAGACGCTACAGGTTGAAGTAATGGGTACCTATGTATGACGTATATATATAATTTAACATGATCGCGTCTATTTATTATTTATTATATACTTTATTGTACGCCAATTACAATATTCATGTTACAGAAAATTGAGAAGAGTAGAGCAGTACAAAGGGCGGCCTTATCGCTTGACGCAATTTCTTCCAACCTTTGTGGCTTTAACCTTTAAGGCTATCTCGAGATCATGTTTAAGTTAATGAAAATAATAGATTATGTTATTAACATCGGTGTTCTTCTAACGAACGCATAGTTTTATAAAAGTTTTCATAAATGAGGATAAAGTTCCCGGGTACTATAAACGAGGCTTTCTGTCTAGGCTGCCAAGCTGAGTTTACTTTCATATCTTATGAAAACCATAATTATTTTTAATTAACTTGTACAAAAGCTTTTTTTTTTATACCACTTAGGTGGCAAACAAGCGCACGGCCCACCTGATGGAAAGTGGTTACTGTGGCCTATGGACGTGTGTAACACCAGAGGTGCCACACTCGCGCTGCCGACCCTGTAAGCACAGAGTTTCTGTGCCGTCAGTGTAGAGGACTAAGCAGGACAAGCCATTAGTCATCTCACTGACAGCACAAATTCTCCAGTGAGCTCTGGCTACCCTACTCACCACTGGGAACCCAACACGAAGTTATTATAACCGCGGTATTCTGTAGGGCGGAGGTACTTCCCCAGTCGGACTGCTCAATTGGGCGGAAATACCGCCGTGTCCTACCTCTTAATATACCGCCGTGTCCTACCTCCTAATTATTTCAGCAAAATGTCTATTTATTTGAAATAGTTAACCAAACACTATATAGAAAACCTTTCAACGTTATCTGTCTCTTAGACAAAAAGCATCTTGAATACCCGCCCACGTATAGGATTAACAATTGTGTCACCTTTTAAGGCTATTATGTACATTCAATAGTGTCGCCTCGTATTGGCGTGAGATCGACACCCATTGTCGCCAGCCCATTGTGAGCGAACACGACGCATGTAAGCCGACGCGACGACGACGCGACGAGTGCCACAAGACGGCTACTAGACGTCACGAGACGCCAACATCCCGTATAATTCTTACATACAAAATATAAAGCGACAGCTTTCACTGTAAATGGACAATGTCACGTACAAAGATGTACAGGTTCAAAGGCGTAAATAGATCTGTTGAAAGGATTGTGGACGGTTGTTCAGACTTCTAAAAGATATGTTAGAAAGGCTTTGGATATATTTATGAATACAGTTGTCTTGTTTATTTTTCATTATTTTAACGCATCCTAGTTCGGGCATGTAATGCGTAGGGATGAAAATAATGTCGTAAGGAAGGCACTAACTATGGAAGTGGATGACTACAAAGGGAGAGGGAGGCCCAAAATGAGGTGGATGGACTGGATGGACTGTGTGAAAGATGACATGGTTAAGAAGGGAGTGAATGTTGAAATGACTGCAACTAGAGATGAATGGAAAAAGAACATATGTTGCGCCGACCCCAAATAATCATGGGATAAGGGCAGGAGGATGATGAACGTATAGCGATGAAATCTGTTCCTAAAATAATACTAGGATCAAAATCTGGCGATCATTACCAAGATGAAAGGTAGCAACATTTTTATACCTCTTAGGTGGCAGACAAGTACACGGCCCACCTGATGGAAAGTGGTTACCGTGGCCTATGGACGTGTGCAACACCAGAGAAACCACACTCGCGCTGCCGACACTGTAAGCACAGAGTCTCTGTGCCGTCAGTGTAGAGGACAGAACAGGAAAAGTCTTTAGTCATCCCACTGTCAGCACAAATTCTCCAGTGAGCTCTGGTTACCCTAGTCACCGCTGGGAACACAGCACGAAGTTATTATTCTGTAGGGCGGAGGTACTTTCCCAGTCGGACTGCTCAATTGGGCGGCAATACTTACCTACTATCAAAACGTGTTGGAGTTATCTGTGAGGAGAGATCTCATCTCCTCGTGTCAGTACAATCAATGAGGTCAACTTATTTTATCTTTTTACACTCAATGTTATCCATAATATCTTCACGTTAAAAAAGTAATAATTGGAATAATAACAGAAAAAAAGGTTTTTTCTGTTATCATTCCAACCAAGAATTAGTGTTATACGTTATAACGATAGCCTTCGAGTCCTTTTCAATATTGCTAACCCAACATTACTCAATTTAACAGTAAAAATGGAAAGGACGGCGAATTCCTTATAAAACCGATTTGGTTAGATATACAAATCCGTCCATTTCACTATGAATATTAATAGACCGAGCTCGCACAGTATTGATCCAGTTGCCAACAATCCAAAAATTATAAATCAGACACAAGGTACAGATGGCCCTTGAACGGCTCTGAGTGCAGGGTCCTGCCCTCAGAGATCCTCTGCGCAAAGTTATGCATCGGCACGATTATTTGGATTGATGTTATTAATACATGAACACGATACCGCGCCAGATGGAAAGTAAATAGCCGCAGAAAACACTGACGATTTAACACAAACACTTAATTTAGATGTTATACCTACGGCATAATCTGGACACTTTTATAGTAGAAACTGTACACGTCGACTTGGACATGGCTAGATTTTTACTTGTTTTGTTTGCCTCATTTTATTAATGTAATAAAATAATTTAATTTATTAATGTTCTAATTTCACTGTAACTTTGCTAAAATGCAGATAGTATCTCTGCATGGTTTGGGAAAAAGAGTCATATGACCCGAACATTGTTATACTGATTCTTGTTTAATTTCATCGTCAGGTAACATAAGATAATTTGGTATACCATGTAAACAAAACTATTTTGTGTCAATTCTGTGTCAATTTTGTGTCAATTCTGTGTCAAATTTGTGTAAATTCTGTGTCAATTTTGTGTCAATTTTGTGTCAATTCTGTGTCAATTTTGTGTCAATTCTGTGTCAATAAAGGTTATTATTATTATTACTCGTTTTTTTAAACGATGTTACAGAAAACCGTTTTAGATCAGACCAATGGATTTGGAAAAAATTATCATTATGTTTTTCTTTGTAAATATATACTGTTATATACATGTATATATAACATCTTTAGATATATTGTATTGTTCAATTTATAATTTTGTGATTAACTAACTGGCAGACCGGCGGATGTTTGTTTGTTAACTAGGCTGGTTAATTAGATATTCTGGTTTACACATAGTGTGTAAATAGCTTTTAATTATAACCTGTAAATTGTCTAAACAATTATTATAGTACGTGCAACGTTCAGTACAGAACAACCCTGCAAACAGCACATTGAAACACACCTCGCACACTATCTTCACACCCTATAATATCCCACTAATCTGTACAGCTCCTCAAATTGCCGAATAAAGTGCAGCTCCCAGATTTAATTACGTCTCGGGCCGTCAGCGCGGTCCGGGCTTACCCGGCGTCTCGAGGGACTGACGGGGTGCTGCTATCATTGACAACGGGCTGGGATCTGAGAAGTGCTTTTCGACGTCCTAATTGGCGGAAGGTTAATCTGGGTGTTCAAGTGATTGCCAACTTAAACCTTTGAGCTTTTCTATAGGGATGGCTATCGTTACAGTAAACTGGTATCTTATTTAATGTCTTCAGAGCGTTTGATTGAAAGCCATTCCTTAGACTCGACATTAGGTGTAGTGCGCATTTTTTTTTTTAACATTTGTTCATTTCTTTTAAAACCTAATATGAGATTATACGTTTAATTGTAACCGACAAACCCCCCGACAAAATCCTGTCTATGATAAACTGTAGGTACTTCATTCGGTTAGTTAATTAACTGAACATAAAGAATATTGATGTGTCTTTTTTTAACTCAAGTTATTGATAGTCAATCAGTTAGTCAGACGGGCCTGTTTATTTGTTTAATATGTGTTTTTATAAAAAGTCGCTAAGATTGTTAATGTAGTGTAGTTTGACCAATATGCGTTATTAAGATTTGGGAATGTGCTTAGTTGTGTGATATTAATTCTGGACTTACACCAATAAGAGCGGCTCAATAACATTAATGGCCAAGATCGATCTGATGCTGACTGAACATCGAATGGTGGACATGCCGAGTGCTGATGTGGACAGTCTCCAGTGCGTGTGCGATCCTACATGATATAAAAATTCTCTACGGGCTTCTACGTGTTAAACTTCTAACCTAGACGCAAAGTCCGGGCATCTTCCAAACAAATAGGATCCCCGAGGTACCGGAGACACAAGCTAATTAAATTTAAATTAATATTAACGTAAACTTGTTTCATCACATCGCAGCCGTGTAATTAAGCTCACTTAAATTAAGTTAGCTACAAATCTTTGTACTAATTTTCTTCTGTTCTCTTTTTCTCTTTATAATTAATTATGGTCTTTACACTAGAACTGACTAGATATTTAACGTGGCTGAAAACTAATGTTCTCTTATTACCAGTAGGTAGAGGTTTTGTAATTCTGGTTACAAGAGGTGAGACAACCTTCTAATTATGACTAGTCAAGATTTCTTGTGCAAGCTTTGTAAACGAATATTATATGAGACAAAATGTACTTAGCAATGAGGTGATTATTTTTTTTTTATACAACCACTTCATGGAAAGTGGTTACCGTGGCTTATGGGCGTGTGTATCATAGAGGAGTTACACTTGTGCTGCCGTCAGTGTAGAAGACAAAGCAGGATAAGGCTTTTATTTTTCCATTAACAGCACCAAAACTCACCAGTGAGCTCTGGTTAACCTCTCTTCGCCGAGAACACAACACGAGATTATTATAGTCGCGGTAGGGCAGAGGTACTTCCCCATTCGGACTGCTCAATTGGGACGGGAATATCGTCGTGTCCTAGCTCCCTACTTGTAACATTCTTATCACGGAACGATGAAGTTGAATTAATATTTAATTTTATTTTCATGTGAGAATATTACTGTAGCATCACGATATATTTTATTACGGTCAGGTAGTACTGAGAGTAAAAAGTCCTCTTTGAGACCGTAAAGCAATATGCCATAGAAGAAATACTCCGTAATGAAATAGTACTATGTCTAAATTATAATCAATATGACAGCAGTCATAAATATCATACAAACATACATATAATCACGCCTTTATCCCCAAATTTCATCCATCATTGTATTCGATCCCACGTAATAGTGGGTGAGCCTGTTGCCGTTTTCCGGGCACTATTGTTGACTCGAGCCATGCATTTGAATCAGAGTCTGGACTGTATATATCTGTTTTATGTTAAACAGCCCTATCCTTTAGTCGCCTTGTTGAAATGGGGTGGTACAAATTCTACTCTAAATAAGAATTCAATAACATTATGAACTAAAAATATGTACACCATAAAAATGGGAAGGAAGTAAATTAAGGCATATCTATTTTAAGAAATTGTGGAAAAATTATAGTAAAGCTGAATTTTTGCGTGAACATATACAGTAGTTTACATTTAACAATACCTGGAGGTATAATACGAAATGTGGAGTAATATTACAGAATAATAACGTTCACTAGAATTTCTCCGCTATTGTTGTAACAAACACAAATATAGGCGAGCTCCGAATATCTGGAGGCTATGTACCTAATTGTTTCTCGTGTGTACACCTGGCCTCTGCTAACGACACCCAACATAACGTTCATGATATTCTATTATTACGATAATATTGAATACATTTTGACTTTACCATATTCAAGCAGCCTTGTATCCGTTTTAGATGAAAGTCGAGAACAAAGCATTTAATTTTCATATATTTTGTGTAATGGGTTGTCATTTTCTAAACAATAATTTCTCGTGTTTTTGTGTACATTCGGTCTGAGCCGAAGGTGTGTAAACTATTTCAGGTCAAGTGAACCGACAGGCGGATCTGCGGGCATCAGCTACATACAAATATATGTTGTCTTAGAGGTTCGGAAACTCATTTCTTTGTAGCTCACGTGTTTCCTTCTTCCTAAACTCCCGAGTCTAAGCGGGGAGTGAAAAAGCATCTGAAGCCACCAAGCTGAGTGTCACCATTGTAACATCACTTAATGTCTGTGATGGTGACCCTCTTTCCTGAGACTTTGCCTTTAGCTTATCATCAGGCGAGGTGAAGTCAACGTGGCGTGTCCTAGATAAAAAAAATGATTTTCAAATAAGTACTTAAAAGTGTTTTTAAGATAATCTTTGAGGTTAAATAAATATTATTTATGCAAGGGCCTTATTTCACTCTACAATGAGTTTCAACCGCAGTTGCAACGTGTGTTGGTGGTGAATTTAATTCCACACGGGCGAAGCTGCGGGTAATTAAACTTATGCCTTTCAGACGGTAGTAAATATTTTGCTATCAACTTTTCTTGTACCTACGTAAAATAACGTTGTTTACTTTCGAATGCGCAGGAAATAAAACAAATCGCACCTTCGTAGGTACACAAAACGTGAAATGTAATAAAATCCAAAAAGTGTAAAATATCGTGTGACAAGGATTCAATTACGCGTGTTTATTGCGAGCAAACAATTTGTTTGTTTCGTCGGCAGGCTATGAATTATGTTCAGGTTAAAATTCGCTGCTTGCTAAACGACACGGGACGGCGCGGGCAGCGCGGGCGGTGCAGGTGGCGCGGGCGACGCGGGTGTCATTCAACAATTTTATTAATTCATTTGTATTACCTTTTAGATTTACACCTAATTATATCACATTGTTCAAATTATGGATGATTACCAAATTCAGAGGTAATTTACTAGAAATGCATAGGTGGACGAATGTCGCTGCAATGGGTATATTTAAAGCTGTCAAAACTGTTAAAAACTTAATGTAAAATTTTGTGAAGATGTTTAGATATTTGATAATTTAATTAATTGAAAAAATATGAGGGACCTGTCACATTTAAACTGATGCTTTTAAATAGTTACGTGTTCCTACATCCATCATGGCGTAGGATAAAAATAATATGGAACCTTACATAGGATAAACATAAACCTAACATACATGTGCTATTCCAAAGTATCAAATAATTTGCCAAATTCGTTCAACCGTGTAACGAACGTCCAGATTCCTACACAAACATTCATATTCAATTATTAGTGGGATAAAATAAACTTATTTTCATTTCTTTCATAATAGTTAAAGAGAGCATACATTTAGTAGGTATGCGGTTGGACTCGTATGGTTTGCAGAACCGACAGTCCCCAGCACGGCTCCCTGTGGCACTCCCGTTTGATACGAGTCCTCAAATTTAATTATCTTTTCGTTTGCTCTTGTCTTGAACTTTTGAAGTTCTAGGACCAAACTACTTCTTGGGGTTATAATTAAATAATATATCAGGTTAGACAAGGCATAACGATGAAACTTAAACTCAAAGGTATTACAATATCTCGTTTTAAATTGAGCAGTACAGTCGGATTTTTTTTATAGAATCAATGGTTTAATACTTTTAGATATAGAATTATCTAATAATAAATTAACAGATTTCAAGTATGTTTATTATGGATGCATATAATAACACTTTTAACGGATTTAATCGCGATTCAGAGTGGATATAATAAGTACTTTCATTTACTCTAATTAACACCGACGTAGGTTATTATTAGTCGTCCAAGTTTAATTATCTCACCACAATCGAGGCCAAACTTTAGCCATTGCGCTAATTTATTTATAGTTCCAATGAACAACAACGCGTAGTACTTGGTTATTGATTATTACTATGGAGAGGTTAATAACATGCGCCCGATCACTGTTAAACATTTTTTTTTAAATAACAAAATTGTATTCAACACCAATGTAGACTGCGACTTCCTTACTTGTTACTCGTAGTGTACGATAACTTTATCCTATCTGAGCTGAACTTAAATTGGTTCCTTCGATTATTTCTCCCCGGCCACGGCTGGCCAACCGTAAACTACCGCAGGGTGCAGACCCTCTGAACCTCAACTTGTTTCCTGAGCGAGTTTAATTTCAATAGTTTTACTTTCTTTTAGTTACTTTTACACAGTTCCCTCACTCATATTTATCTTTCAATAGCGCGCAGTGTTTGATCTGTATCATCAAGTCCACTTAAACTTACTACGAGTACATAGTTTTTCTTTTATTGTATAATTGTTGGCAAAGTTTAGCAAAACATTGTCTATAAGCTTGTTAATAAAATATTTAAATTAATACTTTGACAAATTTCAACTTGATTTTACTCAGTAGAAGAAAAGAGTCCTATGGGTTGCTTAGAATAAGATAACTTTGTTTGATCAAACATTTTGATATTAAAATATTCCAAATTATTCGATAGATAACACCGTAAACATTATTCAACACCCCACAGCCTGCCTGATTTACTGTTAAAACATTTTCAGATGACTACACTTACATTTTAATTATGTAAATGTGTCATCCTTGTTCAAGATAAGCTTCAAAATTAATGTTCAGAAGGGAACATTGTTCATAATCCAGGTTAACACAACAAAGTCTATGAGCAAGGATTGATGCGGATGTTGATTAGAGAGCGACTTATGTACAAACAACAGCTTAAAGTGTTGTTCGTGTAATACCTTGAACTTACTTGTATTGTCTATTTACAGTTATATTTAGTGAGCTTATAATAGGTACTGTAGTGTAGATGAAAGTTTGTAATTAATACTGATTAAAAGCGGTCCCCTGAATTTTGGATTCTAATTTATGATTAATATTTATTTAAATCAAATAGGTGTTATTCTAATAAATTTTGTAATTCCATAAAGATTTTCTATAGCAGTGTTTTGCAATCAACATAATTGATAACTAAGTTCCTCAATAGTTCCTCCAGGCGAGGAACTGTTACCGATTTTTTTGATGTCGTAAATAGCCGTCTAATAAACGTGCGGACGATAATCTTCATTATAGTCCTATTGTTGATCAGTGCAGTCCTAAAATCAACAGTGAGGGTTCAGGGGAATCAGTCTTGTAAGAAAAATGCTCGTCAAGCTACTCGTTTGTTATTGTAAGTTTTGTTTGTTAACACGCTTCTCCTGTCGTCAGATACTTCTGATGTTGGAGGAAATCGTTGTTCCGTCCACACAGGAAGTACAACTTCAAATTTCCGCTGTAACCCTACTTTTAAAGCATAGCCCGTTTTTTATAACACGTCTGTTATGTCAGTATCAAAATAATCGGGATATTTACCATGTTGCATTGTTTTGAGTTTCCGATATTTCGGCATTGTTGCAAGCACTATGATCACGGAGGAATATCATCTTCTTAAACAATACAAATGAAATTTTAAAACACGTAGATTGCAGGTTGACTTCATTAGCGATGGTGAATAAATCAAACTTTATTTCCTCAGAATAGGGTTAGTGACATTTTATTAGCACACAATTCCATCAGTTCAACGGTAATTTGACAACGTACGCGCTTTACCTCACGTATCATCTAAAACGAAAGAAAAAATACTTCGCACAAATAAATCCGATCATAGCTTTATGAGAAAAGTCTATCGTCATCATTATCGTGGTGTAGTTTACAGAACCATCCGGTAGTTGGCAAGATTGTTTGACTTGCTTATTAATTCTTAAATCTGACACCGGCCATTTCGGTTAATTAGTCAACAATCAGCCTCTGGGGTAAGCTGACGATACTTTAATTATAGTTAGTGAGCCCGAAATTAATCCTTATTAGGTGAAGATTTAAACTATTTCTATTTAAACTTTCCTTTCTTTGTAATAGCTGAAATATAGAAATCATATGCCAAGCTTATTAAAGGTAGAGCATTTAAAGAAAACTAAATAATGATTTTGATTTGGGATAAAAAAAAAAGACAATAACGTCCGAACAAATGGAAAAATAATTAATTAATAGAGCAGAATGATTCATAGCCAACAGTAAATACCTACGGATACTGTGGCTGTGTGTGTGGTATTCAATATCAACACCTGAATTTAATTATTCTACGAGTATACTCGGTAACTCTATAGTAAATGCTAGTATAAAGGAACTATAAAGCTATTTGTTAATACGAGTATGTCACGTTAACGGCTTATCTGTGATTTGTGTTAGCGCTTCGCTGAGTGCGCAAGGGCCATGCACACATTTACAATTTAATTCTCGTTCGAATTCTTTGCTGGTAAGTTTAAAACAATGAATTCTTCTTTGAAAGTCTGTATATTTGTGAATCACTGCTGTAGAGGAGACTCCGAGTATTGAATAAGTGTCAATACTTGAATTGAATTAAATTATTTATAAGGAACCTATTGAAATCCTCTGAGATTAAAATTCTGTCTAGCACACCTACAAAACTCGCCTCGACATCAAATCAAATGCCAAAAGCACTCGGGTCGCAATTAACTGAAATTAAAATTTATATTAAGGCAAGAGTACTCTTTATCATGGCCGGTACACTCTTGTCCAATTCACTTGTAGCTCGGAATCGTTCATCTCCTCAACAATCTTGATTGTCATTCCAGAGCCCTTCATATCTGGTGTAAGACTGATATTGGTCTCATTTTGGATATAAAAATTATAAAAATACCTTCAAAAAGAGATTGGTGATAATCATTATTGAACGAGTAGTTAGTAAGTAAGTGAACTAAAAGAGCGACATATTTCGATATCTAGGTGGTAATCACTTAGAGAAATTCATGTCAACTATTTAGCTCACTTTCTCACCTCTATGAATCCATAGATAACAATCTAAAAAGATCCCCGAATTTTCCCACATTTCGCCAGTTTATGTTTAGGTCCTAATGTAATATGTGGCGAGCCTATTGCCATTGACCAGGCACTTATAAACCTGCGATAAATACACACATAACTTCGAAAAGCATTGGAAACTCATTGGTGTGTGCCATGGTAAAACCTGGGATCGAACCCGAGACCTCGTCTCTGCAGTCCATTACCCATACCACTAGGCTACCATGAATTACTTGAAAGAAAATGAATAAATTGTTACTAAAAACATTTTCCTTAACTTGAATACTGTATTCCACTCTTTGTTAGCTACTACTTATACTCTAGCACTTAATCGGCTCTGTACCATTCAACAATTCCTTAGTATTCCGTAATACCTTTTAACGATGCAGTTTCGTCGCGTAGCATCAATTATTATAGCAGGCAGCTTGAGCACTTTGAGCTGCATAAGTGGATGATTTTGTTTTAAAGTGAAAAGATTAAAGAAAAATATTGTTAGGTGCCATATTTTTCAATGTTGAGTGTTGCTACACGGCGTGAAGCTCACTGAGGGGTAGCATCCTTTGAAGGAATTAGTTTCTTTATTTGTCCCTATTTGTGTTTGAGATTCTTTGTATTGCAATCGTGTTTTTTCAAATAGCTTTTTGATGTGCATGGAATTTAAAGTTCGCGGGTTATGAATTTTGTGAAATATTTTGCGTTAGCCGACAATTTTTTCATAAAAATAGTTAGAATTTATATTTTATTTCTACTACCCCAAATTATTATGGATATTGCTAAGCTAATTCCATATAGCTTAGGAATATCTGCAATATGACAAAATAAAACATGTTTCTATGTATAATATGTATGTATTTACAAAAAAAAAAAAAAAAAGCATTTAAGTATGTTTATCCGTATTCTAGATTCCATAACACAAGCTAGTTAAACTATGCTTACCATGGGTCTAGATAGCGTTGTGTAGAATGTTGTAGAATTTATTTATTAAAAAAAAAAAAAAAAAACTATGCTTGGTTTCGCACTGATAGTATTATTTGTAAAGTTAAGCTATATCGCAAGTTTTACACGCGAAATGGTATACATTTCGCCAAGTTATTGAAATAAAGTTCCAAAAATTTGGGTGTGGACATATTTTTCAATAAAAAAGGAATCTATATATCCAAGTTTTTGGATATATACGAGCGAGAGCCTCCCTCCGGCGCTATTTTTCAGTTCCTACTTACAAAACATTTCAATTAAAACTTAGTGAAGGTTTGAGAAAAAATCCCTCCGTAAATCTAACTCTGAATTTCTGACAATCAGCGCGACGAAGGATACTCGAGTGCGGTTCGTGATTTATACGTGTTCGTAAACTTTTCACAAAAACAAGGCAACAATGAAACATTTAATATCCGTCAAAGAATACTTACAGATGTCATTTTTGAACCAGGCCTCTATGTATCTATAGATAACATAACATAAACTCACGCCTATAACCCCGAATTTTCCCACATTTCGCCAGTTTATGTTTAGGCCCCAATGTAATATGTGGCGAGCCTATTGCCATTGACCGGGCACTTATAAACCTGCGATAAATAAAGACATAACTTCGAATGGATTCGATCTATAGATTCATTCCGAAAATAAGCACCGTACAAATGTCTCAACAAACCTATCCTGCAAAACAATAAGTCTAAGATACTACACGGTAGGCGACGCCTCGCACTGTGAGGACCATAAACACGTGAGAGATGTGCATGTCCATGTGACTCGTGCATGTACAAAACTCTTTAAATCCTTCACAGAGAAATCCGGTCACAAAGTCCATTTTATTTTATCACGATAAAATGTTTCGAAGTACTACGCTTTAATTTCCCGTACACATGGCAAACTCACGAGTACTTCCGCTATGGAGTTTGAAAGGAGACAGCCGACCGGATGGTCGCCGGATGCGTCCTTGCTATTTCATCGGTTAGCAGCGTTCAAATACCGCACAACAATCCTGGGGTATTTTGTATTGTGTAGTCCAGAATGATCCAAATTACATTCAACCCGAAATAGAATCTGTAAGTATTTGTGTTATCATTTGTAGCCACAATGGAGAGCTTATCATGATGTATTTGTTTAGTGAAACATTCGAAACTTGGGGCACGTGGGTAGCGGAGCTGGCGACATACCTACAGGCATTTTTACCCGACTACGGTGAAGCCAAAGGAGGGTTATGATTTTGACAGGCTATGTATGTATGAATGTATGTATGTAGGTTTATCTGTTCCCTCATAGCTCCTCAACCACTTATTAGAACTGGACAAATGACGTACCATTAGATGCGTTTCGGCCGTCCGCTGATTATATGCTATATGACGTGTCACTGAATCTAATGTAGCGCCCACTAGCGGTTATAAAGTACTGTGTTAAAAGCCTAGTGGTATGGGTAATGGATTGCTGAGACGAGGTCTCGGGTTCGATCCCAGGTTTTACCATGGCAAACACCAATGACTTTTCGATGCTTTTCGAAGTTATGTGTGTATTTATTGCAGGTTTATTAGTGCCCGGTTAATGGCAATAGGCTCGCCACCTATTACATTGGGACCTAAACATAAACTGGCGAAATGTGGGTGCTAGCACCTCTGTCTACCCCTTCGGGGATATAGGCGTGAGTTTATGTTTGTTATGTTAATAAATTAAATCGAGATAAACATACCATGGTCATATGCCACTTGGTCTAACGAAACAATACATTCTATGTAAAATTGGCATATGACTTCGACTATTATTGATATTTTCTTGTTTACTACTTTTTAAAGCGTGATTTTCCAGTAGTCGGGTTTTAGTTTTAAACTATTTTTTTTTTGTACTTAAAAAAAAACTCTAACCCCTCCAGTTTAACAAAATTGCTTGTGTTAGAAGTGGGTTCACGTCGATAGTGTAATAGCCAGGAGCTTTTGACCGTAATGCAGACTCTTTAACCACTAAGCTACTAAAATTGGAGTAATTATTTTTTGGAAAGATGTTCCCTTTTTGTACCGCACGTACTATAAATATCTAAGATCAAACACTCAAGTAAAGAATGAAGACTATACAAATCTTAAGCTGTATAGTCAGAAGCTTAAGACAATCCCTCAAGGCTATCGACGTTTCTACTCTCAGCGGCACCCTCGCCAGTGATCCGAGTGTAGACTCACTAAACAAGTGCGGAACACAAAGAGTAAATACCAGACAAATAGGTGTACTATTATATCTCCAACGACAGAAATCCCACACCTGGCCTCGGCAGCGTTAGTCTCCGGACAAGCCATTTGTCACTAGATCCTAGTGCTGATTTATATATGGCACGTGCACCCTCGCGGAATAATAAAAAGGTATAATGTACATGGAAGTGACAAACTCAACGCCAATTTTGAATTTTAAGTTCAATAGAGCTTACACTTCTGTCACATCTAATCGATCTGAAACCTCACGTGCTTCATTATCACAAGTATTTTTACATTATACTACTCCATTATATGTATTACTATAAATGTCCTATTTCTTGCCATTATATTCCCCGACACTCCTACAACAAACACAGACACACACACACACACGCGAGTGTGCGGGAATATGTTCGCGCTCATTATTTTCCGCATTAATTTATGCCGGGGTTTCCGTTTGAAATTTATGAACGGTGCTCATTTAGAAGGTTACGATGAATATTGCATTTATAAAAGAAAGTGTTGTTCTAGTCTCCATAATACTGTTCGTCATTCTCAAAATGATCATGTTTTTAATCGTATTTAAAAATGTGGAAGTCATTAAAATTGTTATCAAACGAAATACAATTGCAATTACCACTCGACTTGAACCCACTCCTAACACAAGCAATTTAGCTTAGCTGGGTAAGTTAACGCGAGTACTAGTTATGTGTGGCCCAAGTTTCCAGTAGACTTAAAATAAGACTTGAAATATGTAATATTCCTGTGGATAGTAGGACAAAAGCTCTTTGGAAGATAACCAGTAGGTACGTAGCCTAATCTTGTTTAATGGTTGGGACTGGACATTTTGTGTACACAGTGAAATACTTTATCATGTTTTATGAATGTATTAGGTACTGAAAAGTTTTCCATTATAATCTTAGTCATTCTTGACTTGCGAGTTCTAAAATTATCGAAGTTAAAAGTGTTAATTAAAAAGGAACTTCAGATTTGTTTTATGTGTGTTTCTGTTATTTGCCACCAGCCCTACTTACCAAACTTTATAAGTAGCTCATAAATTTTCAAAAGGATTGTTGTACTTTATTGCTAATTAACTTTAATCTTACCTGGTACCTTTAAAACAATTTGAAGACGTTAATAGCCCATTCACAAAAGTAAGTTTCAGACTTGGCTTAACTTGATTCTCTCGTTACATTAAATACCACATCTTGTATCTTTGCTGATCTGTATCTCTTAGTATTACACTAGCAATGATTGTGTTTGATTCGTTAGTGTATTAACATTCTCAAACAGAGAGGTGTCTTAGTTGAAATATTGTTCTTAAAACGCCTGCTGCTTAATGTACGATCTACAATATATTACATTTATCACAGGCGTAGCTATAGGCCCTAGAAATCCCGGGGTAATCACACCTCAGTAAATAATATAGGAGGTAGGACACGACGGTATTCCCGTCCGAATTGAGCAGTCCGACTGGGGAAGTATCTCCACCCTACAGAATACCACGCCTATAATAACCTCGTGTTGTGTTCCCGGCGGTGAGTAGGGTAGCCAGAGCTCACTGGAGAGTTTTTGTGCTGTCAGTGGGAAGACCAAAGGCTTGTCCTGATTTTGTGTTCTGCACTGAAGGCACAGAAAATCTCTGTTCTTACAGGGTTGGCAGCACGGTTGTGACTCCACTGGTGTTACACACGTTCATAGGTCACGGTAAGCACTTTTCAACAGGTGGGCCGAGTGCTTGTCTGCCACCTAAGTTATACAAAAAAATGAAGTTTTCATTCTGCCTTTCGTGCCTAACAGTGAGAAATAAACGAGTATTGTAACATGGACTTACCATCGGTGAGCAGAGGTTGGGCTTCGGTGTCGGGCCGGCCGGAGGGGCAGAGCGGCAAGGCTGGGGAGGATGACGAGGCGCCGCCTTCCGACTCCACCTGGTAAACAACGACACAGCAATGTTAGTAAAGTCGGCGAGAGGAGCAGTATACAGACTGAAACTTTTTCATGATGTACTTTTTTTACCGCAATATCTATCTTATGTATAAAATTCTCGTGTCACGGTGTTCGAACTTAAACTACTCCGAAACGGCTTGACCGATTCTCATGAAATTTTGTGAGCATAATGAGTAGGTCTGAGAATCAGCCAACATCTATTTTTCAACCCCCTAAATGTTAAGGGTAGTCTACCCCTAAATTTTATTTTATATTTTTTAGGCAAAATTTTTTGTTTTTATTTTTTTATGACACAGCATACAAAAATACATACAACCCTAAATTTTCAACCCTCTACGATCATCCCCTATTTTTCTATCGCGATTTTTATCTTTCAATTATTAGTAAATCCCCGCACACTTACATTAGTAAATAAGTTATTTATGTTGAAATAAAAATACATGGCATAACAACGTTTGCTGGGTCAGCTAGTATAATTATATATGTCGACAGCCTCCGAGGCGTGGCGGTAGTGAATGTGGCCGCTACGCAGAAGGAGCGGGTTCGATCCTCGCGCAGTGCAAATATTTGTTTGCAGGAATATAGCATGGTCTGGTCGTGCCTCGCAGAGCACGTTAAACCTTCGGTCTTGGTTGCCATACCAACGTCTATGGCAGTCGTTACGGGGAGTTGCAACCCTAAAAAGGTCAACAACAACTGGTTTAGCTGCAATGCTTCGATAACGCCTTTGGGTTGTGGAGGTCAGACGGCAGTCACTTCACGGAATATATCAAAGCTTTTTTTTTTTATACCACTTAGTTGGCAGACAAGCACACGGCCCACCTGATCGGAAGCGGTTACCGTGGCCTATGGACGTATGCAACACCAGGGGTGTCACACTCGCGCTGCCGACCATGAAGAAACCTTCTGATGCCCCTCTTGAAGAACTCCATATTGTAGGCGCTTGGGAAAACCGCAGCATTCATTCCACAGCTTGAGTGTGCGTGGGATGAAGTTTCTTTCATAACGCACAGTGCGCACCGTCTCAGGTCGCAATGTGTGAGGATGAATTCCCTGCCTATGGCGAGCCAATTAACCAAATCCGCAGTTAGACTGGTAGTAATACGCTTTCGTAATAAAATAAATCGTGGGTTTGACAGGTTCGCACATCAAAAAACAAAGTAAATAAAAAATAATTATTAAAAGTAAAAAAACTCGATTGAGACTGAAAAGTCTGAACCCTCTTCTGTTAATAGAAAGAGGGGAACCCTCAGGTATATAGATCCGTGGTTCCATAGACGTTTTATGTTTATTCGTTATAAGATCAAACAAAAAAATAAATAAGAATCCCAAGACAGGGTGGGTCAATCAGCATACTATCACGGCATGTTAAAGCAGAGGTTTCATCAAATGCAATGGTGAATTTGAACAAGGAATTCTAAGTATCTGGCTATCAGTAGGCGGGCACGAATATAAGTAGATCTAACAGGTATGTGCAATAGTCATACTTCATTGAGCATTCGAATAAAGTTTTCAAGATTATTCATTGGAACGTTCAGCGGAATGACACTGGGTTCAATATCTCCATGTGATATATATCGGGACTTTAATTCATAATAGTATCAAAAACGTCACTAAATCATCGGTGGCTAAGTAAGCTTTACGATGTAAAGGTCCTGGTTGAAATCCTGCCGATTATTCTACCGCATCCTAACAGAAGAAATTTAGTTTAGCTGGTTATTAATAGGATAACTAACCACTTCAGCTCTCAATATATAATTTTCTTAAAAAGTTTTGTACGTTCGGTGTAGGTGACCGCACCTCATTTTCGCTACGTATCTATACGTTTTTTTTATACTACTAAGGTGGTCAAGCACACGGCCCACCTGATGGGAAGTGGTTACCATGGTTACTCTCACGCTGCCGACCATGAAGAAACCTTTTGACGCCCTCTTTAAGAATCCCATATTGTAGGTGCTTGGGAAAACCGCAGCAGAGAGCCCATTTCACTGCTTGAGTGTGTATGGGATGAAGTTTCTTTCATACCGCACAGTGCGCACCGTCTCAGGTCGCAATGTGTGAGTAACGTACTCAAATTATTATCCACTCAAATAAGGTTAGTATCCAAGCAAAGAGAATGCCCACTGCACTCGCTTACCTTGGCGATCAAAGGGATCCATTGGACCTTGTTAACATTTTCAATATCCAGAAGCATGTGGTCGCGGACATCACATTGTACACCAGGTTGATGGTGAGCAGGAAGCCACACGCAAGCCACACGTACCACACAGCCACTTTGAAATCTAACATTACAGTTTCGTCGCAACTATAAAACCTATCACGCAAGTATGAAGCCACTGCACTTCTATTTTGCACCGGGTTCTATGAATTGTAGGTTATTAATTGTGTTGTTGATGACATTGCTGTACTATTGACGCTTCGGCATGTGTTGTTTGTTGATCGACTTGTCTTTGGTCTACGTACCTCAGAGATAAAGTTTCGACGCGAAGGAGTTTGATGTATTGTCACAGAATGCATTTTGTACTTGTGTACCACGTACCAAGTTTATAGCAAATTATATATAAATGTTTGTAAGCTTATCTCTGTCGATCTATTTGTTGTATGTTGTATTAAGTTACGTCTCATATTGTGATTGATTCCTTATATTTAATAAATCGTTCTGTCTATCTAACAGCATAGATTTTTTTAGTAGAAATATATTTCTAGTCATTGAAATTTTAATGATGAAAATATTGTCAGGTACAATTATCAAGTGAGATTTTCGCTACTGTGGTGAAGCGATAGCAAATACAACTGCACTTGGTAAAGTCATAAATTCAATTCTCGGGTAGGGCAAACTTATTGGCAGAAAAGCTATTATAAAAACCAAGAATATTTGAATGATAAACAAGCTTGAAAATGAGCTGTTCTCTGAATTATGGTGCTCAAGTAAATTTTGCTATATAGACTAAGTAGACTAAGTATATGTTTGTAAATAGATCAAAAAATGATCGCTGAGTTTCTTGCCCGGGTTTTCTCAGGTCGGTGCCCCGTTTAGAAACCGGTGGTCCATTTGCTGAACTTGTCATTCACATTTCTTTTTGTATTGACGTTTTGTAAGTTCCGATTTAATGATCTATGCGGAATAAATGATGACTTTGAATTTGAACTTTGAGTTTACTTTATTATATTTTTGGTAACGATGAGTTGTCCAGAATTTAATTTGCAACAAAACTTTTTCTGTTTTAATTTTTATTTATTATTTATTTATTTATTTATACCATAAAAATTATACATGTTTACACAGTTTGTCATTGGAAATGTTACAGTAAGCTTAGACAGAATTGTGTCTGGTTTAAGCATCTGCTACTGAACTAGGCTTTTGACCTGTATCTCAGTTAACAGCGCCTCCACCCCACTTTGGATATACATAACAAACAATACAGCTACATAATTATTTAATACAAAACAGTGTGTGTGTGTGTGTGTGTGTGTGTGTGTGTGTGTGTGTGTGTGTGATATGTGTGTGTGTGTGTGTGTGTGTGTGTGTGTTTGTATGCGCAAGAGAGAGAGGTGAGGAGTGTGTGGTGTGAAAATGATACTTCTTCGTAAAACTTGTTTGCTTGACATAGATTGATAGTATATAATTGCATAAAACTACACTACTCAATTATCCTTATAGTGAGCTCAGTCTCGTCGTATGATAATTTGCTTAGATAGTTGGACACCGTCCCTTTAACACCTGTATTGGTTAACGGGTATATATTAGTGGCCTTATTAAATTTGTTGTAGGTGTAGGGTCCTAGAAATGGAAAGAACCTGCGGATAAAACATGTTTTAGGTCTAATAGTACGCTCACACACCGCATAAGATCTCCGCTGAGACGATTGTTGTTGGGTATAGCTAATTAAAGAGTGCTGCTTCAACGTCAACCTCAATAAAAATAGCTGACGCACGGTTAACACCTCACAGTACTCGTACAAAAGCTTAGTTGGATATCGATAGGGTTTGAAAGTACAAAGCTTGAGAATACTTCGCTGAGCCACCTCAAGCTGAAAGAGAGTCGTTTTTCGCGCTCCACCCCAGGATGTTATGCAGTACGTAATCACTGATTCACAGAGGGCATGGTAGACCTGTTTAAGAGTTTCAGGTAATAATACGTGTCTCAGAGTTTTAAAGATAAAAGTAAGTTTGCGAACTCTTTTACTCAGCGTTTCTATGTGGGCCTTGAAGCTAAAATTTTCATCAATAGTAATTCCCAAGTACCTATTCGTTTGTGTACGGTGTAGTGTTTTGCAAGTTGACGTGCAAGAAGTATTAATTGATGATGGTGATAAACAGTCATGGACTATTAATTCCTGATTTATTTGTACAGAGTCCCGAATTGAAAATTGGATGTATTTGGTCTTATCGGCATTTAATGTGAGAAGGTTCTGTTTAAGCCAGGATTTAACTGTGTTAATACCATTTTGGGCGTTGTAATATGTCTCTTGCCAAGTTTTTGAAGAAAACATGAGGGCAGTGTCATCCGCATACGAAATAATTTTACCTTCAGGTATTTTTAAAGATAATAGGTCATTTACATAGACAAGAAAGAGAGTTGGACCAAGAATACTTCCCTGCGGGACGCCGTAATGCACTGGCAGATCAGTACAAAGTTCCACTAAGGTGGGGCGACAAGTTAAATCTCTCCTGAATTTCAATACAATAAATAGTTGGCTCGATATAGTGTAACCCTGTTTACAACATGGCGGTAACGGGACAAGGATAACCCTACAAAATAGGACCATTTTTGTCAAACCCTTTCTGCCAAATGTAATTTTGAGGTACCAAAGGTAGGCAAAATATCATTGTACCCCCAAATTAATGTATGATTCATTAAGCATACACTAAAAGTAAAACCAAGTGCTAAAATATAGTGTAAACAAAGCAATGAGCCATTAAGAGTTTCTGGAAATCCCATGTGACAGTACTGTGTACCGACTACCGATAACGTGTCAACGCAGACCGCGGGCCATCGGACACCTGCACGTGTCTTCACACAAAATGCAAGGAGTACTTATCGGTACTGATGGCATATGAGGTATAGCATTCGACTGCTATGTTAGAGGTCGCGTGTTCCATGGTAATATTTAAATTACTCTTTGCATTTCGATGTATGATAAATGTTTTGAGTATGTTTGTCCGCATTTTAGAAGCCTTTACACTAGCTAAGCTACGAGTATACTTATTTTAGGGGTAGACAGTTGTTATGTAGAATGTATATATAATGAGCATTTTTCCGTAATAAACCGAGAAATGGGTTTTCTTTTGTAGTTTAAATAAACTATTCACATACACACATTTTTATACCACTTAGGTGGCAGACAAGCGCACGGCCCACTCGATGGAAAGTGGTTAATGTGGCTGTGGACGAGTGCAACACCAGAGAAGCCACACACGCGCTGCCGACCCAGTAAGCACAGAGTTTCTGTGCCGTCAGTGTAGAGGACAAAGCAGGACAACCCTACTCACCGCTGGGAACACAACACGAAGTTATTATAACCGCGGTATTATGTAGGGCAGAGGTACTTCCCCAGTCGGACTGCTCAATTGGGCCTAAATACCGCCGTGTCCTACCTCCTATATACACATAATCACGCATTTATCCCCGGAGGGTTAGGCAGAGGTGAATTAACACCCACATATCACCAATAATTGAAATCGGTCCCATGTAATATGGGGTAGCTTATTGCCGTATTCCGGGCACAATTGTCAAAGTGACACAAATTTTTCAGTTCACATTTTGACTACAGTCTGAATTGTATCAGTGAGGACCTGTAATTGGCCGTATGCAACTAACGTCAATCACTATAACTTCGTTATGGCTGTTGGTCTTCCAAATAAATAAATAAATAAATAAATAAAAAAAATATCTGTCTGGTGTTAAACAGCCCTATCCCTTAGTCGCCTTGTACGACACCGCATGGGAAGAGATGGGGTGGTCCAAATTACTATTAAACTATTCAATTGAGCTTTAATAGGAATGTAAAAAGAGAGGTAGAAGTTGCGTCTGTGCTTATTTTATTCTTTTTTATTTATTTTTAATCATCCACCGAACTTATAATACGAAATGATTTGTCTTATAAATATTATGACGTCACAATAAATTATTTTATTTATTGCCCTGTAGTTACAGTTTTGACGTTTAGTAATAAGTAACCAATTTGACAAGTCAATCAAATACCCATTTATGTAACATTTAAATCAAGTATTTATTTTTGTTAGGTTACAGTACAACCGATTTTAAAAAGAGATTGTCTAAATTGTGTGTTCCTTGATTATTACGGTGGCGCTATCAGCCTTTAACAGATTTATTAAAACTTTACGCTTTTCAGTTGAAAGTGGTTTAATTAGGTGCGTCGGTCCAGCACAAAGGACGGGCCTGCCCCTCCTGGAGACTTTCCTCATTATTGTCATTAAGAACGGAGGAATTCTATAACATCATTAGCCACTGAAGATAGAATTTATTATACAGATTAGCGAGGTCGGCACTCTGTAAATCGCGCTTCAGTTCTCGTAGTATGGCAAGCAATTTTTTTAAAATAATGAAATTATAAAGGAACTTCAACTACTTAATCAAATCATTAATAAGACTAAAACCCGATTACTGAAAAATCACGCTCTAAAAAATATTAAACAAGAAAATATCAAGGATAGCCGTGGTCGTATGTCACTTTTCTCTAGAATGTATTGTTTGGTGTAAGTGGCATGCGACCACGGCTATCCTTGATATTTTGTTTTTTAATATTTTTTAGAGCATGATTTTTCAGTAGTCGGGTTTTAGTTTTAAACATATTTTTTTACATATGTTTCTACGTAGTCGAGTAAAAATACTCTCTAGTGCGGAGACAGCAAATTGTTTAGAAACTGTATCTGTACATTGAAAATGTTAAAAAGGTTATAAAAACAAAATGGGTTTTAAACAATGAATAAAAATATTAACGTTTCTAACCATATCATTTTTTTTAGCTCTTCGTCAGTTGACACAAAAACTACTGAGCGGGTATTGATGTGTTTATATTCGTCAGATTTTAAATCTAACGTGTATTTGTCTGAAATTGGATGAGCAGAACCAGAGACATGAGCAACCAACTCTCCCACCTTTCTGTTCCACAACCTTTTTTTCTTTTTTATACCACTTAGGTGGCAGGACAAGCGCACGGCCCACCTGATGGAAAGTGGTTATCGTGGCCTATGGACGTGTGTAACACCAGAGAAGCCACACTCGCGCTGCCGAACCTGTAAGCACAGAGTCTCTGTGCCGTCAGTGTAGAGGACAAAGCTGGACAAGCCTTTAGTCATCCCACTGACAGCACAAATTCTCCAGTGAGCTCTGGCTACCCTACTCACCGCTGGGAACACAACACGAAGTTATTATAACCGCGGTATTCTGTAGGGTGGAGGTACATCTGTATATTTACATTATTCATCTTTCGCGTTTAATAAAATTAAATATGTAATTCCGTGACCATTTATTACATTTGTTAGAAGGTGTATAAAAAACTTTTACACTCAAAAATAAATAAATCTACTTACTGTCATAAAGTTAATATCGTACGAAGTGACTTGTGTAATCTTTATTCGCATAAAATGGCTTAAAAGAAGCTGTTTTAATATTCTTGGCTTTTATCCCACTGCCGTCGCCGGGACCCTGACTCGGCGATAGTCATATTATATTATTCAGACACTCAGCGTTTCCAACACGAAAGCGGGAAATATTATTTGCGTTTCTTTTTACCGGTTTGAACATAGAATTTGTTCGCAATGGTCAAGCTTTTGGTCACAATCAGGTTTTTAAAGGTATCATCAAATATATTTTAACTCGTGTATCTAGAAATGTGTGTATTTTATTGGCTCGAGGTCGGAAGCTCATTTAATATCTATTTGGAGTATAACAAAGTTCTACTATCAAATAAAAAAGTAATGATAATGCCTGAAATGAATTGCGTAAAGCGATAAGGCCGCCATTTGTACTGCTGTTGTCTTTTTAATTTCTGTATCATGAATATATGATGACCTCCGTGGCGTAGCGGTAGAGCATTCGACTGCTATGCAGGGGGCGCAGGTTCGATTCCCGCTCAGTGCAAATATTTGTATGCATGAATTTGTATATTTGCATTGGTCTGGGGGTTTCTATGTATAATATGTATGTATTTACAAAAAAAAAGTATCTAAGTATGTTTATCCGCATTCTAGATCCCATAACACAAGCTAGTTAAGCTATGCTTATCATGGGTCTAGATAGCGTTGTGTAGAATGTCGTGGAATATTTATTTATTTATTTATTTATATTTATATACAGAAATAGAAAATTATAAATCACAAAAAATGTACCTACTAACATTTTTGGTACGCTGCATATCTCTTTCCATGCAGTGTCGTACAAGATGACTAAGGGATAGGGTTGTTTAAATCACACAGATATATACAGCCCAGACTCCGCCTAAGATGCATGGCTCGAGTCAACAATAGTGCCGGCAATAGGCTCACCCCCTATTACGTGGGGCACAATACAATAATGGTGACATGTGGGTGTTTATTCACCTCTGCCTAACCCTCCGGGGATTAACGCGTGATTAAATATATGTATGTGTATGCATATCTACCTCAAACATTGTTAAGACTATTACTATTTTAACTTGGCCACAAATAAATAACTACGTATGAGCCCAGCGCCACGAGTAGCCGGATCGTAATGAAATGAATGATATGAAACTTCTCTTATATTGTAACATACTTTTAAAATACACTCCGTTATGAAAATCTAGCCTTCATTAGTATCAAAATAAACAGGATATTTACCATGTTTCATTGTTTTGAGTTTTCGATATTTCGGCGATGTTGCAAGCACCATGATCACGGAAGAACTGGAGTAGTAGCGGTGAACAGAGAAAAAGTTTTTTCCTAGGAGTAATTATATCGATCTACCCTCTTTCGAGTTCTTTTACTACGCGTATCTGCACTACTATTGGTTTCACTCTCACTACAAACTCGAACCCGATCTCGATCACGTTCACGACATACGATGCTTACTGTATAAACTCGTGATTTTGTTTTGGCTTGTTCCCGGTTGTTTTTGCAATATTTTGATACTGATGTGAGTGACCATGATAGTTTAAATACCTATATCTAGCCTTCAATTAACTAAGCTTATACCTATGACTACGAAAAAACTATCTTTCTCATTGAACAACCTTGGCAAGTCTTTAGCACTTCAGCGGGAATTAACACTTGATTCTTTTTTTTGGCGCGTTGGTGTACAGTAGGTACGGTACGGTACTAGATAGGTACCTCACATTTCTTTACCATTTATTATTAACTCTGCGCTCGTTCCCGAATCCCGACCTAGTGGTACAAAAGCCTCACGTCACAAGCATGGTGTATTAAACAATAATTCCAATATTCAGTTATTAATTATATAGTTAATTATCAGTCGGCGCAGTAGTGCCTGTGTAATCAATGAGTTTTGTGTCAAAGGGCGAATCTGACACGACGACCACTCAATTATTTAGTTCACTATTAGATATATCACATAATTATTTTTGACCAACTGTAAAATAATAAAATTAAACCAATTTAAAATGCGTCTTATTTTAAGTTAGTTTAATTTTACATCAGTTCTAATTTCCTGACCGTTGATCCCGGCGTTTGCTCGCTTGGTTTTGATTAGTAAGTCAGCTAGTTATTCTGCAAGCAACTGCCGCCTATCTTTCCAACCCAGAGAGAAACCTCATCTGATGCTTAGCAAGATAAATGGTTAGGCAAGACCCCAAATGTGTCGCCAGTGCCCTGTGTACTCAACGGTTACAAGAGATGTTTGAAGTCTTGTTGGTATCACTCGTGACCAGGTACTACTGGGAATTGTCGTATGTTTCAAAGTTGAGAATTTTTATTCCCCTTGTCTGTCAGACACGTTTTTCACGTCAGAAACTTGTAATTAATCTTTGTAATTTACTTGCATAGAAACGACCGAAACTAGAAACCAACAAAGCGCTAGGACCTTCATTACTTTGTAACTTATTCATTAAAAACTTACCAACTCTTACCATCTAAACTTAAACACAAAATGTCCCGTTTTGGACAGAAATTATTTGAGTTCTAGAGGGAACTATCACAGGGCAGGTGAGAATGGAAGGTAAACGCTCGCCAACAATGATAACGATAGGATGGAAGTAATCATAAAAGCGAAAGGCCTTAGCAAAGATATCTGCCTACCCTAGTGGGTAGGATAAGATGATATTACAAAAACCGTGACATAAGTTTTGTTCTAAACGGCTTGTTTGATAGTGTATGAGGTAAGTAAGGCAGCTTGTCATATTGTGTATGTGCAAATGAGTTGTATATGAAAGAAAAAAGTTTGGCAGCAAGCCAGAAGCTAGATTTAATGGTTTTCCCTGGTATTCATAAGAATGTCTAATATTTATAAAGATGAAAATAAACATTTAGGAGAAAAATAATGTGTTTTTATATAAATTGCGTGTCCCGCCAAGTATAATATCGGAGCACAGGCCCGTGTTTTGTACGAAACCCCTCATTTATAACAAAAGTAACCCTTATCAAAAGACACACATGAACTGTCAAAATTAAAAGAAAAGAGTTACATAACCTGCTTGCAAGTAGGTGTTATGACACAATTCAAAGATATTTCAATAATAACAGTTAGTTCAATAACTTCGTGAAACAAATAGATACATTAGATAAAATTTAAAAAAAATCGTAACCCCCTTAACACTACAACTGACAGAAAACCGTAATATCATTTTTAAGGACACGAGGATCTAACCAAGATCCCCACAATCAATCGCCATCAGATAGACTCATCTATCTTTAGCAAAACTCTAAATCTGCCAAAATATTAATCGTTCAATTTCTTTCATCTCCAGTGTCTCGCTTCCCGTTGCGTACTTCACTCTCTTCTTAGGCACGTCAATGAACTTCAGATTCGAAATAAGGCTTCAATTGTCAATGGAGGCATTAAATTTGACCTTTTAGCTGCCAACACACCAATTGTTTATATATAAAAGGATGCGACGCTTAATATTTCAGAGTTCATACATAAATTGAGGGTAGGAATAGGACTGCATCACGCTATCGAGATAAACTTTCTTTAGCAGAAAGTGCTTTCAAAAGTTATGTTTAGCACAACAAGAATCTGTAGAAACTGAAAAGGCTAGAATATCTTTCAACACATCTAAGTTGGAACATTCTGGAGCATTGTCATATTAACTCTAATATATTAAAACATAACATAAATTTTAGAATGTTGGAACATGGTTTGACAGACATTATCTAGAGTTTTTACAAACCTGCATAAATAATTATAATCTTCAACGAAAAATAACTACATACAATACAACTACGGAATACATTTAATCTACATTTAGATTAAGTTTCGAAAGATCATACAGAAAGAATATTTCTATATAAGTGATACTCACTTCACTATTAGAAGCCTGAGACTGGACAAAAGCTTGTTCTATACTATAATCATCCTTTAGATCTTTACCTATTGTTTGTACCTATTGTGTGGACAACGGTGTTGGTGACGACGTCAGCTAAGTGGTAATGGCGACTTGCTATCAGGCCATTACATTCGAAATGACGATGACGTCACAAAAGTATATATATAAATATTAAACATGTATCCCGAGAGTCACCTTGTCGCACATTACTACGTTACTCAAGACCCCGCCACAGAAGCGATTCTGTTACCGTCACTTCAAAAGCCTCAATTAGCATACCGCAGACACAAACAGGTCATGAAATATTCAACACGCTAAAAAGTTATCAGTTGACAGTTCCGTGAGCACCCAATCTGTGGTCTTAACGTACTGGAAGCCAGTCTATGCCAGAAGAAACACAAGAAATTCGTTTCTAACATAAAACTGTAATGGAACAAAAGGCAATTTGGAACGTCCTAGGTGAAAAACAGTTGTACTCGTTCGTGAATTATTCATAACACTAACAAAGTTATGAGCTGCCACCTCTGTAACTTTGTGAACCTATAGTGCGAGGACTGCGACACGATTCAAAGAATCAAGAATCAAAGAATCAATTTCATTTATTCAGTTTAGGCACACAAAGAGCACATATGAACGTCAAAATTATACAATTGAGTATGTCAAGAAATAATATTAAAATATTAAATAATGTACAAATAAATCATTGGAAAATGATTCTTTCGCTGGTTCGGTAGGTTAGTTCTACTGAGAAGATACCAGCAAGAAACTCAGCGAACTATATTAGAACTAGATTATTTTTTATTTTTTTTTAATTTGCTTTAGTTTACAATTTATTTTGTGCGAGCAAGCAAGAGACTTATGTTGACCACGCATTGATATCATTAAGATACTCATCCACTTTATAATAAACTTTACTCATTAAAGTTTTTTTCACTTCTAATTTAAATTTATTTATCGGCATATTAATCAAATCCTGAGGAATTTTATTAAATATTTTTATGCTGCTTCCTACAAATGAATCACCAACCTTGTGAAGCCTAAGTTTAGGCACAACTAGTTTATTCTTGCTTCTCGTAATTTTATTTTTTTGTTAGCCAGCCTTTTATTGTTAGCCAGTATAAAATTAAATGGTAAAAGTCTACTGGTAACAAATGAAAACATTTCTGAAGGCCGCCAGATTATTATCTAGTCAGACTTAAAAAGTGTTCGTCCTTAAAACGCAAGATTCGCCAAACGTCTTTTTCTAGATGAATTTCAACAGCTGTAATTGCTACGTAAGGTGAATTCAATAGTGCGGTAATTGTATTAGAAATTGCTGACTCAGGAGTCGTGCGATTAACTTCTAAGGTAACCTAAGCCAAGACATTATAGAATTTAAATTAAAGGAATTGAAGTTCAAATTATTTTGGAGACCCTTTTTTATTTTAAAAGTAAATAGAGCGAAGGTTCAAAGCATTTGGTGTTACTAAACGACCATTTGAGATGAATCCCTGACTGGTCTCATTTGCAGAAGTTGGAAGAGGTCATGTTAAATTGGTTAATGCTGACGTGGCTTGATTTAGATTCATAATTTCATTGGGTACGAATGTACTATTTGCAGATTGGTTGATTTATTCAATTCGTTTCGTCACCAATTCAGATTTTAATTGCTTTAGTACGTACCTATTAGTGCGACACAGAAAAATATTGGGCAAGTATTATAAGTTTCATTTTGCGAACGTCATCCTTGGGCAAATAATTCGTTTATATTGCTGGATTTAAAGACCTTGACAAAATTATTCATCCCCTACGTTTGTTTAATGAATACGCGACGAGCCGTGAACAGCATGTTAACATAAGATGGTTATACTTAATGAAAGTCGAGTGAGCAATCACATAATAATGTTGTTTACGCCAAAAGCGAATAATGTCGCTTACGTTATCGTCCGATGTTCATTACGGCTTGTCGCGGTGACTAAAGATAAAAGCAGAAGAAATTCTGAGGGAGTACTAATTCCGTCCAGTCAATTTAGTTACACTACGTTAGCATCTGGTAAGCCGCGTGTTGTTTTTTGAAGCTTAGTCATACATAACCGAAATAAATATCTGTTTAAAAAAAGTTACATGTGCGAGCAGCAGGTGTAATAATAATTATTTCTTTTAAAATAATCAGAACGATATAAAATGTGGAAGGTTTGTGAAGAATAAGCGAGCCGTGAAAAATGCAGCATAAATGAGGATGCAGTGATAAAAGTATTCTGGTGCTGCTTTGATGGTTTGCCCTGTAGTGGAGAACGTTTGAATAACACAAAACTGAATAAAGATTTTTATGACTCAAAGTCAGCACGCCCTCAAGTCGACGTCTACAGCGAAAGGAATAAAAGGCTATGCATTAGAAGGCCGATGCATATAAAGGAAGAAAGGAAAATACGTAAAGATCGTATGAAATGCCACGCCCGAGGAAATATACGTATAGGAGATTGGTGCGTATAAGAATGTCTATAATATTTTATGCATAATATTTTTTTATGCCACTTGGGTGGCAGACAAGCACACGACTTACCGTGGCCTATGGACGTGTGTAACACCAGAGGCGTCACATTCGTGCTGCCGACCCTGAAGACACTTTCTAATGCCCCTTTTGAAGAACCCCATATTGTAGGCGCACGGGAAAACCACAGCAGGCAGTTTATTCGACAGCTTGAGTGTGCGTGGGAAATAGTTTCTTTCATACCGCTCAGTGCGCACCGTCAATGAATGAGGATGAATTCCCTGCCTATTGCGAGCGGTACGATGACAGAATGTTGCTGTGGGTATCATATCAAACAATTCGTCTGAGCACAAACCGCTGTATAGTCGGTAGAACATACACAGCGAAGATATTGACTAACAGGCTTGTGTAGAAGAGCCACCGTCAAATATGTTTAGAAGGGTATCAGAAAATAGTTCTCAGTCTTATGCCGTGTAGGTGATACAACACTGCTAAGCAAACAAACGAGTACGAACTTAATCACACAAGTACCATTCCTTAACGTCAACTCACATGTACTGTAACTTAATTCTGTAAGGCACTTTTAGAAAACATTTCTGCCCAGTTCAAAGGCAGGGAGCTTTAGTGACATTCGTGCGTTCGTTGTAAGACAACCTTTTGTTCTCACATATTGTATTTATAAAGCCAACGTGATGCTACGGCCTATGTGTGTGTGCATCTGACAGGTGGAGTGACGACCACGGTATGAGAGGGCTGACGTACTTCCTGATATACTCGCGCTACCCTTATGGACTTTGAATTTTTCTAATATGAATATTCTAGTAGCAGCGAAGACTCTTGAAAAGTTTTCGAAAGGAGGCAATAAGACAATTAACTTACTCAAGTGTCCAATAATCTAATAGTACATACATACATGTAATTACGCCTTTATCCCCGGTGGGATAGGCAGTGGTGAATGAACAACCACATTTCACCAATCATTAAATCGATCCCACGTGAGTCTATTGCCGTCTTCCGGGCACTATTGTTCACTCGAGCCATGCATCTGAGTCTGAGTTACGGCTATATATATTTGTCTGACGTCAAATAGCCCTATCTCTTAGTCGCCTTGTAAGACACCGCATGGGAAGAGATGAGATGGTCCAAATTCTACTCTGCCGGGAACCACACGCATCTTATAGGTGTCTTATTATATTATATAGATTAGTCATAATATTTATGACGCAAAAAATGAATGAAAAACCTGAAAAGACGGTGAATTAGGTGCCCTAAATACTATCATAAAAGGTACAATATATTATTGAATATGGGTGCCGTAACTCAATATCAACCAATGTGACATAAGACAATACCGAAAGGGTAAATATAATTGATTCTTTGATTCGTCAAATGATGCTCAATTCTCGGAATACGATCACCGTAACTAGATGCGTGAGCCCCCCCTCCCCTCTCGCAACTCCTCTTCCACCCCCTACGACAAAAATAACAGATGACATGAAAATGCTTCTATAACTTACGAGTGTCTTATAACACTAGCGCGTTTTCATCAGCAATTTCTATTTTTAACCAAGTTTTTTTTTATGCCACTTAGATGGCAGACAAGCGCACGGCCCACCTGATGGAAAGTGGTTACCGTGGCCTATGGACGTGTGCAACACCAAAGAAGCCACACTCGCGCTGCCGACCCTGTAAGCACAGAGTTTCTGTGCCGTCAGTATAGAGGACAAAGCAGGACAAGCCTTTAGTCATCGCACTGACAGCACAAATTCTCCAGTGAGCTCGGGCTACCCTACTCACCGCTGGGAACACACTATTGTATGTAAACTCACAGATATGCCGGGTTCAATTCCCGCAGAAGGTAGGTTCACTATAGGTACTTATTGTCTAAAACAACGTCTCATTATCATACCTCCATTAGTGAGTGTCCTACAGAATGGCATTAGCATTTCGCTCACAGAACGAGTCTTAACGAGGATTTACAGTTCTGTGTCAAGAGCGACATTAACTATTAGCGTAGATTAAGGCAAGGGGCCAATAGCTTTTGAAGTCGGTTATAAAGGAAGCAAAAAGTGCTTCCTTTGTAACCGACTTCAATAATAAAGTTTCTCAATTCGACCGCATTTATTTTTATCTATTGAATTTGATATCACGAATGATATCTTAAATTATTGTAAGAACAAATTATAGTATTTCCAAAAAAAAAAATTCAATCTTTTTTTTTATTAATGGAAATCGTTGCTTGATGCAGGTTGGGCTACTTACATTAAATGTTTGTACTAAAAATCAGACAATTAACATTATCTCATCGTAAATACTTTCATCCCAAGCAAGGTCAAGCTGTGGGGGGTTCTTCAAAAGGGGCATTAGGAGGTTGCTTCAGGGTCGGCAGCACGAATGTGACGCCACTGGTGTTGCACAAGTCCATAGGCCACTGTAACCACTTCTCATCAGGTGGGCCGTGTGCTTGTCTGCCACCTAAGTGGTATAAAAAAACTTTCGAAAGTCGCAACGTACCAAGTCTACTCAGACATGTATGTAGCTACAAATGTATAGAACAGAAAAGGACGGTACAAGCAATTCGGGCAGCAGGTGACGTCAGCATTCTATCCCCCAGTCAAACCTTTATTGTGCTGCCCCCAAATTATGTCGTATCAGGGGCCGCGTATCTGCATAAGTATGATCATTGCGGATGTTATAGATATGTAAAAGGTTTTTAATAATAAAAGCGCCTTACGGTTTCCTTTTCAATTTGGTTGGTTATCTTAAGTGACTTTTTTTGTAGGTATATGTGCATGTACTTAGTAATCGTTTGTGATTATGGTGCTGATGATGGATCAAATGCATGGCAGGATGAAAGACGTCTAGTTGTCTGAAGCAAACGCTGTTAAAGCGAAGTTAACAAATCCATAGCAACCTAGCGTGATGTTCCAGCGTTTCCGCTGGCCCAGTTCAGGGTAATTGGAGACGTCAAAGGGTTGAGTTTTATTCCATGGTGACTGGTGCCGACGTAACTTGAATGATACAGCACTCCGAATTGAATCAAACTGCAGATTGGGTAAGTTTTTAGCTTAGAATCACAGAGCAAACTCGATATTATCCCGGAATATGTAATTTTGATTCTGAAGCGGAACTACATACATATAATCACGCTTTTATCTCTGGAGTGTTAGGCAGAGGTGAATTAACATCCACATTTCACGAATTTTTCGGTCCCATGTAATAGAGGGTGAGCCGGGCACTATTGTTGACTGGAGCCATGTATCTGAGGCTGAGTATGGGCTGTATATATCTGTCTGATGTTAAACAGCCCTATCCCTTAGTCGCCTTGTACGACACCGCATCGGAAGAGATGGGAAGGCCCTGATTCTACAATATATAATATTTTATACTTAATAAATACAAATTGAGCCGGTAATTTTAAAGTATAAAGTGATGAGCTTATGTGTAAACCACGTCACCCGCGTGTCTTTTATTGTGACGGTGGACAATTTAGCGTGACGTCATATGCGACTCGCGCTTAACACCCATTCAAAGCAACAACCTATTTATTGATCCTAAAGAA
Source organism: Eilema griseolum (assembly GCA_963662185.1). Taxonomy (NCBI): domain Eukaryota; kingdom Metazoa; phylum Arthropoda; class Insecta; order Lepidoptera; family Erebidae; genus Eilema; species Eilema griseolum. The sequence goes on along the minus strand of OY759229.1, from coordinate 54,791,986 downwards.
TGAGGTCTTTTGTTACATTAATATTTTAGTGACAAGAGCTCACTGATTGATTTGTTAGCACTCGCGAAGGTGAAAAACTATAGCTGAAGCCACTTTACTCGGGCGTATGTGTTAAAAATGGATGAAAAGCAGATTTTATTTACGCCTGTGTCGATAAAAATACGCGGATAGCAATATGATGAAGTCAACTAAAATGCTGTGTACAGATGTAAGCTGACTTCAGGTTTAATATGTTCTACCTATATTTTGTATAATTACCAACAGTGATCTGATGTCTGTATCTGTACCAATTTTATAAAATAAAATAAAAAAAGATACATAAATGCAAGACAAGATTATGTTTGTTTGTTTGAACGCGTTTATCTCAGGAACTACTAGTTCAAATTGAAAAAATCTTTTTGTATCGAATAGTCTGTTTACCGACTAACGTTTCGGGCTATATATAATCACGCTACTGCTTAAAGGTGCGTTGCAGTGACCATCAATGTTAACAAATACGGTAATTTTACATACATTTTTGAAGACTGAACAAATACGGGCTCAAAGTAAGAAGCATGCGAAGCTGGGGCTTGCCAGCTAGTGTGAAATATGCAGTGCATATGGTTATTATATTGTGCACACCGTACTTGTCGACATAACTACGACCATGTTCATATGTTCATATATCGACAGTACAGACTGGCGATATGAACATGGTGTGACTTGCTGTGATCAGCTGGTCTAAAAAGACTGTTTTCGTGGAATGTATAAGGAACATGGGTCATATTGAAAATTGTACAAAGGTCACACATTAATATGAACTGCGGCTAATTCTGATTCCGTAATTCAAAAGGTTGACAGTTTGGTATGAAAATCCGTAAAGAGGTCAACAAAATAATGAATTGTTTTGATGTCAGTTAGCAGAATCGAAAGCAGCAACATCTTCAATTGCTTTTGCTTATTTCTTAATAAATACGCTATAATATAAAGAAAGAAAGAAAAATAATAATGTTTTGTCCCCAAATTAATCATTATTTCAATTACTAAACTTAAACTATTATTTATATGAGCTAGGCTACAGTACCATCTAGCGAGAAAAGAGTGATTCAATGTTAAGCACGAGAGTATATCACAGATAGATAACATAATAATAAAGCCAACAGTTAATGACGCTAACAGTTAATGGCAACACTTATACTTTGATTTCGTTCCTATAATTTCATTTCCGATAATTCTATAGCGGGTAATTGATATTTCATCGTTTTAATGTTTTATAAACACATATTTTACAAATTACAACTGTACACGGAAGTTATTTAACAGATTATTATTAGATATTTAACATAATATACCTAAACAATATTGCAGGTTCAGGCGTCAAAGAATTCCTCCATCGATCGATGTCAACCGGCAGGGTGGCCAAAAGGCTGGCGGCATTGTCACGTTGAATGGCATTACCAATCCTTTGCGCAAGGAATAAACCAGCCCTCTGTTCACGGGTAGCGTCAATTAAACGTTTAGAAATGTCTCTAAACAAAAGACGGGCACTTGGACCCCATGATACCAGCGTCTCGACCCCAAACGGCTCAAATATGTAATGACGTTATTGATTCTAAAAGTCAATTACAACTACTTAATTTGTAAAAACAGTAAAGAAAAAATCCTGGTTATAACGCGATCCTTATTTTTGACATGCAGCAACATTTATGCGAAATCAGAATCTGTTTGGTGAACGAATTGTTGTGATTATTATTCAGTTCAGGATAAGTGACCATTTTTAGAATTTTATAAGAAACGATCGAGATCTACTGGAAATTCATCAAGTGACTCGTTCTTGGCGGCATCGCTCAATGTGGCCTTCTTAGACCCGCAGTAGGTATTCCTTTGAAGTAGGTTTTAGTCATTGTGCTATACTTTGTCTTTACAATTGCGCGTACCTGAACAGATCTTTAAAATTCTTGAAAATCGTTTTGGTCCTACCTTAAAAAGCCTTATTACTCCTAAAAGTGTGTTTTAACAGAACGGCGTATGCCATGATCGTAGCTGTAAGTGGAAAACATTTAGGTATATATGTACTTAAAGTAATATGTCAAGGAGAAAACAATATCTTTGATTTGACAGGGAACAAAAGAATAGGTATTTACGAAAATCTGTTACGAAATAGAAATTCTCTTAACATAACATAACATAAACTCATGCCTATATCCCCGAAGGGGTAGGCAGAGGTGACAGAGTCGCCAACTCGTCCCCGCCGCCGCCGCAGCCTGTTTCTGCCAGGGTGACAGGCGGCTCCACCAGTCACCCCCAGGCCTGCGTTCATCGGCGGAGGTCGTTCATCGACCTTGGACGCCCGAGTTGCCTTCGTACGCGGGCAGCTTGGCTTGCGATCCTTCGTCGCTCCCGCCCCGCCTCCTCCTTCACGAGCATTACTTGCTCGCAGAAGGAGGCGCCGGCCGCCCACGCATCCGCGCAGCGGACCATCGCCGCGACCCTACATTTCGCCAGTTTATGTATAGGTCCCAATGCCATTTGCTATTAACCGGGCACTTATAAACCTGCGATAAATACACACATAACTTCGAAAAGCATTGAAAAGTCATTGGTGTGTGCCATGGTAAACCTGGGATCGAACCCGACACCTCGTCTCAGCAGTCCATTACCCATACCACTAGGCTACCGCACTCTCTCTTATTATATATATATTATCAAATAAGTTAATAAAAGTAGCAGCAACCGTAAATACGTCGAAAGACTGTATTTCTGCTGAGGGCGCTGCGATCCTGTCCCTCGGTGTAAATAAAGCAACAGTAATTTTATATTTTGTTGCCAACTTTTTCCATTCCGATGTAATTCGTGTGATGAGCTTAGCGCAACTTGTTAAAATCCCTTTGATACTTGTATTAAAAGGTGAGCGAAGCGAGAACAGCTCTGTCACGGTAACCCGGGAGAGGTTAAATAGACTGATTGTCCAATTCGACTAGACAATTTTACTATTATAATATAATATAATAGCAACCGCGGTAGCCTAGTCATGGACTGATGAGACGAGGTCTCGGGTTCGATCCCAGGTTTTACCATGGCACACACCAATGACATTTTGCATGCTTTTCGAAGTTATGTGTGTATTTATCGCAGGTTTATAAGTGCCCGGTTAATGGCAATAGACTCGCCACCTGTTACATTGGGACCTAAACATAAACTGGCGAAATGTTAGTGCTAGCACCGCTGCCTACCCCTTCAGGGATATAGGCGTGAGTTTATGAGTGATAATATTATGCCGAATCAAGAGGTGCTTTTAATATAATTTTTTTACTGCCTGTGGAAATCAGCGCTGGAATGCCCTGTTTTATACCACTTAAGTGGCAGACAAGCACCCGGCCCATATGATGCAAAGTGGTCACCGTGGCCTTTGGACGCGTGCAAAACCAAGAGAGTCATACTCGCGCTGCCAACCCAGCAAGCATTGAGAGTTTCTGTGCCGTCTGTGTAAAAGACAAAGCAGGACAAGCTTTTGATCTTTCTACTGACAGAACAAAATCCCTCCAGTGAGCTCTGGCTACCCTACTCACCGCCGGGAACACAACACGAGGTTATTATGGCCGCGGTATTCCGTAGGGCGAAGGTACTTCCTCAGTCGGACTGCTCAGTGGGATGGAAATACCGTCGTGTCCTACCTCCTACCGGCCTTGCTTCTGGGTAATTTCATGGGTAACTATAACTTGAGAGATGAATTTATGCCATTGTCCAGCCAAGCCATGTCTAACTAACAATAATTGAAACAAAATCTAGGCAAAACATTGTTCAGTGTATTTTTTATTATATAATTATATTTTATAAATAAGCTCTATCAATGTAAGTACTTTATTTCTTATTATTGAATTAAAACACGTACATGAAACGAAAAACCTTTCTTATGCGCCCACTCAGACATAAAAAGCTTGAAATTCGAAGACAAATTCTCTCACAAAAACATTCTTATTTAATTTTATAACAGGATAAAGAGACCAGGCAGGTGTGTGTTCTGCGACTGCGAACAATGTACTTGCTTTAAATAAAACATTGGGCACACTCGGAAATATTTCTATTCGAATATTAGATTAAGGATTTATGGTGAACAATACAGTTGTTATAAATATGTTATCTTATATTGTATAATTTGATAAAATGTACGGTTATTTAGACTCTTTTGTGTTTTAAAACGGAGATATAATAATAACATAGTTTATGAAAGACGGATGATTGAGATTGCTTCTTGATTTATGTTAACATTCAAACGCGTGGTTAAAAAGTTATGCCAGTGAGTACGTACCTTACTGACGGTAGGCGGTGACGCATTCGGGCGAACAGATTAAATCTCTGCTGACGGGCGTTTACAGCGCGTACATACGTACCTTCATACATAAATGTAATCACGCCTTTATCCCTGGAGGGTTTGGCAGAAGTGAATTAACACCCACCACCAATAATTGTATTCGGTCCCACGTAATGACGGGTGAGCCTATTACCGTATTCCGGGTACTAATGTTGTCGAGAGCTATACATCTGAGACTGAGTCTGGGTTGTATATATATCTGTATGAAGATAAAAAGCCCTATCCCTTAGTCGACTTGTACGACATCGCATGGGAAGAGATGGGGTGGCCCAAATTCTACTCTGCTGATAGCCACGATGATATTTAAAACTAAATGAAAACTTAAGAAATATTTTGTGACCTCTGCAACATTTAATGTACAAATTGTTTTGAAGTCTAAAGAGCCAACAGGGTAGATAGATAGTGGTAATAAAGGATCGAATTATCATGTTTACTGCAATTGCTGGTTAAGGTAACTCACAGAAACAGAGCTTGTAAGACGATGTAATGAATTCTGTGATACAATAGAAAACAAACGCACACCTGAGGGCTCTCACTATTTACATCGACGTTAATTAGGAACACATACTGCTCTCTACAAGCTTCGCCAGGGTACCTTGTGTCCTTTTTCATTCGTTTTTCTTATTCCCCCCTCGTGTGGTTACTCGCTAGTTGGAGTCTTGACGTAATTATACCGTATAACAACCTACTATCACGAAAGACGTGCGCGTGTTTGCTAACTGCGTAATAGTTTATAAAATGTTTTATATTTTTACTATAGCGGCGTAAAATCATAGATTTTATAATAAATAAATTTCGGATACGTTTAAGTTCCACATAAATATATACAAATAATCACGCCTTTATCCCCGGAGCGTAAGGCATAGGTGAATTTAACATCCACATTTCACCAATCATTGAATTTGGTCCCACGTAATAGGGGGTGAGCCTATTACCGTTTTCCGTTTTGATATTGTCAACAATAGTGCCCGGAAAACGGTAAACGGTAAGTCATGCATCTGAGGCTGAGTCGAGGCTGTATATATCTGTCTGACGTTAAACAGCCGAATACATTAGCCGTCTTGTACGACACCGCATGGGAAGAGATGGGGCGGTCCAGATTTTACTCTCCCGGGAACACGGCAAGTTCCGAACCATTATAAAAGCTATAATAGCGGTAATATTTTATAATTGAATTTCTCTAGTCGATTCTACTAAAAATAAATATTTCCGTAGCTCTTCCTAAGAGATTAAAATGTTTAATCCGCGATCATAGGTACTTGAAACGTCTTACATAAAAAAATATGCTACGCTTTTTGAACACGGGCTTGAAGTGGGCAAGCACTTACCGGTGTTAAGCAAGACTTCTGGGAATATTTGCGCACCAATACTAATGCTTTTCATTAAAAAATTAAATTTATAACTTGGCAAATAACTTAGTTTATACATAAATTTTATTAGATGTGGAATTTTATTCTAGAAGCTTATGGGAATTAATTCAAGGCATAAAAAATAGTCAATGAAGTTATTCCAGACTTTAAACGCTCCCTCAACTAAATATCAGCCTGTAACAAATATTCAAACATCTTCTTTTTTATACCACTTAGGTGGCAGACAAGCACACGGCCCACCTCTTGGGAAGTGGTTACCGTGGCCTATGGACGTATGCAACAACAGGGGTGTCACACTCGCGCTGCCGACCATGAAGAAACCTTCTGATGCCCCTCTTGAAGAACCCCATGATTCGTACGGATTCATAAGATAATTAATATTATTTCGCGGACATTGGTGTGGGTTACACGTTCACTCAATAATTGTAATGTATTGTTTTTTGACAATGTATTAACGTGGAACTGTTTTATGTCTTAATAAAGAAATTAAATAAAGAATAAAAATTCTACAACGACCTAAAGACCTGTAATTGCAAGTCATAGGTTCTTTGGTGAAACAACACCCGGTACCTACGTCCGTGTCAAGGAGCTTACCTGTCCGTGGCGTTATGGTGATATGGGGGTCGCGTTGATAAGGGTAGCCGACAAGGATAAGGTACAGCTTATTCATTTGTGATTTCCAATTGGATGGTTCGGTAACAACGTTTTTGTATATTTTTCAAGGGAAGAAAAATATTCATCGTAATAAAAGTGAAAAACATCAAAAGGGGAAGCCGATACGAATCATTTTGTAAAATGTATTGTATAAATCTTTTAGGGAATTCTCCCCAAGGGTATTTGAGGTAAACTTGAAACGAAGTAGAAGTAACTCGAATGTATTGAAATAGTCGAAGATGCCCTGCTAGGGCTACAACAGAGCACGTCTTTATACAATAAAATTTACGCGAATATGCGCGATCATGTTTTAGGATTTGCCTGATGTTCGACCAGGTTACACCAACTCTAGTCACAGGCTGATTGGCTAAGAGGTACACGTCTGCCGTCTTGGAGTCCGTTAGGCAGTAGGTTCTTCATCCACCCGCACTTTCTCTAAGTATTTTTTTAATATTTGGTTTTCACCAAATACCGTCACAGGCACACTCACATTTTCCCTATTCCGTACGCCTGTGGCCACCCATCTGGTCAAAATGTCAGGCAAATTAAAGGTATTTATCTACCTATACCACAATCGCGTTAATTCCCGTAAATATTATTGTATATCATGGAGCGCGAGATTATAATTTTTTTTTATTAAAAAGTCCGACTGCTGTCTAAAAGATCGAAACAATTTTGATAACAGGCAATACCCATTTGCCAATCATAAACCGAAATAAACTAAATGGGTACCGCCTGCTAATAAACTTGCTTCATCAGTCATCAGTCAGATTTTTAATTTTTTTATTAATTTATTTTATTTTATACTTTCTAGTTATGATATGACATATAAATATTTTTGTAATCGCCATCTGATTCCGATTTTTTTTTCAATACCCGCATTTAGCACTAAAAAACCGCTGTATACTTTTTTATGACATTTTGTGTACCCTAATGACTCTCGGGAGATGAATATAACCTTTGATTTGAGATACCATTCATCGAAATCCCATCATTAGGCCTGTAGAGGGGAACAAAGAAAACTACAACTATAGTCAGAATTTTAATTCGATTCCAGATTTGACATTAGCTACTGTCATTTTGTGAAATAATGATACCACATATAATAGTGTAGTGATGAACACAAAAATCGATAAACAATCAGTGTGTGTGCGTGCCATCAGTGTGCCAATTAAAGACTAAATTATTGATTTTTATTTAAATAAATACATAATTATTCATAATAATCATTTATTAATTGGTAATCGCTGCTCTATTTTATAAAACGTTAATATTTTTGTTTTTATATTAAAAACAAAACTTATAATAAAAGAGCCTAGATAGTTTTCAGTATTTTCAAGATTGGCTTTTAAATAAAAATATTCATTACGAACCAGATATGGTTAAAGCTACGCTTTTAGAACTGATTCCACATAACGAGTCTTTTAATAAGTACGCTGTAGACGAAATGGCAGCACAACATGGGATCACGGTTTTAAGACTGCCCCCTTACCATTGCGAGCTAAACCCTATCGAATTGATATGGGCGTAGGTAAAGGGGCATGTAGCTCAAAATAATAAAACCTTCAAATTGACAGACGTGAGAAATTTATTTCAGGAAGGCATTCAAAAAATTACGGCTACCGAATGGTCTAAATGCGTATCCCATGTTGTCAAAGAAGAGGAAAAAATGAGTAGGCTAGATATGTTAATTGACAATATCACAGACACATTTATAATAAATGTTACAGAAAGTGACAGTGATAGCGATAGCGATGACGGCGACAATTTATAAAATAAATTATTACCATAATACATCTATCTGTTTTATTTGTCATGTTCCTTCATGATCACATTTTTTTATTTATCTCACACACAATTATAGAAGAAAAGTCTCAGATCGTTAATTAATCGTGAAAACTAAATTATCGGTTCAGAAGTATTTAATTTCCTGATATACTTAGTTTACGAGAGTAAAATTATAAACGAGAAGAATCGATCCGGAAATATTCCATTTCCATATCGAATAATTTCGCAACGTCACTATTTAGTACTTGTCATAACGTTGCAACACTGAAATTGTCAAATCTGGAATCGAATTAAAATTCCGAGTATAGATGTAGTTTTCTTTGTTCCCCCCATTTGTTGTTAACTTCATCTCGCTGTCTCTAAAATCTCTCATTTTCACTCACTAAACTTTAATAATGGACAGTAAAGTACTATAACTTGAATGGTGATGTAACGGGAAGGTAGGACATTATGATGCTTCTGTACACTATAACTAACATTTATGTGTATTGTAAAAGACAGTATTTTTATAGACAATTTTCTTAGTATCCGTTCTGTTTGCGTTACCAAGAATCACAATAAGTGAATTCGTTTTTATTTTTCGGTTTTTACCTTTGTAATATATAGATGCTTGAATTAGTAATATCTATTCTGCAACGCATTAGCTCTATGTAGATATTACCGGTAGGAGGATGGACCACGTGGATGTTTTCTGTTTGCCCGACATCTTGTTTCACGAAAGTAAAATTGAAATTTCACTTAAGCTGTTCTTATGCCAACAATATGTTTTACACGTTTGGTACAAAGATTTCTTGTCAGTTCTTTTTATGTGTGTATATATCGTAAATGCTCCTAATTAGTTACTCACAACGAATTAGACATTGCGCAAATAAGCCCAGCCAAGCCCAAGAAACGTTCAGATAATTCTCAAGAAATTCCCACGAGCATTGCGGGTGTCTCACAAATACTGGAGCCGTTAAAGGATTACCTACCCGGCTTATAACAAACAAGCTTTTATGAGCAAAGATTTATTTGTATTCTACCATTTAAATTGTTGATGCGTGGACTATCTCTATCATATACCACACTACAGGGAAACAGCGCAGGGAAGAAAATTAATAAAACTATTTTAGAATTTTATTTCCTGTATGCCTCCTGCGTGTATTTTTATTTTCAGATAATGGATATCTGAAAATAAAAACACACGCAGGAGGAAGGTAGTACTTCCATTATTAAGTTTTTATTTCAAATACAAGTTTAATGCCTACCTATATAATAAATACCCAGTACTATACAAACGCAATTCAATTGCCAATAATAGTTTCAATTTCATCCGGGGTTGGGCTACCGAATTAACTTATCTTTACTACTTTATCCTGGATGAATTTGGAACCAAGGCAACTGGATATCGCTGTCGGTAACAGCTTATCATTTAGTAGACCATATATAAAAAATATATGTGTTCTGTTATTCATGTAGCTACAAGCTTCAGACCTTGTAATTATTCGGTTAGTGTAACTAGGAATCTAATTAATCGACTCAGTTGAATGTATGGCCTGAGTACAATAGCTTGAATAGCACTATTGTGGTACATTAGGTAGTCTGCTTTCTGTGGACTATAATAATACGTACTAATTCGTGATAACTAGACTCATTCTACGCGTACTAGTATTTGTACATAAATGCAAACCGTATGGGAAGAGATGGGGTGGTCCAAATTCTACTCTGCCGGGAACCACGCGCCGTAATATTAATACACATTTGAATTAATGTATTTTTATTAAATTGTAACACGAAGTATTTTTTAGTTTTACGAAGCTTAAAAAAAGAACATCCTTATTTTTTTTAGTTTATTGAAAACGCTTCACTCGTTATTGAATTAGTTTAGTATTTTAACTGTATATATATAGAACAAGATTTGGATAACGATATAGACTATAAATTTATACATATTACTAACTAGGTTTAAACCATAGGTTTAAGTTATAATACAAATTTTACTAACGATTTTTTTTACTGCTTCGGAGGAAACTTGTGAGGTAAGGATGGATCATTCCCTAGCTTTAGTCTTCACTTAATTAAAGATTTATACTGTTTTAGGTCATCGATCCTAGCTGTTATCACACAGGGTTACTATTTCGTCAGATTAAAAATCTGTGTGAACTAAGTCAACAATTCGGGAAGAATCCAGAAAAGCAAACCACCGTCTCAGTGTTTTCCCAAAAGAGACATCTGAGCAACGAAAATCATAATCATATAATTCACTCAGGTAGCAACCCCTCCTCGCACCTCAGGGTAGGAAGAAATTCTTACTCAATCATAAGAAAATTGATTTACGTATATAATTCCATCCAGCCACCTCGTTTCCTAAAAATTCACGCAAAACCTCCCAGTCCAATCGTCAAATCAAAAAGACCCGCATAAATAAATACTAAGCAAGACATTCAACCCATCTTGATAAGGAATCTTGGAGCATCGCAGTATTGTTCCACTGCCTCCTACGCTTTGCGGTCCCCTTCCCCAAGGCCTGCTAATAAAACAGCAGTACGTGCAAAGCATCTCCGTAGTATATTTTATTCTGCGGCGTTATCTGCAAATGTCCCGTGGAGTGATTTATGGGATCGTTGTTTTACTGATACCGGGCATAAAACACACTTAGAAAGGAATCCTGAATTAATATTACTTTGCGTAATGACCAACTTTAACGCTATCAGTGTTATAACTTTGAGATGTTTCTCCACGTCAGGAGGTGAGATTCAGCTCACCTTGCGATTAGTGTATTTTGTGCTGTGGCAGACAAAACTATACTATTTTTTTTTACCACTTAAGTGGCAGACAAGCACACGGCTCACCAAATAGAAAGTGGTTACCTTGACCTATGGACGTTTGTAACACCAGAGGAGTCACAGTCGCGCTGCCAACACTTTAAATACAGAGATTCTGCGCCGTCAGTGTAGAAGAAAAAGCAGGACATGCCTTTAATCTTCCCACTGACAGCACAAATTCTCCAGTGAGCTTTGGCTACCTTACTTACCGCTGGGAACACAACACGAAGTTATAATAGCCGTGGTATTCTGTAGGGCGGAGGTACTTTCCCAGTCGGACTGCTCAATTGGGCGGAAAAAACGCCGTGTCCTACCTCCTAAATTACATTCGAGCGCAGCAGCACTGCAACAATCACTGCATCAACCAAAGCCGGAACTGCAGTGTACTGAACGAACGCAGCGTAAAGCATTGATAAGTACACGTAAAGAGTTTATTAATAAGCAGCTAAGATATTGAAAACTATTGTACTATCAGGTAATATTATTTTTTGTATTATATTTTTCGAAAATATGAGAACGGTGAAAACTTTTTATATTTCATTTGTGATGTCACCATTTTCAGCTGGGTGCAAATTATTGTAGCTTCTTTGCTATAATTTGGTTCAAATTGACCGGACTATTAAAGGTTATAAGCAAATAGCGTTTATGCGATATCTGTCATTGTTTAATCACAAGCTTTTATTATAAATATTTCAACAATATAATACGATCGGATTTTTATCAGTAAACTAACAGTTTGCATAGATCAGCTAACCAAAGTGAATAAATAAATATTATTTATAATTTCTAAAATAGATATCGCACTCTGCGACACGCCAAATAATTGAATACTTTTCCTAACAACAGTTGAAGCATATTAAGAATTAATCTATACTGCCGTGGGAGGCATTTTCAACCTTATGGCAACGATGCTAGAATTAGTCTGAAGTGAGGCTTCATAAAAGAATTATTATAACATAACTGAGCTGTGTGCGAATCCCACGCCTGGCTCCTCGCTCCTCGAAGCTATCTCGAGACGCGCTCTTCCAGGCGAGTGACTGCACCCTAGAAGCTCTCAACTATAATTGCCTTAACTTTAATTAAGTGCTTAGCTAACATTGATTTTGTATAATAATTGAAATTAAACTATTTTTTGCGGATACTATATTAATTAAGTATAATTTTATTAGTTACACAAAACCTTTTCAGTACTCAAGAGGGAATTTAATCGTGAAGCATTGGAAGGTATCTCTAGTGCTATCTAAGTAGGTACAATATCTGACATCTTTTCCCACAATTCATTAACAATATTACCTACAACAAACCTCAGTCGCTAAGACTTAGTGAATCACCGTGATTACGCTGCCTCCTCCGAGTATAAAGTGGCACATTCCTCTGGACAAAGACAGGGCATGCTACCTACCGCCATACCTCCATGCCTTCATTTAGAAATGTTCCACCGCTCATTACTACCGGAATGTAGAAGCTTTTGTTTGACTCATAGATCTTAGAGTAGGACTACACGGCAATACTAGTAGCTAAATTTATTACGTTTATTTGTGCCATGTACACTCATCTTAACCGAATTCCATAGACAAAGTTTAAAATTCACTAATTAATTTAAAAAAAAAAAAAAAAAATGCTCTCCCTATATATTTCCGTCTTGTGCCGACGGTAGGAGCCATCTACCGATGCTCGTGCAAACTTTCGGAAAAAGTGTTGCAATCATTTTTAAACATTGATTTTTGATTACTCTGCCAAAACAATTGAACGAAATTTTAAAGCATTTAGTATGATAACTATTCAAATCGGTAAAATAAGAAAAAAAAAATCAGTTTAGGTAAGATTCAAATTTTGGGCGGTTATAAAGGAAGATTAGGATGACTTCAGACGAAATTCAATGACTGAGTTGGCTGAGCGTTACCTCTGTAAGAGAAAGATCGTGTGTTCAAATACCGCTTGAACCGATTCAAAAATTTTCCTGTCTTTGTCGATGTAACAATCGAGTAACTAATAAACATTGATTCCAGACGACCTAGATTATGTGCTTTCTAGAATTAAAAAATAATACAAGTATGTAATATTATCCAAATTTCTCCAAAATTGTTTAAAGCTCTTTCTAGATTTTCTTCTATTCTGGCCAAAAGTAATTTGCAACTTTTTTCTTTCCGCAGCGAATTATCTTATATAACCATATCGTATTGAGTGAAAAGTTCTAATGAAGTGATTATCTGAATATTTGTGCATACGCGACGAAAGTTTCAAGGTTTTACGGCTTAGAGTTATTTCCTGGCATCGAGCATTCAACTATTAGTAGAATTAGTGCCTATCTTATTTTTATTCAACTTAGGTTGCAGACAAGCACACGGCCCACCTGATGGCAAGTGGTTACCGTGGCCTATGAACGTGTGTAACACCAATGGAGTAACATCCGTGCTGCGGAACCTGTAAGATCAGAGATTTTAAGTGCCTTCAGTGCAGAACATAAAATCAGGACAAGCCTTTGGTCTTCCCACTGATAGCGCAAAAACTCTCTAATGAGCTCTGGCTACCCTACTCACCGCCGGGAACACAACACGAGGTTATTATAGCCATGGTATTCTGTAGAGTGGAGGTACTTCCCCTGTTGGACTGCTCAATTCGGACGGGAATACCGTCGTGTCCTACCTCCTAATTTTCAGATGCTAAAAAGTATTTATAACTCACTGATTACCGCTTACTATCGAACGCTACATTGACTTGTCCTAACTCCTAAGTGATGTATTAAATGATCGAAATGAAAGAGATTTTAGTCAAAGTCGCTACTCCCCAATTCGGCACCAACTTGAGCACAAGTACTACTTTTTAAAAATAATTCTGATACATCGAGGAAGTAAGTACCTGAAACACAATTAAGAACAAAGCACCCACGACCCGCTGCCCTGTTTCGTTCTAATAAAAAAGACAATATCCAATAGGACAGCTCAAGTCCAATGCCGACTCTTTTATATTTACGTCACCAATCTTTATTAAAACCTTCTTCACAGAAAAATCTTGTACGTCATATTCACGCTCAAACAATAGGGAAGCATTTTGCTCAAGGCAAATGGTTCACAACGCAAACGGAAACCGCCCAAACGTTTAGGTTTATCAAAAACGTTGGTGATCATGATGCGGGCTATTTAGCTTAACATAAGCCCGAAATATTGTCGAATCAGGTATTATGAGCCTTCATGGAAACGGTCATAAAATTACGTCTAACACTATGATTAGTTATTTATTTGTTAACCATTCATGTATTTTTTAATAATATATTCTGAATAATATTTTCTAAACGTTTTCCAACGATTATTTTTCTAAACGATTCCAGTTCCTCCATGACACATACGAGATGCCTGTCAGGTCATCCAAAAATTTGAGACTGAAAATGCCAATGCATTCAACTGATTTTGTTGATAAGTCATTCTCTGTCAAAGCTGTGCGCTTATAAAACGCATTGCCATTGAGTATCAGACGAGCAAAATCCCTAAACGTTTTTAAAACAATGGTAAAGGACTACTACCTATCATTTTGTACACTGTGACAGCTCACAATTAATATGCTCACTATTTCCCTTTCTTATTAGTATGTACTGTCTACTTTGTATATCTATTTATGTCCTAAAGTTGTATACTTATTTATTTTATTTTATTTGAACTTCTCTCTATATCTTTCTTTCTTTTTGTTTCAAATACACCTTGTTTCCAGTTTATTTGCCAACTATACCAAATCTTTTGCTTTATTACATCACTGTCCATCCCAAGGTTGCCTGGAAGAAATCGCTTCCAACGATAAGGCCGCCCATTGTACATTAAGCTGTACGCATGCTACCTACACGTTCTACTGTAATCTATTGGTGTACAATAAAGAATTATCTATCTATCTATCTATCTATCTATCTATCTATCTATCTATCTATCTATCTATCTAGACTTTGAAATATTTTCAAATATTTCAAAGTAGGTACTCAGTTCAAGTAGTCTCCGGTTCATTGGTAGGTGCTCGTACAGGCCCCGCAAAAGGTCTTGTCAATAGTCCTTGATTACAGAAAGTCTTCATTGCATTCTCTGTTTGCCAGCCGCTTTGCGAGAAAGTCTAACGTTCCACTTTTAAATTTAAATTGTAAGACTGCATTTTCTACTCTCGTGGGATACGCCGTATTTTCGCGCGAGCGGCTAGCTGACGGAAAAACTAACAAGCCGACCGTATATATAATTTCATATTATTCTATATTTTACAGAAACTTTCCAACATTTCGATACAACAAACATTTTAAAATAAATGAGAATGGGAAGAAAAAATATGTACCTACTATCTTTATAATTATTAAGAATTATGTACAAAGCAATGATTACACGCTAAACAATGAGTTTAACGGACCCCAAACCCGAAAAGAACGATCCACCAGACCCGCGTCTGTTAACCAGGTTGTAGATGAGTTTGGTTTGGACCCCAATGATTTTGATGGGACACTTACATATTTGTGTGATGATGGTGATCACATCACATGATTCAAAAATAGCTAATCAAATCAGATTATATCCATTTTCTCACTGTGCACTAGTCTCATCAGAAGAGACGTGAAAAGCAACCCAGAATTAGCGTTCTATTTATCGACTCGGAATGATTCTACCAGCTTGAAAAATATTCTGAAAAAACCTAAAGGCCTAAGTGCCAAAACACTGTAATGGATACCTATTGAATGTTTTTATTCTGGTATTGTTATTTGTCTTCCTACGTCTATGGAACATAGATAATAACAAAGACATCGATATTATTTCCTGTGGTTACTTTGTTTCTAAATAAACGTTAATTAATCTGATATTCTTATCGCCTGCGGGAAACGGCACGGTGAAATTAATATCGTTCTACTAATTATCTGTACTAATATTATATATTAAATGCTGTAGCTTAGTGGTATGGGTAATGGACTGCTGAGACGAGGTCTCGGGTTCGATCCCAGTTTTTACCATGGCACACACCAATGACTTTTTGATGCTTTTTGAAGTTATGTGTGTATTTATCGCAGGTTTATAAGTGCCCGGTTAATGGCAACAGGCACGCCACCTATTACATTGGGACCTAAAC
Organism: Eilema griseolum; assembly: GCA_963662185.1. NCBI lineage: Eukaryota > Metazoa > Arthropoda > Insecta > Lepidoptera > Erebidae > Eilema > Eilema griseolum. The sequence goes on along the minus strand of OY759229.1, from coordinate 54,775,934 downwards.
ATAAACTGGCGATATGTTTGTGCTAGCACCTTTGCCTACCCCTTAGGGGATTTAGGTGTGAGTTTATGTTATGTTATGTTATGTTATGTTATGTTATGTTATGTTATGTTATGTTATGTTATGTTATGTTATGTTATGTTATGTTATGTTATGTTATGTTATGTTATGTTATGTTATGTTATGTTATGTTACGTTACGTTACGTTACGCTACGTTACGTTACGTTACGTTACGTTACGTTACGTTACGTTACGTTACGTTACGTTACGTTACGTTACGTTACGTTACGTTACGTTACGTTACGTTACGTTATGTTATGTTATGTTAAGTTATGTTATGTTATGTTATGTCCTGTTATGTTATGTTATGTTATGTTATGTTATGTTATGTTAAGTTATGTTATGTTATGTTATGTCCTGTTATGTTATGTTATGTTATGTTAAATTATAAAGCTGAAGAGTTCATATGTCTTTTCGGTTAAACGCGCTAAACGTTACATTTGTGGAACTAATAGTACAAGAGCCACATCGTTCCCGGCAGAGTAGAATGTGGACCACCCCATCTCTTCCCATGCGGTGTCGTACAAGGCGACTAAGAGATAGGGCTGTTTAACATCAGACAGATATATACAGTCCAGACTCAGCCTCAGATGTATGGCTCGACTGCTCGATCCAACAATACGTCAATAGTCTCACCCCCTATTACGTGAGACCGAATACAATTATTGGTGAAATGTGGGTTTATCCACATCTGCCTATCACTCTGGGGGTATGTATGTATGTAATTGTACGTATTTTTGTGTTAAATATTCCATTTAGCGAGGAAGGTTATTGGTTACACCATTACGCTACTATTAATTATATTAAGTGCAGTAAAGTCTCATAAAATATTTGAAAATTTATAAATTGCAGGCGAAACCGGGGCAGGTCGGCTAGTTAAATATAAAAATTAACAGTGAAATGATGTGCTAGCGAGATTATAGGTACCGTTAGAAGAACCCAAAATTGGCGAAACAAATAGAGGACGTTACTTTAGGTAAAGTTATAGACATCTCAAGTTGTGTTGGCATGTTTATGGAGCCCCGCGGCTCCTTCGTCTGTGTCCCGAGCAGGCTCCAACGCGGATAAAGTGCCGCATATTGAGGATATCTTGCGGAATACATGTCGTATATCTCACGTGAAGTATATCCCTTTTGAACGAGCCTTTTTAAATTACACCCTGTTTTGAATAAATTTATAGGCAACAACAAAATGTAGTTAAAATACCCGTGATATTTATTACTTGAGAAGGTATTTCACTTCCATAATATCAAATAATTCTTAGGTGGAAAGTGGAGAACTTTATTAGATGACAGAAGCCTCTGTGATATAAATAGAAGTACTAATTTTAGGAACTGGAAAAGGTATTTTGTAAGTTTACAAATGCGACACTCAACAAAATCAGTCATTTAATTTAATTATTTGAAGGAAAATTGAGAAATTCTTCTTTCTTTCTATTTGTATAACGTATATTCAAATTTCAATGTTAAAATAATTTGAAATGCAGATTTCAAATTATTTTAAATTATCAAATAAATAGAAATCCTTCATTCAACGCGTTCCTTTACCGCTTTGATTAAAAACTTAATGAAATGCAAGCATAACTTGCCGGGAATATAAGCAAACTTTACGCTGTAATTATTTACAATATATAGGTATGTGAGTGCATTCCGGGAAATTCAACAGTGCAGGCAAGTTGGATGTAAATTACGAATAAGATTGGTATAATAATTATGTACCGTTTACTTATGGTGTTTTGAGTGTAAGTAATACTGAGCTGCAAACTCTTTGATATAAAAATATAGTTTTGGAGGAAAAATTTAAGGTACTTTTAGAGACATTTGAACTGCTAACCTAAACCTTGACTCGCCAGAACAAGAAAGGTAGGTATTTCCGTACACAACGGTATTTCCGTCCAATTGAGCAGTCCGACTGGGGTAGTACCTCCGCTCTACTGAATACCGCGGCCATGTAAACCTCGTGTTGTGTTCCCGGCGGTGAGTAGGGTAGCCAGAGGTCACTGTAGGGTTTTTGTGCTGTCAATGGAAAGACCAAAAGCTTGTCTTGCTTTGTCTTTTACACTGACGGCACAGAAACTCTCAATGCTTGCAGGGTTGGCAGCGCGAGGTCGACTCTCTTGGTTATGCACGCGTCCTTAGGCCACGGTGACCACTTTCCATCAGGTGGGCCGTGTGCTTGTCTGCCTAGTGGTAAATAAAAATAAAACTATTCTACTTATGAGAACGTAATCGTGGGCGTTTAGATGGTTCAATTTTCTAAATTACAATGTCGCCTTACATTAAATTGTAAAATTTACTCATGATATTTTTGTTAACAAGTATATCTGTTTGTTACGTGTATCTAAAACAGCTGATCTAATCAGATTATTATCATTTTTCACTGTGAGAGAATGAGACTAATGCTTATCAGAAGAGACGTGGCAAAATCAAGCATCCCAGAACTACCATTGTAACATTACTTAGTGTCTGAAATGGTGACCCTCTTTCCTGACAATGCCTTTAGCTTACCATCAGGCGAGATTAAGTCAAGTTGGCGTGTCCAAGATAAACAACTAGAGTTCTGTTCATCGACTCGGAATGGTTCTACCAGCTTGATAAATATTCTGAGAAATCTTAGGGCCTAAGCGCCATTAAATTAAATTGTAAAAGTACTCTTACATTATTTACTTATATTTTTGTTATCAAGTATATATGTTTGCTACGAGTGTCTATCGTATATAAAGGTACTAATTCAGCTACGGAATACATTATTTACGATAAAGGTAGCTGAGATTAATTTTAGCGGTTATACTGATGACGTCAAACGTAAATCGTGTCGCAGGCAGTAGGTACAAGAAATGCCGATGCTGAAATTCAATTTTCCAGCCTTGGAAGTATGTTTTAATTTTCTGTTCTCTGGTTTTAAACTGTTCATAGTTCAGTTATTGTAAATTGTCGAATCTGTGACTTTCTGGAGTATGCCTAATAACAGTATCTCCTATTTTACAGCAGAAAGAAACTATAAGACTTCAACTTGCAAAAATCTATTGAGGTAATTTTAGGGATATACAGAATTATTCTGCCTTGCTCCTTTCTTTATACAACTTAGGTGGCAGACAAGCACACGGCCCACCTGATGGAAAGTGGTTACCGTGACCTATAAACGTGCGTAACAGCAATGGAGTCACATCCGTGCTGCCGACCCTGTAAGAACAGATATTTTATGTGCCCTCAGTGCAGAACACAAAACGGGTCAAGCCTTTGGTCTTCCCACTGACAGCACAAAAACTCTCCAGTGAGCTCTGGCTACCCTACTCGTCACTGCGAAAACAACACAAGGTTATTATAGCTCAATTCGGATGGGAATACAGTTGTGTCCTACCTCCTCAAAAACCTCAGGTGGCAGACAAGCACACGGCCCACCTGATGGAAAGTGGTTATCGCGACCTATGAACGAGTGCAACACCTGTGCTGACGACACTTTGAACTGTTTTTTTTGTAATTTTAATTATCAATTGGTTTTGATACTCATATTTCAACACGCACAAGTTTGCAAGAATTTGGCAGCAAGTATATTGTTCAGTTTATTTATTTATTTGAAAATGACAAATTGAAAACTGATTGTGAATGATAATTGGCTGGCTCTGTAATGAAGTCTTCAACTCGATTCAATTTTACATATTGTAGCAAAGAATACTCGTTTTCAATCCATTTCACAATTAATATTGGATCCAACATTATTTTTCAATATGCCATAATTATATTATTCACTGTTCACTGAATAATTTATTTTTGATTATGCTCACGTTATTGGATAATATTAAAATTTATGTACGTGTATTCTTTCAAGCATGGCATTCTCTGTATGCTTACAGTCGCCATTACTGTTATAAATTTTGTTCTTCAGCACTTTATTGTTGTCATCGATTTTAATTTGTGATATTTCAAATGTTTTATATAATATTGCCGCGTGGTTTCCGGCAGAGTAGAATTAGGGCCATCACATCTCTTCCCATGTGGTGTCGTACAAGGCGACTAAGGGATAGGGCTGTTTAACATTAGACAAATATATACGGCCCAGACTCAGCCTCAAATGCACGGCTCGAGTCACCAAGAGTGTCCGGAATACTGCAATAGGCTCACCGCCTATTACGTGGAATCGATTTCAATTACTGGTGAAATGTGGGTGTTCATTTACCTCTGCCTAACCCTCCAGGGATAAAGAAAGATATGAATGCGTGACAGAGTGTAGGATTTGTATAGATGGAGAAAAAGTGGAACAAGTGAATGAGTTCATATATTTGGGAACATTGTTTACGAGAGATGGAAAGCATGAAGAAGATGTTGAAAGGAGAGTGATGGCTGGAAATAGAGTGAATGGGGCACTACACAACTTTATGAGCAGCCGGAAAGTGTCCGAAAAGGCACGACTGGCTGTACATGGTGGAGTATTAGTGCAGACTCTTATGTATGGTAGTGAAAGTTGGGTGTGGCAGAAAAAGCATCAGAGTAGAGTGAATGCAGTAGAAATGCGTGCGTTGCGAAGTATGTGTGGCTTGACCTTGAAAGATAGAGTGAGAAATAGCGTGATAAGAGAACGATGTGGAGTGATAGAAGATGTAGTGATGAGAATTGAGAGAGTAATGTTGAGATGGTTTGGTCATGTTGAGAGAATGAATCAAAGAAGACTAACGAAACAGGTGTATGAGGCGAGTGTGGATGGTACCGTCGGAAGGGGAAGACCTAGGCGCACATACCTGGACCAAATCGGGGAAGTTTTATAAAAGGGGCAGGTCAGGAGTGCTCTAAACCGACGAGCATGCATGAAGAATGTAATGAGAGTGAATGAAGCGAGAGTAGTATGTCAGGATCGTAGCAAGTGGAGATCCGTGATCTCTGCCTACCCCTATGGGAAACAGGCGTGATTTTATGTATGTATGTATGTAATATTTGCACTGAGCAAGAATCAAACCCACGCCTCCTGCATAGAAGTTGAACGTTCTATCGCTACGCTACAGCGGCTGTACGTAGGTACTTATTTAAGTATTGTAGGTACTCATTTTACTTATGGGTACTCGAGTGTTTGTGGGGAAAAATTAATCATAAAAATACATCTCAAGTTCCAAACGTCAGGTCATCCGCTGCGTTGAGCGAGACCCGACGCGAAAGAACGCGTGACGAGTGACCCGCTCTACACAGCATTACCTCAAAGCCGAACACAACTGTATTTTAAATGTCAGCATTTCATCGCCTTTCAGATGAAGGGAGGCTGTCCTCAGCCTTATGTAATTCTCAATATATTCGAATACGTACCCTAATCAACGTTGTGTATATGTAAATGGCGTTCAGTCGAAAATTGGCAATCACCGGTAAACCTCACAGAGCACTAATTACCTCTGCGCTAATGACATGTCAGGCGCACGGCGCGCCGTCGACAGCCGCGTCCAAACGCTTCACACGGGTTGGTGGTGAGCTGTTGTACTCACAAACCAGCCATTCGTTGGCGAATTGTGTTTATTGACGAGATCCTCATAGAAACTGATAGGCGCTTTTCGATTATGTGACAGATATTAAAGGGGCAATCGAAGTAAGGTATCCACTCGCCACTAGATGTCTCTTTAACAATTTTTTTATCATAACATAATATAAACTCACGCCTATGTCCCCGAAAGGACAGGCAGACACCAATGACTTTTCGATGCTTTTCCAAGATATGTGTGTATTTATCGCAGGTTTATAAGTGCCCGTTTAATGGCAATAGGCTCGCCACCTATTACATTGGGACCTAAATATAAACTGGCGAAATGTGGGTGGCTAGCACCTCTGCCTACCCCTTCGGGGATATAGGCATGAGTTTATGTATATGTTATGTAATTATGTACTATGCAAGATCTAGTTAATAATATATCATTATCATTCGACTACCCGAAAATATACAATTAAGTTTGTTGGTCTGGGTGTTTCTATGTATAATATGTATGTATTTACAAAGAAAAAGTATAGATCTAGGTATGTTTATCCGTATTCTAGATTCCATAACACAAGCTAGTTAAGCTATCCTAGCTAATCATGTACACTGCTTGCGTAGTTAATCATGGGTCTAGATATCTTTGTGTAGAATGTTGTAGAATATTTATTTTTATGTTAACTTAATTTCACGTGTGCCTACGAAATGAAATGCTTGACATTTTTACCGAACTCCTGTCTCGTCTACAAAGAGTTCTGGCTGGACACATCTAACAAGTAAAACAACATCTAACAAATGTATACCAACATTTATTTGCGACCGCGCTGTGGCCAAGACGGCGGTGTTTATAATACACGATATAAATACTAGCAGACTGAAAAGTTCAATTCAGATGCAATTGCACTGTTTTGTGACATATTAGACGTTATACTCCATACAAATGTAAGTGACATTACGGACAGAAATCTGCGCAGTAAAAATAAACTGTTCCTTTCATGCTATCGGCTTGGTAAAGTTAGTAATTCTTCTAGGGTAAAAGATATACGCTTTTATAATAAATTGTCTGAATCGGTCTTTGTTATGCCTGACAATAAATTTAATTTTTTTGTCAAGACCACCTTATTTAAAAAAGCATACGGACAAATGATTACGTTAAATACAAAAATGTCTGGCTTGAGCATGGCGCAGGCCCCTCCTAAAATGCTATGGCACAATATTTTAATTTCCGTATCGTAGCTTTCTACAATTATTTTAATTTATAACTTAGATTAAAGAAAATTTAATTTTATTATACGTGTTTTTTAATATTATACTTTTAATTATCTTGACACGAGACAAAAATGAAACAAATTCGTCCATATTTAGTCTTTTTTTTTTTTTACGTGCGCAAAATCCCCACGGATACTTCCCCACCGGAGCCGGTGGAGGAGGTTATGTCGGACTCGAACCGACTAAAACGCACGCCGCCTGTGGGTCGTTTTGGTTGCCGAAGGTGAGGTTGACAGACATATCCCTCGCACCCCGGCCGACCCAGGCGTCCATATTTAGTCTTAAGAAATCACTAGCTATGTATCTTAATTTATATGCTGACGTCTAAAAAATGCCACAGTGGAGTTTGTTGCGCCATTTTTTCTCTACTAGCGCCTAGCTGTGGTAAACTTAGTTTTAAGCAGAATTTGAAAAAAAGATGTAATTACGTTACACTACTTTGAGAAATAAAGAATTTTGTAATTTGACTCATTAAATGTATGTATTGGTTTTATTCCAGGAACCAGATGAGGTAATTTAATGATCCTTAGTATTTTATTTTATACTGAGGGTAAAAGTTCAAAAGTGTGACCAGAACATGTCGGCGTCGTGTCGTGTAGTGTCAGGTGTCACTCAACCCCGCGTTTACCTCAGCGTCGGCTGTTGTCGCTTGTTTTTTCAAGAAAAAAAAAGCAGCGTTTCTAAACGGAACACATGCTGTATATTTGTTTAGGTCTCGTATAAAGAAGTAAGGTTATGTGTGTGAAAGGATATTGATTGGTGAATTCAACAAGCTTTAGTTTTGTGACTGCCAAAATATCTGTCTTATGTTGGCATTGTTACCAATAACATAACATAATCTCACGCCTATATCCTCGAAGGGGTACGCAGAGGTGCTAGCACCCACATTTCGCCAGTTTATGTTTAGGTCCGAATGTGATAGGTGGTGAGCCTATTGTCATTAACCGGGCACTTATAAATCTACGATAAATACACACATAACTTCCAAAAGCATCGACAAGTCATTGGTGTGTGCCATGGTAATACCTGGGATCGAACCCGAGACCTCTTCTCAGCAGTCCATTACCCATACCACTAGGCTACCGCGGTATTACCAATAATTACTATGATATACCCTATTCTGGCAATCAACCTCTCTTATGCTTCGTAATTCATGGTTTTATGAACATAGAAACAATACAATTCACTATAAGTATATCATACTCTGCAGACTGCTGTTATGCGTAAATGTGAAGTCTATCCATTAACAGTCATGGAAGTACCTTAAAACCATAATGCGTGATTTCATTTTGATTAGAAAGTTAAATGTTAAAAAATGCAACAGGGATTCTGCATCCCTGAGCTTTTTTTCCAACCTAGTTGAGGTCAGCTTTCTTGCGTTAAGACAAACTTATGTAAGTTTTCATTAGGTTCCAAAATATTTAAAAGAACTCATAGCTCGAAAATGGTAAGCCAAAGGCAAAGTCTCAGGAAAGAGAGTCACCATTACAGACACTAAGTCTTACAATGGTGGCACTCAGCTTGGCGGCCTCATCGGATGCTTTTTCACGCCCCGCTTAAAGGCCCCGGGACTGTAGGAAGAAGGAAACACGTGTGCTGGTAACGAATTCCAGGTTTTGGTGGTGCGGCAAAGAAAAGAGTCTCCGAACCGCTTGGTTCTTGCTCGTATATTCTGCACAGTGTGAATTGAAATGTGAATGTAATCGTATGTTTTAAAACGTAATTAGACAGAATACCTAAAGGTCGTTATTTATTCTGTGGTGGAGTGTAGTCTGCGCTCGGCGCAGTGAGCGCAGTCGACCACGTCGCTGACACGCTGCGGACTTTAATTACGTACGCTTTGTACACTTTGATTATGACGCAAGCAGTGTACATTAAACAGCGTTCATTTACTTCATGCATGGCTTGCATACAGTTACCAAAATAAATAAATAAATGTGCAGTAATTAAAAGAAGTTCCCTTAAGTCAGAAGCACTATAATTTTATGAAAAATGAGTTTAGTTTTGCTAAAATGTTTTATCGAGGTATTTTAGTTTCATTTTAATTTAATATTTTCATTGGTGTCGGTAAAGATATGTTATGATATTCCTAGTTACGACGTATAAGGACACAGCTTATACGATGCCCACACCTTGATATGATGCCTACAGCTACATTCTATCATCACACCTCTCGCCGTAGGCAGGGGATTCATCCTCACACATTGCGAACTGAGACGGTGCGCACTGTGCAGTATGAAAGAAACTTCATCCCACACAACACTCAAGCTGTGGAATGACCTCCCTGCTGCGGTTTTCCCAAGCACCTGCAATATGGGGTTCTTCAAGAGGGGCATCAGAAGGTTTCTTCATGGTCGGCAGCGCGAGTGTAACACCCCTGGTGTTGCAAACGTCTCTAGGCCATGGTAACCACTCCCCATCAGGTGGGCCGTGTGCTTGTTTGCCACCTAAGTGGTATAAAAAAAAGACTCATCACGGGGACCCATCACCGTTTGACGCAGATGATCACCGAGCACGCGTGCTTCGGGAAGTATCTGCGTCGGATGGAGAAAGAGTGCCATCACAGCGACGCAAGCGAGGACTCGGGGCTGCACATGTTCACTTTGTTTTATAAATTGTATTATATTTTTTACAACAAATCGACAAATTAAAAAGCTGATTAGACGCGACCTCCGACGCTACAACACCCATATCGTCCAGGAGGCGATTGAGCGAAATAGGGGGTCGAAAGTGTTCGCTCAGCAGTTGGGGAGGCCCCATCTGACGAAACTTAAAACTGCGGATGGTAAAATGAGGTTCGAGATTCTCGATGAGATCGAAAAATTCTATGGACAGCTATATGCATCACGGACGAGTAAACCTACGGGACACAGCGATGAAGACCACAGAGCCCCACTTACGCGCCATTACACCGAGGAGATACCCGATATCGAGCAGTGCGAGTTGGAGGCGGCTCTCAGACAACTGAAAAACAACAGGTGCCCAGGTGATGACGGTATTACTACTGAGCTCCTGAAAGCAGGCGGAACTCCAATCCTGAAAGAGCTAGCAGGCCTCTTTAATTCCGTCATCCTACAAGGTCTAACACCTAGGGCATGGAGCGGGAGTGCGGTGATACTGTTCTTCAAAAAAGGAGATAAGACCTTGCTGAAGAACTACATCTCACTCCTGAGTCATGTCTACAAGCTGTTCTCGAGAGTCGTCACAAATCGTCTTGCGGGTAAGCTCGACGAGTTCCAACCACCGGAGCAAGCCGGGTTTCGAAAAGGTTATAGCACCGTGGACTACATCCATACTGTTCGGCAGATTGTAGAAAAGGCCCAAGAATACAATCAGCCGCTGTGTATGGCGTTTGTGGACTACGAAAAAGCCTTCGACTCCATCGAAACCTGGGCAGTTCTGGATGCCCTACAGCGGTGTCGTGTCGATTGGCGATACATCGAGGTGCTGAGATGCTTGTATGACACTGCCACAATGTCCGTCCAGCTCCAAGGCCAGAAGACGAAACCTATTAGCCTCCAACGTGGAGTGAGACAGGGAGATGTTATATCCCCCAAACTATTCACCAACGCGTTGGAGGACGTCTTCAAAACTCTGGATTGGACTGGGCAGGGTATAAACATTAACGGTGAGTACATCTCACATCTTCGGTTCGCCGACGACATCGTCATAGTAGCGGAATCGTTGGAACAACTGGGCGGAATGCTGCATAGCCTAGATGGAGCTTCTCGACGCGTCGGCCTTGGTGTAAACTTGGATAAAACCAAAATTATGTTCAACGAACATGTTGCACCGAGACCGATTGCCATCGAAGGGGCGACACTCGAAGTTGTTCAAAAATATGTCTACCTGGGGCAGTTTATCCAGCTCGGTAAAAACTTCGAGAAAGAACTAGCCAGAAGGATCCAACTGGGTTGGGCAGCATTTCGCAAACTACGTCGAGTTTTCTCTTCACCCCTACCGCAATGCCTCAAAACAAAGGTCTTTGAACAGTGCGTCCTACCTGTTATGACTTACGGTGCCGAAACGTGGACACTTACAGTGGGGCTGGTCCATAACTTAAAAGTCGCGCAGCGGGCTATGGAGCGAGCTATGCTTGGAGTTTCTCTGAAGGATAAAATTCGGAACGAGGTTATTCGACAGAGAACCAAAGTTACCGACATAGGCCACAGAATAAGCAAGTTAAAGTGGCAGTGGGCTGGCCACGTTTGCCGAAGGACCGATGGCCGTTGGAGTAAACGAGTCCTAGAGTGGAGACCGCGAGAAGGTAAACGAAAGGTAGGACGCCCCCTAGCCAGATGGACTGACGACCTGAAAAAGGTGGCTGGGACAGACTGGATGCGGAAGGCGGAGGATCGGAGAAAATGGCGCACATTGGGAGAGGCCTATGTCCAGCAGTGGACTGCAGTGGGCTGATTGATTGATTGATTGATTATATTTTTTATCTAGGACACGCCAACTTGACTTCACCTCGCCTGATGGTAATCTAAAGGCATAGTCTCAGGAAAGAGGGTTTCACATTCACTTAAGTCTTAAAAGCTTATAATATAATGAAGGTACTTACAGCAGTGGGGCTCTTGTTACTCTTGGTGGAGGAGAAGTGTTCAATGACTTCCCAGTTTGACTTCTTGGGTGCTGGGGTGTCAGCCGGGGACGGCGAGGCGCGGTGCGCCGTCGAGGGCGTGCTGCGCCCGGAGTCGTCGGCTCGCATTGGTGTAGCGGAGCGGAGGGAAGCGCAGCGGCGACCACGCAGAGCGTCCTGCCAAACAACGAAAGACGGTTAAGAATATTATTTATACCACTTAGGTGGCAGACAAGCACCGTGAACTGCCTATGGACGTGTGCAACACCAGAGGAGTCACACTCGCACTGCTGACCCTGTAAGCACAGAGAGTTTCTGTTCCGTCAGTGCAGAAGACAAAGCAGACGAGCCTTTAGTTGTCCCACTAACAGAAGAAAAACTCTCCGGTGAGCTCTGGCTAGACTACTTTACCGCCGGAAATACAACACGAGGTTATTATATTATACATATGCGGTATTCTGTAAGATGGAGGTATTCCGCTGGCTGACTGCTCAATTATACGGAAACACCGCCGTGTCCTATACACTCCAACTAGCCGTAACGGCTGCCATAGATGTTTAGATGTTGTGCTCTCCAGAAATACCCAGATCCAAACCTATAGGAGATTTTTGTGTAACTTTATCAAAGTACAGACTACAGACGTACAATCTCAGAGCCTAAGAAAAATGTTTTTATTAATGAGATCAAATCTAAATAGATCCCTTCGTTATATCGATATTATCTGTTGTAGCAGTTTAATAATTTAAGAGACAGATTTGTTGATTCTATTTTCGTACAAACTGTCAACACGTTTGCGTCACCTGCCAGCGCAGGAGAAGTCTATACATAATTAATGCTTGTCATAATGTTGATAAATATTCCTGCTGAATATGTAATATTCATCACACTCAGTGACACAATTACACACTGGGCTCCGAGCGTGGCTAGGTAGGTGGGGGCCCGTCAGCCCGTCACTGTCAGCTCGCATCGACGTAAATGGAAATCTGCGGTGGAGGTTTCGCGCAATATCCGGCCCGGTTCCGCCGCCACTATGTCGCACATATCCGAACCGCTCATTTCGATATACTTACCTACTGTTTCATCTCACTGAATCAATACTGTCACTACGAATATGTTTTGACAAATTTCTTGAGCAATTTTACTCTTTATAATGTCAGTTATCTACTGTTATATTCGGTATAAGACGTGGAATTTCCTTTAGATATTTGTACATTGTCGACATGCGTACATATACCCACCCACCTTGTCTGTATATAGTATTATATGACAAGGTATTTAGTACGTTGAAGTAAGGTTTGATGAGGGGTGAACGTCTAGACAATGTCACGCCAGATAATGCTTATATAAATGCGTAGGTAGGGCTCTATTGTGTTCAACGCCTGTTCTTTAATTTTTTTGTTGAAATATTTATGTAGGATATCAATTTCGAGCGGGTCAAATTTATTATAAGCAATGGTCATTCTACCCCGTAGTCCCTTGACCTGCTCTACGGTCCCGAGGAGTTCAGATTTGAGTAATAACCGCCGCGCTTACTCAACGTCGCGGCGAGCCAATTAGGCTCTGTGTTATGCGCTAAGCTAGCAGCTCGTATTTTCAACAGAGGCGATGGCAGTGTCAGTTTTTATATAAAAATATGAAATGAAATAATGGCTCGAACATGACCGTTACATATTGTGTTGTTAGTCACACCAAAATGGCAAATACTTTTCTGTAGGGACAGGTAGGCTGTTATTAACTTTAGACTGACTGCTTAGTATGATTTAATTGAATAATCAGTCATAATTTAAAATAATAAGTACCTTTTGGGACTGATACCGTGGCTGTCTCATGCCTTGAAGAGCTACTACAGATCGTACGAAAGATATCATATTACCAATAGTCTTCTTAAAAAGTCAATAAATTAGTCACAAGCACAAATTTCAGAATCATTCAGAGTTTCAATAAAACAGATTGATAGACAGATTTTCTCAAAACATTTTTGGTTCTCAAGAAAGTTTGAATAACTGCTCTCACTTTCGTTTAACAATAGAGCCCTACCAACAACAAATAGAGACTTCCAAGTCGAAATTTCATAGCAGTTCCAACAGCGGTAACATTACGACAGTAACAACTCTGAGGCTCCGCATTACCTGCAGGATTTCGAGCAGCTGTCCCCAGCGTTGTAGACTTACCTACAACTGACAAAGTTAAGATTCTTTACATACTGACGTGGGTGCAAACTTCGACTGTCCGGGACTAAAGCGGTGGCTTCTTACTGTTCTCTTTGGACATTTTTCTTGACTAACTTGTGTAAAAAAAGAGAAACCGCATTTTCAAATCGCATTTACAAAATTGATTGATTTTATTTTATTTTATTACTGAAATTGATTGCAATTTTAATTGTAATTATAATTTAAATAATGTTTAATAATATAATTAATTGTACCTAACTAACATAGATAAAGTAAGAAGAGATTGTAACTGACCCTAAATGAGCCTATGTTGCTTTAAACAAAGAAAGTATTATTATTATTATATTAAAAGTCTACAAATGCCTGTCGCAGTCAATTCTTGGACATAAGTCTCTCTTAATGTTGGGAGGCTTTCGGCTACTGTTTCCATTTTGTACAGTTCCACTGCGACAGGTATAAAGGTTGCCAAACACGATCTAAATAACCAACTAATTATCACATTCGGTGGAAATTTACATACATCAAGATGCGAAGGTCACGCCAGTGCACGTTGTCATGGCGACAGGCTCCAGGAAACCTCGCGGCTCGTGTGGAAGGGTCTTGGCTGATGTTTTATTAGCTGGTAATTGTCCTGCGTGTCTGGCACACCGACGCCGTACATTTAAATTTCTTTTAAGTTAGTTTGTGTAATTATGCTTCAAAAATCTCAAAAATTCTGCTTCAATTGAACTATTGGCACAAAATACGACACGCTTCAGAGATGATACTTTGGCTTTTTTTCGCATCGGTAAACGGCTCTGCAATGGAGTTAAAGGAATTTTATACGAATTTAAGTATTTACGGGTGAAACCAAATCTCCTTCTAGGGTAGATTGAGACAGTAATTTTTTTTTCTGTTTTAATACCATAGAATATAAGATTACATATTATACTAATTTAAATTCACAATCTTCTTTTTTTATTTAAAGTTCAGTTTTAATTATGTAGCAGTAATAAGTGAGACTGATGTGTATCTATATGAGGGCACAGCTACAATTTTTGGTTAGAGCAAAATCGGTTTCGCTATTCGGGGTAGAAGCAAAACGACGGCTGATAAAAGTGCCCGAGTGACGTTGAAAGGTTCTCTTGTCTATAATATGCGACCGAAATAGTATGTCGCTTGAGGCTTTTAGAGTGTCACGCCTGCCTATCCCTTTGGGTAGATAATACTATTACCGTATGTATAACCTAAATTTAACATAAATAAAATAACCTCACAAAACAATGGCAGGTATGTAATTTGTTACACACTTTGACCCTTTACTTTTATTTGTGTTACTGATACCTCAAAATTTATGTTAAGTGTTTGCGTAGAATAAACTGTAACCAAATATTGGCCGTAACCCTTAAAACATGCCCGAAATCCCGTCAATCACGTGCTTTAAATGAATTACAGGAGTGTTAAAGCGCTCTGCATGTGGTGGGCAGGCGGACTCAGACTCGTCCAGACAATTATTGCCCCTGTTCGTGTCACGCCTGTGGTCACGCGCTAACATCATTAAACCTTTCGCAGTCTCGCCACACTTGGACTCTGGCCGGATAAACCTGCGGGTAGGTTGTTGAAGATTGAATTTAGGCTTGGATTTTTTTATATACCACTTAGGTGGCAGACAAACACATCGTGGCGTATGGACGCGTGCAACACCAAGAGAGTCACAATCGCGCTGCCAACCCTTCAAGAATTGAAAGTTTCTGTCCCGTCAGTGTAAAAGACAATGCAGGAAAAGCTTTTGGTCTTTCCATTGACAGCACATAAACTTTCGAGTGAGCTCTGGCTACCCTACTCACCGCCGGGAACACAACACGAGGTTATTATGGCCGTGGTATTCTGTAGGGCGGAGGTACTTCCCCATTCGGACTGCTCAATTGGAAGGAAATACCTTCGAGTCCTACCTCGTACAAAATTGCATTTTATTTAGTAATCTCCAGGCATCTCCAGAATTAAACATATTCATCATTATCATTTTATCTGCTAAAGTGAAAAATCCTTAAAAAAAATTAAGTTCTCAAGCGTCTTTATTCAAGTTCATCCTTTTCGCTGAGCACCAGAAGGGTCAAGTACAAAGTCTAGATCAAGAAGGTTTATGTCGCGTATCTTGTATGTATGTTTGTATATCTGTTTGTAACTGTGTGATAGATTTGAAAGTACCTTGAGTCTCTAAGATGTTACCATACTTTAATTGTTCGCTTCTAACGTAAATATAAATGTTGCAATGAATTTTTTAAATTGCACGGTCCCTCGCAGCTTTTGTCTGTCTATAACAGAATTAGCAGCTGCCTGTACGCGTGTGATAACTTCGTTATGAATCAGCGCCACCACTTGCTCCGACTAATGGCCCCAACTGCCTCCTGCCGTACAATATGGACGGACGGCGCGATTTTAATAAAATTCTCCAGCGATATTGTAATCTTATTTAGTGTCCGGCAATATGAAATATTAGCAGCACTGAACATCCTGCGGGCAGCTCGCTTTAAAGATTTATTGATTTATTGAAGTACCTCATATTCGACGACAGCCTTTTCTAAATAATTTAACGTGTGAGTAAATGACAAGGACTTTTTGTGTGATACATATAATTGCCTGCACACACTTCTTGCTGCTACGATGGATCGTTCACGGTGCAAGCTGTACGTCTATGGAATGCACTATCTCACGCCATTTGCGGTAGTAATGCTCTAGACATCTTTAGGAGAGGAACAATGGAACATTTCCCATCACAATATTATAGTCTGAATATATTTATGTGCCTGTATGTATGCATTATGTATGTTTGTATGTATTCTTTGTAGTATGTTTATGTGTATACATATGTAGGTACCTGCTTAGGTACCCATCTTTTATCTGAAATTTAATGTACACTTCACATCCTCTTATTACTTTAACTGCTTCTCTGCTACTCAAAGGTTTTCTGGGTGAGAACTCATATTGAGTTAAGCTCGCCTTTGTACATATTTCGGATTTTTTTTTTGTGTATGACCTCTGTACTGATTGTGTGCAGTAAAGAATTAAATTAAATTAAATTGGAAAAGAATTTATTGTTTAGTATTAACCATTCTACAATACAATATAATATATATTGTTCACAATGAATCACTTATTTAAATGAGTAACTACTAGAAATCTTATTTAAAATTACTCGATATTAAGATTATTTGCAATTGGCGCACTCAGAAGTCTGGCATTGGGTTATTTTGGGCTGCATGGTTGTCTCCTAAATCATGGCTCAAAGGCGACCGATATAAATCAGTGGGCTAGCCCCTGAAGTTTATCGATAACAGCGGTCTGACGTAACGCGTCGGCAGTAAGATTCTGATGTGGGGCGCGACTGGTGCAGACAATCAGATGTAAATGCCACTGACATTTTGGGTAAGATATTGTGTTTGGTTATTGACAAAATGTTTTAGGTTATAGTTGGAAAGATGCCAGTTACCAGCCTCGTCAGACTTATCGGAGATATGCCGAAGGCACACGTCATTCAGGCTAAGTTTTATGATTAAACTGGATATCTAAATCTATGAGTAGTTCTAGTGAAGAGATGACTCTTTATGAATACCCTTCAGTCTGGTTTAAGTTTCTCCAAGAGTTTTATAGACGTTAGGCGTGTTATAGTTCGGTAGACGTCAGGAACAATTCTTAGTATTTCTACGTTTAACCGATATACACAATTTATTTTTGTTATATTTTTATATTATACTTTATGAAGTATTGCCCCTATATTCAACAGTTAATATTCAAGAAATTAAAAATGCTAAAGTAGAAAAACGTTTTGAATAAATATATTATTAAGGAGGGGTAGAATGTCACCAAACCACAAGTTGAAGACTGTTTTACAGGCTACACTTGGGCGGCCATATATAAACTGTTTTGAGGAAGTTCAATTCTTTAAATATTTAGTCTTCACATATATGTGCCGTTCCTCTTTCCATAGCATACTAATCCTTTGAAGTTACTGTGAGACCAGTCAGCTACAAGAGTGCGAATGCAAAATGTTTCAAGTTATACAAAAAGAATTATGTAGTCAACGCGACAAATAACTAAGCTAATTCATAGTCCCTCCTCAGTCCTCTCCCAGCAGACAATGAATACTCGAATGTTCAAAGTGATTACATCCCGCCGCGCAACTTTCTCTTCAATGTCTCCCCCGGAGCTTCAGGTTTCTATCAAATTTTTCCAAGTGACGAACTTGCGCTTTTGACTGTACGTGACAACGGCTCGCGCCTTTGTCCGCGCGACAATACGCCGCCGCCGCCGCGCGCCGACGACGCCACTTATAGAAATTGTTTTGAGATTTCGGAAAGCTTCGAAGTTGTTCGATGTATTTGTTTTTCAAACTTCCGATAATATAACCTGATTGTGATTATATCCGTAATTGCGCAGTGAATATTTATTTGAAATACAAAATTACACTATGCTTATGACTTTTTAGGAGTAAATTTAATTGTACAATCATATGTGTACGTATAAATAAATTCCTAAAGAAGTCTTAAGATGTTGCATCAATCTACTGGTGCAATTCATCATTGTAATTAAATATAGTACATTATGACACAAGTGTGTAATGTTGGAGATAACCGCTGAGGTGTCATTGAGACCCGAACCGTTAGGTGGGGGTTTTAAGAAATCCGAGGCTGGTAATCCTTAATACACACGTGTATTTAACGACGTTTTTCAACATACTTATGAAGAAAATGATACTAAAACAGATGTATTTCCTTTGAGTTTTCAGGTAGTAAACTTTCCATAACATTAAAGGCTTCACATCTTATATCGGACAGTGAATAACACAAATCATTTTCTTTAACTAGAACTTGTCATTTTCGTTAATAATTAACTATAATTTCAACAGTGAAAACTAGTTGAGCTTTTTTTGCAATAGCGGGTAAAAAATAGTTTTCTTATATAGGAAAACTAATGGTGAATGGCCATAGACTAAAAGAATGAAGTTTCTTTTTTGCGGTACGTAGAAGAAAGAATTTAAAGTTTTTATATTTGAGTGAAGGTTTCGTTTATTAAACTTGTTCAGTAAATAAACAAGTTGAAATTATCTATTAAAATACATAATTCCATGAAATGAGTCATTAATTTAATTGTACTATTTTGAACACTTGTTTGTATCGAAACTTTTTAAGAACAAAACAGCTCAACCATTAATAAAAAAAATAACTCACTAGTGAATTAAGAAAGTAACAGTTCAATTACAGGTGTCATTATGTGTCTAATTGCGGTGAAATAAGAGCCACTTTATGAGCAAGTGTGTTGAACAGTAACTTCACCAATAATATAGATAATTTCCTGTAACGTCGTTCGAATACTTAATTAGAAGCTAAATGTTGGTATACAACTTTAGGCTCTCAATCGACTATCGAACTGCCTGAAACTTTGCCAATAACAACATCCTTACTTCAAAGAAGATCAATGGACTGCCCTTCTTCCAACAATTCATAATGTAGCGAGGCACGGGAGCCTTGTTTCACTGGGCCTCACTGTATACCACAAATGGAATGTTAGTCAAAGAAGAAATTGCTACAAAAGTTAAAATACCCTGTCCGGATTTTTTTTTTATATAGGACACGTCAATTGGACTTCGCCTTGCCTGATGGTAAGCTGAAGGCAAAGTCCCAGAAAAGAGGGTCAACATTACTTACACATACCATGTGACAATGGTGACACTCAGCTTGACGGCCTCATCATATGCTTTTTCACGCCCCGCTTAAATACCCGGGACTGTAGGAAGAAGGAAACACGTGAGCTGGTAATGAATTCCACGCCTTAATGGTGCGACAGAGGAAAGAGTCACATCGATTCAGCTAATCAAAAATATTCTACGTAATACACGTTTTTATACAACTTAGGTGGCAGACAAGCACACGGTGGGCTGATGGAAAGTGGTTACCGTGACCTATGAACGTGTGTAACATTTTTATCTTATATTTTATCTCTATCGTCAGAATACAAAATCAGGACCAGCCTTTGGTCTTCCTATTGACTGCATAAAAACTCTCCAGTGAACTCTGTCGACGAGGTTATTTTACCGTAGTATTCTGTAGGGTAGAGGTATTTCCCAAGTCGAACTGCTCAATTGGGACGGAAAATTCATGTCTCACCTTCTACTAAACGTATTATTGTAATAAAAGTTACTAATGTCATGTCTTTTTGAAATCCACGCCAATATTGTTCAACAGCATGTAAATTTGTTAACTTTGTTGATTTAGCCTGGAAACATGTTATTATGTACAGATGTCAGAAACAGGGAATAAATTGATATCAGTAAACTGTGTTAGTGAAATATAAGCTTTAGTGTCATCTGTGAAAGTTGGTCGGAACAAAATACATTAATATCTACTTCAGGTTACTGGAAACTTAATATTATTCTGTACTTTTTTTCATATCACTTAGGTGACAGACAAGCACACGAGTAGGTACACAACACACCCTGTAAGCATAAAGTGTTTCTGTGCTATCAGTGTAGAAGACAAACTAGGACAAGCCTTTGGTCTTTCCAGTGACAGCACTAAAAACTATCCAGTGAGCTCTGGCTACCCTACTCACCGCAAGGAACACAACACGAGGTTATTATGGCCGCGGTATTCTGTAGGGCGGAGATACTTCGCCAGTCGGACTGTACAATTGGACGGAAATACCGCCGTGTGCTACTTCCTTTCGTATTTTTGTATTTCAGTTTATTTATTCTTCAGTTTTATAAATCTTCAATGTAAAAATAGGGGTGTTATAAGCTTAACCTTTCTGTTATTAAAACTTTCTGTTTATTTGATCTTTTTGTTTGAAAAATGATATATTGTGATCGAAAAATTCTTAGCTCTTATTTTCATCACTAAGTCCTATGTGTGTCCAAACATGACTGATTTTCAAAATAATTAACGTTTGTTAATGTGAATTAAGAGAAATAGCACGAACAAACGGGCAATCAAATAGTTCAAGGAGAATACGAATCACATAAAGTCGCGTAATGAATTATGTTATGACCATAAAACGTTTCTTAGCGGGCACGCTTGCTACATTGCGCCATGGGAAACTGATGGAATTTGTTAAGAATGTACTATGTGTATATGTTTGTTGATGTCTCGGAAATTGCGTAGACTTATCCGGAACACAAAGAGTGGAGGTGAAGACTCTAGCCACGTATCACCAAAGTACACAGTAGGTGAGTGCAGCACAAATATACGTAGACGAATGAACAAGGAGCTGTTCATAACTAATGATGATGAGGAGCATTAGTTCACTCTCTATGAGATTATTTTGTAATCTGAACTTTCAACAATGAGAGAAAAATCTGCATCAGAGCATTGTGCATTAATCAGCAGGTGCATCAGCTAGCAGGTGAGTTTGAAGCAATCCAGAAACTTTAGCGGGACCCTTGGATCCATAATATTTTCGACCGACTTTTTATTAGGTACTAAATGTAACAGATGAGCTAAACCTAATCATAATCATCAGTACCCTTACGCTTGTCCCGGGCGCATCCGAGGCAAGTCCGGATCCACTTTCCGGTTTTTACTATTCAATTTCGCACGGTCCTATCCTTTCGTGAATATGTTAAAACTTGGGTTTTTAGCAACCCATCTTCTGGTCATTTTATGATCACCAGAGAAGTATATTAAAAAAAACTTAAGGAGAACTGATATCTACAAAAAACTTCTTGCGGTGTTTTTTATTCGGATGTGAGAGCTACTAGAATTGAAGACTAAAAAGTTACGGGCTGGAAGGAGTGATATGAAGTATGTAAATATACCAAGCAGCCATTCTAAAGAAGCTGGATCGGGTCGACTGGCTTTATTATGAAAGTGTACTTTCAAATACGTTCAGGATAATAAATGTCATTGACAAACTATTTTGTTTAACGTAGTGAATTCATAAACATGAAAAACAGGACCTTCGTATTATCAGTTCATTTTCCTTCTGCCTCCTGTCCGCCTGGCTGACGGTGCCTTTTCATAATTTTATTCGTAATTTTTTCCGATTTCAGATAGTCCTGAACATTTCGTTTATATTTGTATTTAGAAACCTACTTTGTCATTTTAGTGTTCTGAATTTCAGTAGGTACCATTTTCGCTCTTTCTATTACTAAAATAATATTATAATGAAACATTGACTATAGTTAATTATTAGTGAAACAGTAATTAGGTCACTCAAACAATGTCGCAGCGTTTGTTTTAAGACAATGTAAAATAAAATTAGTGTTTTGGCCACGACGAGAGACGCTCACTCAGCATTTTAATAACTAGTACTCATTATTTAAAGACCTAGTTATTTTCCCAGTTCTCCTATTGCTCATTGTAGAATTCGCAGCCTAGACCAGACAGGTATCCGCTTATAGTTATAGAATAAAACCTTTAACGATGGCGACGTCTGTGTGTATTTCAATACTAATATTATAAAGAAGAAAGATTTGCATTTTTGTATGTAACGAATAAACTCGAAAAGTAATGGATACATTTTAATAATTCTTTTTTCATTAGAAAGCTACATTCTTCGTGACTAACATAGGCTACTTTTTATCCCCATATTCCCATGGTATCAGAATTTGCGCGGATGAAACCGCGGCGCGGAGCTAGTAATTAATAAATACATAAGTAGATAAATTGAATCTACTGATAATATGCAAAGTAGACACTGTATGCCTAAACGTAGATATAGTATTGTAGTTTCTGCACATTCACTTAATATTCCCCTTTAGAATTGAGGCTACACCACTATATTCTATAGTTACCCATTGGGTAATCCTTCAGCGGGTAATCTTCAGGACGTGCCAGGCTATTATCTGTCTAGGCTTAGAGCAACAAATATCGCCGTGCGCGTGCTCTGAACACCGCTTGTTTAATCTACGTATGGAGATTATTTACATGTGACTGTTAGCATGGTATTACGATTTGATTTGTTAGTGGTTAAGCCGCCCAGTTGAGCAGTTCAACTGGGGAAGTACCTTCACCCTACAGAACACCGCGGTTATAATAACTTCGTGTTGTGTTCCCAGCGGTGAATAGGGTAACCAGAGTTCATTGGAGAAATTGTGCTGTTAGTGGGATGAATAAAGACTTGTCCTGCTTTGTCCTCTACACTGGCGGCACAGAGACTGTGCTTACAGGGTAGGCAGCGCGAGTGTGGCTTCTCTAGTGTTATAGACGTCCATAGGCCACAGTAACCACTTTCCATCAGGTAGGCCGTGCGCTTGTCTGCCACCTAAGTGGTATAAAAAAAAGACGAAGAATTTGCACCATCTCATCTCTTCCCATGCGGTGGTTTAACAATAGACAGATATATACAGCCCAGACTCTGCCTCAGGCTTGAGTCAACAATAGTGCCCGGAAGACGGCAATAGGCTCATCCCCTATTACGTGGGACCGAATTTAATGATTAGTGACATGTAGGTGTTAATTCCCCTCTGCCTAACTCTGGATAAAGGCGTGATTGTATGTATGTAGTGGTTAAGGAATTGATCTTATGATCCAGCGGTCCTGGGTTCGAATCCTTACCATTACACTACAAACGTGAATCCTCTCCTGACACAAACAATTTGAGGGGTTCTAATATTCCATTAATATAACCGCGGTAGCCTAGTGGTATGTGTAATGGACTGCTGAGACTAGGTCTCGGGTTCGATCCCAGGTCTTACCATGGCACAGACAAATGACTTTTCGATGCTTTACGAAGTTATGTGTGTATTTATCGCAGGTTTATAAGTGTCCGGTTAATGGCAATAGGTTCGCCACCTATCACATTGGGACCTAAACATAAAGTGGCGTAATGTGGGTGCTAACCTCTGCCTACCCCTTCCTTTTAACAAAAATTCTGAGCTGTCAAAGCAAGAGGATAGGAGAGAAGTCTTTATTTATTAAAATTGTACAATAGTTTTCTTCGGAGTCGACATGAATCAAAGCAAACAGCGTCTTCAGTTTCAGATTCATTAGCCGGAGCACAAATTGTTATACTTTCTGTACCGTCGTATCCTCAGGTAGCCAATCTTAGTGGTTATTGGACGTTGAAGCAATAAAACAAGTTGTACTCAAAGGACCGCTGCAATATTCTAATATTCTCGAGCTCTCGCTGCTTGAACGGTAAGCTTCATCAAAGACGCGAGTGGGCAGACTTATAAAAGCTGAAATCAACTCTGCAATATAGCTACCAGTACAGGCGAATGGAAATTGAGTTCACAGAGTATTACTGCTTTCTTTTTCTCTAAAGCCGTAGTGAAATAAATTAAAATGTCTTTCTTGTTAGTTTAGAAATTGGCTAGTACAACCTACGGAACAAGAGATATTATCACGAAATACAGAATTTACAGTCCACGCAGACTGCCGCGGCGCGTCTCCCCATTTCCGGCGAAGAGTTGTCCCCACACCCGAGAAGAGGGCCAGATCGTAAGTGAGCCTGAGTCGGCCGGGTGCGAGAGATATGCCTGTCAACCTCACCATCGGAAACCAAAGCGACCCACAAGTGGCGTGCGTTTTAGTGGTTCGAGTCCGACATAACCTCTTCCACCGGCTCCGGTGGGGGGGGTATCCAAGGGGATTTTGCGCACGTATAAAAAAAACAAAGAAAAATAAAAGTCCACGCAGACTCACCAGAATAACTACTCTACTGCCGTGCTTCTGTCCTCTGTTTATCCAGTTATCTGTTTATCTATTTTTCCTACAATTTGATGCCATATTAATGTAGGTATTGTTTGGTATTTAGGAATAATAACATATTTGTTGTTGTATATTTCTCAACAGGCATAAAATTATACCATTGGCCAAAATAAAATAAATATATGAAATATAATATTATTTTCCCCCATCTTTTCCCATGTGATTGTCGTACAAGGCGACTAAGAGATAGGGCTGTTTAACATCAGACAGAAATATACAGCCCAGACTCAAACCAGCATGGTTTGAGTCAAAATTGTACCCGGAAGACGGCAATAGGCTCACATATATAGTATCGTAATAGGTTACGTGGGACCGAATTCAATGATTGGTGAAATGTGGGTGTTAATTCACCTCTACATAACACTACGAGGATAAAGGCGTGCTTGTATGTTTATCAGTCAAATGTGATAAATTAATGTGACTGTTATACATAAGTGAATAGAAAGTTTCGCTCCTAAGCAAAGTAAAGAAGTCTTGGGAGGGTGTACCCTCTTGCGATACGTGGCTATTATCGAGACGTGTCACTCTATAAAGCTCCGAGCCTAAGAGATAAACAAACTATTCGGATAGTTTACAATAATTGTGGAGCAGAGGTTTTTTTTTAATACCACTTAGGTGGCAGACAAGCACATAGCCCACCTGATGGAAAATGGTTACCGTGGCCTATGGACGTTTGTAACACTAGAGGAGTTACAGTCGCGCTGCCAACAAGAGTTCTGCCAAGAGTTTCTGTGCTGTCAGTGTAGAAGACAAAGCAGGACAAATCTTTAGTTTTCCCGCTGACAGCACAAATTCTCCAGTGAGCTCTGGTTACCCTACTCACCGCTGGGAACACAACACGAAGTTATTATAGCCGCGGTATTCTGTAGGGCGGAGGTACTTCCCCAGTCGGATTGCTCAATTGGGCGGAAATACCCCCGTGTCCTACTTCCTTATTTTTCCTCAGATATTCATAACTATATAACTATTTAATAACTACTGATACGACTAACTAGCATAGATAAATCAATAACCAAATATTTATACCTTTGTGGCGTAGCGGTAGAGCATTCGGCTGCTATGCAGGAGGAGCGGGTTCGATTCCCGCTCAGTGCAAATATTTGTATGCATGAATATGTATATTTGCATTGGTCTGGGTGTTTATATGTATAATATGTATGTATTTACAAAAAGTATCTAAGTATGTTTATCTGCATTCTAGATCCCATAACACAAGCTTGTTAAGCTATGCTTACCATGGGTCTAGATAGCGTTGTGTAGAATGTCGTGGAATATTTCATATTATTAAAACTGTAACACGTATTGAGACACAGAGGAAAAAAGAAGGTCTCTGATACTCTCACTTGAGAACTCTTCAGAGGGTGGTCAGCTGGAATCAAGTACCTACAATTTAAATTCGATACTTTTATTTCAATAAGGTAGTAATAGACTAATCGTCGCTTCCCGTGACCATAAGGCTGGCCTTTACCTCGCTCAAAGAATTGGCATCGCCATTCAGCGTGGTAATGCCGCCAGCCTCTTGGGCACGGTACCAGTAGAGATTGATGGGAAGGAATTTTTCGATGCCTAAAATTCCAGTCTCCCTCTATTTCTCTATCCCATTTTTGTATATATTGTATAGTTAGCATAGTTTTATATAAATTTGTAAGTAATTGTATATTATAATAGCATATTTTATGTACCTAAACTGAATAAATGTTACTCATAATGTAGTTAGATGAGTGAAGGTAACATCTCATAGACCTAATCATAAAACTTTTTCTAAATATGATATCTAGGTACTCAAGTACTTACAGTTTGGGTCAAACATAAACAGACTTCTTGTTTATCCGAGTAACTTATTCGTAGAAGTGGCTGTAGACATACTGAGTGAGGATCTAATCAGACTGAAAGACTTCCCCATTATTTGACAGTACTTTTTACTCGACTACGTCGAAGCAAAAGAAGGGGTTATGATTTTGTAGGTTCATCTCTTCTATCATAGCTCCTCATCCACTTATTAGAACTGGACAAATGAGATAGCGTTAGAAACGTCTTTCATCCGCTGATTTTGGCTTTATAATTTGATACTGAATCTAATGTGGCGCCCCCGAGCGGTCATAAAGTACTGTGTTCAAAATTAACAATTGAATACCCACAGCTGTGTCTTTACAAAAAAAAAATATTGTTTGGAAAATAAACATGTATTGATTTAAGCGATAAATCATACCTACATTGCAAAAGTTGTTTTATACCAGGCACGATCGGCTTGGATGAAATTTGAGATAATATGTCGTGTTTAGTATTAACTGAAAGGTCTCAATTAGGTATCATATTTTAAATATGTATAAATTTAAAAAAAAAACCTAAAATATAAATAAAAAATTAAGTTAAAACTAAAACGAATACTGAAAAATCACGCTCTAAAAAGTGTAAAATAAGAAAATATCAAGGATAGCTGTGGTCGTATGCCACTTAGTCTAACAAAACACTTAGTCAGGTTTTAGTTTTAAACTTATTTTTTTCTGCTACTAGATATTAGTAGTCGCCCACATGTTTAGGAAGTTAACTATAAGAATTAGGTATAATTTAAGTGGTCCTAGGTGCATTTATAGGTAGATATGTCTCAGATAATCTCAGTTCTCGGCCCACACAGTCGGCGTACGTTTGAGTCGGTTCAAGTCCGATATAACCTCCCCCACCGGCCCTGGTGGTGGGGGTATCTGTGAAGTGTATGCGCACATTAAAAAAAAGGTATAATTTAAGTTACCTACCTATAAGTGGCGAGAAACTTTTCGGGCAAACAGACAGACTCAATATCCATCTTCATTTGTATTTCTAAGAATTTTGAACTTTTTGTACTATGTTTTTCTTTATTATTTGCTCATAGAGAGAGACTGAGAAAGAGGGAGAGAAATAGAGAGAGAGAGAGAGAGAGAGAGAGCTCTACTAACTTCTTACCAAGCATTCAATATCTGTAAAATAGTTATATATACACTTCTGACGAGTCAAACAGAATTTTTATTACTTACTTATTGTATATCATTAGAATTTTACATGCTTATAAATAGTTAAAGAAAAAAATCTTTCACCAAGGTAATATTTTAGAAAACAATGTTAAATATGTATCTAATGAATGCTCTTCAACTCAATTAAGAAGTACAAAGCATTGCCACACTTGCCACGCGTTAGCAGCGAGGTAAAAGCCTCCTAACGAGCTCGAATTGAAACTTAAAGAGCGGCATGTGAGGTCTGCATTAGTTAGCTATTTATTTTAGAACTCTCGTGGAACTAAGACTTGCGGCCATCAAACAACTGGGGCCTTATTTGTTAATCTTTATTTGAAAGAACGTCTAGCTGGATTGAGAGCAGATTTTATTATGAGATGGTAAATATTTAAAGTCTCCTTTGAAGATTCTGTATGAGATTTTACTATTACTTATAAATGATTATTTTATTTGTTTTATAATATCTAAACGTAGTATTATAGCAGCCGTGTCAATATCGGCAGAGTAGAATTTGGACCACCCCGTCTCTTCCCATGCGGTGTCGTAAAAGGCGACTAAGGGATAGGGCTGTTTAACATCAGACAAATATATATATATAGCCTCAGATGCACGGCTTGAATACCGAACAATAGTGCCCGAAAGACGGCTATAGACTCAGCCCCTATTACGTGGGACCGAATTCAATGATTGGTGAAATGTGGATGTTAATTCACCTCTGCCCAAATCTCCGGTGATTTTATGTATATATTATTATAAGTTTGTATTATACCTATCTAATGAACATGTTATATGCTGACATTAAGGAAAAATATATTTAGATATATTTATATTTTATTAAGCAGTGCTTAAATATTAAAATCTATATGTGGAGACATCTGGGTACGGTACGTATGTGGTGACTAGTATATCTACCGGTATAGTATCGCATATTTTATTATACAACTCAGGTGGCAGACAGGCACACGGCCCACCTGATGAAAAGTGGCAACTGTGACCTATGAACGTAGGCAACACCGCGACCCTATAAGAACAGAGAGTTCATGTGGCGTCGGTGCAGAAGAAACAATCAGGACAAGCCTTTAGTCTTCCCACTGACCGCACAAAAAACTGTCCAGTGAGCTCTGGCTACCCTACTCGCCGCCGGAAAAACAACACGAGGTTATTATAACCATGGTATTCTGTAAAGTGGAGGTACTTCCCCAGTTGGACTGCACAATTAGGAGAATTGAACGGATAAAAAATCCTTATATTCTGCGCTTTCTGACTCTGAATTTCCGCTTTAAGAAAAATATTTTTATAATTTCCAGATTACACAAACAGTGAAACAGAAATTTAAAACGTGTTGCAATTTATAACTAGTCCAGGGAGTGGCGATTAATTGGTCGCTTTACAATATATACTGCCGACGGGGAACTGTGGAACTGTATCGCCATTTTGACTTAGTAAGTGACGTCTAGCGTTGTACAATTCAATCTTGTAGATCAAGAGGCGAGTGAGGGTCAGACGTATTACCATGTTGGACTGAATATAGTGCTTACATTATCATAATATTTCATAGTTTTGCGTGCAAGCTGATAAAATATAAAATTCTGTATCTAGAAACATCGGAGTAAGATTAGGTTATAGATCATTTTAGCACGGAGCTCAAATAGTATCATATAATATCACGAGAAAGTCAATTAAGCCACTTCGGAGATTACGTTGTAACATACCGACAAAATGATAAACAAAAATATAATAAAATATCGTACAATTTTATATGCATTTGTTTAAAAAAATTACTGTAACATTACAGAAAGATACTTTTTAATTTATTTACTTTTTGTATTTATAATGATCAATAATTAAATAACGCGTAGACCATTTAGAATAATCAGATTTACCAAATCACGAAAACATTTAAAAGATGTTGGTAGGAGCGAGACGCATCGATGTGGTCTCGCATGTTTTCACTCTGGTAAACGGTAATTACCGAAGCGGTAACTATAAAATGGACGATTACGTCGTAAATCAGTCGATAGTGAAATAAAGCCGATTTACATCGCCGCGACCAGCTCGGTCGACACGTGCTGTAAGTCGGATATCGGCATTTTAGAACAATGTTAGATAGTAACCATATGTAAATAAGGGAACTATATTGTTTTACTCTTATACCTAAATTATTGGTAATTTGATTGATATTTAAGATGCTTAGAGTCCTAAATTGATCCTCTACTTATAGACGTATAGGTTCTTTTTATATTGAGTTTATTTTAGTAACCTACAATTCAAAGTAAGATATATTTTAAATATTTGAATTGTTAGTCGAAATTCTGCAGTTCCGTCATAAAATTATACATTGGAGTTCTGATAAATGATAGTATTTTTAAATATATAAATACACAAAATGCTTTCTTATTTGTTCTTTGGGTGGGTATTTGCATTGGTCTGGTCGTGTCTCGCAGAGCATGTTAAGTTATGGCAGTCCTTATGGGTAGTTGTAGCCATAAAAGCTCCAAAAACTAGTTTAATGCTTCGATATCGTCTTCGGGTTGTGGATGTCAGATGGTAGTACCTTCAAAGAAAATATCGAAGCTCAGACTGGTAAAGAGGACCCACACTCCGGGGTGAAAGCTTTGGATGCGATAACCAGAACCAGAACTCGAGCACCCATCCGACACTGCCCTAAATATGAAGCCGAGGACTACCAGGTTCAACAGTTAACTAGTTTATTTTCATTTATAAAGTTTAATGGTTTATTAATTTTTCGAATCTAAAACAATATTTTCATAATCGTATTACTAGCCATGGTAAAATAACCATTACTAAGGATGTAAAAGATACTACAATTTCTTAAAAAAAAAACGAAAATATTATCAGTAATATCTAAGTATGAAAAAAAAAATCGGAAAGAAATTCGGAAAGGCACAAAATATGTACTAAATACAATTGAAAATCATTACGAGTATGGCAAGCAGAGTTTTAGATAAATACCAGTCGTTTAAAAAGGGTGGTATTTAAACGCAAATCAAATAAATTACTTTTTTTTTCATATTCCATTAAAATTACTGATTGCACAGCAGAATACTAAACTCAAAGTATTAGAAAACACACTATAATTTATACTGATTGAGCACCAACAAACTACTTACTAGCTTATAAAAAAAAATTCAAAATCATTCCGGGGTGGGTGGTGATGATTCTGAACTTAATTAGATGTACAATCAGTATTTTTACTGAACGCATAGTATCTTCTACATGCGCACTAGTAAATTTGCTGTGCAGTTAGTATTTTTGATAAACATTTTAAATTTTTGTACTTAAATATTTTTTTTTTGTATCGCATTATGAGGATAAAAGTAATGTAATATACTGATATGTGATTATTTATTTGATGCGCAATTAATAATATTCCGTTTAAAAATAATTATAAAGGAAAAGAAATTTAGCACCTTCTTTATTTAAAAAGTACTAAAATGTATTTGCTCAAATTAATGTTCTATTTAGGTCCTAATACTGCAGGTATTGTTCATATTGTTTGTTAATTTATTAAATAAATATTTATGTTGATGTTAAGGTTTTGATATATTTTTATTTATATTACAAAATATTTGTACCTATTTATTTATTTACTATTTCATCATAATTAATTGATTTTTGATTATTACTGCGAATTTAACGTACACAGAACACAATTTATAAAATTAATATAAGTACATTTTTCATGTTTAATGAAACAATATTAATAGAAAAATGAGTCTAAGATAAAGCGTTAATCTCATGTATAATATGAACATATGAAAGCAATAAATGTATCAAAGCTTTGAGATCGCTGGCAGTGATGGTAAAAATATGAAGAAAATATGAATTGCTTACCTGCAGGAAATGAAGCTCTGAGGACCGTCGCCGGGAGCGACTGACGATCAAATAATGAAGCGCCCGCGCAGCTCTATTCTACCCAGTTTTTTTTTCTCCGGAGCTGACCAATTGAAACGCGCGACGGTATTCAAATTCATTGGAATAATCACATAAATGAATACATTCCAGACAGTATACTTGAATAGTATTTTTTTATGAAACAGATTTCTCTTTACGTAAGTACATATTATGTTATGTATCTTTATAATATAAAAATCAATGTTGGTATTTTCATGAAATTATCAGTTTTTTTTTAAGAGTGATCCAACGAATTATCATAGCAATTGTTATTTTTTCTTGTAAATCTAGTGTCTTATTTTCTTTATTCGTCCATAGAAAATATAATTAGTGTTTTATATTGAATTATCTTTATTTTTATTTAGGACACGTCAATTAGACTTAATTTCGCCTGATGGTAAGCTGAAGGCAAAATCTCAGAAAAGAGGGTCACCATTTCTTACATATAACATGTTACAATGGTGACACTCAGCTTGACGGCCTCATCATATGCTTTTTCACTCCCCGTGTAAACGACCCGGTACTATATAGAAGCGTTTAAGCGATGCTAGTTTTTTTTTAATTTTGAAGGAGAATCTATGCAATTTTTCTAAAATCGTTATTAGTAATATTTAAAAAAAAATCTTTATTTATATGCCTTTTGAAAACTACCTATCGCCAACATTCACAACCGGCAGAGCATTTCACAAAATGATCCATCAAACGCATGACGGATGGAGTCATTACTAAGGGAGGCAATTTGACTGTCCACCCCGCCTTTTTGCTTCGTGTTTTCAGATTATCTCTTCCTCTTAGTGTTAATCCCAGTTGCAACCAGTCTGAACTTCGATATTTTCCGTAAAGCGACTGCCATCTAACCTCCACAAGCATTGAAGCTAGACCAGTTGTTGAACTTTTTAAGGCTACCCGTAACGACTGCCATAGATGTTTATCTGGCAACCAAGACCGAAGGTTTAACGTGCTTTTCGAGGCACGACCAGACCCATGCAAATACCTATATTTATGCATAAAAAAATTACACAGAGCGGGGATCGAACCCGCGGCTCCTGCATAGCGGCCGTGTTCACTACTGATTTTATTATATATTTAATTGATATCTTTTTAATAATGCTTGAACCTCAAATTATGTTGAATACTATTCGCCATTAATATTTCCTGAAGGAATTTATGGAAATCCCTGTAGACCTAACAAGCCCTGCAGAGGTTAGGGGTAATCATTAATTTTCTTTTTTCTAGTCAGCTGTTTTCTCAGCACCGTGATAAAATCTAATCTCAGGTCATCCTTATGCACTAAAAATATTCGTTACAAAAAAATGAAAAGTAAGCATATGTCGTTTTCCATAACGGCTGGTTTTATAGCCTCGCGTACAATTGCGCGCTACTGAAATACACCGTCGTACCGCTGTATTTTCTTTAGCCTCCACTCGAACAGAAACGCTGACGTCACCGCCTTTTAATACATAGCGTTGAAACGAGAAATTAAGAGCTGAGTTGTATTTTGAGTGTATCTCAAATTTTTTTTATACCACATAGGTAGCAGACAAGCACACGGCCCACCTGACGGAAAGTGCCACACTCGCGCTGCCGACCCTGTAAGCACAGAGCTTCTGTGCCGTCAGTGTAGAGGACAAAGCAGGACAGGCCTTTAGTCATCCCACTGACAGCACAAATTCTCCAGTGAGCTCTGGCTACCCTACTCACTGGGAACACAACATGAAGTTATTATAACCGCGGTATTCTGTAGGGCGGATAAAATAGAGTGGCAAAGAATATTATTTTTTGGATGAAGAAGTGTTCGGTGACCGAAGAAGACAGAAGACAGAAGGTAGTGAAATAGCAGTCAACATATCAAATTAACAACATATAGATCAAATAGGCATCGTTCGTGGGATATATCCTTATCTTACTTGTGCAGAGGTAATCGCTCAAAAACCATTCAGTGGCAGTACAAACATTACTGCCCCACAAGTTACCGTACATTTTTTGTGAAAGTACTAAAGATCTCATCCTGAGTAGAAACAGCTTCTTGTTAAAACTGGTTTGGCAAAAATAACGTTTCGACTTAACATCGTTATGAATGTAGGTTAATGATGTTAAATTAGAACTGCTTTGTTCGTAATTAAAACTTTTTCAATTAATACATTTTATTTTGGATATAAAAGGAAATTTTGCTGTGGTGTTGCCAAAGTGTTTCCGAGCTGTTTCATTCTCCTGAATTCCCACGGCGACGGAGATTGAAATTTAGGAGGAACAAAGCTAAGAGCTGAAGTTTACTTTTCATTGCAAAATGATGTCATTATTCTGTTACCAAGCCCGCATGTATGACGTCACAGGCTGTGTACTGCTGACACATTAAAAATTCAATTTTAACAGCTTAGACTGTTTCAATTTAAAGCCTTAGATTTATTGCTTTCTGAAAATCGAACGAAATAGGTATACTAATGACAACTATTATGTATCATTTCGGTTTTAGAACACTTGTTGCTATTTTGTTATGTGTAAATAATTCCTTATAAGGGTTATATGTTCGCTTACAACTTTAACATAGTAGCTGAGAGAGCCCTCGTATGCGTGGTGAAGAGATGGTGCATTGATCTGTGTCGCTGCTGCTGTAAGCTCTCTTCTTTTCCTTACTCATGCGTACCAATTTATTGAGTTAGAAAATAAACCAAATGACAAATATCGCAATCTGAATGATAAACGAGGACGGATTGACGTAATATCCTTGACCGATCATAAAATGTAAGCACTCATTGCAATTCAATATTGCAGGGGTGCATAAACAATGATTGGGGCCAGACAGACCTGTCACGGCACCCGATACATATGTAACACAATTGATATTCCATCTTATGCAAAAAGTCCACATAATGCGCACTTTGAAAGTTTCAATAACAAACTCCGGCGATCTGTCACTGTAACCGACTGTCAATCAGAGAGAAAAACAGTGGCAATATTAACATAATTGTTGAAAATGAATAATTCAATGTCGAACAAGAACAAAAAACAAGAATATATTTTCAGTAATCCTTCAAGTTCCATAGCTGAAAACACGAGCCAGTATTTAAATTGGAAATTGTCCGATAAAATAACAGTTTCCCACCTCAAATTCTGTGCAAATATTTTTATATGCTGAACCAGGGGATCCGTGAAGCACTTCAACCGTTTAAAATAAATAAATGCATATTGTTCCGCGCACGAGATACGAATCAAAGTATTCCATTTTCTAAATTTATTGAATATTTTTGCGTGGCCCTCAAATGGTTTGGGCCACTTGTATAAAACAATGAGTTCCTAAAATTGATAGAATGGAAATAACTTTACTTTTCTTTACGAACACGTACCTACTTTTATAAACTAAATACGGCCCCCTCAAACGAACTTTTCGGAATACCGAGAATGTCTTCTTTCCCACACTTCGAAAACGATTCTTGAGGTGTACCGGCTTTTAGAAGGACTTAAGGATATTTATAGATATCAAATAGGTAGTAAATTCAAAAGTTTTTCGCCTTAAAAACCGAGTAGGGCCGACTAGTTTAAAAAAAATCTTAAGCTTGTTCTGTCGTATGTACTGTGAACACTACAGTACAATCAATTACTTTATTCCATACCTATGTTATTATTTCAAATACTAAGTTAAAAACGAAAAAAAGAAAACTGTAGCGGGGCATCTTAAAATAGCTTTTTCTACCCTCAAATTCTTATAGATTTAGCAGAAATCGTAGCGGCGTTATCATGTAAGATCCTAGGTATCATCGAGGTACCTTAATATCGGGAGTTGATGAGTATGAGCAAGGCAAATGAGAACCTGTTTGAAATGTTAATTAAAAACACCGATCTACAGTGTAGGTTCAAGCAAGAAATGAAGGGATTAGTTGACTCTGCACAAAATGGAATAGACTTTCGATACGGTTTCCTTGCACGTTGAAGCGATCACCAAAGGAAATCGAATTGTGGTTTTGGTTAAGTTTGTTTCAAATGCCTTTTTGTTGTAACAACGCAAGGCATGCTCGAGATGCGAGTGTTGGCACGTTTGAAGTTGTTATGTTATCGCCTCAAATTACGACTTATGCGTTTTGAATCAACCAATAGTTTATAAAGATTAAATTTTCATAAAAGTTTGGAATAATTCTTGTCGAAAACCCTTTAACTAGATACCTAACCCTTTAACTGGTATAGTTAGAAGTCTGTTCACGTCAGGGTTAGGTAGAGTTTGATGCAATCATCAGATTCCAAGTCCGAAATTTCATGTATCTAGGCTACAGCCCATAGTGGTTTGTATAGATTTCAGTAGGTATACCTATTTTTGACTTTGTCCTGCTTCAAACTAATTTGTATTATGATCTTTTTAGTTACTAAATTAAATAAATCGTCCAGTTGTTAAGTATTTATTAGGTCAAAACCTTAATCCTAAATAATATTACTTTGTTTGTTTGTTTATTGATTCAAGAACATTTTACATTATATTTGAACTCATACACAGTCAATACAATTACAATTGCTTTGCCATCTCCAAAAAATCCTCATTATTTGAAACAATTTGAATATATCTACGTCCTTTTTATATCGAATTTCTCAATAATCGCCCTAGCATTCTCTGGATATTTGGAAATAAAGAAAAACCTCTTATTATCCGTGTACCCGTGACGCCTCGTGTGACGGAAGGCGGACAGCCAACATCAGCGGTTGAATCGGAGCGTGACGGGCGGCGCGCGTCGGGTCGCGGGTCGCCCCGCACCCGGCCGCCGCTCACGCCTCGCTGACTACGTGACACTGACACTGCCACTGGTCAACAGATGGCTACTTAGAAGTAAGTCCAGCTTCACGATTGTATGATGCTATAAGGACTCGAACTTAAATACCTACTAAACGATTGGTCAAATAATCTGTCATGTAATATCAGTGTGTAAGAGAGCAGACGAGAACTTCCACTGTGGGCTTCCATCTTCAGAATGAAGTGGTGAACAAGCATACGTTTAACCTCATGGTCAACGGTTAGGTACCATAGTCTACGATTGCTAGAAACTCCAGAAATAGTTTCCCGATTGCTGTCACTATCACAGAGAGTATGAGAGGCAAAAGAAGATAGAAGATGAGGGGAAAGGAAGATGCTACGGCCCGAGGCACTTCCATATACCGTGCGGTAGAGAGTTCGCTGCTAATTTAAGTATTGAACAACGGGTATAATGTTGAAGAAAGCTTCTTTTTAACACTTAGGTGGCAGACAAACACACGGCCTTGGTTAGGTTCACATCAGTGGTAAGCTTATATTTTGTGAGGTAAAGTGACTGATGAAAAAAATGTGAACGCATTTTATTTAATTAATTTAATTCATTGTCACGTCTAAAGTTACAATTTTTCATTAATTTCTCTTCATACAAACTTATATATAATCACGTCTTTATCCCCGGATGCTTAGGCTGAGTTGAATTAACACCCACATTTCACCATCATTGTTTTTGGTCCCATGTAATATGGGGTTAGCATATTGCCGTTTTCCTGGCACCATTGTTGATTCGAGCCATGCATCTAAAGCTGAGTCTGGGAAATATTTTATATGGATATTTTTTTTAAACAAAAACTAGTATAGACAGAGCTCAAGGCCGTACTTCACTTAGGCTCTCCACCTGGGAGAAGCTGCACGGGTACTAGAAATAATATTCTGTGCTCCAATTGTCGATCCACATACACATCACATAACCTCATGCCTATATCCCAGAAAGAGTAGGCAGAGGTGCCAGCACCCACATTTCGCCAGTTTATGTTTAGGTCCCAATGTAATAGGTGGCGAGCCTATTGCCATTAACCGGACACTTATAAACATGCGATAAATACACACAAAACTGTTTATCTACCGGTATACTACCGCAATTTTTTTATACAACTTAGGTTGCTGGCAGACAAGCACACGGCCCACCTGATGAAAAGCGGCAACCGTGACCTATGAACGTATGCAACACCAGGGTAGTCACACTCTTGCTACCGACCCTGTAAGAGCAGAGAGTTTCTGTGCCGTCTGTGTAGAAGAAACAATGAGGAAAACATATATATATATATATATATTTTCTTTATTATTTGATTGTACATCAAATAATAAAGAAAATATATATATATATATATTTTATATATAGGAAACGTCAATTAAACTTCGTCTTGCCATCAGGTAAGCTGAAGAAAATTAGAGAGCTCAGAAAAGAGGGTCACCATTACTTACACATACCATGTGACAATGGTGACATTCAGCTTGACGGCCTCATCATATGCTTTTTCACGCCCCGTTTAAAGGACCCGGGAATGTAGAAAGAAGGCAACATACACTATTAACCTCAGCAGTATTGCAATAGCAATCATTTCATGCTAACACAAACTTATTAATGCCTCATTGACACGTATTGTTTCTGAGAATAGCTCACAATCACGGTGGGTGGGTGCCGCGAGCCGCGAGTATCAACAAAGGTCGGTCATTGGGACCGTTCGACAACAGCGCCGGCTGTTTACTAACCGGCTTCTTCACTAATCTGCCCTAATCCAACTACCAAACACAGCGCTCCAGCTAATACCTCCTTTTAATCTGCACCGATACAACAAACAAACGGACGGCAGACCCTTACAATGATGTGTACACGTTATATTACATTCAATAGTTCTATTTGTGTACAAGAGGAGCATGATGCTGGAATAATGGACACTTACTGCGCTGAACTGTACTTACATCATTCTGTGATATTGCCATTTTAAGTAAGAGTGTTTACCTCTTTTTGAGAGCTATCTAAGTGTTATATATTGGAAATCCATGTCATGTTTTACATGTCATCTTGTTTGGTTGGATCATTATTGCGATTTGAGTGAATAACTGGTTCCCGACTACCTGTGTTTGTAATTATTTCAATTGCTTAACGGATCATTCTCGTTGTTTTTGCTTAACGAGACTTTTAAGTTTATTAATTCTGAAGTAATAGTTTCTCCCTAGTTTCAAGACAATTTATTTTTCCTATTGATAGGTTATGCATAAAATTTACTGAAGTTAAAAGTTTAACACATTAAGAGACATTATATATACTTAATCCAAAATTTACTGAGCTCATAAACGTGTACTTGACGTGATCGCCTTACAACCGTGAGCTTCGTTTAAAATTTCCTTTAACAGGCAAATTTAAATAATTTGCACAAGTATGTTATTCTCTTCACGACCCTCGTAATGACGCCATAAAGAGGTGTAATTATTTATTTACGTTAATATGGCCGTAATGCTAGGCAGGGGATGCGATGTCATCGCGCCACCGTTGTGAAGACATTGTGTCATCTATTCCAATGTTTAGGAGTATGTTTGTGTTAGCCGTATGTAAATGTGCTTGATAATTCAATGGCTGGATGTTTAACAGTCGTGAAAAGTGCTCGGATATATACTTGAATCCAAAGGCTATTTCGATATATATAAATAGTTCACTATGATGAGCGTTAAATAGGTGTAGTGTAGGAAAAATACAGATTGGCAGTGTTTTACTGTCTGTGCCAATGGTGAATGTTCTGATATGCAATTAGTCCCACCCTCCCTTTCCAACACAGGACAACGCGTCAAAGCTTACATGTCATTACATTGGCTTACATGACAGTGCAGAACATCCGATCAAGAACCAAGCGGTTCGGTGACTCTTTCCTTGTCGCACCATAAGGCCTGGAATTCATTACCAGCTCACGTGTTTCCTTCTTCCTACAGTCTCGGGTCCTTTATGCGGGGCCTGAAAAAGCGTATGATGAGGCCGTCAAGCTGAGTGGCACCATTCTAACATAGTATATGGAGGAGAGGCAAAGTTTAATTGACCTATCCTATTCCACAAATAGTAATCTCTAGTCTATGTGGATCCGGATCTGCCGAACGTGACTTTTATATGATCTATTTAGCAACCCAAAAAGCAGCATATTCGGTATGTTGTTGCATTGGTTGTCTGTCTGTTTGACTACTTTCAACCATTATCTGTCGCGCTGTATAGTTTAGTCAGTGAATGCAATATAGAAAATGCACTAACAACCTTACAAGTATATTAATTATATTGATGAAATATAATTGATATCTTCTTTGTGACTTTCTTTTGAACTCTATGACGCTATCATGAAAAAACTGTTTCAGATCGGGGTCCAGCCTAATTAAGGCATTTAATAAAAGAATAAAATTCGGCTGACATTATCTATAACTAAATGAATTTTTCACTTATCAGTTATTCTTTTGAAATTGCCGTAAAATGAAGACTCTTTTTCACAAAGAAAACGTTCTTTGAAGTAAAGGAAATGAAAATTAGTGAAAACCTCCTCATTCTTTAATATAATAGCAAGGAACAGAATTCATCAACTGTATTTAATATATTCATTAGGCAGACGCCTACTCACTCAATATTTGACAAATTATTTTCGACTTCACGAGTTTATTGTTGTTATAGAGAGACTTTCTCTCGCCTCGCGTTCGTGACAAGAGGTTCAAATTTGGTTTTTAATCAATTGCAGCTGCAGAGGCTACTCTCCAAATACACCATGGCTCAACATTCCATTAGACAACGTTACCACTATGGAATACTGTTACTATATACTATAATAAACAAACTTTTTTACAAATATAATTAAACAAGTAATTAATCAGAGATGTCTCAACTCATCAATCAACACGTGCGGAGAGACGTAGTATTATAACATATAACAATATGTCAGAAAGTCACGTGTAGAAACAAGACGCTTTTATTAAAGTTAAGAGTTACTGTGACATAAATGAGTAACCTTTGAGTGTGTGTGACAATTATGTGAATGTGCACGCCTAATAACATTTTTATTTTTTTTATACCACTTAGGTGGCAGACAAGCACACGGCCCACCTGATGGAAAGTAGTTACCGTGGTCTATGGACGTTTGTAACACCAAAGGAGTCACAGTCGCGCTGCCAACCCTGTAAGTACAGAGTTTCTGTGCCGTCAGTGTAGAAGACAAAGCAGGACAAGCCTTTAGTCTTCCCACTGACAGCACAGATTCTCCAGTGAGCTCTGGCTACCCTACTCACCAGGGAACACAACACGAAGTTATTATAACCGCGATATTCTGTAGGGCGGAGGTACTTCCCCAGTCGGACTGCTCAATTGGGCGGAAATACCGGCGTGTCCTACCTTGTCACATATTCATGAAAGCACAATTTTAACATGTTCTCTTCGTCAAATGGCAATTGGAAATGTAATTGATAACATGAAAATATCAAATTACTACAATTTCTGTTTTAGTTCACCAGGTTTAACTGGCAAACCTAATTGTACGCAGGTAGAACACGACGGTATTTCCATCCAATTGAGCAGTCCGTCAGTTCATCAGTTCTACTTTATAATAACCTATTTTCATTAAACATTTCTTCACTTCCATTTAAAATGTATTAAGTGAGTACTAAACCAAATCCTAATGAATTTTATTGAACAGCGGTAGCCTAGTGGAATGGGTAATGAACTGCTGAGACGAGGTCTCGGGTTCGATCCCAGGTTTTACCATGGCACACACCAATGGCTTTTCGATGCTTTTCAAAGTTATGTGTGTATTTATCGCAGCATTATAAGAGCCCGGTTAATTGCAATAGGCTCGCCACCTATTACATTGGGACCTTAACATAAACTGGCAAAATGTGGGTGCTAGCACCTTTGCCTACCCCTTCGGGGATATAGGCGTGGGTTTATAATAAAAAATATATAAGCGTCGTCGGTATTTTAGCTGTTAAGGAGTCGTACTTACTATCGAGATACCACGAGTACCTATATTGGAGGTAGGATTACACTACTTACGTGAACCGACTCGTAACACCAACAAATTAGTTTAGTTTATAATCCCCATAGATACCCCTCCCCACCGGAGCCAGTGGAGGAGGTTATGTCGGACTCGAACCGACTATAATGTCTTTGGGTCGTTATTGGTTGCCGGAGGTGAGGTTGGCAGGCATATCCCTCGCACCCGGCAAACCCAGGGCCATCTTTCTCTTGATCTGGTCCTCCTTGGGTGTGGGGATTACGGAGCCCCAACTGGTCGCCGGTACTGCCTCGAGTTGCCTCCTCGTTCGCGTCCGCTGCAGCTGCCACTTTACTCACGAGTATAATTCAGCGCAGCGAACCATTGCCGCGAGCAAGGTAGTCAGAGAGGTTAGGGAGATTGATAGTTTTGTTAATATTAAAACAATGAATATATAACGCCACGGTGACCGCTTCCCATCAGGTGGGCCGTGTGCTTGTCTGCCAACTAAGTGGTATAAAAAAAAACAATCTGTACTTACCACGCTGCGACCGCTGCGATTGCGCAGGCTCAGGCGCATCTTCCAATCGCGCTTCGCGTTGGCGTTGCCTTCCGAGCTGAACGATCTTTTCATTGGCTGAGACATCGCGCTGATGTGCTCGTACCCTTCACTTAGTAAAATGCGTCTCTATCACATAGTGTGTGTTTGTCACAGTTCAATAAACACTATTAATTGTTAGTTCTTAAACATCAATATCGGAAAAGTTCTAGTACTTTCTAAAACTAAATGAAATAGACCTCTTCTATCACGTAACTATCATCATAACTATCATACATGATGACTACTAACACTGAATATATACTAGTTATTATAAGTTCTAACTGCACAGGGCACTACGTACACACACGGAAGGAATCTGAAACAAAAAAGGTAGAATTAGTTACAAAGTTCGTTTGGAGTATATATTATATGTGTGTATGATGCAATTTTACTTGCATGTTGAAATATACAAGTAAATATTCTTAAATATAACTTAATATCTTCAACAGAAATATATCAGTTTATTCTGCGAAGGAAAATACTGTCGTAAATATAAGTTTCTTTGTTCTATAAATCTTACATTTAACATAATTATAAGCACTAATTTCCTCATGACTACGTAGAGAATTCCACCGACCATCAGCATATCGATGCCAGCCATCAGACTAATTGCCGAAGCCGGAACTGTGTTGCCATGGTAAAAAGTAACTACGAGTCATAACGCCTGCCTCGCAGAATTTTTCGCCGGGCTTCGGTGTCTTGTGTCAAAACGCTCAGAACAAAACTAAATTAGCAGCCAAGTAAAACCACAACGACCTTTTCTGTGGCATTTTTTAAAGTCTTATAATAATAAGGAGGCTAATGAATCGAAAACACAGCACCAAAGGTGTGTTCTTGAGCACGTATTACACATGAGTTCCTGGTCATACACCTATTAAGAGGAGTTCGTATATCGGTTCAATATTAAATATCTCAATATCATCGTTTTCATAACCTTTTTACAGATGGATACGATCGTGATATATATATGTATACATGACTAACATGTAACAGCGCTGAGAAAAATGACCGGTTGATAGCGAATAGGGAATAATACAAATTCAAACCAATATACAAAAGAAATACCCACAAATAATACCTATATATTGGCAAGTAATCTATGTAATAATTCAGGGAAATAAACCTAATATTCGACTTTTCTTTTCAGCCTGCCCATATAATTCTCTTTATTTGATTGCCAATCTCAACAAGAATATAATAACAAAATATTCAGCGGGATTGATCGGTAATACGCCAGTCGTTATTCAAAATTAAAGGATCACATTCCCGGGAGTTCAGTTGCCAATTCCAAAATTAATAGTAAATTTCGTATTCAAGGTATTATTTTGGAATTATATCATGTTCTTCGAGAAAAGAGGAAGAGGCTAAAATATATCTTATTGCGGGTTATCTGATCTGTATCCCTGC
Organism: Eilema griseolum; assembly: GCA_963662185.1. Taxonomy (NCBI): domain Eukaryota; kingdom Metazoa; phylum Arthropoda; class Insecta; order Lepidoptera; family Erebidae; genus Eilema; species Eilema griseolum. Next base: position 54,733,070 of record OY759229.1, on the reverse strand, counting down.
GATCCGAGCCTTTGAACTGGCGAAGTTAACCGCAGACGTAAGACGGTGTGATATTAAATGATTTATCAAATAATACACACTACGTACTAATCATTACACACCCGCAATCATCATAAATATTTAGCTTCGTTCGTCAAGTAACCTTGCATTTAAATATGTACTCAAATGATTTGCTTTTCAAACAGGGAATAGATTCAACAGCCTCGTTCACAAGATAATGTATTCTCTGGTGACCGCAGTTTCAAGTCAAAGTCGCCACAGGTAATTCAGTTTCCATAAATTGACATAACATTATGTGTACCTATACTTTTTGCCCCCTGGATATTAGAACTAGATAATAATGAATAGTAATGTTCATAATGATAATTATGAAAGTAGAAGAAGCGAAAGAGGTATGCCAGGATCGTGGCAAGTGGAAAACTGTAGTCTCTGCCTACCCCACTGGGAAAAGGCGTGACTGTATGTCATGTTATGTTTAGTAATAATGTATGTTACGGCGCGCGTCACAACCGTTTTGGTATTTTGTTTTTTTATCTAGGACACTCCAACTTTACTTCACCCAGCCTAATGGTAAGCTAAAAGCTAAATTTCAAGAAAGAAGGTCACCATTACATACACTAAGTAATGTTACAATAGTGACACTCAGCTTGGAGGCCTCGTCAGATGTTTTTTCACACCCCTCTTAAAGGACCCGGGATTGTAGGAAGAAGGAAACACGTGAGCTGGTAATGAAATCTAGGTATTGGTGGTGCGGCAAAGAAAAAAGTAAGTATTATAAAATTGTGCCCACATGTGAGCACCGTCCAGAATTTTCCACCAATTAACTCAGAAGTAATAGGTATTAAATTTTGGAGCAACGTTTAAAATGAGACATTAACATTAAAAATCATATAAGTAGGTAGTCACAATCGGACACACACACACACACTGCTATTTTATTTTATTTTATAAAACATGGCAATCTTATAAAACTTTCTAACAGAACTAGCCAGACATACGAATTCGCAAGGCATTCCGTGTCGATAGGCACCAGCTATTGGAACGGAAATGGATAGAAAGATGTTTCCTGAATGACGCACAGGATCGTCGTTGCACAATCTAACCGCCTGATTGCCCAATTCAAGTGGAGAATGGGATATTTATTTTTTAATGACACGTTGCCATCGGAGCAGCTACGGTAGCAGGCAGCGTGTGCGACATGCTGGTAGCCATTTTGTTTAGGAGGGGGGCCACTCGTTATTTGGTTGCAGGTCATTTATGCAGGTTATTATATAACCGCGGTAGCCTAATGGTATGGGTTCGATTCCAGGTTTTACCATAGCATTGACTTTTCGAGGCTTTTCGAAGTTATGTGTGTATTTATCGCAGGTTTATAAGTGCCCGGTTAATGGCAATAGGCTCGCCGCCTATTACATGGGGACCTAAACATAAACTGGTGAAGTGTGGGTGCTTGCACCTCTGCCTATCTATTCGGGGATATAGGCGTGAGTTTAGATTATGTTATGTTATTATATAACCAGCTGATCGCCCATGATACATTTTAAAATCTCATATTACCCTTTGAGCCAGCAATTTTTTAGTCTTCAAATTGTGTATAGAAATCTATAGGATTTGGTGAAATTTATGATCACTGCCCCGCTCTTTTCAATAGTAGTGTGATGATATATAAATATTCCACAACATTTTACACAACCTATGACCTATGTTACGTCCATAGGCCACGGTAACCGCTTCCCATCAGGTGGGCCGTGTGCTTGTCTGCCAACTAAGTGGTATAAAAAAAAAATGTTAAGCGTAGCTTGTGTTATGGAATCTAAAATGTGGATAAACATACTTAGTTTTTCTTTGTTTCACATACATACCGTACATAAAAACATCCATACCATTGCAAATATATTTCTTGCATATAAACATTTGCACTGAGCAGGAATCAAACCCGCGCCTCCTGCATAGCAGTCAAACGTTCTACCGCCACCCTACAGAGGCCAGTTGTTTTTTCCAGTTTAATAGTTCAAGATACGTTTAATTAATTCATACAATATAATAAATGAAAATGTAGCATATTAATACAAAATAATGGAGAAGGGAAAAAGAATTCAATGACGAATTTAAGATATCCACAAAATAAAGCATACTGCTATTGTACCTGATCTTATCTAATAATATTATTGTAAAATAATACCTACTGAAGCATTTCCACATAGTATAAATTGACAGATACACCTCAGTGTCCCTTTAAGACTTTCTGCGCATTATCTTTAGAATATAATATATTGAAAGGAGAGTGATGGCTGGAAATAGAGTGAATGGGGCACTACACTACTTTATGAGCAGCCGGAAAGTGTCCGAAAAGGCACGACTGGCTGTACATGGAGGAGTATTGGTGCCGACTCTTATGTATGGTAGTGAAAGTTGGGTGTGGCAGAAAAAGCATCAGAGTAGAGTGAATGCAGTAGAAATGCGTGCGTTGCGAAGTATGTGTGGCTTGACCTTGAAAGATAGAGTGAGAAATAACGTGATAAGAGAACGATGTGGAGTGATAGAAGATGTAGTGATGAGAATTGAGAGAGGATGTTGAGATGGTTGGGTCATGTTGAGAGAATGAATGAAAGAAGACTAACGAAACAGGTGTATGATGCGAGTGTGGATGGTACCGTCGGAAGGGGAAGACCTAGGCGCACATACCTGGACCAAATCGGGGAAGTTTTAGAAAAGGGGCAGGTCAGGAGTACTCTAAACCGACGAGCGTGCATGAAGAATGTAATGAGAGTGAATGAAGCGAGAGTAGTATGTCAGGATCGTAGCAAATGGAGATCCGTGATCTCTGCCTACCCCTATGGGAGACAGGCGTGATTTTATGTATGTATGTATGTATGTATCTTTAGAATATACTCTGGCAGGCTCTCAGAAAAGTTTGTGACGCCGAGTTTTTTCTGAATTGTTTGATTTTGACTTTTGTTTCCAATCGAACAATATTCTAGTCAAGCAAATTTGAAAATGCAAATACGCAAGTTGGGTGCCCCGGTTCACGGTCGACCGGGTGCGGATACATTCACAATGGATTTAACTTCATTCCTGAATTAGATTGGTCTCCGGAGACCGTATCAGGGAATGTTAGGTACGATAATATGTCATAGATCAATCAATCACAGTCTACTGGTGGACATAGCCTCTCGCAATTTTGGGAGGCTTTGGCCTACGTTTCGATGCTGGCCAGACGGGTTGGTACAATGTTTTATTTCGAGTTTTCATTCTCTCACAGTGATTTCTTCGGCTTTTTTTGCTGTTAGTCGCCTCTTACGACACCCTTCGGATGAGATGGGATGGTGATACTTGTATTCTTTCTCCGTCACCACAATGGATATAATATCATATATACAATAATAATAATAATAAATATTCTACAACATTCTACACAGCGCTATCTAGACCCATGGTAAGCATAGCTTAACTAGCTTGTGTTATGGAATCTAGAATACGAATGAACATATTTAAATACTTTTTTTTTTGTAAATACATACATATTATACATAAAAACACCCAGACCAATGCAAATACCCATATTCATGCATACAAATATTTGCACTGAGCGGGGATCGAACCCGCGCCTCCTGCGTAGCAGTCGCGTTCACTACCACCACGCCACAGAGGCTGTCAATATTATTTATTTCCAAGTGGCAATTAACTTATTGTATATTTAAATTATATAGCTAATTTTCAGTGATATTAAATAAACGTATTTAATGATTCATGTTTAGTTAAAAATCTCCATATGGTATACTTTTTAAAATTTTAATAAACTGATTATAAAACTATTTTGTCTACTATTTTCTATACTACAACACCTTTTTTTACGTGTGTAAACCCTACGGAAACAACTACCACCAGAGCTGGTGGGAGAGTTTATGCCGACATAACGTCGACGAAATGTGCGTTTTTGTCGATTCAAGTTCGGACTCGAACCGACTAAAACGCACAATGACTGTGGGTCATTTTGGTTGCCTAAGGTGAGGTTTACAGGAATATCCCTCGCACCTCGGCCGACCCAGGGCCATCTCTCGCGATCTGACCCTCTCCTCGGGCGTGGGGACCACAGAGTCCCCAATTCATCTCCGGAAACGGGAAGTTTCTGCCAGGGTGACAAGCGTCACCCCCCAGGCCTATACTAACAACACCTAGCCTATTTGTTATTAACCACTCATGTCTCATATTTACACTTATAATTTGATTTCAATTCAGAGGTTTGGATGTAAGCACTAGATATCGGGTTCAGACTGTTCAGGGCAAACCAGATACAACAATATCTCATAATGAAAAAATAATAAGAAATGGTGGCTATCGAGGATGCCTAGAGCTGACTACTCTCTTTACTCCAAACAAACAAATTAATTTTGTTTTACGCTGTATTATTATCATTGGATTCTTTAAAATCAGCTTTATTTTAGACAACTTGGGTGCCAGACAAGCACACCCACCTGATGGAAAGTGGTTACCGTGACCTATGAACGTGTGCAACACCAGGGGAGTCACACCCGTGCTGCTTACCCTGTAAGAACAGATATTTTTTGTGCTGTCAATACAGAACACAAAATCAGGACAAGCTTTTAGTCTTCCCACTGACAGCACAAAAACTCTCCAATGAGCTCTGGCTACCCTAGTCACCGCCGGGAAAACACAACACGAAGTTATTATAGCCGTGGTATTTTGTAGGGTGGAGGTACTTCCCCAGTAGGACTGCTCAATTGGGACATAAATACCGTCGTGTCCTACCCCTGCAAATATGGTTAAAAAGCTGAAATTTATAAATATTTTATAAGTTATCCATATTTAAAGATTAAACATTTACAATACATTATTACCATAGTTAACCAATTAAACGATATCAATTTATAGTCATAATATGTTGCAGGTTCAATTTATAGTAAATATCATCATTCAAAACTCAATATTAGTGCTAGTTGCTTGCACGAAACTAATTCCATCAGTGACCGCAGTACTAACTTACTCGAGTTAGTAGCGGAGTTTGCTACTAACATTGGCAATATCCGATATTCCCAGCGGCAGATTCAGACAGTCCAAATATCGCCTTGATAAGTCATTACCAAATACCGGTACAAGAACTGCAAACAACACCAACTATTCACTGTTGCCAGAAGCGATTCTACTCTCTACGAGAATATTGAGAAACTATTTGCATATTGATGCAATCGATTATCTGTGAGAATTAGATATTCTTATTAATATATTACAAGTAGTAGTAATAACTTTGAACATAGACAGTGTTATTATACTGAGTGGGAACTTCATTCTAAAAGTAAATGAAAAGATAATACGATATTAAGCTCGGTAAATGTTCATAAATTGAAAATGTGAACTCAATAAATCCGCACACGATGTCGGCGCGCAGCGTTTACCACAAACAAGCCATTAAGCTCACTTTATCAAACCGAACAAAAAACTCAATAACGACTTCACATAGACTTATCACCGCCAAAATAATATGGAAAACATGTCGTGTAAAGGGACCAATTCAATAAAAAATCCACAGACATCGACGCACAATATTCCGTTCGAAGTTCCCAACCGATGAAGCGACATGTTGGTACATCGTGTGGGTCCCATTACGAAAGGTGTTTTATTTAAAACGTTATCGATTGGGACCCGCTACGAGAGCACGATAAGCTGCCACAAATTATAGATTTGCATCACATCTGTATTCTTAGGAGGACGGGTATACAGGGCTAATTGATTTTTGATTAGATGTTTATGACTAGGGACGTACCATTATTTGAGATATAACATAATATCATAATAACTAGACAATTCATGCCGGAGTTTCAAAATATTTTACATCAAAAGGCGACTCCAAAATGATATAATTGTGACTTTATATTTCTACTATGTTTATGTAATTGTTAATATTTATTAAAATATAATAACCGCGGTAGCCTAGTGGTATGGGTAATGGACTGCTGAGTCGAGGTCTCGGGTTCGATCCCAGGTTTTACCATGGCACACACCATTGCCATTTACGAAGTTATGTGTGTATTTATCGCAGGTTTATAAGTGCCCGGTTAATGGTAATAGGCTCGCCACGTATTACATTGGGACCTAAACAAACTGGCGAAATGTGGGTGCTAGCGTCTCCGCCTACCCCTTTGGGGATATAGGCACGAGTTATGTACGTTATGTTATTAAAAATCCTTCAGAAAGTAAAAATTGCGGCTTTTTAACCATAACAGTAAACGACAGTTCTCAACTATTGGAATAGATGCAGTTTATAAATCATAATGGAATCATTAGCAAAAGATTTCTATACTAGGAGTACCACACACACCTTCAGAGAAATATTGAGCCAGCCGATCCTTGTGAAGGCTTAGTAATTTGTCACATACAAAATGATATCGTGCTAGTTTTGATGGGTAATTAGATCATTCATAAGTGAATTTTTTATCCACAAATATTGCCAATAGTAAATGAAAATACCAGATTTTTCTGTAGGCAAACACGATATTCATCTGGTAAATAATATTTTAGTGAGTTCAGTTTGCGCTGTCTATCTACCAAAAAGCATTAATTTCATTCCTTCGCTCTTCGCGTTTAAAAGTTGGTTTTTCGTACACAGGTTAGTTCACTCTAAGTTTATGCACGCTGGTTTTTAAATAATTTGATTCATGAAAAATAAATGTTAAGTTTATTGACACCAAAACGATTGAAACAAGGCAAGCAATTTAATAGATAGTTTGTGTTTATATTATGTATGGGGAGCCATTAATTTTAATATTATGTTCAGACACGACATCTCATTTATAAATCACGTAGTATTTTTGTTTGACTCAATAGAAAGAAAATCAAATATTGAATACTGATTTTTCGCAATACACAATAATATCATATCATGTACCACCAAAGAAATAAATATGATAATGAAATTCTGAAACTGAATAACACCCACCATCCCGATCAAACCACTCCTAACCTCGTCATTGTATATCTTGATCAAAAGTTTCACATCTAAACAAAGGATTCCAAATTATATGCAAATAAACCTCCTACAGTAATTTGTTTTTGTTCCTATCATTTATATTCATTAAGTTACATTGGAATTCAGCTCCTCGAACCTTTGAAGCTTCGGCTACAATTTGTAAACGAAACCTGTTAATGAGACTGTTATTGAAATGTTGGCTCCTATTAGCAGGACATGCTTAATAGTTGTACAGCAATAAGTCAATGGTCTCACTGCCAGGGATGCTGAAGACAGTGCGGAAGTGTGAGATGTTGTAACTCTAAGGAAGTGAATGAAGCAATTTTCTAAAGTCCTCTATAAAGTCATATAGCGTATTTGTGTGGGGCTCTCGGCTAAATGGACGCGGATTATTGTGGCGCCGCCGCCGACTGAATTTAGCCCTTGCCTATTTTATTTCGTGAAAATGTTTTAAATAATAATTATTGTTATTGTTACTATATTATTTTAATGTGATGTTAATACAGTCAAATTATTACATTTTTTATTCAAAGAATATTAGTAACCTCAATTACTAATATCCTCTCCCTCTAATCTGCTTAATTGCTTGTGATAGGAGTGAGTTCACGTCAGTAGTGTAATGGCCAGGCTTTGAACCCGGCCCCCTCGATCGTAAAGCCTTAATTACTAAGCTACCGGCGCTTGGAAAGTGTTGGGTGAGTTCCGAGTAACAGTGAAATTGTACAAATATTATATTTAGAGAAATAAAATGAGTAAATGAATAAAATAACCGCGGTAGCCTAGTGGTAATGGACTGCTGAGACGAGGTCTCGGGTTCGATCCCAGGTTTTACCATGGCACACACCAATGACTTTTCGATGCTTTTCGAAGTTGTGTGTTTATTTATCGCAGGTTTATAAGTGCCCGGTTAATGGCAATAGGCTCGCCACCTATTACATTGGGACCTAAACATAAACTGGCGAAATGTGGGTGCTAGCACCTCTGCCTACCCCTTAGGGGATATAGGCGTGAGTTTATAAAATTTGATGTGTAACAACGAATTAAAATCGTTGCCAATGTAACTGGTGCCAACCTATCAAGTTGGAAAGACTTCACTTGGGTAACAAACACATTGTTCAAATGTGGTAAGAAAATGAATATTTTGAGGCAATCCAGCTTCAGAATTGAGGCGTATTGTATGACACTGAAAGTGTTTAAGCTACGCAATTGAAAAAAAAGTTGAAAATAAAGCAGCTCACAGGTTTGGCACAATTTGAGGCAATCTATCTGTTTTGTTGAGTACCTTTGAACAGGTCTGTGTTCGTTAATATATTCCGGAGAGTGGGAGGACGCTCTGAATCGAACAAAGTGTTGACACGTCACACAAAAACTTTTCCAATTATGTTCTGGAGGCGTTGTTTAATTGATCACTCAATTTTCTTCCCAAAGTTTACTTGCTGTACTGTAGTGCAGTGGTAAAGAAGGCCCAGGTTCTTTTTCCGACTTGGATAGCACGATTCTGATAAAAAACGAAAAGCTAGTTGGAGAAAATGTGGGTTGCCTATTTATTTGGAACTCCAGATTGAATAGGACAGTAAAATTAAGATTAATCGCAGAAGAAATGGACTTATACTGTACAATGGTTCGTGCTCAGATGATTTGTTTGACATGATGCCCGCAGCAACATTCTATCATTGCACCTCTCGCCATAGGCAGGGAATTCATCCTCACTCATTGCGAGCTGAGACGGTGCGCACTGTGCGGTATGAAAGTAACTTCATCCCACGCATACCCAAGCTCAAGAATGACAACCCTACTGCGGTTTTCCCAAGCACCTACAATATGGGGTACTTCAAGAGGGGCATCAGAAGGTTTCTTCATGGCAGTGCGAGTGTAACACCCCTGGTGCGTCCGTAGGCCACGGTAACCGCTTCCCATCAGGTGGGCCATGTGCTTGTCTGCCACTTAAGTGGTATAAAAAAAAACCTAGAGTGTGAGTGTTGATGTACTCACACTCCACCTGCTATTGGCGAGCCTTTTGCCGTCAATTGGAATTTTATTTATTTCATTGTGCAGCGAGATGTGGATGCCCGTAAAATCAGTTAGGTACTTTATTATCCTCGGAAGCTCACATCTTGATAGCACCTCCATAAAAATTTATCACACTGGGCCCTGCTTCGTACGCAATGCTCTAACCAGCTTCATTCATTAATTAACCTGTTACACGACAGAATTACCATCACAAGGTCCCACACGCCCGCGCCCTCTCGGTCGCGCACGGAGCTACTTCCTACGGCTGTCATCTGAATGCTAAATAGGGGGCGCCCTCAGTGTCCCTTTTTAAAGTACACGAGAATGCCTTTAATGTGTAAGTAGAAAGGTTTTAGTGGGTACATGAATGATGTTTATTCGGGATAGGCTTTTGAATCAAAATGTGTGATATCTTGAATGGTAAAGGGAACGCAAGCTTCTGCAACTCTTCTCTTGTTGTCTTATTAGAGTTAAAAGCAAAGTTATAATTCACTAAGCCGCGTGGTTCCCGGCAGGGTAGAATTTGGACTACCCCATCTCTTCCCTTGCGGTGTCGTACAAAGCGACTAAGAGATAGGGCTGTTTAACATCAGACAGATATATACAGCCCAGACTCAGTCACATATTCATGGCTTGAGTCAACAATAGTGCACGAAAGACGGTAATAGGCTCACCCCCTATTAAGTGGGACCGAATTCAATTCAATGGGTGAAATGTGGGTGCTAATTCACCTCTGCCTAACCCTACGGGGATAAAGGCGTGATTATATGTATGTATGTATAATTTAACTCAAACGAGGTGGAGTCTAATTTAAACTTTATATATATATTTTTATACAACTTAGGTGGTAGACAAGCACACGGCCCACCTGATGGAAAGTGATTACCGTGACCTATGAACTTGTGTAACTCCAGAGGAGTCACACTCGTGCTGCCTATCCTTTAAGAACAGAGATTTTCTGTGCCGTCAGTGCAGATCATAATCAGGACAAGCCTTCCCACTGGCAGTACAAAAACTCTATGGTGAGCTCTGGCTACCCTACTCACCGCCGGGAACAGAACACGAGGTTATTATAGCCGTGGTAGTCTGTAGGGTGGAGGTACTTCTCCAGTCGGACTACTGAACTGGGATAGGAATACCGTCCGTCGTGTCCTATGCTCTACTGACATGCACTCAAATATTGAAATGTGGCGACTTAACGGTGTCCTACTTCTGTTGAAGCACTCCCCGATTGCGCTTACACCAGCGCCAAACTTCTGTTGAAGCACTCCGCGAGCGCGCTTACAACAGCGGCAAACTTCTGTTGAAGTACTCCGCTAGCACACTTATAAGAGCACCAAACGTCGGGGTTAATGGTTCGAATACGGCTGTAAACCGGGATGAACTAACACGGCACTCTTTATGACTGCGCGACGGAGGGTGTACTGAAGGTTTCATTTATTTCCGTAAACTTGTTTACGGATAACAATATTTGTTAGATTATTATTTTATTTCTGAATTAAAATTTATTACGATTTCCGCACATTTAAAATTCTTCCTTTGAAAAACAAGTTGAGCTTGAAGCCCGGGGCAATTTTAACAGATATATCAAAAATGGAGGAGGTAAGAATTTTTTTTTGTAAGTTACGTTACGCGATATATCAAAGCGAAATTTTATATTACTACCCTACTTTGTTTAGTGTGCCTGAACTACTATGATGTAATCAATTGGAATATGCCTCTAAAGCTAGGCATCGACTTCTAACGGATCAGTAAATCTGTAAATTCATTAATTTTTCGCATTTCTGAGTTTTTATTTTGTTTCTTGAGGTCGGTTTAAGCTTTATGTTCAAATATTGTTTTTACTGAATGTATTTTTAGATGATAGTTTCTGTTATTTTTTTCTTTTTCATATTTCTTCTTACACCTTCTAGGTATAATGTTTTTCCTGTGTAATTGGTTTGCTGCCCGCTGAACAGTGTGCTTGTGCTTGTGTGTCAGCTGTACAGTTATTGTTCACGTGTTAACTTCTACTCAAAGCTTATCTTACTATTCAGTTTATCCTATACTTAAAAAACTTCAGCTTATCCCAGTCAGCTATTAAATGATAAATAATTACAAATTTTATATGTAATGATTCTTGTTTAATGTAGTGATTTTTGCTGGGTTTAATAATTGCAATAATTGCCGCCGTGTGTTTACCGGTAGAGTAGAATTTGGGCCACCCCATCTCTTCCCATGCGGTGTCGTACAAGGCGACTAAGGGATAGGGCTGTTTAACATCAGATAGATATACCTACAGCACAGATTCAGCTTCAGTTGCATGACTCGAGTCAACAATAGTGCCCGGAATACGACAATAGGCTCACCCCCACGGGATCGAAAACAATGATTGGTGAAATGTGGGTGTTAATTCATCTCTGCCTAAGCCTTCGGGGATGTGGGCGTGATTATATGTTTAATAAAAAACACAGTATTAACGTGGGTGGAAACCTAATGTTACGTGTGATGAAGGAGCCTTACTGTTCAAAATCAAAAGTAAGAGGACGTGTATATTGTTTGCTTCACTGTAAGTACTGTAGTCATTATTCTTAGTAGCGTAGGAATGCGCGCGGTTATCATGTGTGTGAGACGTATCCGAGGCTCTCATCTAATATTCTGATCTTGAAGGAGACATTGCCGTACTGTTCATTTTTTTTTACAACTTTTGTGATAGACAAGCACATGGTCCACCTGATGGAAAGTAGTAACTGTGACCTATGAACGTCTGCAACACCAGTGGAGTCACACCCGTGCTATCAACCCTGTAAGAACAGAGTTTCTGTGCCGTCAGTGCAGAAGAAACAATCAGAACCAGCCTTTAGTCTTCCCACTGACAAAAACTCTCCAGTGAGCTCTTTTTCTTCTCGTGTCAATGATTCACTGTTGGCGCTAAATTGTTAGATAAGATAAGATAAACTTTATAGACATATAACAATTAAACATGTATCCACTAAGTAACAATTTTAACCGTTGAGCTAAATACGTCCAGGTAGCCGCAACAGCCATCAGGACTAGCTCTGTTCCCGAATAAAATGGTGTCATCTCACCTATTATTCAAGTCGTCTTTTGTGCAGAAGTGCGCCATGAATTGCACGGGGACACTGTATTACAGCTTCAGATATTTGATGTGTTACATAATAAAATTGTATTTCATTCTATCTATATCAGTTATTGCTTGACCATTATAAAGAGTACGTTTATTAGTTTACCAATCTAATTTCTTTCAGAATATTATAGGGTGTAACACAAGTACACCGGCACCCACTTACTTTCGCCGTGTTATTCACTCCGGGTGAAACCTTCTTAAGTCTTTAATGAACAACTTCATAGCATCACTTGGGAAAACACGGTAACAGATTATATAACACTTATGGCGCTAATAACCTCCTTTTTAGAATTACAAAGTACGCGACTATTTCAATTTTGAAGTACCTAAATTGCTATGCACTGCATGGCTTGTATACACGATATTCCAAATTTAAATTTAATTATAAACAACAAAATGATACTATCTGTTGCCCGCTGCTTTGCCTGCGTGTAATTTTGATTCTGTTCCCGTTCTTTGGGTCTTTCGGGGGATTTTCATTAGTTAAATAATTCTCAAGATCGGTTCAGTAGATCCATTACGCACTACAACCTTACAAACTGATAATCTCTATATAATATTATACAAAAGCAGATAATTATCGTCTCTCTCCAGAAATTTAACAGACCAGTTTATATAATAAAATTTGGCACTTAATGGAAAGTGGTTACTGTGACCTATGAACGTGTGTAACACCAGGGGAGTGTCACACCCGTGCTGCCGACCCTGTAACAGAGAGTAGCTGTGCCGTCAGTGCCGAACACAAAATCAAGACAAGCCTTTGGTCTTCACACTGACAGCACAAACACTCTCCAGTGAGTTATGACTACCCTATTCACCGCCGAGAACACAACACGGGGTTATTATAGCCGTGGTATTCTGTAGTATAGAGGTATTTCCCCAGTCGGACTGCTCAATTGGTTCGGAAATATCATCGTGTCCTATTAGACATACTAGAATTTCTATAAAATTAAATAATATTATTGACTAAAATATGGGATGCCACGTGTGTCAGCACGGTTGCGCCCAGTCACCTGAGCCGTACTGTCCGGTCTCCGGCAGCTGCTGCTAAGGACGCAGCGGATAAAAAACGAGAGAAGTATGCGGCGTTGACAGAGCAATATATGTTCGCTCCCTTTGCGGTCGAGACAATGGGTAGTTGGGGTACCGACGCCATGAATCTGGTGAGCGAATTAGGGCGCAGGTTGAGGGACAAAACCGGTGACTCCCGCTCCGGCTCGTACCTGGGACAACGGTTGGCCATAGCTGTTCAACGGGGCAATGCCGCCAGTGTCATGGGTACCTTTGCACCAGGTACGATGAGGGGCGGGTTAATAGATTAGACTGTCACTCTGACTGTACAAAAATGTGGACAATATTTTAATTGTATAATGTAATAATTAATTTTTATATATTGGCGTACTCTGGTTTCTAAATTATTGTAAATCTAATTTTAAGTGAACTTTATGTTTTTATGAGAAATAAATGACTATTAACAATTTAAATAAAAATATGAAAAGCTGAATGTATTTGAAAACGTCTAGAATATGCAGAATCCCGAAATAAAATAATTCAATAGCCGAAGATATTCTCTATGAATTGAATATGAGGCAGCCTGCACCGTAGTGCTCTCGACTTAGACATCAGTCGGTATAAAACCGAATGCACAGTGCCTAAATACGGATCATACTTTTTCGAATATCTCCCACTTTAGACACTTCAAGCTTAGTTGGAAATAGGAGCCTTAATACTGTGAGTTAAATCCGGATCTCACATTCTATATCAGTATATATAATCACGCCTTTATCGCCGGAGGATTAGGCAGAGGTGAATTAACACCCACATTTCATCAATCAGCCAACCCAGCGGTGAGTAGAATAGCCAGAGCTCACTGGAGAATTTGTGCTGTCAGCGGGATGACTAAAGGCTTGTCCTGTTTTGTCCTCTGCACTGACGGCACAGAGACTCTGTGCTTACAGGGTCGGCAGCGCGAGTGTGGCTTCTCTGGTGTTACACACGTCCAAAGGCCACGGTAACCTCTTTCCATCAGCTGGGCCGTGCGCTTGTCTTCCACCTAAGTGGTATTAAAAAAAATCATTGACCCACGTAATAGGGGGTGAGCCTATTGCTGTCTTCCGGGCACTATTGTTGACTCAAGCCATGCATCTGAGGCTGAGTCTGGGCTGTACATATCTGTTTGATGTTGAACAGTCTTATCCCTTAGTCGCCTTGTACACCACATGGGAAGAGATGGGGTGGTCTAAATTCTACCGTACCGCTGAGCAATATCTAATAGAGTTATAACACGAAGCGGAATTTCAAACACAAGTTAGTCTTGTTAAGTGTTGTTTTTGATGGGCAGCACAGGAGCGGAGGAAAGACGCATGAGTACCGATTTTGCTAATTCGTATAATTAAAACAGAAGGTCTGTTACGATGCCAATTACGATCTTCGCTACAAATGTTTTGCTACGATAATTAAATGGCATTTTTTTACAGTGTCAGTAGCATGACAGTGGTTTGTTTTAGCAGAATCGAGGTCCAGGTGATTTGATTAAACAAAATAAATAAATTAAAATCTTGTGGATTATGTTCACCCAGGTGATTTGATTAAACAAAATAAATAAATTAAAATCTTGTGGATTATGTTCACCCAGGTGATTTGCTGGTAGGTGATTTTAGGACACACAATTTTTTTTATTTTTTTTATTTTTTTTTATACCACTAAGTTGGCAGACAAGCACACGGCCCACCTGATGGGAAGCGGTTACCGTGGCCTATGGACGTATGCAACACCAGGGGTGTCACACTCGTGCTGCCGACCTTGAAGAAACCTTCTGATGCCCCTCTTGAAGAACCCCATATTGTAGGCGCTTGGGAAAACCGCAGCAGGGAGGTCATTCCACAGCTTGAGTGTGCGTGGGATGAAGTTTCTTTCATACCGCACAGTGCGCACCGTCTCAGGTCGCAATGTGTGGGGATGAATTCCCTGCCTATGGCGAGAGGTGCGATGATAGAATGAAGCTACGGGCATCATGTCAAACAATTCATCTGAGCACAAACCATTGTATAGGCGGTAGAACACACACAGTGAGGCAAAATCCCTCCTAAGGCTAAGAGGTTCCACTCTACCTGTGAGTATGGGATTGTCAACCAGCCTCAATGCCCGTCTTTGCAACGAGTCGAAGGGATCAAGCTGGTATGCAGGTGCTCCAGCAAAAAGGTGACAGCAGTACTCCATGTGAGGCCGGACCTGTGCCTTATAAAGAAGGAGTTGCTGCCCCGCAGTGAAGTACTGCTTCGCCCTGTTGAGCACTCCGAGTTTTTTTGATGCCAACTTAACCTTGTCCTGCAAATGACTTCGGTATTGGACGTCGCTGGAGATATCGACACCAAGGATCCCGATACTCGAGGAGATGGTAAGCGGTGTGCCCAGGAATTGCGGCGCTACAATGAATGGGGTTTTCTTAGCGGTGAATACACATACTTGTGTCTTAGTGGGGTTGAATTGGACTAGGTTTAGTCGTCCCCAATCGGATACTCCAGAGAGAGTAGTCTCGATTTTAGACACAAGTTGTTCGCGACTCTTCTCCACCTCGGACTGAGGGATATTTGCACGGCCCGTGTAACACGTGTCCCCGGTACTGTCGTCCGCATAACAATGAATGGAGCCATCAGACAGCATGTCATTGATATGCAGCAGAAACAGCGTCGGAGACAACACGGAGCCTTGTGGGACACCAGCGTTTATGTTCATGCGGTCCGAGCAGCTGCCGTCGACGACAGCTTGGATGCTTCTGATGGACAAAAAGCTGGCGATCCATTCGCATAGTCCCTCGGGGAGTCCATAGTACGGCAACTTCGCAAGAAGACCTTTGTGCCAGACCCGATCGAAGGCCTTTGCTATATCGAGGCTGACCGCTAGTGCCTCACCCCGACTCTCGATGGCTTGCGACCACCGGTTTGTGAGATACACAAGAAGGTCACCGGTTGAGCGACGGTGGCGAAAGCCGTACTGTCGGTCGCTCAGTAGATCGTTTCCTTCAAGGTATCTCAGGAGCTGTGTGTTAATGACACGCTCCATAACCTTCGAGAGTAGGGAGGTTATAGCGATAGGCCTGTAATTGGTCGGATCTGTCCTGTCGCCTTTCTTAGGTACAGGGTGCACGAATGCGGTCTTCCACGAGGCTGGGACCTGCCGCGCGGAGTAGGAGAGTGCAAAAAGGCGTGTAAGTACAGGGCACAGCTCGGGGGCGCAGTGTTTAAGCACCATCGCCGGTATCCCATCCGGCCCACTCGACTTCCGAACATCTAGGGACTTAAGCTCACGCCGGACCGCCCGTTGCGTGATTTTAACTTCAGACATGGAAGCACCACAGCTGGGGATTATGGGTGGTTCGGCGTCCCCGTCGTTCATAGTCGAGTTTGACGCAAAGAGATTACCCAACAGATCGGCTTTCTCCTTAGCGCCATGGGCCAGACTACCATCGGATTTTTGCAGCGGTGGAAGGCAAGACTGGCAGAAGTTTCCCTCGGCAGCTTTGGCGAGCGACCAAAATGCACGACTGCCAGATGGGTAGCGCGCAAGCCGCTCGCCAATTCTGCCGATGAACTCAAACTTAGCCCTGGCCGTAGCTTTTTTACTAGACCTCGAGGCGGCATTCAACTTTCGCTTCACTTCAGTGATATTAGGATCTTTATTGGCTAAAGCCGTGGTCCAAGCCCTGTATGCAGATTGCTTGTGGTCTCTTGCTTCTCTGCAGGGCCTATTAAACCAAGGGCGTTTGCTCTCTCCTGTTGCGATCCAGCGGTTCGGAATATAGCATTCCATACCCGCTAGGATCGCATCAGCTACTGCTGTTGCACAGGAGCTGGGATCATTTGAAGTGAAGCAAAGCCGCCTCCACGGGTACGACGCGAAGAATTCTCGCAGTCCATCCCAGTCTGCCGACTTGTAGTGCCAGACATGCCGCCATTGAGGTGGCCGCGGTGGTTCAGGCCGCGTGAGAGTCACTTGCGCCCGAACGAGGCTGTGGTCCGAAGTACCAAGTGGTGCTTCCACAGTTACTGAGTATTCGTCCGGGCGTGAAGTCAGCAGAAGGTCCAGTATAGAGCTTCTATGGGTCTCTATTTCTGGTGTTCTAGTAATAGAATGCACCAGTTGAGAGAATCCGTAGCTCAGTGCAAAGTCATGAGCAGCCCTTCCCGCAAAATCAGTTCTAGGAGACCCCAGCCACTCTACGTGGTGAGCGTTGAAGTCCCCCAAGAATACTAAATCTGCGGTAGGGTATTGCTCAATTACCTTGTCCGCAGACCGCTGCAGATGCTCAAACAATTGAGCTGTACCCAAGTCACCGCTATGAGACCTGTAGAGGCACGCAAAGATACGGGTGTGGCCACCGTGATCCGTACGTACCCAAAGAGTTGACAGGTCCCTGTCTTCAAGGCCTTGAAGACGGCGGCAGCAAATATCATCCCGGACGTACAAGCATACCCCGGCGCGACTCAGGAAGTTATGCTCGAGTTTGTACCCCGGGTACATTAAGTAGGCTGTATCGGCTGGGCATGATATTTGCGTCTCCGTCAGAAAAAACAAGGTGGGCTGCGCGGTCTCTAAATGTAGATGGACCGCGTTGAGGTTGGTGTGTAGGCCCCTGATGTTACAGAAATCCACATGTATTGTGGACGATGGTACCGCTGTAGTAACCTTATTCTTATTTTTTCCTTTCATGACCTATGTGGGGGGTGGGGGGGAGGAAGGTATAGAGAGTTTCTGTGCTCCCAGTGCAGAAGACAAAGCTAGGCTTCGTACCACCACTGACAAGCTGGGGTTGTGTGAGTGGCTGGCGCGGCGGGCGGAAGGGCCCCCGGTCCCCTCCCAAATACTGTAGCCGAGTCCACTCCGGTTTCCTCCTCCGGCACGACTACAGCATCGGGCACTTTACACAGGCTGCTGGTTCAGCCTCCTGGGGCGGAGATTAAGTGATCCCCAGGTTCGGGAACCGTACAACCTGCGGGCGGCCAGCGGATAACCGTTTCACCGGGTCTCCCTGACCGCCGCGCCAACATTTCACGCCCCTACAAGTCAGTGGTGTCAATTTAAGCCTACGGTCTATCCACTGACAGCACAAAACCTCTCCAGTGAGCTCTGGCTACCCTACTCACCACCGGGAACACAACACAAGGTTATTATAACCGCGGTATTCTGTAGGGCGGAGGTACTTCCCCAGACGGACTGCTCAATTTGAGACGGGAGATACCGTCGTGTCCTACCTCCTACAAATGTGGAATTGGATCACCCAGGTGATATCACCTGGGTGACTCAAGTGGAATAATCCGTAATATGTAACATATCACACTTATTTACCATTTTAGAAAACACAGTGGTTATTTGCGACAGGAATTCATTTTTATTACAATAGAGATTTGAACAGACAACTCTGCGGTAGCGATGTGATGGAGTACTCTTGTTTAAACCGCAGAAGAAGAAAATTAATATGTACATACAATGGTATCTTTATTAAAGATGTTGTGAACAGCTCACATGCATACATAATACAGACAATAATGATTTTTATATATATTCGTGTCTGTATGTTCAGTATATCATTGATAGGGTTTATGTATTAAATTTTCCATCTCACCAGCGTTTGATTAAATCCTTCTTTTAATTTTAATCATTGTGGTAATATAATGTTTGTAATATCACATAATAAACAATAGTACTGGTAATAATATATTATTATAGCAGTTGAATTTGGACTACCCTATCTCTTCCCATGCGGTGTCGTACAAGGCTACTAAGAGATAGGGCTGTTTAACATCAGACAGATATATACAGCTCAGACTCAGCCTCAGATGCATGGCTAGTGTCAACAATAGTGCCTGGAATATGGCAATAAGTTCACCCCATATTACGTGGGACCGAATACAATGATTAATGAAATGTGAGTGTTAATTCACCTTTACCAAGCCCTCCGGGGATAAAGGCGTGATTATATGTATGTGTGTAATAATATATTGAAATGTTGCTGAAAAATACTGCAGTGATGGGTTCCTATGCAAAGAAACCCGCTTTGATGACAAGGCCTAGAGCACGCTAGCGGCCAGGGGCGCCATTACGCGGCTGTTAAACAAGTAAGTGATCGTAAACTCGTAACGACAACTGATCCTTTTAATTAATAACTGCTATAACCGAAGGGAGTCAAGGACACCTGCGAGCGTAGGCTACAGTGCTTACTATAGAGCTAAAGAAGTTCCCCATCCCGATTCAAATAGTGTAAGCACAGAATCGACTGTGAAGGAGGAGGCGGGGCGGGAGCGACTGAGGATCGCAAGCCAAGCTGCCCGCGTACGGAGACAACTCGAGCGTCGGAGATAGATGAATGACCTGGGGGTGACGGGTGGAGCCGCCTGTCACCCTAGCAGAAGTAGGCAGCGGCGGTGCGGCGCGTAGTACCTCTCCCCGTTTGCGGTGACGAGTTGAGGACTCTGTGGTCCCCACACCCAAGGATGGTCAGATCGAGAGAGATGGTTCTGGGTCAGCCGATGTGCAAGGGATACGCCTGTCAACCCCACCTTCGGCAACCAACAATGACCCACAGGCATCGTGCGTTTTAGACGGTTCAAGTCTGACGTAAGCTCTCCCACCACCTCCAGTGGGGAGGTATCCGTGGAGAATTTTTGTTACAAGCTGAATTAGCTGAATATATTACTGTATATTCCGTAAATATTTCAGGCAACAGACAACAATAGCCGCGTGGTTCCTGGCAGAGTAGAATTTGGTCCACCCCATCTCTTCCCATGCGGTGTCGTACAAGGTGACTAAAGGATAGGGCTGTTTAACACCAGACAGATATGTACAGCCCAGACTCAGCCTCAGATGCATGGCTCGCGTCAACAATAGTGCCCGGAAGATGGCAATAGGCTCACCCCCTATAACGTGGGGCCTAATTCAATGATTGGTGAAATTTGCTTATTAATTCACCTCGGCCAACCAAGCGGATAAAGGCGTGATTATATGTATGTATGAATGTATGTTCAGGCAACTACCTGTTGCCGGTATTGATATCGTTGTATGGGAGTTCCCCTTAAATACTTAGAATTATTTATGTTTATAACTTATGCCCTACTAAATATTCTGTGATTATTTCAAGCATCTATCTGTTGCCGGTATTAATATCGAGCAAAAAAAATGTAAAAATCACGTTTTTTTACGGGAACCACTTTCAAATATAATTTTCATTATTTGTTATTACAGCGGCATTAGAAATCATTATATATGAAAATCTCAGTTGTCTAGCTATCATAGTTCATTAGATAGAGGCTGCACATAGACAAACGAATTGAAATAAAAATAACGTTGATTCTATCAGGGCTCCCTTAAAACCAATTTTATTATGTTTTTAGAATTTATTGTTATAGCAGCAATAAAAATTCATCATCAGTGAAAATCTTTTCTAGCATCATAGTTTATTAGATTGAGTCTGGTGAAAGACAAACAGATATCATTAAAAATATAGGTATTTAAACTATCATGGTCACTCATCATATCAGTATCAAAATAAACGGGATATTTACCATGTTTCATTGTTTTGAGTTTGGAAAAATGTGGAACGCTTCACGATTTTGCGTGTCATCCTTACGTAGGGGCCATGCTAATCTGGAATCTAAATTTGGAAACTCAAAACAATGAAACATGGTAAATATCCCGTTTATTTTGATACTGATCATTAAAAATTACGATCTTTCTAATAGAGGCTCACCTTATAAAATATTTTGCTCCATTGTCATTTATTATATATTTGTGTTATAGCGGCAACAGAAATATATCATGTGTGAAGAATTGAGTTTGCTAGCTACCACAGTTCATTTGATACAATCTGGTGACAGGCAGACGGACGGACAGACAGACAGATGGACAGACGGACAGTCAAGTCTTAGTAATAGGGTTCCGTTTTTACCCTTTGGGTACGAGACCCTAAAAAGGGCCTGGCTGACGGTGAATGACGTGTCCCGTATGGTAGTTGAAACCAAAAAATGTTAGTGAAGTTTCGGTGAGCAAGTTGTATATTATATTAAATTTCAAAATAATCTAAAAAAACCGCGGTAGCCTAGTGGTATGGGTAACGGACTGCTGAGACAAGGTCTCGAGTTCGTTCCCAGGTTTTACCATGACACACACCAATGACTTTACGATGCTTTTCGAAGTTATGTGTGTATTTATTGCAGGTTTATAAGTGCCCGGTTAATAGTAATAGACTCGCCACCTATTACATTGGGACTTAAACATAAATTGGCGTAATGTGAGTGGTAGCACCTCTGCCTACCCTTTTGGGATATAGGCGTGAGTTTATGTCAAAATAATCTACTCAATTTTATATAATAGTAAGCTAAGAAAGTCCGTATCAAAAGCATTCAGTACAAGGTATAGCAAACAGACCCAATCGTTACGGCAAACGTACAACAATAATGACCTGGAACACTCACTTATGGGTAGCTGTTCAATAAACAAGTGCACTTTAAACAACTAAACTGTATATAAAGACTGCATAGATAATTCCACTTTCACTTTTATTCTTCTCGAGACAGTACTTTGTAAACGATTGCTACGTTTTTGTGACAAAGAGACCAAACAATCCCTTTTTAAAATGTATTATATTCATGACGTTGTTCAACATAAGTCACGTTATCGCCTGCCTCGTGCCTCGCGCCTGGGGCCGCGGGCGTCACATCATATAAACGTATAAAGAGTTTTTCATTTTCCACATTATTTCACTGTTCAGATTTAAGCTCTATTTGCACCGCTCACGCCCGCGCCGGCTTGCGTTGTGGCAGTGTGTTGTGTAGTCGAGTACAAATTCCTGGCTATTCAAAGAGACATCTTAACCATTTGATGTTAAATCCCTCACGTACTTTCTTGTATGTTATAGCACCATAAGAATTCAGTGTTTTACGTTAGTTCGCTGACTGAAACTTGTAATTATTTGCCCGACAAATATATGCTTATAGATATATTAGGTAATGTAAGTTCAAACTGCTGAGACTTAATTGAAACTAACTTGTTGAAACTTTGTTTATCTTTGAAGCACAGGGTAGGTAAACCAACTGATAGCTAGGCTAGATAGATAGACTGGTAACAAAAAGAAAACAATAAGTCGAAAAGGTTTTAGTACAATAAATTAGTTGAATTAAGGGGTAAATTTAGAAAAAAAATCTTAGTAGCCATTTTCTTTCGGAAATCGTTGAGACAGGTCGCTGGCAGTCTTAATTTATTTATGCGTGGTATTTAGTTCATTGCGTTATCCGCCATTTGGAAATTAATGGCACATTTGTCTTTATTGCATTCATGAAAGTATTATTTTTAATTACAAAGATATTTGAAATAAAATTTCCTACGACTTTTATCTTCATCATTTTTCATAAGACAGATATTTTTCGATTTAGACCATGACGTGGTGATAAAATAAAAAATAGGTTACTTATTCAGCCACTAACAATTCATCCTTAACTAGCTTTTAAAGTTTCGCGTTCCATGATGTACAATAATATTTACGGGAACTAACGCGATCATGGTTAACGTCAGGCAAATCAAAGGCATGTGTGTACCTATACTATGATCGCGTTAATTACCGTAAACATTATTGTGAATTCATCCTTAAATTCAATACAGCGGAGAACGCAACGAGCTGAATATTACACAAAACCAATTGTAGATTGCTAGTGACCAAACTTTGAAAGAAAATTGCCATAAGGAATTTTTCTATATCGAAAATAAATCAAACAAAGATTCATCACTATTTGGGGTATAAATCGCAAAATATCAATCATTGGAATGTATGACGTAGGCCAAAACTGAAGGAATTTTTTCAATGATTGATATTATTAGACAAAACTGTAGGAATTTTTTCAATGATTGATATTATTAGACAAAACTGTAGGAATTTTATTTATGTTTAATGATTCTTTATTCTCAATAAGAACATAGTCACTTACTTGAGAACATTAATAACTTAAAGTTAATTTACAAGTTCGTCATTTCACCAGTTAAGAATAATAATTATTAGCAATGATGATGAATGCAATATGCCAAAACAAAAAACAAACAGTCACTTAGTACATTCGTTACAGAAACAATCGAAAACATGCAATAATTATAATAATGTGAGTAGGCACTAATTTAGTGCATCGCGCATCGTTCTTTCGAATACAAGCTAATGTACTGATGTACGTATATTTCATACACATTACACATTTCTAAGCAACTTTGTGGTTACCACAGTGTATTGACTTATTTAGTAAAGAAAAATGTGCCCTTAAATTCAAGATGGCGGTGAATGCATCGAGACGAATACCACTTAAAACTAAATTAAGACTGCCAGTGATCTGCCTTAACAATTTCCGCAAGAAAACTGGTAGGTACTAGAAATTTTTCATATGTCACATCCTAATTTTCCTGGAATATATGACATTACATCATATCGACGGGTAAAAGGAAATAGGGCATAAGCGACATTTTGGTCAAAAATGAGTTATTTATGCCATTGGACTTAAAATTTTCTGCTCTTTCGAATGCGCTTACTCCCATGGCTCTACGATGACTTTTTTGGCGTTTATGCCCAAGCAAAACAAATACAATTTATAGTGTTATTTTTGCTAACCAACGAAAATTCTGGTCATTTTTGCTATAAAGGTGATTGTACCCCTACAAAAATGATTTATTTTGGGTTTGTTGTCGGTAATACCTTTTTACTTCACAAGGGTGCCAAGCTTTTGGTTGTTTATGCCTTTTAAGCATTTCAATTGAAAAGTACAAATGTTGCTTAAAGCTTACTTCCATTTCGTAATTTAACAGAGCTATGGCGCTTGTGCCCTATATACAAAATGCATACTTATATTACTCTGGCGGTTATCCCCTATTTCCATTCAGTTCTTAATGACAGCCAAGTCGGTTATGCTCTATTACCTAAATTGATTTTAATATGACACTGGTGGTTATACCTTACTTCCGTTTACGATTACGAAATACGATTCGTGTTTTTATTAGTAAGGGGGTTAATTTTGATTTTTCTTGATTAAAAAGTATTAAAAAAATTCCTTTTTTATTTCAAGAAACATCACACTATCTGCTCGTTAGCAAATATGAAATGACGAGCTATATCTTTTAAATTTACCATTTAGTGTAAAATTATAGCAGGGTATACTGTAATAGGCTTCTTAGTAAAATAGATCCTTAGTATGTTTCTGTCAAAATTTACTCCTACTTTTCACCCTACTTTAGAAGTTAGAGACCCAATTACGGTGTCGTGTAATATCTATTTTAGATATTTTCCTGATGAAGGATTGTGTTGGTTGCGCTACTTCATTACTTTTGGGGTGGCTTTTCATCCATATTTCTTTGCTTCGTAGCGACATTGTGTGTTACTAATGTCGTATATCCTGGTATTGTTTTGAATGCCGAGTGTTTCTTGTGCCCTATTACCTTTTATACAACCACTATGAAAAGTACCTTATCCTTCTTTTCCTATAATATTGATTGAACGGTCTAGTCGCTTATACCCTTTTACCTTGCGAAATGATAAATTGGAATGTCGCATATGCTTCTTATCCTTTAATATTTGATTTTGTCATTTGTATCTTATGCCATATTTCCTCATTCAAAAATTATAAGCTGTGGTTATAAGCGACAAAAACTACTTTAAATAACGTCAAATCACTAAAACTAAGAATACCAGTAACTGTTCCATTTCTATCTGATTTTATAACTGTTTCGCTTTTCACAATATCTTAATAAATGACAAAAATACGTCAGTTTTTCTAAAATTTAAAACTTTGAACGGCTCTCCTGAACATTTCATCTTTTGTCGCTTATCCCCTATTTCCTTTTAACCGTCGATATGAATATGCTTAGTAGAGTTTAAAATTAAAATGCCACAGGCAAATGCTCAAGCTACAAACTTTAATAAAACACAGGAGATAAGCTGGTGTCTGCAGTTTTGCACGTGCATATTCCTCTAATGAAACAGGTGTAAAGCCGACCGGTAGATGTTCCTTTTGACGTTGTATTATCCGGATTAACCCTGGCCAGGGCTGCCTTTGATAGTTTTGCGAATACACCAGTGCTTTTAGTTGGATTAGGTTGCTGCTGTTACTGAAAAGCATAAGCTCAGTAGCTCTGCAGAAGATCTATACCAATCTAATAAGTACAGTCACCGCCCAAAATCAATAAAAGTGTATAAACTTTCAGAATACTTTTACACGTACTCGTCAAAAGTACAGCCGCCAAATATACGCCGCCGTCCACATAACGAGGTGATCGTCGAAAGATTACAAATGTCGGTGAACGCAATACAATCATATTTACTGAACACGGTACTGTTACAAAATGCGGTAAATTGGCATTTTTGTTGTAGTATGCCTACCACATTTCTATTACCATTATTTAGTAGGTAATACATAAATCAATAAAAGATAGGTATAAGTTATTATCATTCCAAGTGAGTTGAAAAGGCTCAAAGGCCTCACTTAGAATTCAGGTGGCAGGACAAGCACACGGCCCAACTGATGGAAAGTGAATACCGTGGCCTATGGACGTGTGTAACACCAGAGGAGTCAAAATGACGCAGCCGACCCTGTTAGCACAGAGAGTTTCTTTACTTCTGTTTTTGTAAAGGTGTATCATTTCACTGCACTTTTTCACTAAATACGTTTTCGAATATTTTATGTTCGTGGTTGTTAAAAAATTCCTAACAAAAGTTAACGCGGACTCGGATATCCAACTCGGCAATGAATTGATCGGCCCACTTGATGTTGCAACATTTTTTTTTAGTTCCTGTTTATGTGACTACGCACACTTGGGTTCTCTCAAGTGAAGTGTCAGTGCAGAATGAATGTAGCATGTCTGTGCTATGCGCGTATCATGAGTAGGTGCTATTGAACTGATGTAACGCTAATTATGAGCGTGCGTGTACCGTGGTGTGCATGTGAACACCACGGTACACGTACGCATAATAAGTCCATAGTACCTTAGTAAGAAAAAAGAAAGAAAGAAAAAAGGTTTATTGCGACACAGCATACAGTACAAAAATTAAAAAAAAAAACAGAATGCAAAAAGAGAAAATAAAATAAAATACAATATAATTTTTATATACTGTGGCGGGTGAGGTGCCACGTCATTTAGTACAATATTCTTTTAAATTGTAATATCAAATATTATTGCAAACATACGATTCAGGGTAGAGTTCCGCATGAAATTTTGCAGGTGGTAGAAGACGGAAAAAATATTATTATTTTTACTCGTGGGTACAGTTTCATGGGTAGAGAACGGAAACACTCGATAAACCACTTGAACAGCCAGTATCAGATTGACTAGCAAAGTAATCAAAATAATCTTGATACATACATAATATAATCACGCCTTTATCTCCGGAGGTGTAGACAGAGGTGAATTAACACACACATTTCACCATTCATTGTATTCTTTTTTATATCGGTCACGTCATTTAGACTTTGCTTCGCCTGATGGTAAGCTAATTATTGAAAATTATGTCACATCACACCATTATATACATATATCATGTTACAATGCGGATACTTAGCATGACAGCCTCATCAAATTCTTTTTCACGCCCCGTTTATAGGACCAGGGACTGTAGGAAAAAGGCAACACGTGAGCTGGTAATGAAATTCAGGTCTTAATTGTGTGACAAAGGAAAGAGTCACCGAACCGCTTGGTTCTTGATCGGATATTCTGCACCGTGTGCGGGTGACATCTAAGCCCTGCACGCGTTGTCCTGTGTAGGAAAGGGGAGGGTGGGACTAATTGAAAGAGCTCATCAGAACATTTACCATGGTACAGACAGTAAAATACTGCCATAAAAGCAACATCTCTACGAATCTGCAAAGCCTCTAAGGTATTCGTTATCTCCGGCCGCACGTAAAAGTACCTAGGTATTAAGATAAGTAGCTGCTAGTCAAAACCAATCTGATGCTCACTGAACATTGAGAAGGTTAAGGAAATAATCCTGTTGGAGGTCCTATTCCCGGGCTTGTCATTTTTTAATTTTGGATAATCTTCCATTCTTTTTTTTTTTTTTTTTTTATATAGGTCACGTCAATTGGACTTCGCCTTGCCTGATGGTAAGCTGAAGGCAAAGTCCCAGAAAAGAGGGTCACCATTACTTACACATACCGTGTGACAATGGTGACACTCAGCTTGACGGCCTCATCATATGCTTTTTCACGCCCCGCTTAAAGGACCCGGGACTGTAGGAAGAAGGAAACACGTGAGCTGGTAATGAAATCTAATGGACCTGTCGGAGGTTATTTGTGTTAGAAAGATTTACGTATCTTAGTATTCGCAAAAGAATTATAATAAAATCTGGTTTTACAGCCTCAAAGATACTGAATTTCAAAAAAACTTTGAGATAAATTTAAAAATATAGTACTTATATAAAAAAGTTGTTATAATGTTACATTACAACCAGCTCAACTTCCAGACAATTGCATGCCCTTATTGCTAACTAGTTCTTACTGGTACTTCCAGGAGTAAATTATAATTAGAATGAATATTAAGAACCGCGGTAGCCTAGTGGTATGGGTATTCGACTGCTGAGACGAGGTCTCGGGTTCAATCCCAGGTTTTACCATGGCACACACCAAAGACTTTTCAATGCTTTTCGAAGTTATGTGTGTATTTATCGCAGGTTTATAAGTGCTCGGTTATTGGCAATAGGCTCGTCACCTATTACATTGGGACTGGCGAAAAGTGGATGCTACTATCTCTGCCTACCCCTTCGGGGATATAGGAGTGAGTTTATGATATGTTATGTTTTATGAATATTAATTTGAGCCACGCGACCTTTACAGCTGTCAGGATCTTCTGGTACACTTTGTGATGACCTGTTTTGTCCTTATCTTATTTTCAAGATTTGCAAACTCGTATGCTTAATATAGGTATATTTATCTCCATTAATATATAGAAAAAAATTAATCAATTCAGACGGGATTCGAACCTGCAATCTTAACCTTTCAGTGGGAGCGCTCTGACCACTAAGCCACAGAACCTTCACCTATACATATATCCGTCTTACGGCGATATGTATCTATATATTAATCAATTTATATATACATGCATATATACATATAAACACGCCTTTATCCCCGGAGTGCTAGGCAGAGGTGAATTAACACCCACATTTCACCATCATTGTATTCGGTCCTACGTCGGAGCCATGAATCTGGGGCTGAGTCTGGGCTGTATATATCTATCTATCTGATGTTAAACAGCCCTGTCCCTTAGTCGCCTTGTGCGACACCGCATAGGAAGAGATGGGGTGGTCCAAATTCTATTCTGCCGGAAACCACGCGTTCTAAATGCTTCAAAATTTCATTAAAAATATTTATCTAACCGCTTGTCGTGTCACGGATTAGTCTATAATGGTTGCGGCTTCAATGGTTGCATAAAACTCTTCACCCTATAATTCATTAATTTGGACTAATAGATCATCAGATATAATAGCAAACAAAAAATCAAACTACGTGAAACCCAGGCAACACAGGTAAGTTGAAACCTATTAATATTTAGGTAGACGGCCAGCGAGCATTGAGAGGCTTCATTACATCATGGGGAATTATAAAAGAAACTGTTGTTTTTCCACGAGCGTTACGCAAAATTCAATTAGCTCTTGTATCAATACGTATTATTGCTTTTTGTTTAGTTAGCTTCCAAAGCAATTTATTAAACCAAACAATTCGAAATAGTTTGTGCTCCCGAAATTGTAGCCCAACTGTTTGTTGAATAAATAACGATGTTATGTGGTACAGGTACTGAAAACTATATCACATGTTGCTTCACAGGAACTAGAGGAACCAGCAGGCAACCAGCGCCGCGAGCAGTGTGCGGTTTCTCGTTCTGAATGTGAGAATCTTCTTACATTTCTTTGTAGTTTTCTGTACCTCTATCAATGACTTTTATTTACTAAATATTAAGCAAGTTGGCAATATGCAGATGTTGATACACTTCTGACTACCTATCCAGGCATATACGCTATACCTATATTAAATGCGTGGATGCGTGGTCGGCTGGGGCCTCCTTATGCTAGTGAAGGGCGAGAGCAGCAGCGGTAGAGAAGGAAGATCGCAAGGCAAGCTGCCCGCGTACTGAGGCAGCTCGAGCATCGTAGATCGATGAATGACCTCCACCCCTCATTAACGCAAGCCTGGGGGTGACTGGTGGAGCCGCCTGTCACCCTGGCAGAAACAGGCAGGGAACGAGATGGGGACTCTGAGGAGGGCCAGATCGAGAGATATGGCCCTGAGTGAGCCGGGTGCGAGGGATTGCGTAAGGTAAAACGATCGATTCCTGCTAACAAGATGTTAATCTAATTTTCTGTTAGTAGCAGCAATATCAGTCTGATGAGGAGCCTCACAGATCACTTCTATTACAAAGGACTATGAGCATCAGGCATGAGTGTATACTTATCGCCATAGCTATATTTATGTTGAACGTGATAATTGCGTGCACCCGTAATATAATACACCAGATAACAATAGTTCAGCACCGACTGAAGGAAACTGAGGTAAATACGTGTGTTCAATAAGGTAGCTTTTTGCTCGTTGATAATGTAGGAGCTATTGAATGCGATTGCACCAATCAACTTCAGACGTTACGTTTAACGCGATAAGGTGCATATTTTGATAAATACCTGTGCTCGATAAGTATTGATAAGGAGTAGTTTAATAACTATCGGATAACGATCAACTATCTACTGATAATAGATTGTAAATACACGCTATATTACATATATTATGTGTTATCTTACATCCGCGTGGCGCCGACGACGTCGCCGCGAGGTGTAATCTCACTTACTTAACATCAATGAACACACATTGCTATTGTGGTTTTTATCAACAGATTAAGGTTGAGTTTATTTTTGTTTTCTACATTACTTCTGTAAATTATTATATTATTAATCTATAATGTAAATATACATGTAACTGAGCGGAATGTAAACAAAGTAAGCATAACCCTAGAATGTATTGTCTTGTCAGACAAAGGGTTGTCCGACCACGGCTATCCTAGATTTTTCTTGTTTAATACTTTTAAGAGAGTATTTTTTTAGTGGTCGGGTTATAGTTTTTAACTTACTTTTTTATTTAAATATTGTTTTGGGGCAAACAACAGGTATAATTTACACATATTTGAAATGTGCTAAGCCCTTTCAGTTGATACTAAACACGACATGTTTATCTCAGATTAATTTTTTGACACAATACTTCTTGACAGTGGCACGTTTATTTTTTTTTAACGTGCGCATAATCCCCACGGATACCTCTCCACCGGAGCCGGTGGAAGAGGTTATGTCGGACTCGAACCGACTAAAACGCACGCCGCCTGTGGGTCGTTTTGGTTGCCGAAGGTGAGGTTGACATGCATATCCCTAGCACCCCGGCCGACCCAGGGCCATCTGTCACGATCTGGCCCTCTTCTCGGGTGTGGGGACTACAGAGCTCCCACCTCGTCCCCGGAAACGGGGTGGGCGCCAGGCGTGCCACAGGCGCGGCCTGCTTCTGCCAGGGTGACAGGCGGCTCCACCTGTCACCCCCAGGCCTGCGCTCATGCCATGTTGTGTGAATTGCCTTCGTTCGCGGGCAGCTTGACTTGCGATCCTTCGTCGCACCCGCTGCCGCTCCCGCCCCGCCTCCTCCTTCACGAGCATTACTTGCTCGCAGAAGGAGGCAACAGAGTGGCACGTTATATAACCTATAATCAGCGGACAACTAAGATACTTCTAATGGTACCTCATTTGTCAAGTTCTAATAAATCGTTGAGGAGCTATGAGGAAACAGATGAACCTACATACAAACAGCCTGTCAAAATCATAACCCTCCTTTTGTCGCCGTAATCGGGTAAAAATGAAGTGATGCAGGGGATCCGTTCAAACACGTGGAGTGAATGGATGAAAGAAAATTGACGAAACAAATTTATGAATTGTGAGTGAATGGGCTACCTGGACCCAGGTAAATATACGCCAATAAGATTCAAATTCAGATTCTTCAAAACGTCCTGTTTGTAATTGACATTTAGGCTTATCATGGCGTGAGTATCAAAATAAAAGGATTTACCATGTTTCATTGTTTTGAGTTTCCGATATTTCGGCACTGTGCTGCACCATGATCAATATCGGAAACTCAAAACAATGATACATGGTAAATATCCGTTTATTTTGATACTGATGTGAGTGACCATGATAGTTTAAATAGGTACCTATATTATCATGGCGTGCTTTAAGCGATCCTTTAACAATACTTCAATCACTATGTATTAATATTTCGATTTTGAAGAATCCCTGTTTACACTTGAAAAAAAAACTCTAATGAATAAAGGTTACTATAAAGTAGATGAGTATCTTGATGATGTAATTGCGTGGTCAACAAAAGTCTCTTGCTTACTCGCACAAAATAAATTGTAAAATAAAGCAAATTTAAAAAAGAAAGATAATCTAGTTCTAATATAGTTCTCCGAGTTTCTTGCTGGTATCTTCTCAGTAGAACTAACCTACCGAACCAGCGGAAGAATAATTTTCCAATGGTTTATTTTTACATTATTTAATATTACTTTTTGACATAATTGTAAAATTTTGACGTACATATGTGCTCTTTATGTGCCTAAACTGAATAAATGAAATTGATTCTTTGATATTATCTGAGCATACTAAATGTACCACAAAAGCTCATCAACAGCAGATCAACCTGTTAACGAAGATGTTACAGGAAACCACTCAATAAAATAAAAATATAATCAATTAACTCGACCATCTCTACAAAGAAATTAGTGAACTTAATTGACAGCTATAAAGATCTGCTCCATGCGATTGACATAAACTGAAATTGAATTTATTGCGCTGAAGTGGAACGAACTGTTAGATTCGATCTAATAGAGAGAACTTGAGGCAGAGAATTTCAATAAACCACAAATAATGTTTCCGATAATCTAAAAACTCTAATTTAATAAGTATAAAAAGAACTAATCTTTTAGATTGGTGTCGAAGTTCTTGGAAAATAATTCAGAAATATGTACCTACTACTTATATTTAGTGTTTTTCTCTTGACTTATGTAATCTACATAATTATAAGTATCTACTCTGTTTAGACTGCTTAAAAACATGATAAGATCGCGGACTTTCACAGTCTTTCTTGTAAAATGTTGAAAATGAGGTATAAAGTTATTGATATTAAGAGCAAAATAAAGTATTTTCAAACAATTCATGGCGGTATTTTACTAGATCTTGTAGTGATACGACACCATTTTATTGCAAAACAAAGGCGTATCCCGTGAGGCGACCACTGTACTAATTATAGAAGAAAAAGAAATGCTTTTGCTTTGAGACTCTTCGTGATAATATTTTTCACATTCATGAGATACATACATACATATAATCACGCCTTTATCCCCGAAGCGTTAATCAGAGGTGAATTAAAACACCCACATTTCACCATCACTGTGTTCTGTTCCACGTAATAAAGGGTGAGCCCTATTGCCGTTTTCCGGGCACTATTGTTACCTCGAGCCATGCATCTCTGGCTGTGTCTGGGCTGTATATATCTGTCTGATGTTAAACAGTCTTATCCCTTAGTCGCCTTGTTTGATTTGATTGTACGTTGTGTGAGATACACTTTTTATAAATGTCTAATTTTAAGTTTCTCATATAGATACTACGGTAACGTTGGCAAGCACTTTGTTTATGTCTTCGACATAAAACAGGTGCCAGTATTCCACCAATATGAGTAATTATGCAGGAGAGTTTATCCATAAGCCTCGCTTTAGTTTTAACACTAAGGGTGTTTTCTCATTATCCGATCCGATATCGGCGTTGGCTCCGATATCCGACATCCGGTAGCCGTAAGGAAGTATAATGTTGGAAATATGTATCTGTCTTTTACATTGTCCGATATCGGATATCAGAGCTGAAACCGCTGTGTTCGTCCGATATCGGATATAAATTTCAACCAGTCCCCACAACAGTAAAATAACGCTTTTGGCAGTTCTCGGTGTGATCCTATCTGTACATGCCTTATTTTCGTATTGGCAGACCTGTAACGATGGCAAATGGTGCTTTAGCGGCAGTTAGTATAATTTGTGAGGTGATAGTGGCCTGACTAACGATCAGGACGAATGTTATCAAGAGAAATGTTGTGATGTATGTGTGATGAAATATTGTCTTATTGAAAAATGTTGGAAATGCTACTTACTTTTTTAAAATAGAAGTATACATCAGAGAAAAGTGTATTAGTTATAGTATTAGTTATTTAGGTTAAGGGTGGCACTGAAAACCAGTGCTGTGATGGCAGATACCCATCGCAGTGTATGCTGAGTGCCCATCCTTTGTGGACACAGCGTACTCGTACCTCCTGTGTTTTTATTTAGTAGTGTAAAAGGAAGAATCTGCCACGTAGCGGTGTGCTGTGAGCTGTGTGACACGTCACGTCCTGCTGCTGACAGATATGAAATTGACTTATCAAATGTCATATTTGGCATCAAAATGACGTGGCACCTCACCCGCCATAGTATATATTGTATTATATTTTATTTTCTCTTTTTGCATTCTTCATAAACATTTTTTCGTTCTTTCTTTCTAACAAAAGAAACAAATGTCATGTCATATTAAATGGTAGTGATTTCTAAGGAGTCTGTGGTTAAGCTTATGGTTAAAAAAATTTGAGTCTGTGCTATCGATTAAATGGACGTATCCTTGACGAATCGGATTAATTTTATCGGATGTATGTGAAACAAGTATAACATCTAAATATTAACAATTGTCAAAAACTGCGTCGTTGAAATGAAAATGTGAACGAATGAGACATTATCAACTTTTAATTAATAGAATTCTCTATGGACTCACATTAGGAGCCCAGCTATCCCTATGATAATCTTAAAATGAATCTTGAGGCATCAAGGTAGAAAAAAAGATTTGCCAACTGAATTCTATAACATTAAAATGGCAACTCCAACTATTTTCTTAATATATTGTGTTTTTACCTGATCGTCAAGAAAGGGTTATATTTTTAAATGTACGCCACTATCGTATTCGAGCAAAATAACAAAAATCTCAGCCCCTTGCTAGGTAACTACCAATAAAACTATCCACGCAGAACTTTTTTGTGTTCAATCATGCGGCTAAAGTGGCCCAGGATTAGTCATCCAGAAACACTGCCCGGGCTTATTCTCAGACGCCCAGTCAGCCCTGAATTACATATAATAGAGATATAGCTTGGATCTGTGTGTTCTGTGTACTATCCCACACTCTACTCGCCGCTTATTGCACTCGAGCAGCACCGTGTTATGTGGATAATTAACAACGTAAAAATTGCACGAGCTCTCGTAAAAACGCAGCAATATGTCGTTAAAACAACGACTAGCTGTAAAAGTGCCGCAAATTGTGGGAAAATGCTGTTCATTTAAACGAGATGGAGCGAGGAACTGCGGTGCGCCGTGAATGATACCTGAGTCTTATTCAATAAACATTACAAACCCACAATTATGTAGATATGTACAATTATGTGAAGTTTCATGAGAATCACTGTTTAATAAACCTCGCAATTTTCAGTAATAATTTTACAAGTAAATGTATCTTAAATATTACCCTGACAAGTGCTCTTTAGTAAATGTTTAAATATTTATGTAGAAAATGCCTGACATGTTACATAATCATGTTACTGCTAAGTACGTATACTATACCTTTTTAGAAAAAAAATAAGTATGTCACGGTTCCCGAGTGAGTTGGCCAGAGGGTAGACAATAATTTCGAATTTGCGCGGTCCAGGGGCTCTGTACAATTAACGCTATAATTTGTAATTTGGCATTATACTTCACTAGTTGCAAATCTACAAGCTTCTGGTCAATGAAGAATACAAGTAACAATTTTACCATTACGGAAAACCTACAAAACTGTGGAATTGGTATATATTTCTATCCAATAAACATTTAAGCCGCGTGGATCCCGGCAGAATAGAATTTGGACCACCCCATCTCTTCCCATGCGGTGTCGTGCAAGGCGACTAAGGGATAGGACTGTTTAACATCAGACAGCCCAGACTCAGCCTCGGATGCATAGATTGAGTCAATTATGCTCATCCCCTATTACGTGGGTCCGAATTCAAAGATTGGTTAAATGTGACAGGTGATCTCGCCCTGTGTCAGCACGTTATAATTTTGAATCTCAAGTTAAGAAATGAAGCGATTTGATTGTTATATTAAAAAAATGACAATCCTTAGTAATCTATATTTCAATAAGGTGACAGTGAAAGTAGTGATGAATATGAGGACGTATAAGCTGAATTTCCACTTTGTAATTCATCTTTTCAGTAACGGCAAACTTACTGCAGAAACATAGAGAAAATAAAACATAATTTTACACTGATTGATGTTTATTGGCCCCTTCCTTCTGACATCGGTTACCGAAAGCATACAAGGATGTCGACAAGGGCTCTGACAGCGGTGATGCCGTGAGTGTCCGCCAGTGATGAGTGTTCCATATTTTGGTCTTTACCTTATATAGTACGCAGGTAAATACAGTTGGCAAAATGAGATAAGTATACCCTTGTATTTAATGAGTTACAGAAGAATCGAGTACGAAAAGCTCATTAGTGCTAAAGGTAATGATTATATTTTATGGACTTGTGTTTTACTTGTTGATTCTTTTCACATGCTCGTGGATATATGTATTAAATGAACACAAGCAATTGTCAGAAGGGAAATTATGTTGATTGAAGATGACTCTGCCAATGAAAATGAAGAAAATTTGGAAATCGAACCCATGCTGTACATAGCCGATCCATAGGGCAACATACACTTATGGGTTCCCATAAAACCACGGAGCTTCATATACCTACATGACCCATGAGCCTTTTACGCGAACCAATTGCATTTTTTTTACGTAAATTGACCCAAACAAAAAGAAGCCAACAAAATAAAAACCATCTAAACCGGACCGGCCGGGTCCGGTTTTTCTTTTTATTCTCGAGTTATAAATATACTGCGGTAGCCTAGTGGTATGGGTAATGGACTGCTGAGACGAGGTCTCGGGTTCGATGCTAGGTTTTTCCATGGCACACACCAATGATTTTTCGATGCTTTTCGAAGTTACGTTTTTTTTTCGTAGGTTTATAAGTGCCTGGTTAATGGCAATAGACTCGCCACCTATTACATTGGGACCTAAACATAAACTGGCAAAATGTGGGTGCTAGCACCTCTGCCTACCTCTTCAGGGATATATGTGTGAGTTTATGTTTATGTTATGTAAATGTATGTATGGGTGTAACTAATACAATTTTCGACTTTCTTATATCGATTTCTTTCGCTTAACGCTGAATAGTTGTGAAGTTCAGACACCTGTCACTCCTATCAAAATTGTTCGTAAATATCTGAATTAAATATAAAGTTGTAATGTTACTAGTAAAAAGAAAATGTACATTGAACAGGAATGAATAAAAAATAATTAAATTGTAGTTAAAATTCTACAAACCAGTACCTTTTTACCAATGTATTTGTAACTTGTAACTTGTATTTTTTATTGAATAGAAACTTGTAGACTTGTAAGTCGTAACACAGAACAATTTGTACATTATAATTTGTATGCTTTATTAAATAGGGCCCGGTGGGTCGAGCTTAATTTATTCTAATTATTTTGACAAGGAGAGAATTTGATTAAAAGAACGAGTGGGGCTTTTATGAAAATTTCTGACTAATTTTATTTTTAAACTATCGCGGTGTGAATTCATAATTATACTATGGTTTGGGACTTATCGCGACTAAATGCGTTCGCGATGCGTTGCAAGACAGTCAAGTCGTGACTACGGGTGCTGCAACGCATCCGATACGTCAGCCGAAATAGTAAGTTCCATGATTTAATCGCGACTCTACTATAACTGCATAATATCTTGTATTGTCTACCTTGTAAATTGCCTGTATTGTCAAAGAACTTACACACTTGTTTCTACTATGAACAAATACATAATATAATTCTGGCCACGTCGACAAAACGTACTCCACATTTACATTATAATCAAAATGAAGAGTGACATAATCGTCCCTTACATTTTACGAGGACACGGAAGGAGTCCCATGGGTTTTTGATATTAAATCCAAATTTTGATATCAAATCAGTATTTCATTCATCTCATCATTACAGGTTTCAATTTTCACGTCAATGTTTTGATTCTCATGTAAAATTTTGTGCAACCATTTGTACAGATGATTGATGGCGTTTGATGGAATTTATTGTTAAGGTTGGCACTTCAATTATGTTTGCTATTGGGCGTTTGTTGATTTGGCAACATATTTGCCATATATGCAAACATGCAAATATGGACAAACACAATTTACTACACTAAAAACTATTCACTTCAAAGAGGTCACATGTAATTGGTACATATTGTCAACTGTTAGAGGTACTACTGGGTGTGAAGATTAAAAAAAAACTAAATAACTTATCAATGAGGAGATACACTGCTTATTTATCCCGATGTTAGTAAATAAAGGAAAAAATCATCTGTAGAATAAACAATGACGCAGTGTAGTGCATTTCAGTGTAAAAAGAAAGATCCTCATCGCTTCTCTAGAGATAAGAAAAGACGAACGCTATAGATTAAAGCCCTGCACATCAAAAACTGGATACCAAATTCGTCTGCTAGAATATGTGCGACCAGTTTTAACCAAACGATTTTTATGTAGGTAAGCATTTTTCTTCATCAACTCTTCTTTTAAATTGACCACTGTCATGCAGGGGTACATCTCATCATCTCTGATAGTAAGAAACATAAGATTATAGACTCTAAGACAAGCACCAGCGAAGGTGACGGCATCTACAGACAGAAGATCTTCTAGAAATAGCATGCTAGTATGTAAGCACATATACCAATCCTTCTGTTGAAATCTATTATTCGAATTATGCCTATCTATGTAGATAATAATCTATTAGAATTGATTGTTTGCTGAGGTGAGAGACAATTTATTAATAGTGATAAAGCAATTATATGTTTAAATAGGTTTCCTCGATACAGGCTTGCCTAGTGAGGAAACCACGGATACATCTAGGTTAAGTTAAGTTGGTTTTCTGCAGAATGTTTCTCATTAGATCATAACATGTTTATTACACTAAACTTGGTTAGTTACCCAAAATGACTATACTTGTTGTGTTATGAAACTGTGTACATATATAATAATCTATGCTGTGTACCTATGTAACATTTTGCATCAGTAAATATTTTTTCATTTTCATTTTCATTTTTCATCTGAGATTTGTGTTTTGCCCGTACCTCCCCATTGACGTATTATGTATTGGTCATATTTGTCAAGTATGCAATAATGCTTTGTCAAATACACTATCCACACATGATAATTGTTTGTCAAATATGTGAAATACGAATAGCCATGTGCAGTGCGACCATTACACAAATTATTGACTCACTTGTACTGTTCCACGATATTTATTATTAAACTTAACCGGTGGTATTCCAAATTTTGGGGAAAATATTTGTATAGTATAAATAATTTAATTTCGGTTAAGTTCTTAAATCTACATGTCAGCAATTTTGATGTGTCTTTTATTACGTTATATTTTAAAAAGTTAGTTTACCTATTAATATTATTGTTGTACTGTTTAGAAACTCATTTTAAAGATTAAGAACAAAATTGAACTACTTATTAGTTAGTAATAGTAGTAGTAGGACACAGCGGTATTTCCGTCCAATTGAGCAGTCCGACTAGGGAAGTACCTCCGCCCTACAAAATACCGCGGTTATAATAACTTCGTGTTGTGTTCCCAGCGGTGAGTAGTGTAGCCAGAGCTCACTGGAGAATTTGTGCTGTCAGTGGGATGACTAAAGGCTTGTCCTGCTTTGTCCTCTACTGACGGCACAGAAACTCTGTGCTTACAGGGTCGGCAGCGCGAGTGTGGCTTTTCTGGTGTTACACATGTCCATAGTAACCACTTTCCATCAGGTGGGCCGTGTGATTGTTTGCCAACTAAGTGGTATAAAAAATAGCCTAGTTTATTAGTTTAGTATGTGTTTTTACTAAAAGTTGTTACAAGATTGTTAGTTAAGTATGTAACCAAATGAAGTTTACATATGAAATACTAGCTGACCCACCCCAGCTTCGCCCGGGGTATATTTTGAAGCTTCATATCCCTTTGAGCCCGTATGTTTTAGTCTTCAAAATATGTATGAAAAATTGCCAAATTTGTTAACATTTATTATCAATGCTCTGCTCCCTTAAGTAGCAGCGTGATGATATATAGCCTAAAACCTTCTTCGATAAATGGACTACCTATCACTGAAATAATCATTCAAATCGGACCAGTAGTTCCAGAGAATAGCGCGTTCAAACAAACAAACAAACTCTGCAGCTTTATAATATTAGTATAGATGATTAATTATCGTAGTGTTTGGGAGATCGGGATGTTCATATCTCTCAATGTAAACCTTTGAGGATGCTTTAAGTCGAAGCCGGTCAGTCAGGTCAATAATAAAAATGGTGGCAAAATACAAGTGTGTATCAATATGTACTTTATACAACTTTATGAACTCTGTGTGCTCCAGACGGAGGCAGTACCACGTGCGTAAGTAGTTGTCTCCCATATAGGTAATATATTTAAATTTCACATACATACATACAATCACGCCTTTATCCCGGAGGGTTAGGCAGAGGTGAATTAATACCCACATTTCACCAACCATTGAATTCAGTCTCACATAATAGGGGGTAAGCCTCTCGGGCGTCGGAGGTCGATGAACGACCTTCGCCCCCCATGAGCGCCGGCCTGGGGGTGACAGGTGGAGCCGCCTGTCACCCTGGCAGAAGCAGGCCGCGGCGGTGGCGCATCTTTAGTCGCTTCGAGTCCGACATAACCTCCTCCACCTTCTCCGGTGGGGAGGTATCCGTGGGGACTTAGCGCACGTAAAAAAAAAAAAAGGCGGGTGAGCCTATTGCCGTCTGCCGGGCACTATTGTTGACTCTAGCTATGCATCTGGGGCTGAGTCTGGACTGTATATATCTGTCTGATGTTAAACAGCCTTCCTATGCGGTGTCGTACAAGGTGACTAAGGGATAGGCCCTTAGTCACCTTGTACGACACCGCATGGGAAGAGATGGGATGGTCCAAGTTCTACTCTGTCGGGAACCTCGCGCCTCGCTATATTTAAATTAGTGTTTTTCGATGAGGACAGTTAAATTATAAAGCTTTTACTTCTAAATTTACAATATTCACTGTACTTATTATACACCTTATGATGAACATTTTTCATCCGTGTTGTAAGGAGAAAGCATACAAGTATCACGCGGCTCATCCGAAGGGTGTCGTAAGAGGCGACTAACGGAAAAATAAGCAGACGATGTCACTGCGAAATAAAACCTAGTACCTACCCACCCTTCTGGCCAACGTGGCAACAGTTGGACAAAGCTTCACAACATTAGGAAAGGCCTACTCCAGCAGTGGACTGCGATGGGCTAGTTGTTTCTTGTTTTTGAACATTTTTGATTGATCTCTGTTGTTGCTGAAAGTAGCAAGATTTTTAAAAGTTTAGTTTGTGTTTGAAAGAGATTGCTGTGTTTAAAGACAATTTGGGGTTTTGTTTTCTAAGTCGTATGAATATATAATTATATACTGTATATAATTACAATGACGAACAATGCCGCGTGGTTCCCGGCTGAGTAGAATTTGGGTCGTACAAGGCGACTAAGGGATGGGGCTGTTTAACATCAGACAGATATATACAGCCCAGACTCCGCCCGGACAGCCAACAATATTGCCTGAAATACGGCAATAGGCTCACCCCCTATTACATGGCACTGAATACAATTATTGGTGAAATGTGAGTGTGAATTCACATCTGCCTAACCCGCCAGATATAAGAGGGGGTTATATGTATGTATAATGATGAAACCCCAACATCGTGGGAACGTTTTTCTTTTTTTTTATACTACTTAGTTGGCAGACAAGCGGCCGGCCCACCTAATGGAAAGTGTTTACCGTGGCCTATGGACGTGTGTAACACCAGAGAAGTCACCATGCCGTCAGTGTAGAGGACAAAGCAGGACAAGCCTTTAGTCATCCCACTGACAGCACAAATTCTCCAGGGAGCTTTGGCTACCCTACTCACCGCTGTTACTGTTAAAGAAATTTTATCTTTTACAATATATTAATATGAAATTTGAAGTCCATTTTTGAAGTAAATAGTCGATAAAATTGATTATTCCAATATTTGCATGCATTGGGGCGAAATATGGCTGATGAAATTTTTTTTTTTGTGAACCTCTATTGTAATACCCATTTTCGCAAATAAATACATTGGATTTGATTTGATTTGATTTGAAAAATCTGGGCTCCGCGGTGAAGATGGTCATGACAACGAGAACGACTGTCTTACTGTCGCCATCATCTTAATTATTAGTTTTCTCAACAAATTAATTAAATACTAACAAAGAGTGTGATATAAAGTACATTGAATAAAAACTGAAAACCCCGTAGATAAAAAAGAAACTTAAAGAGCCATTGAAAACATTTCAAGTACTCACAAGAACAAGTCGAAGTCGTGAATGATAGAAGGGTCCCAAGCCCCAAGGTCCCTGCGCAAATATTGTTTCAGTGACATCACATTATTTTAGGCACTTATAAAATATGCGATGCTCAATTTTAAAAGTAATGGCCACATGATCGTAATTCTATGAAAATTGACGCCTTCGTAAACGGTTTATGGTGCTGATAAATGAATTCTGTTATTATCGAATAAGTTGACAAAATCTCTAATAATCTCCTTCAAAGATGTTGATTTTTAAAATCTGTGCTGTACTACTATGGCGGAGGGCGACTCATGAATATTGCTAGATTGCTTATAAGCGGGTATGAGGCCGTGGCGGCGCGGTCTGAAGTTTTATGTGGCAAAAACTGAGTACATGGTGTTGTACAGTGCACTACAGATCCTACATCTATCAGTATGGGCGATGTCTTGGTCCAGTACAAACATATAATCACGTCTATATCCCCGGCGGGTTATGCAGAGGTAATTAACACCCACATTTCATCGTCTTCGAAAAGTGGAGGGTGGAAACAGTGGCACGAACGGCACTGCCACCAAGAAGGCGGAGCGCGCCTCCACGGAGGAGGACGCCCGCGCCAAGGAGGCGAGCGAGCGCGCGCGCTGCGAGAGCGGCTCGCTCGACGACGACGACGACAAGCGGCGCAGCACCGGCAGCATCAGCAGCCTCAAGAAGCTGTGGGAGAGCAAGGTGACGACACACGCGCACGCGTATACATACACACATCATAATTGTAATCGGTCCCACGTAATAGGGTGTGAGCTGTATTTCGGACACTATTATTGACTTGAGTCATTGTCTGAAGCTAAGTCAGGGCTGTATATATTTGTCTGATGTTAAACAGCCCTATCCCTTAATCACCTAGTGACACCGCATAGGAAGTAATGGTGTGGTCTAAATTCTACTCTATAAGGAGCCACGTAGAACAAGGACCAAATTATGTAATTAAGTAGCGGGATTATCTGTATTTCACATTCAAAGTGCATTCTTATAGTTTTAATTACTGCTAACCATTAATCTTGAATTGATCATGAAATGGCTTCTCTGCTGTCTACTCGCTAGCAATAATGATTCATCATTGGAGTGTTAATCTACGCTAAACAAATTATATAATATAATCTATAGATGATTAAGGCTTAAGAATTATACTGTTAAAGGATGTTACAGCAGGCTCTTGGCATGTACATAGGAAATATATTTTTCTTTTAAATTCCTAATAGACGAAGTTTGTTGCCCGATGTGTTCCGGTTCCAGACCGTCGGACACGCCTTTCCGAATAATCCTTGCACCTCAGGGCCTGTCGCCCCTCGTCACGAGACTCCGACAAACGAAGGCTCGCACAGATTAGCAAATTGCCACAAAGCTTCACTTTCATCTAGCTTGTGAGGCCATGTTATGTGTA
This sequence comes from Eilema griseolum, assembly GCA_963662185.1. Classification (NCBI taxonomy): domain Eukaryota; kingdom Metazoa; phylum Arthropoda; class Insecta; order Lepidoptera; family Erebidae; genus Eilema; species Eilema griseolum. The sequence continues at coordinate 54,689,972 of OY759229.1, read as the reverse complement.
CATAATATGCCTCATAGAGTGCCGAGAAGGGATCACTCTGACATGCTACACCAGGTAGAATTTGTATGTTGTTTCTAGAGTGATTTATTATCAACGAATCACCTTGATTCAAAGTTTTGTCCGCTCTCGCAACGTGAGTATAACATTTTCTTTTATTTTTACGTGCGCTAAATCACCCCCCCCCCCACCCTTCCCTCCCGCCAAAGTCAGAAGAAGTCAAAATCAAAGTAAAAAAAAACATTTATTCTGCATAAACCATTAAATCGGAACTAACAAAACGTCAATACAAAAAGAAACATGGAAGACTAGTTTAGCAAATGAACCTCCAGTTCGACACGCGGCTCCGACCTGAAAAGACGCTAGGACTAAAATGTGGATGGTCATGTCGGACTTGAACAGACTAAAAGGCACGTTGTCTGTGGGTCGTTGTTGGTTGTAAGAATAGAGGTTCGCACTTTTCTGATAGACAAAATAATTATGTAAAAGATTTCTGTTCTCATTTTGTCCTAATCCACCTAACCTTAGCAATCGCAGTTGTTAAAAAACAACTGATCAAATAAATTGAAACAACAAAAAATGCCATAATGCGATATACTTTGTAGAATCTCTCAAAGAAATAGTACGGACTACTAAGAAAACTAATATAAGAGCCATAGACATCCTCGCCGAGAATTATATTGCTTGTTGTCTTCTCAGTTCCTATTTGCAAAGCTTCCGAACAATTCTATTTGAAACACAAAGTGAATCAGAATAAAAATTGTGTTCTAAACTGATTTTTATTTCAGTTTAATTTGAATTGCTTCATGTAACATGATAATCTAATATTTGTTCTACAACCTAAAGAGTTACCAAGAGTTACCAGGAGTTTCGTTTCAATCATCTATGGGTAAGACTGCCACCCTAAAGTAATGGATAACACACCGCTACTAAAGGCTCCTGTTGATGACACAATAATAATTCATCATTTGTCTAGAATACAGTAATTAAAATGTCTTTGTGACTAAAACACCGTGGTACTAAGGCTGCCATAAGCAGTTGTGACAAGCTTGCGACCTGCCTCTATGCGCCGTATGTAGGTAAATCAATGATCTGACATAGGACGCCTCAGTTTTACACATTTGGGTTGACTTATTATGTGAGCGACGTATTTATTATGTACACACAACAATTCAACACCAGATATATTTTGTTTTTAAACTATCGCGGTGAGAATTCATAATTATACATGGAACTTATTATTTCTGCCGATGTTTCGGAAACATTGCAGCACCCGTGGTCACGACTTGACTAACTTGCGAGCGTCGAGAGGTATGCGGGGAATATTTTGTCAGTGGAGCCCTAGGTGTACCTCAATGATGACTAGGGATTATTTTTTTGGGATGACTTAGGATTTGAAGAGGCATTTTACATATTATGATAGAAGCGGTTGGTTAAAGTGTTGTTAAAATGTGATTGACTACATTGAGTGGGATGGAATTATGTTTTAGGAGGTGCTAGTTGTAAGGAGGTATATATATGTGTAAAAAATTATGTGAATAAACTATCTTATCTTTATCTTAGCTAGTGAATACCGAAATGTATTGTAGCTTCAGCTCAGTTCTGTACCAACAAATACATCATCGTAATTTGAGGACTCTATCAACATAGGGAGGCACAGTGTAAAAAAGAACTATTAAAGTATCTCCTATACAACGATGATAAAATAATAAAGAGTAAATATTTTAGATGTAGTTAGAACATGAGCGAGGTTGTCCTTTGATGTGGCCGCCAGTTGGCAAGTCGAGGACACTGCGCTGTGGGCGAACATCTGGCCAGGCCCTTTCGAGAGCTTTGAGGTGTCAAGTAACAAAGTGGGAGGCAAAAGAGAAATGTAATCTGGTATAAATATATCTTTTTCTCGTTATATCGTGTGTTTTAAACGAAAAGAATACTTTTAACATGATCCTATTTAAGTGTTTGAATATTTTTTCAAAAGTATGTGATTTTTGTTTACGTGCGCAAAATCCTCACGTATATACACACATCAACAAAGTCTAGGGAACAAGGACATTTCTAGTTTTTATTTAAAAACCCTTTCTTGTAATAGTGAGTGTTTTATATCAATAGAAGGGTATTTTTATACCGTTTTTAATTTTAATTTTAATAAAAACATTTTCATACCAAAATTTTTTTTTTTAAGAAAGTATTGAATAGTGCCAATATTGAGTATTACAACCTTCTATGATTAGGCACAAAAATAACGAGGTAGTAAGAAATACAGTAATTAACCGTACTTTAAACGTTTTTAATAATCTGTAGGACCTCCTAAAGCATTAGCAACAGCTCGACAACGGCGTGGCATACTTAGTATGAGATTGTCAATCATCGTCTGTGTAATATGGCTCCATACACTGCGAAGGTGTAAAAAAAGTTGTTCTTCAGTGTTCAGATTTTCCAAAGAATCACTGAAAGCTCTTCTCCCAAGCAAATCCCAGGCATGCTCTATGGGATTGAGGTCGGCAGACTGAGCAGGCCATTCCAACGTCGTCATATTGTGCTCGCTTAACGCATTAACCACTACCCTCGCGGTGTGTGACCGTGCATTATCTTGCATGAACATAAAATCTTGACCGAACTGCTGTCGATGAGGGATTACCATGGGGTGTTTAACCTCCTGAATGTATTGGTTTGCATTCAAATTGCCCCGTATCCAAACGAGGTCGGTCCTTCCACCAAGGCGAATTCCAGCCCATACCATGATTGTTCCACCTTGGTAAGGATGAACTTCTTGCGGATTCTGGAGACGACTCCGACGTCCAGGAACTCGCCATACACGTACTCTTCTCGAATCAGGATGAAAACCGAAGCGAGATTCGTCGGAAAACAGAATCCGTGCCCATCGATGGTCGGTCCACTGTAAATGTGCGTTAGCCCACAATAAGCGACGACCTCGATTTCCACGTCGAAGAGCTGGAACCGTAAGCGGTCTGCGAGCATGAAGATTGGCTTCGTGTAGTCTTCTCCTGACAGTTTGATCGCTAATAACCACTTGATGCTGAGACTGGAGGCCTGCGACCAACTGATGAGCAGTAATCGTGGGTTGCCGCCTTGCGGAATTTTGCAAGAAACGATCTTGTCGCGGGGTAGTAACCCTATTTCGTCCCCTGAGACGTTCGGCAACATCCCCTGTAGACCTGTAGCGTGCCCATAATCTGCAAATTACGCTTGGTTGGGTGTTGACAGCATCCGCTACGTCGCGTTGAGTTCGTCCAGCTTGCAGCATACCAACAGCCCTTAACATCTCTTCGCGACTTAAATGACGACGTGACATGATGACTACAGTCACAAAAATGCACTAACCATACGTAAAAGACGTATTATTGATAATAAACGTTACTTACAATCAAAAAAAAAAATTTTTATTTTGCCTCAGAGAAACTGCACAATCAAACACTTTTAAAAATTTTCCCTCCATATTCGAAAATCATTACTTATTTAAATTTATTTTTAAATTTCGAACAACTCTGTAATCTACTTTATTCTATTTTTATTTATTTGCTGCCAGTTATTTGCAAAACAAGATTTACACGAAAAAAAATAATTGGGGTCATCTTGTTCCCTAGACTTTGTTGAGGTGTTTATATATAACCTCTTCCACCGGAGCCGGTGGCAGAGGTTATGTCGGACTCGAACCGACCAAAACGCACGCCACCTTTGGTTCGATTTTGGTTACCGAAAGTGAGGTTAACAGGCATATCCCTCGCACCCCGGCCGACCTAGGGCCATCTCTCTCGATTTGGCCCTCTTCTCGGGTGGGGACCACAGAGTCCCCAGCTCGTCCCCGGAAATGGACTTTCTAACAGAAGATTTTCAGTAACAGTACAAACTTGCCCGATAAATAGTATGAAAGAAAAGAAAGAAGCAAAGTCATATAATAAAGTTGTAAAGAAACAAAGCTACTTTAAGTTAACCCTTCATAGCGTTTCTGACTTTTGCAATTTAGAAATAATTTTTTACACTTTTTTGTTTAACTTTGAAGCGTATGGTCTGCAAACCAGCGACAGGTACGCATGACCAATCGCCTCCCAGATGATACTTCGTACAATAGTTTTTTTATACCACTTAGGTGGCCGACAAGCACACGGCACACCTGATGATTATGAATTTCCGTGTTTGTCAGCTGAGTCAAAAATAAAAAAGAAATCTGTCATTTCCTCCTAGGTGCCAATTTCTTGAAGGGAAAAAAGTGTCAGCTGCCGATATCGCGATGGGTAATACGTTAGCTGGTGACCTAAAGTTAAAAAAAAACATTCAGTCATTTCCTCCCAGTTCACAATTGGCTAAAATACAATTAATGTTGTAAGTATGTACCGCTACGGCCTCTGTGACGTAACGGTTCTTCTACTACGCAGTAGGCGCGGGTTCGATTCCTGCTCAGTGCATATATTTGTATACACATACATACATATATATAATCACGCCTTTATCCCCGGAGGGTTAGATAGAGGTGAATTATCACCCACAATTTATCAATAATTGTATTCGGTCCCACGTAATAGGGCTAGTTAAGCTATGCTTACCATAGGTCTGTATTATATTGTGTAGAATGTTGTAGAATATTTATTTATTATTATTATAGGAAAAAAGTTATCTGCTTAAACTTGGCTTTAAACGTGACTCAGGGACTATTATATATTAGCTTAAGAGTGTATCAGTCATGCTTCGGAAATAACGAGACTGCCATGGCTACAAAAAGTTATGTATACTGTTGAAGATTGACAGATATTTACGAGATAATTATCTTTTATTAAAGGTTGGGTGAACTTATAAAAAGCGTCACAGCGACCTCTGTCGGTAAACTATCACATTATGTCATTTGGCAATTACATTTGTTATACATGTCTTAGCCTCTCGCGTATAGAAAAGACTCCACGACTTCAATGATGATCAAATCCGTTAAATAGTGGTTCTATTTTAATGATAACATATATTTTGAATAATGAAAATCATTCATTTATAAATCCCCGGTCACAAAAGTAAACTCCAAAAATTAAAAAAAAAATTTTTTAAAAAGAGCCCTTCAACTTTGAAATACTTAGTAAGTACTAATTAAATTCAACTGTTGTCATGTTGGGGCGACCTTGGACCGTTCCGATAATATGACGGAGTGATTCACCAGTTACGGTCCCCCGACATGCCGAGTACTGAGAAGGTACAAGCAAGATACTCAGAAAACTATATTAGAACTGGATTATCTTTTTTTCAAATATGGTTTTGATTACAATTTATGTTGTGCGAGCAAGCAAGAGACTTATGTTGACCACGCATTTCCATCATCAAGATACTCATCTACTTTATAATAACCTATTTTCATTAAACATTTCTTCACTTCCATTTAAAATGTATTAAGTGAGTACTAAACCAAATCCTAATGAATTTTATTGAACAGCGGTAGCCTAGTGGAATGGGTAATGGACTGCTGAGACGAGGTCTCGGGTTCGATCCCAGGTTTTACCATGGCACACACCAATGGCTTTTCGATGCTTTTCAAAGTTATGTGTGTATTTATCGCAGGATTATAAGTGCCCGGTTAATGGCAATAGGCTCGCCACCTATTACATTGGAACCTTAACATAAACTGGCGGAATGTGGGTGCTAGCACCTCTGCCTACCCCTGCGGGGATATAGGCGTGAGTTTATGTTATGTTATGTTTATTTTTATACAGTTTCCTACAAAGAAATTACCAAGTTTATGAAGCATGAGTTTTGGTACTGCAAGGTGCACTCCCAAATGTTACAGTGTCCTCAATCCTATTCCAGATCAAAAATATGGCTCCGGTCGAGTACAACCTATTCCCAAAAGACCTGATTACAATATAAACGATTGTCAAAGCGTTTAAGTGCCGAGACGTCTGTATTAAAAAAATAATAAATTAAAAGCATTATTAGAACCGAAATTACTAATTCCCTCTATCTCCTACAACTAAGCTAATTTGCTTCTGCTAGGATCGGATTCATTTCGGTAGTGTAACAACCAGGATTCGAACCCGGGTTCGCCCGATCGTTAGACCGACTCCTTAACCACTAAGCTACTGACGCTTGCATTATGACTTAGGTCCGATTCGCCTGAATCTTAAAATCATCGTCTTCAATGATATTAATAACTATTAGACGATTATACAATGCTGAGTAGGTAACAAACTAATAATAACGCAGTTAACAATGGTAGCCATTTTGATCCCGGACCCTTCACCCTTTTTTTTTCTTTGCTTTTTCAGGCTGAGATATCGAACGGTCATATTATTGTTATATAACGTGGAGCACTGATACCTGTACTAATGTATTTAAAAATTGTATCACAGATGCTGATTATCACAAAGGCATACATTATATACTACGCAAATTGTGCCTTCTGTTGCGCCCATCTAGCGTAGACACCATTTCGAAATAAATAGTGAAGGAAATAAACTGTATCGTGAAAGGCAAAGTCGTTAGAGACTCTAATTTAATGTCACCTAAGAGGCATAAAAAACATACAAGTAAAATAAAAAATCAAATAGATAATACCAAACAAAAATATTAAAGTAACATGAAAAAAAAAAACAAACATGAGGGTGTACATAAATTATACAATTTTATGTATTTATATGTACAGGTAACAACAAAAGTTGCACACTAATATTTCTTTTTACATAATAATTTAAATGTAGTTTGCAAGAGTAAAGTAAATTATTATGAATGAAATTGTGAAAATTTATAATGTTTTACGCAATGTTTTGGAGCTTAGGTAAACTTTTGATGCCGACTGTACATTACATGAACTTACAAAACACTCTATAAATCTATAACATCACATATGAAATAAACACTGTAAACACATAAACAGCACTTTCTAAGATTCATTCAAGTATTACAAACATTAGTATTTACAAAACAAATTAATACAATCGTACATTATGCAACAAGTGTGTAATGTTGATGAATACCGTTGAGGTGCCATTTAGGCGAGGGTTTTAAGAGAGCTGAGGACATTAATCACCAGTACAAACGTGTATCATACGACGCATTTCAACACACAGAAAATTGTACAAAAAAAACATTTTATCTACTCTCATGCTGCAATTTGAACATTAAAATTCAACGATAAAAAACAACAAAATATATCTACAAAATTACACAAAGTTACTTCTTTTACCGTTTCCAAATAACTTCAACTGGACTCAAGGAAGTATCAATGCAATTTTTTCTACATAATCTGTGGATTATTTGGAGCAACACTAATACGCAATCACCAAATGAATTTTGGCGCCAAAAATAACTTTCTAATTTTATGAGAGTAGATAAAATAGTGTATGAAACTGATTATAATTTGGTTTAAGAACCTTTATTATGCCACAGTTTCATAAACTATTATATATAGTACCAACTTAGATAAAAAGTTTATTTACAGAAACAAATAGTAAATGTGCAGTTAGTGAAATTATAATGATTAGACACAAACAAGTTGAAATTATCTCTTTAAATGCGAAGTTGCATAAAACTTGCAAGCAGTAGGTTTATTAATTTTATTTGTACTATTGAACATGCTCTTTTTAAGAACAAAGCAACTCTATCAGTAAAATTTAAAATGAAAAGCTATAGTTCTCTCGTGAATTGTAGCGAGGAAAAAGTTACAGTTTGTTTATAGGTGCCATTAAGTGCCTAATTGCGGTGAAATTAGAGCCACTTTATGAGCAGAGGGTGTTGAAAAGCGATTAATAAAACCACTAAACCACAGAATAATACACAAAATTTCTTCATAACAAATAAACACCAGCAGATCACTTTGGTAGTCGTGGGTATTTACAGACCGCGTGTAGCTCGTCGTGCCTTACCAACATCAGGTAAGACACTGGGAGCCACCCACGGGCCGTAATGTCCAAACTGCTTCGGATTGATTATTCCTAGTCGGGAACTGCTGTCATGCAGGTGCTAATCATGGAAGGAATATTAAATATAAACAATGCAAAAATAACCCTCGAAAGTTATAACAATAAAATAATAATGAATAAATTTATAGTAATGTTTTTACTGTGGGTGTCAGAGTTGGCACAATTCATTCAATCCCGTCAGAACACATACAGAACCATCCATGTTACTACAAGATAATATTTAAGAATTGCATTGTCATCAAAACAAATTCTGCCATTATCTGCTCACTCACAATAAACAAAATACAAATATAAAAATTTAAAAAAATAAACAAAAATGCAAAATATAACGCCTCGTTGGTCAAGGTTTCGCTAATGGTGCAACTAAGATAAGTATTAGCGCCATGCTCTTGTCGGTGAATCCCCAATAGATGCTGTTGCTGAACCCGCGTTCCATGCACCGACGTGTCCAATGAGGGGTGCGTCAATGGGGAGAGATATAATGCATCACTATCACCATATCTCTCGGCATAACACACCCACGCAGAGGCAACTATTGCACGATGCACATGCAGGCTACTTTTCTTGTGTACAGCAAGACATGCTTCAAAACTTCTACTTCATGCTCTAACTTAATATTTATGTTAATAAAAGGAATGATGTTATTTATTAGTGAAACATTGATGGTGGTGATAAATCAATGAAATCGCGTACAGCCACTTGGCCTATGAAGTCTCAAATACATAGGCGCGTTATTATCGCTCGATAATATCACACGCGTTATTGCAATGTCTACGACGATACACTGCTGCAACAATAAAAGTGCACGCAATTATATATATGTGCAATAACGCGTGCAGTGTCGACCGATAATAACGCGTCAGTGCGTTTGAGGCTTTACGCTCACATATCATAGATTACAGTTTCGCTTTCCTTGTGATAACGTGATTTTGCTCCAAAAATCTCAACCTGCCAATGAACAAACGTACCAATATATTTATATAAATTATGATGAGGTAACGATTGAAACTAACACGCTGAAGTGTGATTGGCTAAAAGGTTCGTGACTTGTACAGACACGAGCGATACGTTTTTCTCGGCTCACACGTGACGTCACGTCAACGTCAAGCTCAGTGACGGCGTAGCTATTTAAGAGTGCTACACGCTACACCATGTGCGTAGAGCCGTTACACGGGGGAGCAAAGGCTTGTCACACACTCACTCTACGCGACGTGCGTAACTTTAGTGCTATAAATATCAACTCCCGTTACTTCAGTTATTTCTGTTCAGAGAGAATTCTTAAACGTCTATTACACGAGAGTCGACCTGAGCGATTCTGGCTTGATCTGGTTAGACTGCTGTTTCGAGATTTGTATTAAATGTATGTTTATTTTATATTAAACAATGTGCAAAAGATAGGTCTGACTGTGAAAATACATCCACTTTCTACCTGTTTAGTGTTATATTTTAGTAGTGAGTGGGTTAGCTATACCACCTTTTAAACGTGGGTTGGATAATGTATTGGTTGCCGTGACAGTTTGAAACTTCAAGGGTTTATTAGCATCGCCTGTCAATTGTCATTAATACATAAAATAATATTCGGATACATCCCTAAAATTATACAGAACTCATCTAACAAAATAACAGAATATTGAAACAAATTGTATTAAGCTAAAACTTATATTATTACCCTATTCGGTCTCTGTGTAACGTCAAAAATAAAACTCAATTATTTTTTATATAGGTCATTTAGACTTCGCATTGTCTGATGGTAAGCTGAAGGCAAAATCTCAGAAAAGAGGGTCACCATGATATATGTATGTAATGGTGACAATGGGTTACAATGGTGACACTCAGCTTGACGGCCTCATTATATGCTTGCTGAGTCTGCAGGATGAAGGAAACACGTGAGCTGGTAATGAATTCCAGGCATTAATGGTACGACAAAGGAAGGTGTCTTTGAACCGATCGGATCTTGATCGTATATTCTGCACCGTATTCAATATCGACTAATAGCCAAGGGTATCGCAGTGCGATCTCTATTGTGATGCCTGGCCATTGAATTCACGGTCCAATTCACTCTAATATTGTTATAGCTCACTACTGGTAATGCTCGGTAATCCCTCTGTAATTACAGGAGAGGAAAATCAAACGTGAATGGTATCAGGTGTGTTACATCGTACTAGCCTTGTAATGAATATGAGAACAATACAGGTATATGCCACAGTAGTCATCAAAGCAGTTCGTAATGCTACAAAGGCTTCTGATTAATAAAAGACACTGCAATCAATTTTATAAAAGAAAGTTGCATAATTTAATAGCTTCTCTCAAACCCAAACGGTCTGTTAATTGGCAACGAGCTCTCATTAGTAAATAACCTTGAAATTGCTTTTTCTTTCCTCGTCTATTTAACTTCTACCTCTATTTATCTTGTGTCTCCTCTATCCTAAGTACACGAATGTCAAAGCGTTCAGAATACTTTGTTGGAAAAGACGTCTTAATAAAAAATTTCTATTGATGAATGTTAAAGATTGGTGACAGATTCAATTGTGGGGGGAGACTAGCATTCGCGGCGTACATCTCCTACGTAATCGATACGTAGGAGAGAGCTATCGCAGGATGTGAACAAACGTGTGTATGCTTGACTGGATCCCTCGGTGCCTCAATGGTGTATTGTACCTCTGACGTGAGCTGTCACTCTCAAAACCACTACTGCCGTTGTTATGTCTCAAATTGAATTTCAATCTATAGTATCTAATTTTATAAGCCCGAATAGTTTAATGTTTGTTTGTTTGAAAGCGCTAATTTCAGGAACTACCGGTTCATATGTGTTTTCCTGTGGTTTACACAACGTTAGACGTCGATACAGTAAATTATATATTATGTTACAACATATGTAAAATTCCAGTAGTAAACCGCCACCAGTGCGTAAAAAAGTAATTTTAAAAATATATTTATTGTAAGGAGCATCGACGGACTCTCTCTAACCGTTACTAAGCAATAATATTTCACATAAAAATCTGGATTTTAAGAAGAAGGAAACATCTGTACTCTAGGATTATTCTAGCTTTTACCGTACGTTGTGTAGGTATATCTCACTAATCGTCATTTATCAGGTTAAAGTTGTTAAAAAAAGTGCTATTATCCAAATATATTCATTAAAACACACCGCTGTTAAACCCGTGTAACAATAGACGTTGATAAAGCATTGTCCAAAATACACGTGCGTGATTTAAGCAGCCCTGCGTGGTCCGAAGGGTTATAGGTAATTACCTATCCTATATATAAAATCACGAGCAAGCAACGACATGTCCCGGCCATTGTGTCCACTCAACGACATATTATTAATTTGTTGTCTCGGAAATACTAAACTTATTTATTGAATGAGCTCACATCCGTACCCTTTCTGTATTTAGAACAGTTACATTAAGGTAGAATATTGTGAATTTGTTAGGACCTTTCTAGTGATATTTTTTTGCAATATGTTACGCTTTAATTGGCAGGTTATCAGTTGACGTCACTGAACTGGCAAACAGATTGATGTCTGTCCCGACCTCAGGATAATGGGCTTAAACGATTTCTATGAGCTCAGATAAGTTGCGATGAAACATTGGCATCACACTACGTTGTCATGCAGACATACCGAATCTGATTTTCAGGATACGGTTGACACAATATTATTCGAATAGAGTGAACCTAGCGTTAATTTTAATTAATTATATTGATAGTTAAACCACGGCTATAAACTTTACCGTTGCACAAGTCAAGAAACAATTTTTAAAGTGTCTCTTTATTTCTCCAATCACTGAATTCGGTCCCATGTAATAGGGGGTGAGCCTGTTGCAGTCTTCCGGGCACTATTGATGACTCAAGTCATGCATTTGAGACTGAGTCTGGGCTGTATATATCTGTCTAATGTTAAACAACCCTGTCTGATTTCAAATTATGGTGATTGAATAAAAATGCGATAAAGGATAAACGAGAGAGGCAATAATCACACTATTAACGGTCACAATTTTTGCTGAACAGCATTTTCCGTTGCTTTTATCTTGTGGGTCGCGTTTATCGAATGAACACTTTTAATGGATCGCCGCTGTGCCAGTAAGCGCGCCAATATGGATTTTAATTGTGTTTTATATTGGCTTAGCCGAGAGAAGCTCGAATTGGTAATAATGACTTTCTATTAAGTTGTATATGAGTGTGTAATTGAAAGTGCTTTGTGGCTGGAGAGTCATTCGTCACAGTACACGATCTAATGGAGCCTAAGTGTGCTATTAACAGTTGGATTATTGTACTCAGTATTTAATGCTATACAATGTACAAAGCTGTTGAAGTTTAAAAAGTGATAGCATTAGATTTCTTAGTTGTTTATTTTTATCTAGGACGCACCAACTTGACTTCACCTCGCCTGATAGCAAGCTAAAGGTAAAGTCTCAGGAAAGGGGGCCACCATTACAGACACTAAGTAACGTTACAATGTTGGTACTCAGTTTAGCGGCTTCATCAGATGCTTTTTTACGTCCCGCTTAAAGGACCCGGTATTGTAGAAAGAAGGAAACACGTGTGCTGATAATGAATTGCGTCAAAGAAGCAAGGCAAGTCGCTTGATTCTTGCTCGTATTTTCTGCACAGTGCTTGTATATATTAAGTAAATAAGTAAAGTAAGATACAGATATTCCCTAAATCCCTGCTGATTTACGGGAACACTCAGGAGAGCTGTAGCTAAAAGCTATTAAATTCTATAAATTTGGAAAGGCATTTTTTAATAAGTTGAATTAAGTCAGTTTATCCTTATATCAAAAGATTATTTGAATGAGATTCCCTGAGTCCCAACACAATCCTTCAGTAAATATTGACGTTAAGAAGCGTGGGCAATATTTTGTGAGCGTGTGCAAGTTTTGTAGCAATGATGTATGCCTTACTCTCTTTTATTTTCTTCTGTTTTCCGTCTACCTTCATTTCTACTGGTGCTTTAATATTCTAAAACAAGGGGTCCCGTCTGTGATTATGACAACAAATATCTTTGTTTCTCCGCACACACTTAATTAGGCTTCGCATACCCCCATGAGCGGTACAATTCAAAGAATATCACGAACATACATAATTTGCTTGCGTCTTTTAACCCTCGGGACGATTAAATATTTGAACAGGATAAAAGCTTTATTCCTGTTTAACCCTCGGGGTATAAGTGCGACGCTACAATGTAATATGATGTTAGAATTATAGAAATGGACTCATTCTTGTGTGGTCAAACACATAACATTATTATTTAAGTGCCTACCGCAATTTGTATAAGGTATTCTACGAAGGTTTTATACGAAGAAAAAAACTGGTACTGCGATAGCCTAGTGATATGGGTAATGGATTGCTGAGAAGAGGTCTCGGGTTCGATCCCAGGTTAACCACACACCAATGACTTTTCGATGCTTTCCGAAGTTATGTGTGTATTTATCGCAGGTTTATAAGTGCCCGGTTAATGGCAATAGGTTCGCCATCTATTACCTTGGGACCTCCTCTCTACCTCTTCGGGGCGTGAGTTTATGCATTCGTCTCAGCAGTCCATTACCCATACCAATCTTAATAATGTAAATGAATATGAAAAATAAATTAACAAAGTTCTGCGCGATAGTAGCAAGTTAATACGACTTAATCCATGACAGCAAATACACCTCCCGTATCACACGAGTGCAAGCCACAAACACGGAGAGCACAAGAGCAGCAGATTAAGCCACAATGGGAAAGCTCGCTTCTATGTTTCAGCCTCGGCTCTTTGTCAACACAGCGACTACTCCGCACACATTATAATTAAAAACCGCATTTTAATCATCCCGTTTGTGGAATTTTTTGACAACATTTATATATATATATATATACGCTCTAAAAATCAAGTCTTTATACAGTCTCTTACTGACTTCCAGAAAATCTCTCGTGAAACTACGCGGTTAAAATTTAATTCAATAGTTTGAGCGGAGTCATCAAAAATTAATATCTAAAAATGATTGCAACATCATTAAATGCTTCCGATAGATCGTACGAATATCGGTAGATGGCTAGCACGTTGCCGTAAAACGGATATATGTATAGAAGATATTTAAACTATCATGGTCACTCACATCAGTATCAAAATAAACGGGATATTTATCATGTTTCATTGTTTTGAGTTTCCGATATTTCGGCGCTGTTTCAACATGGTAAATATCCCGTTTATTTTGATACTGATATGTATTGAAGTATTTGGGTGGTATCAGGCGAAGATTCGGTGGCGGTTTGAATCGATTTGAATAGTTAGTATACTAAATGGATAAAATTTCATTCAAAAGTATCTACGGGTTAAAAGAATCACCGTGATATGTGCAAAATCTGTTGAAAAAATACCTTAATTACGTACATACAAATGTATGCAGCATCAAAGTACCTCAGAAATGTTCAGGCGTACCTGTTCAAAAATTTAATAACCTGCGCAATAACTTTTGTTTTTAATAACTTGTTCGTCGAGATTATTATTCCTGTTTTGGTGATCCACCATTATTATTCAGAGCTAATAGAGGAGACACACACACTCCTTTTTTTAATACTGTGTATAAGTGGACTCATAATGAAAAATAACTTTATCTTTTGTATCTAAAGTTTGACACTACTTTTTGCTATATCCGAGAATATTTCAGGATTAAATAAGACCTTTTCTCAATATTACAAAAAAAAATAAGTTTATTATTAAAATAGATCTACATTAGTACTTAATTTAAGCTCTATTCGCACCGTACACATTCAGTTTATTTCTTATACTTTTCAAGTACATAATACAGTAAAAAAATCATACTAAATATGTTGTTTTACACTTCAGTTAAAATTTCACGTATACGTATAAAAATGAGCATGTTTCGATAGCTGGGATAAAACCTCAATGCTGGAGAACAGCCAGCATGTGTCAAGGTCTTTCGAAGTATAACATGGTTTAATGGAGGCTTGTTGCCAGACATCTGAGAGGAGATGGGCGCATGTGGACAACATTATTAGATAACTGTATATGAGCTTTCAGAACACCTATGCATGGTAAAAAAATACTTAGTTTTAAAAAACATCTTGCATTAGATAAGTTAATATAAGATGATAATGGTAGCTGTGATTGTACGTGATCGTGGCCAAATTTGGTAACAACAATTTTATTTTTTTAATTCCTCAACATTCTAGTGCTATCTAGACCCATGGTAAGCAAAGCTTAACTAGCTTGTGTTATGGTATCTAGAATGCGAATAAACGTACTTAGATACTTTTTTTAGTAAATACCTACATAGAAACACTCAGACCAACTTGCGCTGAGCGGGAATCGAACCTGTGCCTCCTACGTAGCAGTCGAATATTCTACAGCTATGTGTGACAGGCCATCATAATTTATCATAAAATTCCATTAAAATATCACTAAATAACCCCGAGGTACCCGTACCTACTATCTATTTTATAGTGACAACATTAAATGTATACGTGGAGCCCACGCTGTTTTCAATATCCAATGGCTATTTTGGGATATATCCGAACCCCATTAATAATGCTACAACTATTTATATTTTAAGATAAGATTACTTGAATAGACGAGTCACTCAAGTGTAACACTTGAGGGAAACCAAGAAATATAACTTAATAAAGTCTATATTTATACATAGGCATTTAATGACGATGACGACATTCGACAGGTAGCCGGAATCACGTGGAACAGAGTGACACTGGAAAGGAAAGAATGGAAAAGGTTGGAGGAGGCCTTTGCCGATTGGCAAACAGATCTAGGAAAGATAACCAAGCAACAAATATTAGCTTAAATGGCGTATGTAGTTCAAGAGTTTAATGATATGTTTATTTTATATCCACTGTTATCTGTAAAAGATCTGAATAAAAGGCTATATTATTATATGATGGCGTAATATCATCATTTAAGTCTTCTAATAAAGCTTAACAATTTGTTACACAATCTTTTAAGGTATAATATTTTTTATAGGAGGTAGGACACCTCGGTATTTCCGCCCAATTGAGCAGTTCAACTGGGGAAGTACCTCCGCCCTACAGAATACCGCGGTTATAATAACTTCGTATTGTGTTCCCAGCGAATTTGTGCTGTCAGTGGGATGACTAAAGGCTTGTCCTGCTTTGTCCTCTACACTGACGGCACAGAAACTCTGTGCTTACATTCCATCAGGTGGGTAGTGCGCTTGTCTGCCACCTAAGTGGTATAAAAAAAAAAGTAATACAAATATATCACTAAATTATTCTAGCAACTCTGAGTGGATATCTATTTGCCCCTCTTCCCCTTTTGGGTTTTAGCCAAACTGTGTGTTATATTACTAAACTTAAAAAAAACATGAAAAGCTGCCTGATGTTATCTGTTTATGAAAAATGTAATACCCTAATCCTAGTGTATTGCATACTGTTATCGTCGAAAATAATTCTAACAATCGAAAATGAGTGAATAAACTGTGAGAACCTCTTCAACCCAAACTTGAAAATACTCATAAACGTCATCATAAGAGCCTTCTCACATTACCCTCTAACCATTCAATATACAAACAGCTAAGGGTGAGGAGCAAATATAAAATAGTCGCGTTCTGCCAACACAACCCTTATTCGCTTGCAAATATCATCGACATGCTTCGGGATATTTGAATTATTTACAGGCAAAAATATTGAGCGGCACAGAAGGTCTCCAAGAATATATTTTAAAGGACCTTTTTACGGCAAGAGATATTTGCGTTAGCGAAAAGTAAATATCTTTTGAGAGGGTTATGTTTTATTGAGTACGAATTTGTGTTTTTCGCATATTTAATTTAAATAATATAAACCTACTGTGAATGGTTCTGTCAGTATTGCGCAAAGGAAGGTTCTCAATGCTTTTATATCTGTTCCTAAATATCACCAGATATAATAAAGCAGTCTAACACAAACTCTAAGTTCGACCTGTCTCCCACATGTTCAATCAATTTCCGATAGGTACTGCTCTCCTGTGCTCAAAATTTAAGCCGAACCCATTCAGCCGTGATGTCTGCGCGGCAGTGGAGCCAACTTATATTATCTCCTATTTCTAAAAAAAATGATAGCTCCAGACGGCACTCTGGCGGAACTCGTGGTCTCGTCTAATTGAATTAATCAAATTATTCGCATCCGTTTCCGTTTCTCGATAGCCCTTCTAAAAATCTTTAGCAATATTTTTCAGCTGTACATTTTAACGCTGGAATTTATTATTGGACGACGGGTTATTAATGAGAAAATTATTACCTTCGATACCCTTTTTCGATTAAAGTAAATACCGGTGGCCTTGTGTGTTTTTTATGAATTAATTGGAAATTATTGCCTGTTCAGTACACTTGGTGCGTTGACGTCAGCACTTCTGCAGATACCGCCTTACAGCGTTTATGTATGTGAAACGTTAGGGTGTGGGGCTCTATAAAGTATACAGCATAAATTTATCTCATCATAAATACGTTTATATACAACGATCACATCGTTTATATTACTGCAATATGTAATCGTACATGATTTATTGAAAATCTATCAATGTTGTCTATACTTCATTCCGTTAACAACTTAACTAAAGATAAATAATGTTGTAGTGACTTTTTATAGAATCACATATTATACAAATAAACTAACCTAACTAACTGACTAACTAGTTTTAAAATGAGTTGTGAAACAGAAAAATATTAATAAACAGAATTTTTAAATGAAACAACTCCCTCTATTTCTCTATCCCATTTTTGTATATATTGTATAGTTAGCATAGTTTTATATAAATTTGTAAGTAATTGTATATTATAATAGCATATTTTATTTAATGTAATCAATTAAAGTATTAATGAAACATATTAAAAAGACACATCATGATTGTTTACCGCGGTAGCCTAGTGGTGAGGATAATGGACTGCTGAGACGAGGTCTCGGGTTCGATCCCAGGTTTTACCATGGCACACACCAATGACTTTTCGATGCTTTTCGAAGTTATGTGTGTATTTATCGCAGGTTTATAAGTGCCCGGTTAACGGCAATAGGCTCGCCACCTTTGGGACCTAAACATAAGCTGGCGAAATGTGGGTGCTAGCACCTCTGCCTACCCCTTCGGGGATATAGGCGAGATCGGGGAGATAGGTTTTTTTTTATATTGTTTACTTTCATTTAAGTACCTATACGAATCGGGTATAACATTTTGCAAGACGTGACAGTGCTTAATAAGTTTTTAAAACGGTAACCCAAGACTAAGCGACAAAAATATGCGTCTAATTTGATTATCTTATTGTAACCGACGTCATGTCTTACACAAAGAAAGTATGGCATTACGTCATCTTTAAAATAAAAATACCAACCCAAATTTAGGGGTGCTGATAACAATAAGAATCCTTAACGACACAAAAATAACTGTTTTAAAAGAACAATTGTGAACGAATAATAGGCGTGGCACCGGGTGCTCAGGTGAGAGAGATATTTAAATATATTCAAATTATTATGTTAAACTTATTATTATAACTATGTTAGATGACTCATATTCCGCACCGCGACGCGCTTTAGCTTAGCTGAGCCGTGTATTTCTCTGCATCGATGCCGTGGTGGAGAAGCAGTTGACCGACTCGGATACTATGGCTTATCGTGCTGCAGGAGCGCTGGGGGAATTCTGCGGCACGCAACCGTCAACGAGACAGAGACAGAGGCTTTTATGCGGCGCAAATACTCCAATCTCATTGGTGATTAAGAATTTGTGCTTTTTTGGAGTCAAAACGTTTGGACCGTGGGCTTTGAGCGCCCGCAATCTCTTTTGAGGAGATTACGAAGCGTATGGTCGACTCTTCTCGTGAACAAGCTGGCCTTTTCTTAGGTCAGAGAATCGGCAATGCTGCCAGTCTTCTGGGAACGCTACCCCAAGAGGTATGCAATGCGGAGGAATTCCATGTAGAAAATCCAAAAATACATGTGGAATGTTTTTTTTAGTAATGTTTATATAATAATAGATTTAAATAGTGAATATAGATAAATCGATACATAATTATTATGTTTCTTTATCGAATTAAACAACTTATACATTAATTTTTTAAATACATATTATAATAATTATTATTATTTTGATATCAAATCATGGTACCATCTACGTAGTACAAAGCGCTTATGTACTATACGTATATTTCACTGCAACGACACATACCTGGTTAATTTAGATTTCCATTATACGACAAACATTGAAACACTTTACCCTCAAAATACTGTTAGTACAGAAAACACTAACAATTGACCTTATCCTACGATACCGGAGGCTTTTAAGGTTTTATCTGAGGTCCTCTCCGCCGATTGACGCTACTTAAACTGTCCACGGGGAATCTATTGCCTTTGATAACACACTAACTACCAAAAGTATTTAAACTATTTTAGAGCTTGCAGATGTGGGAATGCTGTTTCAATTTTAATACTTTTACTTTTTTTTCATCTTTTATATTGTAAAAGTGATCGTAAGTAATAAATAAATCAAAACAATGAAGACCACTATAATTTTACCAAGTATCGGGACTTATCGCGAATTATATTTTTTTTGGAACTTACTATTTCTGCCGACGGTAAGTTCCAAAAAAAATATAATTCGCGAGAAGTCCCGATACTTGGTATAATTATGAATTCACACCGCGAAAGTTTAAAAATAACAAGACCACTATAGTTTTGGTATTCTATAAACCTATACTATTGCTACTGTCGTAGTGTGATCTGCAGGTCTAAGAAGTCACTTAAATTGAATAGTATTGGGATAATATTTTGTCGTGCAGTGATATTTTCATGAAATTAGAATTTGCTGAAAATTCATACAGTAACTCGTTGTAAGTGGAATCATTTAATGTGGCCATTTTAGACAAAGCTGTGTTCGACCACTTATAGTGTCCCCACAGCAGTAGAAAAGGAGTAACCGCATTTTTGAAATGCAATTTAAAAACAGTTACTTACATCAGCTTATATTTCTCAGAGCGCGTCCGTCGTATGGTACTATGGCCGATGTCTCTTTCCTAATTCATGAACCATTCTGAAGCAATTCTGAATTGGTTATTACCCTAAACATATTCTGTCCTCCTGTATACCGAACTCCTAGGAACTGGTTTAGAAAAACCTACAAGGGAATGGAGAACGAAATACGCAGTTATTTTTCTTTTGTGCCTTAAATATAGATCATTATTCCTATTTTTTGATGAGTTATGAAAGTTGCACTGTAAAAATATCATTGTTGTTAAAAGATTTTTCCTTATGATAAATTAATTTATTTAGTAGCGCAGTTGTTTGAGTATGAGATCTCGTATTCAATTCTCGCGTCGTTAAGAATAATGTTTTAGAAAATGGTCAATACCGAGTATGGGAACGTACGTGCTGGATAAAATCATATTACTCCTTCAGCAACGGCTGCTTTAAACCTCCTCCCCACAAATCCTCGTAGTACGCTAGCAGATATCATTACTACCACATGTCACAATCTTAACAGACAGTCATCGCACAGTTATTTAATTATAACATTTCCTCTTTGGTATCGTCAACTAATTTGTCAGCCTGCCACGAGCCCACAATATCCGACTAAATACAATATTGATATCCGAGTTAACCGCTGTATCACAAAGTACACTAGTGGGTGGATATAATTTGAATCTGACTGCGGTTGGGGTTAAGAGCTCCATTCTGACGTCCCTGACATTGTTATTGGGGAACAAGAGCGCTCCACTATTTATGAAATAATTTGTTCCGGAACAAATCAACTGAACGGGAGTTCATTTCCGTTTTTATCAAGCGGCCCGTCCGGACTTCATATGGGACATATAACTTCCGATTGCCTGATGGCAGAGCCACCTACCGGATTCAATGCTTGCCTAGAATCAAAAAATTCAAACGTCTAATTGAACCTAGCAAATTTAATCTCTTCTCGGATAATGTGATTTCCACGGACAGGACACGGACGGATTTGTAAGTAAAAAAACCTTTTATAACAATGAGTAGGTATCTATAAAAAATGTAACATCAAGAAAATTGGTAATACATGAAATTTTATTAGCTCCCGGTAAAGAAAATGACCAAGTTTTATCGACCGTTACGTGAAGACGGAGCGCCGGTATCCGAGACTCATAACATGATCTGTGGTCGGTTTATGAATAACCTTATTAATTTATTTCAACTATATTTTATGGATCGTAATCGTAATATTAAAATGAGATTTACGAGACATATTTTTTGAGGAGATTACGAAGCGAAGACAATATCTACTCGGAGAAAACGAAAATGCGTAAAAGCTTGATATATGTAAGTAGAGAAGATCATCATGTCCTACAAAGATTACTGATTTTTTACGTAGGTATTTACAAGATAAAGATGCTGGCCTGCCGTTCTGAGTCTTCACTTCAGCTTGCATAAAACGTTTATATTAATAGAAGCCAACAGCAGACTGTTGGCACTGCCTACCCTGAAGGCGTGAGCGTAATGTTTGTATTGTATACCATTTTAAAGATATTATATAATACCATCAAACATTCTAAAGACAAAATGTTCCCAAATTTTAAATCCCAAATCGTTCCAGCAAATTTAGCTTTTATAACAAAATTCCATATTCTAGGTATTCCTATTACCAAATCGAAACTAACTTCAAATAGATTTTAATCCTATTAATGTACATTAGGGACTGTAATGTGCGTGGCGTGCACCAGCTCTCTAAAATATTAGTGCCTATTTGCACCGAATAAAACCATGAAGGTTTCGAAACATGGAAGTGTCCGCCGATCCGCAATCAGACCCAAAGCGACGAGCTTATAAGTTTGACCTGTTTATTGGTATATTTGTTCACGAATTAATTCCCGTGCGATGCCGGGACCGAGATCTTGTAATAACCCCCTCGTAACCACTCAGTGGTCGTCAAACAACCCTTCGCGTAAGACAGACAACATATTCCCAGATAATAGAATTAGTCACGTTCCTAAGTTTTATGTTTTCGATGTAGTGTTTATAAGTTGAGTTATATTGAAGGTTTAGTGATTTTAAGTGAAAATCACCAAAACTGCTTTTAAATTATAAGTATAAAATACATTTAACATTTTATTTCTTTTCCGATTTTTCTAATTAATTTAATATAATGGACCGAATATTCTAATAATTCAGAGTTACAGATCTCAAGAATCCAACATTGTCGTGATCATGGGAGAATTTCAGACAACATACCAAATAATAGAAATATTTTTTATAGTGACGTTACTGAATTTTATATTTTCGATGTAGTGTTTATAAGTTGGGTTATATTTTTAATTTAATTTTCTTTGTTATATTAGTGATTTTAAGTGAAAATCAGCTAAACAAACTGTTTTTATATTATACGTATAATAAACATTTAACATTTCATTTCTTTGGGTCGGTCTCTGATTTTTCTAATTCATTTAATATAATTAACCAAATATTTTAATAATTCAGATTTACAGAAATCAAGAATCAAGTCAAAAATTAAAAAATCAAATTGTTTTAACTCAGCACTCCGTCGGAGGCTGTTTCCTCCTTTAGGCTTGATTTATACAAGACCGTCGCAGTCAATCAACCAGTAATCTTATAAATAAGGTTGACTGGTGCTCTTACTATCTAGCGGGTATAGGAACCCTCCTAAATTCCCCTTATCCCACAGGATTATAACCAATTGTAATCCAAGATTCGACCAAACTCCATTTTAAATATTTCGACGTACAATAATATCTGCAGAAAGTATCTCATAAACAAAATATTGCGGTTGATTTGGCGACAAGAAAATCATAAATATCATATCACAATTTTTCGTTTGGACCGCATAATAATGAAAATGTACACGTATTCAAATTCCAAACTGCGTGACAGCAAATGAAATGTACAGTCGGGGTAAGAAAAGGTCAGCTCACAGTCGATATTTACTTGCTTGAGGGCAATTTTATTGTTTATCAGCCCTGTCGACGTTCATTTTGAAACGGAGCTGAATTATTGCAGTACATTTAATTTTTCGTAAAATATTGACACTGACACAAACGAAACATAATATTTCATTACAACTATTTACGAAGTCCATTAAGATATAGAATAAATTGAATTGGTTCAGACGGGATTTGAACCCGCGATCTTTCATCCGTCTTACGGCGACGGTTAACTTCGACAGGTTCTTAACAATTTTGTTTTATTTCAGTATAATTAAATTCTTTTTAACCCTTTTTAATTAAATGTACTTTTATGTGGGTTTGTCTACTAAATATTTTAGTTCAATTGGAAATGGAGCGTATGATTTTATACAGGAATGAATTCAAAAACTGACGGTTGCCCAAGTGTTTCGTACCCCGACGGTACAAGAACGCGCCGTGTGTCGCGCCCTGTCAAGCTACAAGGGCGGCGGAAAATCCCTATCTTATCAAATATTTTAGAATGTGTAATATGGAACATCTTTTATTTCATTACAGTCTCATAAAATAATTCAAAGTGAAGTAATTGCTTGTGTTTTGTTAAAATATGTTTATGGTTTAGCGAGGAAGCCAAGTGAATTAAGTTTACATGTGCAATTCGACTCAGAAGAATTTTGTTATCAAATTTAAAATAATAATGAACAATTAATAGGTGATTAAAATCGTAAAACTGATACTAATATCATCAATCGTAAAAATAAATTCTGTTCTTCATCATTGTCTGCTAGAAATATAACATTATACAATTTAAATGTCGTTACAAGTTAAAATTGCCTTGGTTGAAATTACCGCCTGTTAACGGTTGAAGCTCTGTTAAGTTCTACTCAAACAAAGGTTTCGTGATTGACTGCCCAATTCATTAGCCAAGTTACTATTTGTGTAATAACTCTTCCGAGTTTCTCAATAGCTTCGGATTTAATGCCATTGAGAATTTGTCGTCTCTTGTTTCATTCATTTAAGATAAGAAACAGACATTTCTTATAATTTCATAAACATCAAATTAGATTTTATCATTATCATGTAGATTTCCCGGTTGCGTCCAAGGCTTTGGAGCCCGAGATTTGTTCATTGTTTTTGATGTTTTGATTGATATTTCGATTTTTCTGAGAGTAACTGCCGTCTGATCGAGCGACTATCGTACACTCCATGATCAGATCAGATTATTACTTCTTTTATACCTATTTTAAATTTTTTGGTCGTTTACACACAAACAATTTGAAAAAATCTTTAATGAAAAAAAGGTTATTACAAAGTAGATGAGTATCTTGATGATATAAATGTGTGGTCAACCTAAGTCTCTTGCTTGCTCGCACAACATAGTTTGTATATAAAAACATATTTAAGAAGAATATCTAGTTCTAATATAGTATTCTGAGTTTCTTGCTGGTATCTTCTCATTAGAACTAACCTACCGAACCAGCGAAAGAATCATTTTCCAATGATTTATAATATTTCTTGATATAATTGTAAAATTTTGATGTTCATATGTGCTCTTTATGAGCCTAAACTGAATAAATAAAATTGATTCTTTGATTGTTAATAAATTGGAAGGTCTGGCTCACCAGAACACTCTTCAATTTTTTTTCTCAAACAGAAGAACGGATATTTTACATAGAAAATAATTTATAAAAAGTATAATACCATCAACAATCATATAATATTGTAGAGACAATTTAAAAAAATGTCTCTATTTTTGTAATGTAAAAAATCAGTTACCGCTTCCTGAAAAAATATTAAATAGCTAAAAACACAATATATAATAAGAAAACATAAAAATAAATAATCTTAACAAAATATGTTGAGTCATAAGCAACCATTACACGCCTGGTTAGTAGGAAAATAATAAAAAAGCAGCCGTGAACTTTGTTAAGAGTAAACCGTAGAGTTAAAAATTCATATTAAAGTTATTTACGCATAAAAAAATAAAGTCACGAACGCAACTGTCGGAAATTATACCAAAAAAAATCAGAAAATTAAATCCCAAATAATAATGTACGTACCTAAAACACGAAGATGAAGAAAACTGGAGTTGAGAGTATCGAAATATCGCGCGAAAGGTGGAGGGAAGTTTGTCGCGAGCAGCGGAGGCAGAGACGTCCGCACGGCTCGACGGAAAGCGCGCGATAAGAGGACACTTTGGTCTCGCTACAGTTCTGAGCGGTGAGCACCCCCCTCCAATCTGTTGCGCCGCGCACGCGCGATGCGGCCGCCTCTCGCGGGATCACCGCACACCTGCCGACGACGGCACAAGTTTTATTGTCTTAATGTGGACCCCGCCCATTTGTTAAATGTCGGATTTACGATAATATGCTGTGCGATGTCGGAAGTTACCTTCACTGTCCTACCGAATAGTTTATTAGTCTATGCGAAGCGAGGGGTGCTGTTACCGACTGCATTAATTTTACTCTTTGTGAGTGACGATGGTTCCCCGGTAAACCATGGAAAAAGTATTGAAAAATGTATTAATTATAAGTGTATTTATATTACACGAATAAAACGTCAAATTAATAACAACCCTTAAATAGGAAAGTCATCAACTATACACCTACGAGGAAATGTTCCGTCGGCAACGGACTGTTTCATTTGCCGACGGAACAATTTTCTCCCGCCCGCCGGCAACTGATTCAAACATTTGCCGACGGAACATTTTTTGGCATATTCATTTGCGCCCTTCATAAAAATATAGTTTCGTATTGCCAAAATATTATGATAGATTTTTCCTTGGGTTATTAAAATATATTGTATGTATGCATTTTGTACGTATTAATAATCTAAGCATTTTGCATGTATTTAATAGGTTGATTTATGTGAGACTAGACTTTAAAGGGATGAAAATGGTTCTTACGATAAGTACGATATCTAAACTTGGGATTATCTACTTTAAAACTTTACTTATAACGCATATCCCAATGAAATAGAAGCTTTACTATGTTTGTATGAGAAGAAGTAGGTCTATTTTCTTTTAAACCGTGCATTATTTGTTGTAAAAGAAAATATAAAGCATAAAATTAGTTGAAATGTCTTAAGAACATATTACATATTTTGAATAGCTCAGCCTCAAATGCATGGCTCGAGTCAACAATGGTGCCTGAAATACGGCAATAGGCTCACCCCCTATTACGTGGGACCGAATACAATTATTGGTGAAATGTGGGTGTTAATTCACCTCTGCCTAACCCTCTAGGGATAAAGGCGTGATTATATGTATGTATGTATGTACATGATAATTTTAATTACTTTACAAAACTTTAGTGAAAAATTTAAACAAATTTCAAAATCTGAATATATCTGCACTCAAAAACAATGAGTAGGTAAGAAGAATGATCAAACGATTCATTTGAATACTTCATATAAATTTCTTTACAGGATTAAACCATTCAGTGAGCAGCACGTTTAAGTATCGGGAGATTTGATTGATTTATATTTATGGAACATTCTGTGGTTACACATTAAACTAGTGACAAAAGTATACTAAAACATTCAGGGAAAAGGTAATATGGACTCCAGTAAAGGAAGAACTGAATAAGAGTTTTATATAGCAAGACTGCTATGAAAGCACTAGATGATGTTTCAACTTAAGAAGACTAATAAAAAACTTAAATAAAAAAAGACTACGAATGATAATTAAAAGTGATGATATCACATGTATTTTCTGTATTGTACCTTGAAGAAAATGGAAAGCCAACAGAAAACTGGATACAATGTAGGATTTGTACTCAGTTGTGTCGTGAAGAGTGTTCGGTCTTCGAAGGCGGTGATAATTTTGTTTGTAATAACTGCAATAATTAGCCGTATAACAGAAATATGATGTTTTAAATATTGTCTGTTACGTCTTTATGTTTATTATGTTTTTTAGTTAAATTTCATGCAAAAGAATACTGTTGTTCACTATGCCCTGGTACCATATCCATTTTACCTTGGGTATAGTAGGCCACAGTTGTAAACTTGGCTTATAACTTACTAATATTTGAATTATACGAGTAAATTTGATATAATTCAGTAAGTTCGTTAAACAATGACTGATTATAAATAATTGTTTTAATTTCTCCAGTTATAACTAAACGAAAATAATCAAAATCAGCTTGAGGTATTCACTCAAAAAATCGCAGCAATTCATACGTTTGTAGCGTATTGATATGTAGCCATTTGAGGAATATTTTACTTCATTTAATTATTACGTTTGTAGCGTATTGATATGTAGCCATTTGAGGAATATTTAACTTCATTTAATCATTATTATGTTTGTACCCAATTGATGTGTGGCAATTTGAGGAATATTTTACTTTATTTAATTATTATTACGTTTGTAGCGTATTGATATGTAGCCATTTGAGGAATATTTAACTTCATTTAATTATTATTACGTTTGTAGCGAATTGATATGTAGCCATTTGAGGAATATTTAACTTCATTTAATTATTATTACGTTTGTAGCGTATTGATATGTAGCCATTTGAGGAATATTTAACTTCATTTAATTATTATTACGTTTGTAGCGTATTGATATGTAGCCATTTGAGGAATATTTAACTTTATTTAATTATTATTATGTTTGTAGCCAATTGATATGTAGCCTCCCAACATTGAGAGAGGCCTAGTCTAGCAGTGGACTGCGATGGGCTAGTTGATTGATATGAAGTCATTTGTGTAATATTTAACTTCATTTAATTTTAAAAGTATTTCTTTAATTGCATTGCGCTACACATTAATATGGATTGTATCCTTTTCATGCCGTGATATCTCATATCGTTTCGAAATTTACTAACTCATACCGAATTGATATTTTTTATTGCTCTTTCTTACCACTATTCACTCATATTTTATTTGATGTTGGCATCTTTTATATTAGGTATATTTCCTGCATTCTTAATATGTATAAGATGGCTCCATCTGAAAACCAGTCTGCACATACTGAATTTTTTTAGTGTTCTTCGCATTCAATGCTGAGATGGAGCCCTATTTGGGTTCGCACAATGTGTTTTACCTATGTAACATCACGCCACATTTAATTGTATTTATTGCATACATATTGTAATTGTGTACAGATTACCTTAAAGAAAATATTTTTCTTTTTCTTTCTTTCAATAAATTTCCTTCAGATCTGTTCTGGCCTTTGACCGACAAACATTCAAACTTTTTCACAAAATATGACATTTTTTTTTTTAATTTTACACCTCTTGGTTGGCAGACAAGCACAATTGCTGTCAAGTATTAATTAAGTTAAAATAACGATAACCACGCGATGATTTCATCGTTTATCCCGATTACATTCGACGCCCTCCTCCCGGAGTCCGTGGTCTGCGTATTCCTTCTCCCTCTCTTGATTTAATTTACACAACTTTTATGGAAACGACTATGAAACTCAAACATTCTTAACTTTGTAGGTCCCCAAGTACCCATAAGGAAAGCCACAGGTAGTCGGATGCTACGCTTTCTGGGGCACAAAGGGATAAATGTCACCAATCTTGAGACCGACCTGGCCGCCAATGTACTTGGTAACCACTAAACTCTGAAATCAACCTCGATTATCTATAGCCATCAGCCAGGCACTGTGCTTTTAATAGGCGCTTACATTAGTACTAATATTTCTGTGGCACTGGGATGTATGTAACTACATTATATTTTAAATATACAAATTCCCCACTAGATTGCTAACATTGATTTAATTGCGTGTCTATTGGCGAGACCCGCATGCCTCTAATCACTTGGAAAATGAGCAGAACTTTGGTATGGGACGCAATGTGTGTCTACAGAATTGCGGGGACCCTCAAATGGAGCAGATATTCCAGTCCTATTAGTGTTTATTGTGTTTCAGCCGTTTGTGGTCGACTGCTGTGGGTCTTGGGCGTCGGTAATCATTATCTACAAGGATGTTACGAAGCGAAAGATTGAATTCTTTTGCGAGCAGAATGTAACATTTTTTTAATTCAAAGGTACGTTCTGTACGTGATAGATAGTTCAATAATCTTACCATTTTTCATGATGTGCCGCCTTGTCAAATTCTTACCTTTTTAATTCTATTAGGATAATGTATGTCAGCATCAGAATGATCTTGACTGTAAAACCTCAAAAAGGTTTTAATATAGCCGCGGTAGCCTAGTGCTATGTGTAATGGACCGGTGAGACGAGGTCTCGGGTTTAATCCCAGGTTTTACCATGGCTCACACCAATGACTTTTCGATGCTTTTCGAAGTTGTGTGTGTATTTATCGCAGGTTTAAAAGTGCTCGGTTAATGGCAATAGGCTCGCCACCTTTTACATTGGGACCTAAACATAAACTGGCGAAATGTGGGTGCTAGCACCTCTGCCTACTCCTTCGGGGATATAGGTGTGAGTTAATATGAATAAAATCGAATTAAATCATCTCATGATATAGTAATAAGAGCAAATTCAACTGTTTTATAGTTTTAACTTGTATTATTATCCGGACGAAAGTGTGTACCAATTATAAGACCATTCAGTTAACAGCAAGGAGGAAGAAAACAAGGCTTCAAGATCATTTTGAGTACTTTGTTTGATAAAGTTGATATGATACTGATTGTACCCCAAAAGAAAGAAGAGAAAAGTTTATAGGATCATTTCACTTAGTCTGTATGTCTATCATGACCATTTTTTCAGGACCTATTGGCAATAGGAAATAACATTTTATATTCGGGGTTAATGGGTTGGAAAGTTTATAAAGGTTAAAGCCTCGGCTTAAACCGAAAGATGTTTCGCACGAACTTCGTCCTTCTGAATAACACGGTTTTAATAACCACGTGTTGTGGTCCCGGCGGTATGTGCCAGTCAGAGATCACTAGAGAGTTTTTATTCTGTCAGTGGGAAGACCAAAGGCTTGTCCTGATTGTGTCTTCTGTACTGACGGCACAGAAACAATGTTCATACAAGGTTAGGCAGCGTGGATGTGACTACCCTGGTGTTGGACACGTTCATAGATCAGGGTAACCACTTTCCATCAGGTTGGCCGTATGCTTGTCTGCCACCTAAGTTGTATAATAAAAACTCATACATTAGATTGTGAAAAGTACATCCATACATATAATCATGCCTTTATCCCCGGAGGGTTAGGCAGAGGTAAATTAACCCTTATTTTATCAAAATTGTATTCGGTCCCACATTTTTTTTATACCACTTAGGTGGCAGACAAGCACACGGCCCGCATAATGGAAAGTGGTTACCGTGGTCTATGGACGCGTGCAAAACCGAGGAGTCACACTCGTGCTGCCAACAATGTAAGCAGAGAGTAATGGTATTTCGGGCACTATTGTTGACTCGAGCTATTCATCTGAGGCTGAGTCTGGGCTGTATATATATCTGTCTGCTATTAAACTTCTTTATCCCTTAGTCGCCTTGTACGTCACCGCACGGGAAGAGATCGGGTGGTCCAAATTCTACTCTGCCGGGAACCACACGGTAAATAAAACTACTAAATTAACGTAACAAAATATACAGCTGGTTTAGGAAGAAATATGAAATTTGATAAATAAGAAGGTTAAGTACAAGTAACAGGAAAGGCCCCAAAATTAAAATTGACATTGAATCACCATAAAAACATATTTTCAGTCTTCTTTCTTAGCTTGTTTTCGTCTAGTGTTGAGCATATTCCTATCTCGTGCTGGGATTTGGTTTCGCGGTCTTCACACGCTTGCGGCCACCGATCCTTCGGCAAATAGAATCCTTGCCCTCATAATAACATATTACGTTGCTGTTATGACACCACTGACATACTAGTATGGATTATAAATTATCCGTCCTAACCGGCGATAACACAAAACGGAGCACCAAGTTTGAAACTCGAAACCCCAAAGGATTTCAAGTTGACAGCATGAAATTCATACAATATTAAGTAGCGGGTGGGCCAACAGGGTTATTGCTCCAATTCACTCTAATAGACCCGTAATTTTGTCATGACTTAGGCGCGATTGCCTTCGGTAGTCCATTATAAATTGTGATGTAATGGCTCCATGCTCCCGGGTGCGCGGATGTGCCCGGATAGAGATTAACAGTTAACGGTATTTTAAGTTTAAATCTGTTTGCTTAAATCGTAATATAACATTTTATATTCTGGGTTAATGGGTTGGGAAGTTAATAAAAGTTAAAGCCTCGGTTTAAACCGAAAGATGTTTCGCATAAACATTTTATTAATAAGCCTGAAACACGCTCCGACTCAAGGATGACATTTAACTTTGGCTTAAAACTTTCAAAAGTGTCATATGAATATTTTTAGATAATAACTTAAAATAGATTAACTTAATGTAGGCCGAATGAAGGCTTTCAAAGCAAAATTAATTAGAAGTAAGTAAAATATAAGTGAAATCACAAAGTTACTCGACAACTTGAATTGAAAGAGCCGCTGGAACAAGATGTGGAGCCTTTTCAGATTACGTTCAACCGTTGGGCCGAGATCAACTTTGTTAACTAGTAAAGCTAGACAAACATTATTGTGCGACAACTCTGTGTAGCAGTTAAATCGAAAGACGACAAGATATGTTTGTTTCCGAGCCAATGTCACAAACAATGAAAATCACCAATAACGTATTATTATCACGCGATATAGAAAAATGGCGGCTTTAGAAATGGCGCAAACACAAAGTATAGACAAAAATTATAGCAACTTACTCCTGTGAAGAAGTTATACGTCTTTATTATTTATTTATATGAATTATGAATTATATTATTATCAATATTAAACTTCTGAGCTTCTTGGACTGTCATGTGTGAACCTATTACGGGCTTAATCGAAGTCAGTCGGCTCATTAAGAATTGTGAAGGGT
Source organism: Eilema griseolum (assembly GCA_963662185.1). Classification (NCBI taxonomy): domain Eukaryota; kingdom Metazoa; phylum Arthropoda; class Insecta; order Lepidoptera; family Erebidae; genus Eilema; species Eilema griseolum. The sequence goes on along the minus strand of OY759229.1, from coordinate 54,658,364 downwards.
GTTTGGGTGGTGTATGTGAGATCGCCTAACTATGGAACATGTATGTATAACAACTAAGCTCTGTAGTGATATATAACATAACATAACATAAACTCACGCCTATATCCCCGAAGGGGTAGGCAGAGGTGCTAGCACCCACATTTCGCCAGTTTATGTTTAGGTCCCAATGTAATAGGTGGCGAGCCTATTGCCATTAACCGGGCACTTAGCACGTAGTGATATATATATGTTTATATGTAATTTTTAGGCCTATTTCTTTGAGTGAAATGTGTAATGATTTTAGGATGAGAACTGTGGAGGAGAGAATGCTAGGTATGATTGTAACTGTGCGTTGTAGGCACATTTGCCGTATTTCATCAGCAAGTGGTATATTTTTTCTGTATTTATTCTATATGTTTTTTTTATTAGATATGTGATTTTTTCAGCTTTTAGTGCGTTGTATCTGGTGTATTATTTGTAATCGTATTATTTGTTGTAATAGTTCGGTCCTAGTACAGCTTTGTGGTTTCGCTATTCAAGGCGCTGTGGTTTATATTTGTAATAGAGAACCATATTTTTATTTATGTATTAAGTAATATTTTTGAGCTAATAGTAAATTTGTTTGGCTACATTATTATGTCAATCAGCGTACTGTTTGCGAGAAATGAGCATATTTATTTTTTATACCACGTATGTGGCAAAAAAGCACACGGCCCACCTGATGGAAATGGACCTGATGCGGTGGTTACCGCGGCCTATGGACGTGTGCAAAACTAAGGGAGTCACACTCGCTTTGCCAACCCTGTAAGCACAGAGAGTTTCTGTGCCGTCAGTGTAAAAGACAAAACAGGACAAGCTTTTGGACTTCCCACTGACAGCACAAAAACTGTCCAGTGAGCTCTGGCTACCCTCTACCCCGGGAACACAACACGAGGTTATTATGGCCAATTGGACGGAAATAACGTCGTGTCCTACCTCCTAATCTCTCCTAATTTCATAACGTGATCTATAGTCTCTTGGCAGGTTTTACACAGTTTAAACATATCAATGATATTATTGTTACTACGAATTTTATATGAATTTGCGTTACCGCATCTCTGATTGGTGCGTACGAACAACATATCATTGAAAAACAAAACAAAATACAACTTATTACATTACGAAGGTTTCAAGGAAGAATACAGAATGTATTATCGAATTCTTTACAATGCGAAACATTTGGTGCTTCATGAGCCATGTGACGGTTGGGTAACGAATTCGACAACTGCACCAAGAGTCCAGCACCCCCCTCCAGATAGGGTGGTGAAGCGCCCCGCCACCGCGCCCCACTGTGAGACTCGACCACAGACTTGGACATCTCTCCACTGGTCTTGGCGATTTCGAAAGATCGTGAATGTAAACACGAAGAGAAGAGAATAAAATTATGTAAAATAAACAATTAAATACGTTTGTATTAGTTATTGGTCTTACATGTGAAGGTACAATTTACCATATAATACTTCTCGTCGACTTGAATCTATACCGTAACATAACATAACATAAACTCCCGCCTATATCCCCGAAGGGGTGGGCAGAGGTGCTAGCACCCACATTTCGCCAGTTTATGTTTAGGTCCCAATGTAATAGGTGGCGAGCCTATTGCCATTAACCGGGCACTTATAAACCTGCGATAAATCTATACCGTAGAGGTTTCAAAACCAATCTTCAGTTTGTCATTATCTTATGAACTGGCCTCGTAGCTTCCATTCGCTTTTCCAGGGGTAACTACGGTTTTTGCTATCCAAGAAGCTTGTTCTATCGACTACTCAAGTGATTTCACTAGCACAGGTAGGTCCCAATAACAAACATCAACACAATTTAAGTCAAATTAGGTTCATATATCATCAAATACATATACTACGGACATAATAGCACAGATATTATAATTATTCAGTCTAGGATAGCAATACTTAAATACATAAAACATTAATAGCAATTGCAATAAATGGAGTGGCTACATCCGAAACTTCGAGCCTTTTGACCTTCGCTTTACGGCAAACAAAAATGTAACATTCCGATTTCGGCATTTTGGTGGCATAAATTAATTTTATTCTACCTACTGATTAATTTTCTGTCTTTGGTTGTATGTTTCATGGTAGGCCTACAGATTCTTAAGCAGTAGCATATTAAAATAATCACAAGGCAATCGAACTTCGTTTCCGGGGACGAGTTGGGGACTCTGTAGTCCCCACACCCGAGAAGAGGGTCAGATCGTGAGAGATGGTCCTGGGTCGGCCGGGGTGCGAGGGATATGCCTGTCAACCTCACCTTCGGCAACCAAAACGACCCACAGGCGGCGTGCGTTTTAGTCGGTTCGAGTCCGACATAACCTCCTCCACCGGCTCCGGTGGGGAGGTATCCGTGGGGATTTTGCGCACGTAAAAACCAAAAAAGAAGGAAAACGAACTTAAAGAGACAAAGACATTCACTAGTAGGTAGTTAAATGGTCAAATTTTCAAAGCAGAACGCAAAGAGAGTAGATTCTATTATAGAACTAGGTTTAGGTTATGACTATGAAAATATCTTTCACAAAAATATTAACATAGTTTATACTGTAGCCAAATTAAAGCACGCTAAGCTGTAAGCACACAGTGACACGGATTGGATGGAAATTGCCTTGTTACATCAGATTAGGTGTAACACAAGGGGCGACTTGTTGCTACGAAACGGTACACGCTTTATTTTTTTTTATTAAAAATCTAAGGAAACATATTTGATTCGGGGTAACGTCGTACCAAATGAGATAATTCTACTCCACATCGAAACATGCGTTTTAATATATGTTTTTCATAAATACAAGTTTAGTAGTCAAGGGTGAAGATACATTTTTAATTCTAAATAAAAATAAACCATTGAATAATGATTATTTTATTTTATTATTAATAGTTTAGTTCTACTGAAAAGATACCAGCAAAAAACTCCTAGAACTAGATTATCTTTCTTCTTTAATTTTGCTTTAGTTTACAATTTATTTTGTGCGAGCAAGCAAGAGACTTATGTTGACCACGCATTTACGTTATCAAGATACTCATCTACTTTATAGTAACCTGTATTCATTAAAGTTTTTTCCACTTCTATTTTAAATTTATTGAGTGCCATGTTAGTATCAAATCCTGAGGAATTTTACCAAATATTTTTATACAGCTATCTACAAATGAAGCTAAGCTAAGTAACTTGTACTTGGGTGTTCGAGATCCGGTAATGGTATGTTGGCTTTACTGGGAGTGACTGCCATCTTACCTCCGAATTCTGAGAGGAGAACCTGCAGCAGAGCCTCGTCTCTTGTTTAGCAGGTGCACTGACTTACCTACAGGTGAGCTAGGCTTGGGCCTCAAGGATGTTGGTCGTGGTACAGCCCTGTACACATAATAAAAGTTTCTTTGTTTCCTATTGCACTCAAATAAAACTTTAACGATTAAATCACTGGCGCTATAACTAGCTAGTTATATTAATAGAGTATTACATGAACATACCAGTCTTAAGTTAAAACGCCAAATTACAGTTTGTATGAAAATTGTTAGGTACTTTTGTATGAAAATGCAATTTGTAGTGCGACAAAGGAAGGGTCGCGTCACCTCAGCTGAAACTGGCCTGATAAATATTTATGTCACAAAAGTTGTGTACAATTGCCCCTGCCTGCCCACTTGTTCCTTCCGCTTCGCTCCGTAAAAAGGTAACTTGTTCAGAGTTATTTCAGGCTTATATACTGTTTAACTGTTTGGATTTAGTTTTTTTTGTAGCAATAGATTTTCACGTTTATCCTCGGCAGAGCTGAATTAACACCCACATTTCACCAATAATTGGTTTCGGTCCCATGTAATAGAGGGTGAGCCTATTGCCGTCTTCCGCTATTGTTGACTTAAGCCATGCGATTTGAAGCTGAGTCTGGGCTTTATATATCTGTCTGATGTTAAACAGCCCTATCTCTTAGTCACCTTGTGCGACACCGTATTAGAAGTGATGGGGTGGTCCAAATTCTTAATATATTTTGAAACAGTTTTTTTTTACAAGTTATTAAAAGAGCTTTTTAATTGTGTTGTTAGCAAAGAACTGGTGTATATAATATGTACCTTCTTGGAACCCTGATGCTCCATCTACACATGCCATATACTTTTTGAAAACTATGAAATTATAATATTTTTAAAAGTGGAACTACTTGGTTTGTTTATATAATGATAAACCGTGGCTCAAATTAGCGAAAAATGTCAAAGTATGATATTTTACTAACCGTACACTGTCACAATTTGCACCCGTATGTTTTCTCTCATTTGACAAACAATGTTTTTAAAACACGAGAAAGCTGTATAAGCCCTGATAAGAAGCAGGTCTACAATGACTGCTATAAATATTTTTTGCGAACTTTCCTTAAAGAGAATACGTATATGTGTTAGACATACTTTATTTTTCCTCCAAAAAAGAGGTAATCCGGTAAAATGTTTGTCATATTTTTTAAAGGAAACCGATTACGCAATCGTTTAAAGTTCAGTGCCCCTAGCTCGAAAACTATCGTAGTCGTATTGTAAACGTATCGAGACATCCAACAGAGCGTTTTGATTGGCCGCCTGCCTACTGTGAACATGTGTATGTGTGAAACCGGCCAATCACAATGCTCTGTTCTCTCGAACTGTACGATAGTTTTACGTGCTTCTCATTTGAATCCTCAATCAGAGATATCGGTGTCTAACGATGACGATGTCATCACTACTTCACTTAATAATGGCGTGTCTAGCCAAGAACGTAGGATGCAATGCAATCAAAATCGAATTACCACTTAGGGGATAGACTCGCTTACCTAATAGGAAGTGGTTACCGTGGCATAGGGTAAGGTTGCGATGATTGGACCACTTAACTTTAAATCTAAATTGAAAAATACCTAACATAATTTAGGAATTCTTATTTATCATGTAGGTTTATATTTGTACTTTAAACATTACTTGTGTGAGGCTACAATATTTAACCCATAAAAAGATATATAAGAAAAAGTTACTACAAAGTAGTTGCATTCTTTGGACCATGGTCGCGTTCATTGGACCTTAGAGTTTCCATGATTAGACTTCGATGAAATTCACCTTCTGGTCCAATGAAGGAGAAATAAAAAATGAGATATTTAACATAAAAAGATCACAATGTTCAAATTACAAAATGCGTTTATTAGCATAATATTTGTAGGTACATCTTCAGTCTTTACTCATTAACATCTTCAGTCAGTTTTACGCAATATCATTGTTAACAGTCTCAATAACAGTCACATGATAACTATCCTGGATCTTGGTATTTTCTTTTTAACTTTATTTGCTCCATCATATCTACGCTTCAGTGTGGTTTTTGGTACACCATATAGTCGGCTAGCTGCATTTAAGCCACACTCTTTATTATTCAAGGTAGGTAATGCAAGCTTCATACTCGCCTCGTTCCACCCGTAATATTTTCGTTTGGTTGACATTCTAAACAAATTAAACATACGATAATGATTTAGATAAATATATTAATATTAGTGTTAATTGATGTTGCTATGATTGGACCGGTCCAAATAACGAAACTGACAACGGTCCATTTACAGCAACTTTCCCTAGTTTAAAAAAATGCACAGCAAAAAAAAACCATAAGCAATTAAATAAATATTTACACACAGGCGTCTTGTTAGATAGATTTATGTTAGTAGGTAACAAAAGAAAAAAATAATAATGAGATTTCCAGTACTTACATGAGAAATAGATCCGAGAAATTTTTAGATTTAGAGCAGCAAAAACACTCTTCAATTTGTCCTCACTATATTGCGGCTCGGGCAGCACTGGTAGTTGCGGGGGTTACGAGGGGGTCAAAAGCGATGCGTTGCAAATATCAGCTCACTTTTAAAGTAAATACCTAGTTTTGCAGATACTTACCTGGTCCAAAGAAAGAACCGGTCCAATGATTGCAACCTTACCCTATACACGTATGCAACGTCCCTGAGACGTTACACTTGTGCTGCTAGAATGTTAGATCATTAAGTTTATTTCTAAAAGTAGCGAAAAAATGTCCTATTCTGTGATTCAGATATTTTTAGAAAGTTATTCTTTTTGCACGGAATAATGCACCGCAGTAACAAATATTATGGGTCCTAGTGAGCCGTATTTGAATTCATGAATAAAATATATGGCGGTAGCACCTAAACGCTAATTAATTACCCCAGTCTATAGATACGAGATCCGAATACAGATACGATATCTGAATACCAGACCAAGTGTCTTCTGTCATATAGCAAAATAACATTCCCAAAGTAGATGGTGATCAGTTTATTATTGTACTTATTATGTCTTAATATCATCTTTAAATTGTAGAAACTTTTCTAATGCTAAAGTCGAGGAACGTAGGAAAATAGAATATTAACAAGGGTCGAAATTGATCTGTAAGAATTCATTTTGAGACCAAATCGTTTCAAAGTGAGCATCCCGCCTCTAGTGTTGTGCATACAAGGCACTAGCCATCTCAGAGCAGAATACTGTCTTAATTGAATTGTTCAGAACAGCTCAAAGCGATTGCTTCTGTATTGTAGTGTTGTGGAACCAAGTCTATCCCAGAGGATGTCTAGGTTTCATTGCCCTTCTTGATTGGTATTCGTAAATCCTACTTCTTGACTAAGACGAATAAGGATTACTAATATTGTAAATGTTGTACAGTTAATAATATTGTAGTTTGTTCAGCTCATGGTAAGTGGTCACCAAAATTTTTGTTACTACAATCGGAGGTTTCACTTGTACGTGTTTCACAAACATAATTCGTATCTAACCTTTTAAATCTAAGCTCATGCTGTAAATCTGTTAGAAAAATTTAGCAATTCCACAAAAAATTACGTCTTCATTCATATTTGTAACTGAAATGTGTTGTGTGGGTGTGCGCAGCTTTCAATGCTGAGATGGGGCCCTATTTGGGCTCGCATAGTGTTGCACCCGTAGTTTAATTTTAATGTACTGTTTTTTTTGATTTTTTTTTAATTTTTGTTTTTTGATTTGATGTACCTACCTGTTAACTGTAGTAATGCCTGTTTGTATTTGGTGGGGTGCCCGCTGTGTGGGGGCCTGAATAAAATATTTTTCTTTCTTTCTTTCTTTCTTTCAAAATCTCGTAACCAGTTACAAGAAAAATAATATTTTTTGCGGTTTGATAACTAGTTAAGAGAGAAGAATTATTATTCTACTTTGGTAACTAAACTCGCCTAAGCAGTAACAAGAGCAAATTTTTCTATCGCTGTTTAGTAACTAGTTGCGAGAAAATAATAAATATTCCAGTTTTATAACTATTTGTTAGTCGGCATTGTTTGGAGGTTATTACTACTTTTAGCAATTAAGTGAATTTTATTTCTTTATTATCATTTTGTTTGTTTATATTATTTTCAATTATTGCAAGTCGGCCTTACCGCGGCCTTTTTAAAAAAAAAACTTTTTTTATCTACAGTATTGTCTCGGGTTACAAAAATGGATATTATTTATTACAAAAGTAGAATAATAATTCTTCTCTCACAACTAGTTACCAAACCGCGAATAGAATAATAATTCTTCTCTCACAATTAGTTACCAAACCGCGAAATAAATTATTTTCTTGTAACTGGTTACGAGATTTCAGTTACGAATATGGATGAAGAGAAAATTATGAGAGTACGAATTGACTGCACTTTGATTAAGATATCGATCACAATGACATCAGAGGTATTTCGGATACTGCATTCTTACTCCGTATTTCTAAAAACCTATTTGTGAAACCACAGAATATACGTTATGCAATTAGTGAATACTACGGTACGATAGACAGGGAGAAAGCAATGCTGAAGCTAAGAATTTCAATATTGCTTCGGAGTTAGATACGCTTAAATCCTCTAATACATTTTAGCCAAATCAAAGGACGTTAGCTCTTATAGTCTAACTCCTAAATGAAAAGCTAATAGAAGTGAACTTACGACTTGTAAACATGCTAATGAATTATTTGTCTCATTTCAATTGAAGCCTCCCCCGTGTAATGGCAGCTTTTAGAGTAATTTAAGTTGCTTCATCATCCGCAGATACTCTCAATTTAAAACCAGATGTTAAGTAACAAGTGGAAGCACACGTAAGTAGTTATGATACGAAACTCAATGTACGACAACATCCAACTCCAAGCAACACATGTACCTGGAACCCATAAATAATTGCATCAACCAATTATTAAGGACCAATTTCCGCAGCCTGAGTGCTTCTTCGGTAGAAAATAACACTGAGGACGTTTAAATGTAGACTCTAAGACAGAGTGGAAAGGAACATAATAGTATGGTTTACGTGTTTTAAAAAAGAAAGGATGCAGTGCACTCTAATTAAGAACACGAGACTGAGGGTGATACTTGTGTCTCTTTTATGTTATTATACCCACTGATATATCCTAATAACAAAGCGTTTGTACTTTAACGTTGTAAATATCAGAAATAAATAATAGGTCGTTACATATAAAATTGACGTCTTTTTGAAGAAATTGGAGGAAATCTCATTTACAGTACTAACATTTTTGCATTTATTTTTGGAATGAAACATCCAAATTTAATGATTTTTTTTTGTGTACGAATGAGATAACATTAAGCTAACAAACACTTTTATTACATTTTTGAAAAGCGGCAGCTTAAAATAAGTAGTAGGTACGAAATTTATCATCAAAATGGATAGCTTTTGGGAAGGACTGTTTTTAAAGATCGAATTTCATTTATCAAGCGGTGAACAAAAACAAAATTTAATACAGAATTGTAAAATCTTGAATCAACATTCAAACAGGATCAATAATGGAAATAGCTATTAAATTACAGGAACAACGAACTCATGAATCTGTAAGAACATTTCGGCAATTACACATTTATATTTTACTAACGCGAGCGGCTACCCACCGTTTTGTGTGCGTGAAATTAACTAATGATTGTAACTATTTATTTATCCATGCATATCAAAATCCACTACAAGACGCAATGCCTCTGTATAATGATTTTATTTTTATATTTTTGTACACGAAAAGCACCTATGACTCGGCAGCCTCGCGCTGTGATATTGTTTTATAAGACGTATATATTTATAAAATGAAGTAATCCTAAACATCCCAGTATTCTTTGTAACGTAACTGACCAGGGCCGGCAGTCTGTACATGAGATAGCGACCGAATTCGGATGTTAAGTACGTAGCGACGCAAACTAACCGAAATTCCCAAGTCTGTACTTAAAGTTACGATTTTTGTCGGTTGCCGTAACGAAATTCGTCGTTAACTTAACAAATTCTCGGATAGTACCTTAATAGCATAGACAAGCATAGATTTTGTCACTCTTACCCTTAGATTCTCTTTGGTTAACTGTGTAATTTGTTGACATTTTTATTATGTTTGTACAATTATGCTTTATGAATTTGTAATTGTATCTTTTTTGACTGTACAATTTCATCAAACAGAAAAATCTGTCCGCTGAATGATTTTTCACAACACCCTTACCATAGATTATTACATATATAGACCAAATATAGACTCTGACATGGCAAGTTGACACAAGTGACATAACACACAAGCAAGAAGCCACGAAGCCTTGAAAAAGAATTGAATATTTTTGGAGGTTGTAGGGACATACGAGAAATATTATGGCTGAAGCGTGTTTAGCATGGGATTAGTTTACTCTAGAATATAGGCGGGAAGCGGGAAATGGTAATGCGACGGCAAGGTGCATGGATTCTGCGCGCCAGTGAAAATTATTTGAATTTGGCTGATGGTGAATTCCTATCATTGTATCGCATTACAAAGGCAATGTTTAAAGAACTTGTTGATGAAATAGCGCTATCACTTGAAAGAAAACGCCCTTACGGGCTTTCTGTGGAGTCCTATGTAAGTTTCATTGTATAACTTGTACATTGTTTAACCTATAGTTTGGTTAATTAAAAATTATTATTTATCTAGAAATACTTCATCTCACTTAATATATTGTAATTGTATAATTTATGTGCTTTTTATCATTTTAGGTGTGTGACACTATTCTGCTCATTTTCAATATAAATGCTCGATGGCCAGGAGCTCGGCATGATAGCCACATATATCATATGAAAATTCCCCAGTTCATGCCACATGAAGACGTTTGTTAATAACGGAGACCACCATGCATGGTTACTTGGTAAGTTTTGAGTCAAATAACTGAACACCCCATGTGTCAATATACTATTACTGCCAGTGGGGATGCTATTGACAGGACGAGTGATCACCCTTTCTGTGTGGACTATTTCTCCTATATAATGACTGTCATACATGTTAACTGCAACCAACGGCTTAACATTTTTTCTGACGCACAACCAAACCAATGCTAATACCCTTATTCATACAAATATTTGCACAAAACAGCAGCTGCATTTAATACCGTTACACCACAGAGGCTGTCAATGTGTCAATATAACAATTATAACATATATCATATTTTGATTTAATCCACAGGTGATGATGGATATCCACTAGAACCATGGCCGATGACCCCAATGATGAACCAGCCCCTTGGCGTTAGGCTACTACTATTGGAAGTATACACTGAAGACTGTGTATTACACTGAACTGACACTATGGTGGACATCTGTGGCATACCACCGCCCCAGAGAATCATTCAGAAACATTATTTTCGATTGTTTTCGCCTTGTCAACTGCAAGTCAACCAAGTGGCCAAAATTATACATCAGCAACACTTCAGAGGTGCCATATTACAAGAATGTGCCGACCCAGTTCTTGAAAATGGTAATTATTGTACAAGTAACCTTGCGAGTACCATAGTAGTACATAATATATATATACCCCACTGACACACAAATATGTAACTTACATGCAAGACACTACAGTAACGTTCTACGTGAAGTAGGAAGTGGTTTCTTCTCATTCATACTTAGATGTGTGCTATGCACTTGCAAATTAGTAACTACTATAATATAAACTAACAATCCCAAACCAACATTCTGCAGGCATTTTCTGCTTTTGATGGAACTAAAGGTTGTATCCATGAGGTTACAGTTTATATCAGAGGAAAATTGTATAATCCTTTTGCTATCTATTATTATTCATTACAAATGCCAGCAGCTGTCACTCAAGCTCAAGTGGTGGATCCTTCCAGCAGAGAAGCTGTTAACCGGACAGATGGTTAGCCCTTCTGTACCGGCTTTTGCCATATATAACGACTCCCATAGATGTTAGTATGGCAACCGGGGCAGACAATAGGCAGATATACAACCATTGCAAATAGATATATTTGATGCATTTACATATTTTCACTGAACGGAAATTGAACATTGTCATCATTGTCTTTGTGTAGACATACTATACTGATTGCATTGTTACCTCGCAGTTCAGGGTCCGCCTTCGGCTCTTTCTCCTTCATGACGGCAAGTCTACTTTCTTTACATGGACCTGGCGGAAGCCCCATTGCCAAGCATTTATTACCCACAGGCATTTGTTGCCTCAAAACCTCCTGCTGGTTACCCAGTTGAATATCTCCACCCCAGAGAAGCTGCCATTGCAATAAACTGAACATAGCTTTCCCAAAAGTAATATTATTTAGGGATTTATTGTCTTTAATAGAACCAAAGGTTGAATCCATGTGGGTACAGCTAAACCAATACATCAAATGAAAATATTGTAATCCTATTGCTATCTATTTCTTTTCATTGCAGATGCCAGCCGTTGTTTGTCACTCAACTCAAGCCTGAGGAGAGCATACCCATAGCCGAAGTCATAACAAAATGTTACAAAATGAAGACTAAGAAAATTTTATTGTCTGTAAAGACTTAATAGAAACTCTTTGTATTAAGTACTTTGAAGTAATAAATGCACAAGATATGAACCTATATATATTTGTTTTATTTAATCTACCTGTATAGAAATCTACTTACTACCTGCCGATAGTCTTTGTATGAACTCTGCAATAACTTATATTGTGTTAGTTACTAGTCCTACATACCTACATGAACATGACAGTTACAAATAAGCATCCATCAGAATATAATTATCTATTTCATAGCCTTGGGAAGTTATTAAATATGAAATTGAGCAATATAACATACACATTTCACCAAAAGTCTACAAATAATAACTTGAAGCTCAACCAAGTTCACCAAATAAGCATCCACCATCTTATAATTGTATTTTATCATGAAATTGAGCAATATAGCATACATAAATCACCAAAAGTCAACAAATAATAATTTGAACCTCAACCAAATTCAGCAAATAAGTAACCATCATCATATAATTGTATTCAATCATCCATTTCATAACCTTAGAGATTATTAAATATGAAATTGAGCAAAATAACATACACATATCACCAAAAGTCAACAAGTAATAATTTGAACCTCAACCAAATAAGCATCCATCATCTTATAATTCTATTTTGTCATCCATTTCATAACCTTAGAGATTATGAAACATAAAATTTAACAATATAACATACACATATCACCAAAAGTTAACAAATAATAACTTGAAGCTCAACCATATTCACCAAATAAACATCCATCAGCTTATAATTGTATTTTATCATCCATTTCATAACCTTAGAGATTATTAAAATGTAAAATTGAACAATAAAACATCATTATCATCTAAATAATAACTTAAAGCTCAACCAAATTCACCAAATAAACATCCATCATCTTATAATTGTATTTTATCATCCATTTCATAACCTTAGAGATTATTAAAATGTAAAATTGAACAATAAAACATCATTATCATCCAAATAATAACTTGAAACTCAACTAAATTCACCAAATTAGCCTCCATTTATAATATATAATACTTATTTCCTCAATGTTGCCCAATTTCATATTTAATATTCTATTAAAAACATCAACAAAATGTGGACAAATAATAACAAATAGTTAACGACGTTAACTACTTTGCGGGCCTTCAAGAATGCTCGCATTCTTTACGACGAAATTTGATAAGAAACCGACAATTTTTGTTAACTTGGAAGTCGAGACTTGCTAATTTTGCCACCGTACCAAATACCGTCGTTAACTCGCACCGATACATGTAGAGACTTGCATCCCCCATACATTATTGCTCGCTTAGTCGCTACCTCAAAATGTACAGACTTGGGTTTGACGCAAACAAACCGAATTTTGTTGTTATCTTTGCTTACGATTTCATAAGATAAGTATTAACGACGAATGTACAGACTGCCGGCCCAGTAGTGTCCAACAGACTCATTTTTTTTGTTTATGTTGTCATAAAAACTTAAGTATTTATTTTATGTATCGGCTTTTTATCTAATAGGTATCCCCATGTATTACGAATGTAAATGGGCAATGAAAACATAATATGTAACTTGTATTATTTTTAATTATAAATAATATAAATGAAAATACTCTTTAGTCAACATAAATATAAGAACGAATAAATACAAAAATAAATAATACATATATGTTACAAATACGTATTTTTAGTGCACATTTGGACGACCTCCGTGGCGTAGCGGTAGAGCATTCGACTGCTATGCAGGGGGCGCGGGTTCGATTCCCGCTCAGTGCAAATATTTGTATGCATGAATATGTATATTTGCATTGGTCTGGGTGTTTCTATGTATAATATGTATGTATTTACAAAAAAAAAAAAGTATCTAAGTATGTTTATCCGCATTCTAGATCCCATAACACAAGCTAGTTAAGCTATGCTTACCATGGGTCTAGATAGCGTTGTGTAGAATGTTGTGGAATATTTATTATTTATTATTTATTATTTATTTGGATTAGTGAAATAATATAGGTATTTTAAACTATCATGGTCACTCACATTACTGTTAGATTTAACGGGATGTTATGCAATGTCGCATTATTTTGATAAATTAAATAAAAGGTCAATTATTGAAAATAAATACTTTAGTTTTCATGGCAATGTGAAAGCAAAATTGTGCCCGCAAGTTATTTGTGATATGTTAAGGGGTAAACATACCTACTCACCTTAACAAGCAGAAACGACCCACAGACGTCGTGCATTTTAGTCGGTTCAAGACCGACATAACCTCTTCTACTGGCTCCATGTTTATCAGTAGGGAATTTTCGCACGTAAAAAAAGAGGGTAAACATAATTTGACTTTTGCATACTTTATCCATCTGTGGGTTTAGGCTGTGGATCAGTACGGCCAATCATAGGCTATAAATACTATAATATAATGCTATAATCTCGACAACGTCGGAAGTTATTTTCTTTTAAAGCTAATTTTGCTGTCTCTTCGATCATGCAACAGGTTGCCAAATGGCATAATCGCATCGTATTTGAGTTCTGTGTGATGGTCGAGCTTTGAAATTCTTGCAGGTAAATATACAGGGTGTATTTTTGAAACGGGGCAGTAAGGGCAAGTACCTTAACCGTTGCAGTTACAGCAAAACGTTCTTAGAAGACCTTCCCTAACTTTTTGACATATTTTGAACTGCATTCACAGATTTTGTAAAAAAACTTACAGTTGGCAAAAAAAATACAAAAAGTCCAAAAATTTTTTTTTTATGCCAATCGATTCTATTTCATGTGGGGATCAAAAAACTCTATGAGACCATTTTAGCTTTCAGTACTAGGAAAGACAGAAATAGCCAAAAACGTTTCCCATACATTTCGGCAACAGAAACAAATTTCTACGATGGTCTAACTTTTTGTTATGGCCAGGAAGTGGGTAGAATTGACTGCAAAGTAAATAAAAATTTTTACCCTCAAATTTCGAATTTGATTCGAAAATTTGTGTGTTATACTTAGTTTCAGCTGAGAAACTTCGTATGAGTTATTAATTAAGGATTTTCGCTAAAATGTCTTCTAATCGTGAAAAAATTGACTTATTAGAAGCGTATTTTGTCAATAATCGAAATGCAGGAGCTGCATTAGTGTGGTACCGCAATAAGTATCCGTTGCGGCATGTGCCAACAAGAAAGGTTATTACAAATCTTTTGAAAAACCTGGAATTGCAGGGTTCTTTCAAAAGAAAGCGGCGTGTGTTCGTGTGGACATGGACACGGAGATTGCGGTTCTGACTTATGTCGAAGCATATCCAGAGGTATCGTCCAGGCAAGTCGCCCTTGAAGTAGGTGTATGCCACTCCCTTGTGATAAAGATATGGAAGAAATACGGCTACAAGTGCTATCGATATGGGCGCATAGTTCAAGTGTTACATCCGGGTGATGATGTTCGAAGGCTTACTTTTTGCAGATGGCTAAGAGGAAAAATAAGCAGAGATCATGAATTTTTAAATTACATACTGTGGTCAGACGAAACGAATTTTCCAATAACGGTATGTACAACAGAAAAAATCACCACTATTGGTCCAAAGAAAATCCACTAAGAGTTACGGCAAGTCATAATCAGGTTCGCTTCTCATTCAACTGTTGGTGTGGTATAATGTCCAATCGAGTCATAATGGTGGAATTTTATGAAGGGAAACTGAATTCTGCCATGTAAAATGAAGTCATTTTACACCATCTTGAAAACGAGATGGACGAATGGCCCCTGTCGGAATTGTGAAAAGTTCATTTTCATCAAGATGGTGCTCCGCCACATAACAGTCACCTTTCACGTTCCAATTTGAGCCGCCTATTCGGTACACAGTGGATAGGTACACATGGTCCAACACAGTGGCCACCTCGTAGCCCCGATCTAACACCACTTGATTTTTTTTTATGGGGCTTCGTGAAAAACGAGGTTTATAAGACGACGTACGCCAGTGTTCAAGAGCTTAAGGATGCATTAATGACCATTTTACGTAATATTCATCCCAGATCATTATTAGCCGCCATTCGTTCAGTGCAAAAAAGGATAGACTTATGTATTCGTGAAAATGGAAATCATTTTGAGCAATTTATTTCATAAACCAATTTTTTAAATGTTTAAATGATTTTTTTTATTTAATAAGTTCAAAATTTTACCTGACCTATGAGTTTCGAGTTGATTTATCATATTTCCGTACGAAATGTATGGGAAACGTTTTTGGCGATTTCTGTCTTTTCTAGTACTGAAAGCTAAAATGGTCCCATAGAGTTTTTTGATCCCCACATGAAATAGAATCGATTGGCATAAAAAAAAAATTTGAACTTTTTCCATTTTTAGCTAACTGTAAGTTTTTTACAAAATCTGTGAATGCAGTTCAAAATGTCCCAAATTGTTAGGGAAGGTCTTTTAAGAACGTTTTGCTGTAACTGCAACGGTTAAGGTACTTGCCCTTACAGCCCCGTTTCAAAAATACACCCTGTATACCACTTTCTTTCGTATACATATCATTGATATACTATCTATACGCCGGCAGTCGTTTTCCAGATGACGTCTTGTGGCCAAGTAGCTTCCCATGTGAAACAACTTTTTGTCACTAAACTTAACCGGGTCCTGGATCACTCATATACATTGGTGCTCTGAGGATGCGGTCTAGTTTAACGCCAAAAAGACGCAGGCTTGTCGTTACTCAGCTCAAATCTTCCTTTCTTCTTTACTTTTCTGGATACTGCACCCTCTATTCTAATTAAAACAATACGTGCAGGGCTGATATTCCTCTCTCATAAGGTGCAACTTCATATGTGTATTGGTGGGATATTGAATTATTAATATGTATTTTGGTATCATTTGGGCAATTGTACACAATGGCTGGAAGTCAGTAAGAGTCTATGGAAACTAGAAAAAAGCTAATGAACCTCATAAGTTTGAACAAATTTACATAATTTATAACTTATAATTAAAATACACAAATATGCAAATATATAGAAATACAGAGCTAACTTATAACATTCGTCGTTTTTACAAGGCTACTGAGTCGTAGGTGGTTTTGTTGAGTAAAAATGTAAAAATATTGTTAACTGTCTTTCAGTGGACTAAACAAATTGCCATGCACTTAAGTGCCATCGGCATATATCTGCATCTACAATACCTTTGAGGGTCTTCGTTAAGAAATGTTGCAGATGTGGATACGGATGCGACATGTATGTGTATGTTTAAGTAGGAAAGCTAACATTCAGAACCATTCAATCCTTTCTTTCTTTCCCTTTTTTATCCTTTCTTTCTATCTTCCATTCTTTCTTTCTACTAGATACTATATTATAATTTGAGCAAATTCTTTCAGGTGTGATTGATTGAATATCAGTTATAAAGCTTACTTTTTTGGCTGATATTACTATTTTTTAACCCAGTAGTCTGTGGAGGCACTGCATTTTTTTTTTACATATTTGGCCCGTGCGAAGTATGCGACCAGTTCTAGGTCTGTTGACTCGCCCTGCTCCTTTCCCTTGCGGTGTTGAATTTTTCCGACTCCGACTTCGGAAGCAGGTTGTTTGTTTCAGTGTCCATACAACGTCTATGAGCATGAGTCGATATATACAACACTTCCCGGGTCACGCTCATTCCAGGAAGTGGGGTAAATACTGTGGAGTTCCCCATGTATCCATAGGTTTTAAGCGACATCCCTGTTGGGTTTTTAAAACGTTTTCTTGTCGCGTGGCGGCTAATTAAGGCAACCCCGCGGCCTCCAAAATATCGGCTTCCTGAGTGTGGCTAGCACTCAGGTCGTTGTTGATATTCTAGAGGTAACGCGATACGGAGGAGCAGCCAGCTCTCCCAACTCCTATAGCCTGAGCGAGCAGTGCCGTACCCACCAATAGATCTCTGTGTCTTTCCCCTACCCCCTCTGAAAACAGAAGGTTACTGGGAGCGACAGGACCGCAGGCTTTTTAACCCTGGGTCAGCTAGCCCTGAAAAGGGCTGTTAGAATGACAGAGAACTTACGATCCCCTTCCCGTGGGACTTGCAGGCCCACCATTGCACTAACCCCTCGAGCAATGGGGTTAGCTGCTGGGTTATTCGTCAACGGCTAGCAGAACTCCTAGGGTAGGGGTCTGTTAACCATTGTCCAGGATGCATCAGCCTCCTCACTTCAGCTTCCCAGGACCGTAGTCCAGAGGAGGAAGAAACAAGGACGCCAGCGTAGAGGGTACCCGACCCACACCCCAATTTTCCGGGGTAGACAGTCAACAGTGTTCCATCTGCTTCTGTCCTTCCATTCTTCGCGCACTTCCTCTTATATCATTAAACCTTTCAAACTGTTCTTACAATCTCTATCACACCTTTCATTCTGATATGTTTTATGATATTAATGGCTTATTTATGGATAGCAAATTTAATGTTACAGATATTATATTGACTGATGAAAAACAGTTAAATGACTTATGAAATAATTAATTAATCGCATGTGTGACATAAGCTGTATTAGTATTATACCGCTACCTGTGACCAGAGGACTGGTTTATTTCTTGAACAAAGGATTAGTATTGCCATTCAACGTGGCAATGCCGCCAGCCTTCTGGCCACCCTCCCGGTTGATATCGATGGGGAGGAATTCATTGATGCCCGAACCTGCAGGGTTGTTTAGGTATATTCTGTATTGAATTTATATTGTAGTTTAGATAACTCCCATATACATTCATGTAGCTAAGTATTTTCATTATTATTTAAAACTATTATTGTAAAACTAAATATTTCTACACCAATTATGGTAGAATATTTATGACCACTGTAATAATAACATAAAGACCTCGATGTACCATATTCTTAGAAATAAACATTTCAATTCAATACTAAATGCGAAATTCAAAATATAAATCCAACTATTTAATTATAAAAGCGATCCACGAAGCTGGTAACTTAAATCGAGAACTCAAGAGAAACACATCAATATGCGTTTCAAACTATTTCCATTTTATAAAGACGGTATGCGAATATCTAGACCCCGAAGGACGTAGGAAGTGGGCAATGTTTATATTTTAAATAGAATCTTCTGTAGGAGTAGCAATAATACCGATGTTATTGAATCATAACTTAGTTTAATATTTTTCGTTTGAACTAGCTCCGTTGTAGGTGGGAGTTACTAACTTGTAGGAGGAGGCTTTAACAGTATTTATCTTTTGTATTTTAGTCCAAAAATAAATCACAGAGAGCTTTTGTATAAAATAATGTATTCTAGTTTATTTCTTATGTTCTTACTGTAACTGTATTAATTACAGTAAGTATCTGCGTTAGTAAACTATATTTTAAAGGAGGTTTAAAGAGGTCTAAACTGTGGTTGAACGGGCATTTTAGTAATAGGGTCCAAAGTAGGATCCTATTACTCCTATTATTCTTTACAAAAAGTTTGTTTGTACTCCGATTTTCCTGAAATTCGGTCAATTAATTTAATTTCATAATTATTACAAACGGATATGCCAAAGTGTCCCGAAGTTTCAGAATGTTTCGAAAGTGCGAATGTTGAACTTTTGTTCAAGATACTTATTCATTGATTGTGTTCTGTAAACACCTTAAAGGTAAAGAAGAAACTGAATGATGAATGATGTTACAATCATTTGTTCCGATAGTTCATATGAGTATTGGTAGATGCTCCCACCATCACCGCAAGACGGATATACAAAGGAAAATTTGGATGACTTCAGGCGAGGTTCGAATCTCGCCTGAACCGATTTAATATTTTCTATCTTAATCAATTTGAATTATTAGTATCCAAAATAAACGGGATATTTACCATGTTTTATTGTTTTGAGTTTCCGAAATTTCGACGCTGTTGCAAGCATGGTGATCCTCCGTGATCATGGTACTAAATGGAAATATTCCGTTTATTTTGATACTGATGTGAGTGACCATGATAGTTTAAATTTGAATTATTAGCATACTAAACGCTTTAAAATTGCACTTACTTGTTTGGACAGAGTAATCAAAAATTAATGTTTAAAAAATATTGTAAAATCATTCATTCAACGACATCGAATGGTTTTAGGTAACCTTCAGTGACTCGGCAGTTTGAATTCCGCCTGAACCGATTCAGTTTTTTCTATCCTTTATTTAAATAGTTAGCATACTAAATGCTTTCATTTTATTTACAGAATATGTTCTGTAATGATTCTGTAATACTTGTTAAACAATCCATTGTTCAGAAATATCTTTCTACACTCGACGACCTCACAAATAGGTAGCGAGTACGTCTATCGAGATCAAACAATATCAGAGATTATAAGCGATATTATTGCGGAAACAATACCTATAGAGAAATGAGTACACTCTGTAACGTAACAATATATTGGATTTCCCACAGGAAAATCGCCGACGATAGCGCTGTGTGCATACGAAATTGCTTGAGGAAAGTTTCTTACGATTACAAACACCGTGATTGCAAGGCTTTTAGCTTCCTTGCCCTAGCTCCCCAAGTTAAATCACTTATTAATACGATATAACTTATTGTATGGGACATCGGAGTGTGATAGAAATGATAGAGTTGCTTGAGTGATATTATGATATATTGATATTTAAGACTAATTGATACTTAGGACTAAATGATTGATAATGAGGACGCGTCGACCGTGTATCGGATACGAACGTGAACTGAAGTGCTGTAAAGTGCATATGGTTTACGCGTACTCTATTGACCTACAATTATTGCTAAGTAATGACTGTGCGGTTGGCCCGTACACTTATAATAGTACGAACGAACTTATAACTTATAGTACCTAGTAGAAATAAATATATAAATAAATAAATAATAATCTTAAGTATTTTATTGAACTAGAGAAAACAATTTTTTAATTTAAATATTCTTGACTCGAAGCGTTCGACTGCTGCGCAGAAGGCGCGGGTTCAATTCCTGTTCAGTACAAATATGTAGATTTGCATTGGTCTGGGTATTTCTATGTATAATATGTATGTATTTACAAGAAAAAAGTATCTAAGTATGTTTATTCGTATTCTATATTCCATAACATATGCTAGTTAAGCTATGCTTACCACGGGTCTAGATAGCGCTGTGTAGAAAATTGTAGATTTTTCTTTAATATATTTATTTATATTTTAACATGACGATATTTTTATTTCTGCAAGAACTCGTAAGACAGCTACGTTTTATAGCTTTTGTTTTTTAATTATAATGTTGTGGCTGTATTATTTTTTCATGTTACATTTTATTCGTATGGACTCGTTATGTTTATGGTTAGCGTTTCTAGAATGTAACTTTTGTAATATTTTCCGTTATTTCTGGCCGTATTATATTATTTTTGTGCTGCACAACTCAAAATGTTACTTCGATGTTACTGTAACAACGATTTTTATTATTTTTGATAATGAAAGCGAATGAAAAATAAAACTTAATCGATTTTAAAACTTTATGTAGCGTACTAATGTACAATCAAGAGATCATACCGGTTTTATTCAATCATTTGTACGCATTAGTATAATATCTCAAGTGTACCGTGGAATGGGCAGATTTACACTGTTATTTATGACTTTTATCATTAATGTTTAAAAAAATAATAATAATCATGTGTCGTATATTGTAAGCGAAATATTTTGAATAATTATTAGACATGGAAATTATTTAGGGATGTTTGATTGATGGTGCTTTGTGGAACTTGCTATACACATTGAATAAGGCACATGTAGTTTTGTCCATTATTTTATTTTTGAACCTGATCGGTTTCATCTCCACCTCCAGGCATTCTCAAAGATTATCGCTGCAACCTACCACCTTTTACGATACGGGTCGGAAGTAACGAGAAATGTTACAAAAGTTACATTTTGGCAACGCTGCGACTAACCTTTTGTAACCCGAATCGATTATTCTGACAATCAAATGAGACAGTTCAACCCTACACTACAACTGTCATAATGCACCATTTTTTTTAAACTATTACAATGATATTATCTAAGGTCAACTATCACGCCGGCGGTCATCTGTTTAACTTTGACACAACAAACACACAACATTTGTAATCGCCTTACTTTATTGAGAAACTTCTTCTAATTAGGGTCACCATAACTTTAGTTGACGTTTTGTAATATTCCAAATATAAATTGATGATGTTCAATGCGGCTTAGTATTGACAATACTGTAAGCTAATATGAAAATTTCCTTTCAATCCGGGAGTGTTCTAAACAGTTATTTTTTTAGGTGACTGACAAGCCTACGGGCCCACACGATGGAAAATGGTTACCATGGCCTATGGACGTATGCAAAAACAAGGGAGTCACACTCGCACTACCAAGCCTGTAAGCATAGAGAGTTTCTGTGCCGTCAGTATAAAAGACAAAGCAGGACAAGCTTTTGATCTGCCCACAGACAGTACTCAAACTTTAGTGAGCTCTGACAATCATAATCGTCAAAATTTTGATTTAACTATAGATTTAAATGGTATAATTAATTTGTAACGATATCAATGAGTCAAACAAGATAAATATGGCGTTTAAAACATGTCAATCACTTCTCCTTTCTATTTTGTCTAGGTACTCCTACTTCATGTTCAGTTCGAACAGTCAGTAACTAAACTAAATTCATGTAAATCACAAAGTAATAGCATCAAGATTGTTTCACACACGATTACTGCTATATTACAACCAGGCTCGTAAAGCCCGTGACCACCCCAAAGGAAAAACTAGAGAAAAAGTTAATATTACAGTGTACCAACAAAGTTCGACACAAGCGCGGCGTGAGCCTTGAATATCAAGGAGTAAATCTTCACTGTATCAGACTTCTGATATTGAATACAAGTTCATAATTCTTTGTTTTTGGATGGAGATACTTTAACATTAATATAACATGGACTGGACTAGGCTATTTTAATTAAGAATGATAAATGGAGACGATATCAAGCCGATTACAACCAAGAGGCACTCTCACATACTAGTTTTGGACCTTTCGGAACAGTTATAGTTTAGGTAGAACAAAGATCAGATAGCACAGCGCCCACCGTTGTGAATGACTTCGAAAACGGTATATCAACTCTTATTCTCACTGTCCCTTACTGACTAGTTAGACGAATAAGCTAAGTAAGCGTTTTATGATTTCATTTCAAAGTAAAATTACAATAAAACACACGCTAGGCACAGGGTAGGACACGGCGGTATTTCCGTCTCAATTGAGCAGTCCGACTGGGGAGGTACTTCCACCCTACAGAATACCACGGCTATAATAATCTCGTGTTGTTTTCGCAGTGACGAGTAGGGTAGCCAGAGCTCACTGGAGAGCTCCTGATTTTGTGTTCTGCACTGAAGGCACATAAAGTCTCTATTCTTACTGGGTCGGCAGTATGGGTGTGACTCCACATAGGTTACGGTAACCACTTACTATCAGGTGGGCCGTGTGCTTGTCCACCTAAGTTGTATGAAAAAAGATTCAAATCAAATCAAATCATAGGTACAGAAGATGTTCACATAATAATTAGTTCAGCTATGTTTCACCATTTGGGTATACAATATTAAGTAGATTATTAATTGAATTTAAATTACTAATTAAATTGTTAATTTAGTTATGTGAACATCTCATATAATAATTAGTTCAGCTATGTTTCACCATTTGGGTATACAATATTAAGTAGATTAATAATTTAATTAAATTATTAATTAAATTGTTAATTTAGTTATCACATAAAATTAAATAAAAAATACAAATAGCACAAAGTCAATCGTAACAGAAATTAAATTCATCAATTATCATGCACCAGCACCACATTCATTTTCATTTTGTCATTATAGGTATATACCTATTAATTACAGTGAGTTATCCTCCAAAAAGTTTTCCAAATTCAGTACACTTAACTTGCTTCAGTATCAAAATAATCGGGATATTTACCATGTTTCATTGTTTTGAGTTGCCGATATTTCGGTGCTCCCCCGATTATTTTGATACTGATGTGAGTAACCACGATAGTTTAAATACCTAACTTGCTTATATCGTTATTTTGCCTTTAACGTACATAAACACAATTTCAAAACAAAATGCAAACTCAATATTCAATAAATCCTTTAGAAAACTGCAGACTTATATAGAGCCCCGGGTAATACAATATTGTTCTGTTCTAACATTCGAACGTATTGCATTCTCTATTTCCTTTGGGACAGTATTAACTCAGTACTACATGTATATCCCCCTCTCCCTCGCCGGAGGTAGTAGGAGGGGTTATGTAATATGAACCGACTAAAATTCAAGCCGACTGTGTGAGCTGCAGGTTGCTCTTTCAACTAATTCCACCCTCGCCTTTCCTACACAGGGCTTAGATGTCACTCTCACACTGTGCAAAATATACAAGCAAGAACCAAGCAGTTCGGAGACTTTTCTTTGCCGCACCACCAAGACCTGGAATTCATTACCAACTCACGTGTTTCCTTCTTCCTAAAGTCCCGGGTCATTTAAGCGGGGCTTGAAAAAACCTCCATTGTAATATTACTTAGTGTCTGTAATAGAGACCCTTTTGCCTGAAACTTTTCCTTTAGTTTACCATCAGGCGAGGTGAAGTCAAATTGGCGAGTTCTAGACAAAAAAAGGTGAGATTATCGAGACATATCCCTAGCATACCGGCCGGCCTAGGACCGTATCTTATAAGACGGCACTCTTCGGGTGTGGAGACCACGGAATCCCCAAATTGAAGTATTCCTAGTGTGCAGTTACGGTGATTTTCATACGTTTTTCAATTTCATTACGTGCTTTCTAAAAAATTTTTCAAGTAGCTCAATTAGTGCTCCACTAATTAAGCTACTTGAAAAATCTTAGCGCTTACTACTCGTCACATAAACATATAAACTTTGTTGTACAAACAATTTTTGCTATTCACACAATTGGCCTTCACGAAGCACCAATGGACTCATGAAACAATGAGTGAGAGCGTTACACGAGTTGGTTTCTTTCTGCAAATTGACGTCAACAATCGCGCTTTTTGAGTAGGAGACCTCCGCATATTAGTGAGGTGAAACGTTTACTTTTTACATCAAGACCCAGAGATTGTCCCTATGTTTAAACAAGTCATTAAAAACCATGAAGATTGCAAGTATCCTCATAGTTGCTTATACTGTAATTCAAGCTTTTGCATTTTTAGGGTAGGGTAGATTAATCTTCTCATATAGTATATGAGAAGATTAATCTACCCTAATTAGAGATTAGTCTATTATATATCAATATATATATATATATATAAGATTAATCTAATCTAACATAACATAACATAACAACTCACGCCTATCAGTATCAGAATAAACGGGATATTTACCATGTTTCATTGTTTCATTGTGTTGTTTTGAGTCTTTGCAAAAACAACCGGGAACAAGCTAAAACAAAATCGCGAGTGGATACAGTGAGCATCGTATGTCGTGAACGTGATCGAGATCAGGTTCGAGTTTGTAGTGAGAGTGAAACCAATAGTAGTGCAGATACGCGTAGTAAAAGAACTCGAAAGAGGGTAGATCGATATAATTAATCCTAGGAAAAAACTTTTTCTTTGTTCACCGCCACTACTCCAGTTCCTCCGTGATCTTGGTGCTTGCAACAGCGCCGAAATATCGGAAACTCAAAACAATGAAACATGGTAAATATCCCGTTTATTCTGATACTGATGTGAGTGACCATGATAGTTTAAACTCACGATTATATACCCGAAGGGGTAGGCAAAGGTGCTAGCACCTACATTTCGCCAGTTTATGTTTAGGTCCCAATGTAATAGGTGGCGAGTCTATTGCTATTAACCGGGCACTTATAAACCTGCGATAAATACACATATAACTTCTAAAAGCATCGAATAGTCATTGGTGTGTGCCATGGTAAAACCTGGGATCGAACCCGACACCTTGTCTCAGCAGTCCATTACCCATACCACTAGGGTTACCATATACCATTTCTATTTATTTCTGTTTGGTGAAAGTCTGCATTGTGTCTTCTCGAAAATAGCATATTTAGGCTACAACTTTTCTGCGGATTTACTGTCAAATAATAATTATGAATATTATTAAACAGTATAAGTATAAATCTACGTAGGTGTTCACTCCCATCTGGTCGATGTTGAACTATACAATATACCTAATTATCTGATAAGACATACTTGCTAAAACTGTCAAGTGATTACAAATCATACATAATTAGAAAAATATTAATTGAACAAAATCGAAATTACGCGCTAAGCTATGAACTAATTCTTGTATTTTACGTACAGGTTATTACAATTTAATTTCCCATTATGATTATAGAGATATTGTCCTGATTGCATCCAAGACCTTCACCTTGATGTTCTGGCATTTCCTCCTCGAATTTACATGGTCTTTGCCATTAATGATAGTTCGGAAAATAGCCCGCATGTCACCCTCTACAACGTCAAACCAGTAGTTCTAGGGTCTACCATAATTATTATTACTGGATTTATAATACGACAAATATCACCAGGTTACCAAGAACGAGAGCACTTTGGAGTGAAATACTTGTGCAAAACTTGTGAATCGTTATGTTTCGCTACTGTACTAAAACAGTTGTAAGCTTAGCTGACACGTGCAGCAGTTATGGGACAGTCTCGATTTATTTGTTTAGAGTACCAAACTATACTATACCAAAAAACGCTGGGTGTCTTTATCATTACATTGTGTTTCTTAAATCAAAATTGGTAGAGGTCTAGTCCAGCAGTGGACAGCGATGGGCTAGTTGTTTGTATACAAAGACCTTTCAGGTATGTGCCGAAGTACGATGACAAGTTCACGCATAGTAGTGCCGGGAATTGGCTTGTGAGTTACTTAAATTATCAAAAGTGCCGTCAAGAGGCTCATTTTATCATGCACGCATGTGAACATAGTGCTTCTTACCTACCAGCATACAAAAAAATAATCTATAAACTTCATTTTAGTCATCCCCTTCGTATAGGTACTAACGACATAGTATTATTATAGAATGAATATGAAGAAAATATCATAATAAACACCTCAACAAAGTCTAGGGAACAAGATGACCCCAATTTTTTTTTTCTTGTAAATCTTGTTTTGCAAATAACTGGCAGCAAATAAATAAAAATAGAATAAAGTAGATTACAGAGTTGTTCGAAATTTAAAAATAAATTTTAATAAGTACTGATTTTCGAATATGGAGGGAAAACTTTTAAAAGTGTTTGATTGTGCAGTTTCACTGAGGCAAAATAAAAATTATTTTCTTTGATTGTAAATAACGTTTATTATCAATAATACGTCTTTTACGTATGGTTTGTGCATTTTTGTGACTGTAGTCATCATGTCACGTCTTAATTGATGTCGCGAAGAGATGTTAAGGGCTGTTGGTATGCTGCAAGCTGGACGAACTCAACACGACGTAGCGAATGCTGTCAACACCCAACCAAGCGTAATTTGCAGACCTGTAGCGTGCTATGAGCACGCTACAGGGGATATTGCCGAACGTCACAGGAGACGAAATAGGGTTACTACCCCGCGACAAGATCGTTTCTTGCAAAATTCCGCAAAGCGGCAACCCACGATTACTGCTCGTCGGTTAGTCGCAGGCCTCCAGTCTCAGCATCAAGTGGTTATTAGCGATCAAACTGTCAGGAGAAGACTACATGAAGCCAATCTTCACGCTCGCAGACCGCTTAGGGTTCCAGCTCTTCGACGTGGAAATCGAGGTCGTCGCTTATTGTGGGCTATCGTACATTTACAGTGGACCGACCATCAATGGGCACGGGTTCTGTTTTCCGACGAATCTCGCTTCGGTTTTCATCCTGATTCGAAAAGAGTGCGTATATGGGGAGTTCCTGGACGTTGGAGTCGTCTCCAGAATCCGCAAGAAGTTCATCCTTACCAAGGTGGAACAATCATGGTATGGGCTGGAATTCGCCTTGGTGGAAGGACCGACCTCGTTTGGATATGGGGCAATTTAAATGCAAACCAATACATTCAGGAGGTTATACACCCCATGGTAATCCCTCATCGACAGCAGTTCGGTCAAGATTTTATGTTCATGCAAGATAATGCACGGTCACACACCGCGAGGGTAGTGGTCAATGCGTTAAGCGAGCACAATATTGCGACGTTGGAATGGCCTGCTCAGTCTGCCGACCTCAATCCCATAGAGCATGCCTGGGAATTGCTTGGGAGAAGAGCTTTCAGTGATTCTTTGGAAAATCTGAACACTGAAGAACAACTTTTTTTACACCTTCACAGTGTATGGAGCCATATTCCACAGACGATGTTTGACAATCTCATACTAAGTATGCCACGCCGTTGTCGAGCTGTTGCTAATGCTTTAGGAGGTCCTACAGATTATTAAAAACGTTTAAAGTACGGTTAACTACTGTATTTCTTACTACCTCGTTATTTTTGTGCCTAATCATAGAAGGTTGTAATAATCAACATTGGCACTATTCAATTCTTTCTTAAAAAAAAAAATTGATATGAGAATGTTTTTATTAAAATTAAAATTAAAAACGGTATAAAAATACCCTTCTATTGATATAAAACACTCACTATTACAAGAAAGGGTTTTTAAATAAAAACTAGAAATGTCCTTGTTCCCTAGACTTTGTTGATGTGTGTAGTTTCTTTTATAATAGCTATAATCTTATTGGAAAGTTAATGGCGACCGGAATACAGCTGTGGACACAGAATTAAATTGATTTTAGAAGTAACTTCCTACCTAGTAAACCCTTCTATGAAATTATTGTAATTATCATTTACACAGAAACAGCAAATATATTATACTACATGTTAGTACAGCCTAAGGCTTGTTATGGCATTCCATAATAATAATATATGTATTAATCTCGAAAGGGAAGTTTTCACCGCTAATGAACACAAGGGTGTGTTATGTATTCCAACATAAATTACAACCACTATGAAACTGACGACTCGTCAAAATGTAGGTAGAAGGTAGGTAGGTACTGCAAAATCATTAAGTATATGTATGTATGTAATATTTAATATCACTGTATGTGTCCCAGGTTCGATCCTAGGTTTTATCATGGCACACACCAATGACTTTTCGATGCTTTTCGAAGTTATGTGTGTATTTATCGCAGGTTTATAAGTGCCCGGTTAATGGCAATGGGGTCGCCACCTTGGGACCTAAACATAAACTGGCGAAATGTGGGTGCTAGCACCGCCGCCTACCCCTTAGGGAATATAGGCGTGAGTTTATGTTAATGTATGTATGTAATATTTAATAAAATTCCTCAGGATTTGATAAACATGCCACTAAATAAATTTAAAATAGAAATGAAAATAATTTTAATGAATAAAAGTAGATGAGTATATTGATGATGTAAATGTGTGGTGAACATAAGTCTCTTGCTTACTCGCACAAAATAAATTGTAAACTTAAGCAAATTAAAAAAAGAAAGATAATCTAGTTTTAATAAAGTTCACTGAGTTTCTTGCTGATATCTTTTCAGTAGAACTAACCTACCGAACCAGCGAAAGAATCATTTGCCAATGGTTTATTTTTATATTATTTCTTGACATAATTGTACAATTTTAACATTCATATCTAATAACTCTTTGTGTGCCTAAACTGAATAAATGAAATTGATTCTTTGATTCTTTGATATGACTACAGTTATGTGAATCTGAAGAGCTTCTAATAAAGTATTACTTATTTACTGAAAACCTACTAAAGGTAAAAAACATTCCGAGTACATATTTATTCAAAAATAATATAGCGCGCGTAATTCATTCATCGAATCTCTAATTAAGACTTGCCTGTAAGCCTTACAGGATAAACAAAATATTCGTTTTTCTTTAAAACATGGTACGAGGCGCAATTACTTTTAATAGTATTGGAGTTACAATATTCTGGTATTCAAAGGGCTCTGTTGGATTTTTTATACCACTATCCTTCTTTATGGATGTCGTCACACTTATAAATAAAATTTACCGTAAACCTGACGAGAGCTAGACATAGATACTTGTGGATTACTTTTTGAATTATTAAAATCGGACGTTCTATTCAAAAGATATATTCGAAATATGTTAGGTGAACTAGGAGGCTCTGCTGAACAGAAGATGCACCGGACACGTGATCCGAATACGTGGTTCTGTACCACCGGCAAATAACGGTCTCAACGGGAGCGACCCCATAGAAGTATGCTCGAAGGTTTCCCACATGTCTTTCTGACAGGCAATTGGCGGGCTGGTCTCTTCCGCCACCCCGCCACTTCCCCTCTATTCGATCAGGACACTGTGCTTCCCACTTCTAAGGAGGTCATCTTGAACGGTAGATAACTCAGGGTCCGCCAGGACGCGCGTGATGCTGTAGACAATCTTACGACCCGAAACGGCATACGGTTTTCGCCGGTCCAAGTCCGACATAACCACTCCTGATGGCTGACGGGGGTGGTATCCGGTCGAAATTCCGCACGAAAAGAAAGTTGGACCGGATTCCGAATTCCAGGCGCGCGGAGCAGTGGGGAACAGCCACTAGCGGCGCCATCTGAAAACCAGCGTTTCGCATACCCTGGTGTGCGGGGCATTCATGCTGAGATGGTAGCCCATTTGGGTGCGCACGATGTGCAGTGAGTGTATTCTTGTTGTGTTATCTTGTTGTTGTGTATATTTATATATTTGTCTGACTCTGTGTACGTTGTGTGTTCGTGAATAAATGTTTTTTCTTTCTTTCTTCTTTCTATTCATATTTTGTTAGGCACTATATTAGAAGAAGTTTGAAAGTAGCACCAATCACGAAAAGCTATGACAATATGTTTGTCCTAGACCTTGTTATGCATAGTGATGAAAGTAATGTCGTAAGGAAGACATTAACTATAGAAGTGGATGGCTACAAGGGAGATGAAGACCTAAGAAGAGATAGATAGATAGTACGAAAGATGATATGGATAGGATGGGAGCAAATGTTGAAATAACTGCAATCAGAGGTGAATGGAAAAAAACACGCCAACACATCGCCGACCCTAAATTAATATGAGATAAGGGCAGTAAGGATGATGATTTTTCATGTACCCTGTAATACTACAATGTATTGGTTAAGTATAAAATAGCACACCTAGCCTGTGTGACATCAACAACACCTCAACAATAGATCGGATCTATAAATAGCATCTGTAAATGGCGTCTCGTAATTGCAACTGTAAAATGTTGCCAATAGTAACATTTTAATTACCCCTTGCATGTCGGCCATTCATCCCACTTGATACTGTTTTTATACATATATAGCTTCTTTGCCTACAAATATAAGTGTAAGTTTATATATTAAAATATTCAATGTGAATTTTATACTAAATGTTTTATGATTCTGTTGGCAGTTTACGTGAATTATATTATAAGGACATCGATCATTTTAGTTCAAAATTGAAGGTGCCGGCCACTAAAAAAAATGCGAGAACTTATTCGAGAAGTTAGAACTTATTCTCACTAACATCTTTTATTAAGGTGCCAAAATCAAGGGAACACTGCCCTCGGTTTTATTAGAGTATAAAGATCTTGGAAACGTACATTTTCAATGAAGCTAATTATTGACAAAGAATGAAAAATATCGCACTTATTGGAACAATAGTTCATAAAAGATATTAAAAATAAAACCAAGAAAGTTTATCGTTGCTTTATTTACGTTGAGTCTTGAGTCAACAATAGTGGCCGGGAGACGGCAATAGGCTTACCCTCTATTACGTGGAACCGAATTCAATGATTGGTTAAATGTGGGTGTTAATTCAACTCTGCCTAACCCTCCGGGGATAAAGGCGTGATTATATGTATGTATGTTATTTAGGTTAAAAATTGAAAATGCCGGCCAAAGAAACAAAATGCGATATTCCGTTAGAGCTTGTTCTTACTAGTATTTTTAAATACGGCGTCAAAACTGAAAGACCACTGCGCTCATTTTCATTAGAGTTCAAAAATTTTGGATACATAATTATTATGAAAAATATCGTACATCGATAACTATATCGGAGTCATAGTAAATAAATGCAATGAAATTCAAAAACCAAACGCCTATGTTTTCGTTGTGTCACTGTACACACAATGAAACCGTAACGATTAAAAAAAAATAGAATAATCATTTTTCTAAGAGTTAATAATATTTTGGGCTCTTGAGTTGAGCAAAAGATACCGTAGGATTTTGATATAAAAACTGAAATTATTTAATTAAGTCACAACGATGAACCGATTTGGGGTTTGTCTAAATTGCATTTAAATACTATTGATCTGATATGTTTCCTAAGTTTTTCATTCTTCTTCAAAGAGGTCAACAAAACTCAAATAAAACTGACAGCAATGGTCTCTCAATTTTGACGCCCTGGTATACAATGATTGTGAGAATAGCATTAATAAAACCCTTCTTTTTTAAAATTGTTGAAACAAGTTGAAACGGTATGTCTACTTGTTTTTCTTTGGCTGGCACTTTAAATTTTTGACCATTAATGTATGGAGCGTGAATGATGTCTTTTATCGGATTATATCGCGATTTGTTTGGTATCATTTTATCATTAACATTGAGTCCAACGTTTCGACACTTCAAACTGTGAGGTAATTTACTATCATCTTTATTATTCCGGACACAACGGCAGCTGAAAAGCAACCGACTGAGTGTAAATAGTAAATAAATACTTTGCGGTGGATACGTCTTTAAAAATAATTTTTAAACACACTTGCTCATAAAGTGGCTCTAATATCACCATAAATAAATTTACTTATTGATAAATTGACTCAACAGCCTAAACATTGATTTGTGACTTTATGTTTGAATTCGACTTGACATTATAATTATTATTTTTGTATTTTTTATTATTTGGTTAAATTGTTTGAATTTATATTTGGTTGGGAACTGTTTGATTGTGAATGAATATTTATATTTTTTTAATGTTATTAATTTTTTAAACTTATAATTTTATATTATTTTGGTATGACAATCAGCCAAAACTGTGCATATCTGTAATTGGTGTAGCATATGCCTGATAACATCTTGCATTGCTACTCATAAGACAATGTTTGTGTGTACACCGTTGATATGCCTTAAATAAAAATCACCACGATTAGGCACATAATAGCACCTATAATCAAACTGTTTCTCCTCGCTACAATTCACAAGAGAGTTATAGCGTTTTTTTTTAATTTTATTGTTTAAGTTGATAGGGTTTAAAAGAAGTTTCGATACAAAAAAAAAGCTTGAGTCTCAATGGGGCCTCAGCGATAATCACCAACTTTACACACGTGTACCATAAAATACTATTATAAATAACATGTTTTATTTTCACCGCCTTAGATACCATTTCATCATTTATTTATTATTCAATGATATTAATGTAATAGGTATCTACAATTGGGTATTTAACTGTCTAGTCAAATTATTTACTTTTCACTAAACGACAAAATGGTTCGTTATAAGGAAACTTGTATCAAATTTTTTTTTTTGTGACGTCATAATATTTAATAGTCTAATCATTTACTATTATGGGTTGGGATCCACCAAACCTTAGATTAAAAAAATATAGAAAATAATAACTAAAAAAAACTTTTACAGCTTTTTTACCTTTCTTAATTTAATGAGTTTAATTAAATAATTTATTTTAACTACAGGTAAATACCCTTATTATATATATATGTGTGTGACAAGTACTAAACGAGGGTGGTGTTGTCTTTTTATTGTGATAATTAGTTTTTATTGTACTTGCAATAGTTTCGAATTTGGTATTCAGTTAATTTCACTAGATAATCAATTTTTAATATTTGGCGGAGGAATTTCATGACGCATTATGTATGTAAGTTTTATGTTTATTTTATTTTAGTGTATTTTAGTAGCTATCTAATAATAGTTTTAGTTTTAATTTTCAATTGAATTGTATTTATTTGTATATGTATATATTAAATACCAATTTTTAATATGTTTATTGAACTTGTTTTTTTGACAAAATAAAGTAATTTTGAATTTAGATGCAAATTATTTGATTTCCACACAAAATAAAAACTATAACAAATGTACTTTTTTATGAAAAGTAAGAAATCTGTTACACTTAAAATTTTCAAGTTCGTACGCTCTACGTTCCCTAACACATATCTTTAACACAAATATCTGAAGGAGGATATTAATAAGCCTTCATCAACCGCTTAGTTCGCATTAAATATCTGTGGGACGCCAAATATTAGTTGTGTGTGTTGCCAACACTAACAAAATATTGTTATTATAGTGCGCTCATTCACTGAAACCAACAAAATTTACTTGTGTACACACATTTACATAAAGCCGAACACGTGTTACAGTGCGTCGTCTAAAATATTGACTCTACAGAATGGTAGCCTTGTCCTGAGCCTCTGAGGTCACCCTCGTCAACGAGCGGTGCCTTCAAATATTCACCTATAGTTTTCATAATACCCAATTTGATTTGCTCGAGAATAACTTAAGACGAGTTTCTAGCCAGCGTGTGTATTGCTTTTGTTCGAACGTTCCACTGAAACTAGTAGGTTGCTTGAGATAAATTTATTTACACGAAACGTTATCTTATTAATTGTTGATACCGGTTTGTTACTTATTTTTATATTTAGCTTTTGAGCGAACACGCTTGATGGTAAACGGTCATAGAGTGTAGACGAATGCAATAAAATTGACGTTCCTTTATCTTTTTTTTGAGAGATATCGATTTCAGGGTAAGTCTATATATATATATATATAAAAGAAAGTCGTGTTAGTTACACTACCTATAACTCAAGAACGGCTGTACCGATTCAGTTGAAAATTGGTGGGGATGTAGCTTAGGACTAGGAGACGGACATAAAATACTTTTCATACCGTTCGACCTTCATCCTGTTAGACCACGTTCCTGTATGACGTGATATAAAACCTCAAAGAGAATACAAGTCACAATTTTGTCTATGGTGAAGTTTAGTTACATAAATATTAGACAATTATAATTTTTTTCTGAAATCAATAATATGTAATAATCAGTATTAGTCAGTCACTCGAAAAAAACTTTCTCCATATATAAATATACGAAAATAGGTATAACATATATTAATATTCAATTATAGAAGTGAACATTTCTTAATATATTTTGAACGTAACGCGGACGAAGTTGCTGGAAGAAGCTAGCTGAAAATTGGTGGGGACGTAGTTTAGAACCAGTTGACTGACATAGGATACTTATCATCCCGTCCGGAACGGGATTAGAAATCCTTGCGGGCAGAGCCGCGGGCAACAGCTAGTAAATTATAAAATAACCGGTAGCCTAGTGGTATGGATGACCACAGTAGCCAAACGGTATGGGTAATGGACTGCTGAGACGAGGTCACGGGTTCGATCCCAGGTTTTACCATGGGACACACTAATGACTTTTCGATGCTTTTCGTAAGTTGTGTGTGTATTTATCGCAGGTTTAAAAGTGCTCGGTTAATGGCAATAGGCTCGCCACCTATTACATTGGGACCTAAACATAAACTGGCGAAATGTGGGTGCTAGCACCTCTGCCTACCCTTCGGGGACATAGGCGTGAGTTTATATATATGTACGATTTAAATTATTTATTTATTATATTACAATGATCCATTTGTTATTGTATAAAGATATAAACTATAATGATTAAATATTGTACGTTGAACCGCGTGTTTGTACAGCTCCAACCAATTCCAACTGACCCGGAAATGAATTTCGAGTTCCGAATTTCGCACAATATTTGCTTCCATGTTTGTATTTGTATTTCTCTCATTTAATATATATACTTAAACAAATATTTATTGCAATGTCAAATTAATAATATAACCGATTAGTTGAAATAACATTTATTTGATTAAGTTGTTGATTACAAAATGATTTTCAAATAAAATTTTGATTACGCATATGATTGTTACAGCTTACAATAAAATATTGAGCATATCGACGGGTAAAAGGAAATAGGGCATAAGCGACATTTTGGTCAAAAATGAGTTATTTATGCCATTGGACTTAAAATTTTCTGCTCTTTCGAATGCGCTTACTCCCATGGCTCTACGATGACTTTTTTGGCGTTTATGCCCAAGCAAAACAAATACAATTTATAGTGTTATTTTTGCTAACCGACGAAAATTCTGGTCATTTTTGCTATAAAGGTGATTGTACCCCTACAAAAATGATTTATTTTGGGTTTGTTGTCGGTAATACCTTTTTACTTCACAAGGGTGCCAAGCTTTTGATTGTTTATGCCTTTTAAGCATTTTAATCGAAAAGTACAAATGTTGCTTAAAGCTTACTTCCATTTCGTAATTTAACAGAGCTATGGCGCTTGTGCCCTATATACAAAATGCATACTTATATTACTCTGGCGGTTATCCCCTATTTCCATTCAGTTCTTAATGACAGTCAAGTCGGTTATGCTCTATTACCTAAATTGATTTTAATATGACACTGGTGGTTATACCTTACTTCCGTTTACTAATATAAATACGATTCGTGTTTTTATTAGTAAGGGGGTTAATTTTGATTTTTCTTGATTAAAAAGTATTAAAAAAACTCCTTTTTTATTTCAAGAAACATCACACTATCTGCTCGGTAGCAAATATGAAATGACGAGCTATATCTTTTAAATTTACCATTTAGTGTAAAATTATAGCAGGGTATACTGTAATAGGCTTCTTAGTAAAATAGATCCTTAGTATGTTTCTGTGAAAATTTACTCACAAGCAATTTCACCCTACTTTAGAAGTTAGAGACCCAATTATGGTGTCGTGTAATATCTGTTTTAGATATTTTCCTGATGAAGGATTGTGTTGGTTTGCGCTACTTCATTACTTTTGGGGTGGCTTTTCATCCATATTTCTTTGCTTCGTAGCGACATTGTGTGTTACTAATGTCGTATATCCTGGTATTGTTTTGAATGCCGAGTGTTTCTTGTGCCCTATTACCTTTTATACAACCACTATGAAAAGTACCTTATCCTTCTTTTCCTATAATATTGATTGAACGGTCTAGTCGCTTATACCCTTTTACCTTGCGAAATGATAAATTGGAATGTCGCATATGCTTCTTATCCTTTAATATTTGATTTTGTCATTTGTATCTTATGCCATATTTCCTAATTAAAAAATTATAAGCTGTGGTTATAAGCGACAAAAAACTACTTAAAATAACGTCAAATCACTAAAACTAAGAATACCAGTAACTGTTCCATTTCTATCTGATTTTATAACTGTTTCGCTTTTCACAATATCTTAATAAATGACAAAAATACGTCAGTTTTTCTAAAATTTAAAACTTTGAACGGCTCTCCTGAACATTTCATCTTTTGTCGCTTATCCCCTATTTCCTTTTAACCGTCGATATATTTTTTTAACGATTTGTCATAATGTATTTGTACGTAATTCACATCGGGTAGGCTAATTGACTGATTGTTTTGATTTGTCAACGCAGTAATACATTTTATTTTGTTACCAAGTGATTTTATTTAATGTTACTTTCCTTCTTCTGATCCAGGTAACTAATAATAGTCATGCATACATATAATAACGCTTTTATCCCTGAAGGGTTAGGCAGAGCTGACTTAACATCCACATTTCACCAATCATTGTTTTCCGGCCCACGTAATAGGGGGTGAGCCTATTGCGTCTTTCGGACACTATTGTTGACTCGAGCCATGTCTGGGCTGTAATATCTGTCTGATGTTAAACAGCCATATCCCTTAGTCGCCTTGTACTACATCGTATGGGAAGAGATGGGATGACCCAAATTCTACTCTGCTTTGAACTACGCGGTAATATTCAGTGCGTTACAGCAAGCCTTTACTTAAATATACTAGTGATTTACCAGCTTTCTAATACCAAGGAGCTTGTTTTTCTTTGTTTTTTTTTTATATAGGACACGTCAATTGGACTTCGCCTTGCCTGTTGGTAAGTTGAAGGCAAAGTCCCAGAAAAGAGGGTCACCATTACTTACACATACCGTGTGACAATGGTGACACTCAGCTTGACGGCCTCATTAAATGCTTTTTCACGCCCCGCTTAAAGGACCCGGGACTGTAGGAAGAAGGAAACACGTGAGCTGGTGGTGGTGACTTTTGGTGCCACTATGGAGAATTAGAACGAGGTTTCCTATGAGACGCTGTATGATTCAGTTTCACGGTGTAATGTAGGGAATAAATTTTAATGCCGACGGAGTGGAAATGGTGTGGTTACATAATACAAAGCTATCGCGCGTATATAGTTTGCCGACCGCTCGGAACCACTGGTTATTTGATTACGGGAACTTTTTCAGGTGTCTATGCGGTAACTACGTGAGACTAGCGTGTTTGACGACTTATGGAGAAATTTACAAATGTGGGAACTGGCCGGATGTCCTGTATTGATCGGTGTGTTGGCATGTTAAGGATGAAGTAGATTACAGTGTGCTTGAATTCAAAATGCAAGAGATGAAATAGATATATTATAGTAATGTGATATTAATAGATAAGATTAGTAATGAGAACGTGAAAGAATTGGCATATGAAAACGAAATAAATCCATTCCATTGATCAATTATTTTATATTTATAGACACATTTGAAGCGATTCGCGCAAACGAGCTAAATAGGAAATGACTCGCTAAATGAAAGCCATAGACTGTTAAGTATTGATTTTATTTTCATCATTTATTTACCCTGAGAATGACTGCACGACCAAGGTAATCGTTGTTTTGCAATAATAAGTATATAATTTATTGATAAAAATTCCATAGGCAGTAATGCAGTATACCACTTAGGTGGCAGACAAGAGCACGGCCCACCTGATGAATAGTGGTTACCGTGGCCTATGGACGTGTGTAACACCAGAGAAGCCACACTCGCACTGCCGACCCTGTAAGCACAGTTTCTGTGCCGTCAGCGTAGAGGACAAAGCAGTACAAGCTTTTAGTCATCCCACTGACAGCACAAATTCTCCAGTGAGCTCTGGCTACCCTACTCACCGCTGGGAACACAACACGAAGTTGTTATAACCGCGGTATTTTGTAGGGAGGTACTTCCCCAGTCGGACTGCTCAATTGGGCAGAAATACCGCCGTGTATAGATACGTGTAGTGCAGGAATAGTACGATGTATAGAAGTGTCTATTATCGATTTCTGACTTGTTGACTGCATAATTTTATATGAGCTAGAAAACAATAGAAATAATATTTTTATATCTTTAAGTCTTTCAAGAGCTGTTCCGAACGAAACTTACACACCAAAGACTAACCCTTGGAAAAATAGTGGCGAAAGTGTATTTTTAATAATAGTGTATTTTTAACCTAATAAAATACTATGACAGTCGTATTACAGTTCGCAGAACTGGAGCACAAACGACATTCTAGAGTTCTTTTATCTTTGCGCTCTGGCAGATTGTTAGCCTTCACAAGAATTTTGTATACATGTTTAGTTTAAGCACTAATTTGTGTCCTTGCACCTTGAGCGATAAGGCCGCCCATTGTACATTGAACTGTATACATGCTACCTACTTGTCCTACTGTAAATCTGTTGGTGTACAATAAATAATTATCTATCCATCTATCTATCTATCTTTATTCACTCGACTGGCACGTTTGTGATAGTCAAGTAATACGTTCTACTTTAAGATCTTCTTAGTTAGGTTTGTCTTGCCTGCAACCTAAGTGGCATAAAAAGAAATTAGACATATTTACAACATTACAAATTCTTTGGAAAGCATTAAGTATGCTAACTATTTAAAATCGATAAAGATTGAACAAATTGAAACGGTCCAGGCGTTCAGACGATAGTTCTTACGAATATCGGTAGATGGCTCTCACCGCCGCCGTAAGGTGGATTTATTTATAGAAGAATCTGGATGGTTTCAGGCGAAGGTTCGGTGCCTTAGTGGTTAAAGTGTTCCCCCTGTAAGGGAGAGAACGAAGTTGGAATATCGCCAGGACCGTTTCAATTTTTTCAATCTTCATCGATTTTGAATACAAATTAAGTCCTTATTTATCTGTTATTTTATATATATGCTACTATGTTAATCTGTATTGAGAATTATGATAATGTCTAGAGATATTGAGTTTCATTCGCGTGTTACTAATTTATAAAAATTGGAACAGGATTCAGATCACGTCCATTGATGCGTTATTAATCAAAATACCGACGACGACGTAAAGTCGTTTGAAGATGTGAGAAAAATTAGTAAAATTTCATGTTCATATTTGAATATGTTTAATCACGAACATGAACATGAAATACTACACACAAATATTAACTGATGATGTGTGATCTCTAATTCTGTATTCATGTCATGTCATGTACTTACGTATGTTGTTAGGAAAGACGAAATCGTTAATTTTTATTTGTCCTTAAGTCGCGCGAGAGATATACCGAGTAGGTACCTTTAGTAATATATATTAGCTGTTTCGCGCGCAGTTATTCACAACCATTCGAGTAATTTTCATGTCATAACGCATGTTTCGCAGATGTGGAGAGGATATACGAAAGAAGACTGACGAAACAAATTTATGAAGCGTGGGTGAATGGACAAAGCCGGTAGGGGTCGACGTAGACATACGTATGTCAATCAAATCGAAGACCTTTGAAAAAAAGACATGTCAAGAGTACCCAAAACTGGAAAGCATGTATGAAATTAATTATGAAAGTGGCGAGTAGAAAACTGTAGTAAATGTTTGAAAATAAAACGTAATTATGAAGTAGAGTGACTTTTGCAGCGCAGCGCATCATCTGCAGCCAGATCCTCATTATAGAGATACCTACTTCAGTCATGTGAAAAGTAAATTTCATTAGTGAGCGTAGTCTGATTATACGTCTTATTGCATCCCAACTGGCGAGTGAGATATTTAGCGCAATTAAAAAATATACAACTCGTTTCTGTTCTACATCGGCATTTAATTAAACTTTGCATTGAAAATCTAAGTAAATTTGTATTGTTTAACAGCTCACTGAAATAAATCCTCTTTTTTTCAGATTAAATCACTTTCGATAGTTTGTCGATTGTAAGTTTAACTGCATTTGTTTTATCTAAAGCGCAGACGATAAAAAGTATTTGAGTAAATTTATTTATAACGACTATTTTGACATGACGAAACAAAAGATACAGTAGTATAACTATGACTAAGTCGGTGAGATATTAATGCGAAAAGTGAAACTCTTGTATAAAAGCTAGTGATATAAATCTTGATGCGATGTTGTACAAAGCGACTAAGGGATAGGGCTGTTTATCATCAGACAGATATATACAGCCCAGACTCAGCGTTAGTTAGTTGCATGGTTTGAGTCGACAATAGTGCCTGGAAGACGGCAATAGGCTCATCGTTACGTTGGATCGAATACAATGATTTGTGAAATGTGGGTGTTAATTCACCTCTGCCTAATTCTCCGGGGATAAATGCGTGAGTATATTTATGTATGAAATAATGACAGTCTTGTGATCAAGTATACTCACGGATAACCCTCCTGGCGACCAGTGGGGGTGTTTATGTAGGACTTAAACCGACTAAAAGTGTAAGGTGACCCAATAAAGCAATTTCCTAGCACCCCAGCTGACCCCGGGCTATCTATTGTTTAGAGATGGTTTCCTCAAATTTGTCTACTAAGAGTTAGTAAACAGCATTAGTCACCGGTCTATTTGCTATGATAGTTCTATAAAAACGTTTGGCTGTCGCATGTATAGTTCCTCTAACTATACATGCGACAGTCAAACGTTTTTCGTTCAAAATATTGAAATTGGAATATCATCAACGTAATTTTCATTCCTTTGTTCTCTTGATATTCGGCGTTAATTGTCGCGTGAAATTTCAATTCACCCGCGTTTAACACACTGTAGCTCCAATAACGAACGAGCGGACGGAAATTTTCATCAAAGGTTTCAATTGAAGCATTTTCCGGAAATTACGATATAAAGAGAAAAATAGTACGTAGTAAGGCAATCAGTTTTAATTGCCTCGCTTTGTATAGTGAGTTTAGCTATTCGTCTGATTGTATTTTGCTTTCAGCACACACGGTTTTTATTGTTTTAGAATATCTACTTTACATAAAATGGTTTATCGAAATCTAAATTGTTCTTTTTTCTACTTCAATCATTTTTTAATGTTTAATTACAAGCACTTTACCCAGCGTTTCAAAACATTTTGACAAGCTATTTTCCGTGAAGTTGTTGCGAATGAAAAGAAAAAATCTTTTATAAAATGTCGCCGAGACGTGAAACATTTATTTATGAAACAGAAATGCAAAGAGGTTTGATATTTAACAGACGCAATATAATACGGCGAGCGAGTAATTTAATGAAAGCAAAATACCATTAAAAAGACAATATTTTGAGTTTCTTCTTGCGTTATTTATTAGTTAGGTACCTCAGTTTATTAAATAAACATGCTTACGTTCATATTAATTTGATATTTTAAATCG
This sequence comes from Eilema griseolum, assembly GCA_963662185.1. Classification (NCBI taxonomy): domain Eukaryota; kingdom Metazoa; phylum Arthropoda; class Insecta; order Lepidoptera; family Erebidae; genus Eilema; species Eilema griseolum. The sequence continues at coordinate 54,616,286 of OY759229.1, read as the reverse complement.
GTTTTACCTAAGTATTATATTGAGTTTGTACTTTATACGTACTATACATCTCATAATCTGGTGCAAAAGGTGAAAAGGTAAGCCTAAAATAGATGGAAGAAATATCTCTCAAACGATTGGTGAGAATACTTACCAGAAAGTGAAGATAGTCATGTGAGGAGATAATTGTAGGAGGTAGGTCACGGCGGTATTTCCGTGAAATTGAGCAGTCCGACTGGGGAAGTACCTCCACCCTACAGAATACCGCGATCATAATAATCTCGTGTTGTGTTCCGGGCGGTGAGTAGGTTAGACAGAGTGCTTTTGTGCTGTCAGTGGAAAGACCAAAAGCTTGACCTGCTTTGTCTTTTACATTGACGGCACAAAAACTTTCAATGCTTACAGAGTTGGCAGCGCGAGGGTTACTCTCTTTGTTTTGCACGCGCCCATAGGCCACGGTGGACACTTTCTATCAGGTGGGCCGTATACTTTTCTGCCACACAAAGTGGTATTAAAAAAACTGCCTGAAGCTAATAGATAGATTGAAAGAATGCACGAATCTGTATTTCCAGATACTTGAACTTGAATGTATTAAAGAATAGAGTGAATAAATTATTTCTAGGCTAGCGTGCTCAAAAGTCGATGACATCGTCACTTCCCAGGTTTTCTTTTCACGTGCGGGAAATCCCCACAGATACCCTCACCACCGGAGCCGGTGGGAGAGGATATGTCAGACTCGAGCCGACCAAAACGCACAACGCCCGTGAGTCGCTTTTGGCTGCTGAAGGTGAGGTTAACAAGCATATCCCTCGCACTCCGGCCGACTCAGGGCCATCTCTCCCGATCTGGCTATCACCTCGGGTGTGGGGACCACAGAGTCCCCAACTCGTGACAGGTGGCTCCTCCCGTCACCCCCAGACCGGCGCTCATACGGGGCGGAGATCATTCATTGCGTCACTTCACAGGTGAGTTAGAGTATGAGAGCATGAGACATGTAAGAGATTCTACTTCTTAGGTTCCTTAGTTCTGCTGGTTGATGTAGACTAATAATATATTTATTTTTTTTATTTTTTTTATACCTCTTAGTTGGCAGACAAGCACACGGCCCACCTGATGGGAAGCGGTTACCGTGGCCTATGGACGTATGCATCAGCAGGGGTGTCACGTCACACTCGCGCTGCCGACCATGAAGAAACCTTCTGATGCCCCTCTTGAAGACCTTTAGTTATAAACTACAAGCATATATAGGTTTTAACAGTAGAAAACCGCCGTTACATCCTGTTCTGAATGAAATATTATGATGGACTATGTATATTTGCCAACTGATTGGTAAATCAAGAATAAACAGTGAAAATGATTTGTATATTTGTATTTCATTTGCCTTATAATATCATTGTATTTGAAATTTCCGTCGACAAATATTTATACTTCCTGTGTGTGAAATTTCATAAATGCTCCTATTAAATTGCACGTTGCGTTTTAATCGGAAGTAGTCATTATTTGGATTACGGTGTTGAAGTTCCTGCGTACATTTAAGCCTATTGTTTTCTTAAAGTAATAGGTAGGGGAAAAAGTTTCTTCGCATTTTTTAAGAAAATTCAAAACATTTTTTAATACAGTTTATTTACATTTAACTAAAGTATGTAGGTACCATTTTGTTCGATAACTTTTTGCCATCTTGTAGGTAGGGACATGATCCCACTGCTATAGAAATTTTGGGACATCTGATCAAAATACCGCGACAAGTGGTTTTGGCAGACCTCTCGTGATGTTAACCTGAAATTGTCTAAAGAATTCTGAAGAGACCGAAACAGGTGGAAATCTGAAGGTGCAAGGTCAGAACTATACGGCGGATGCATTAACACCTCCCAGCCAAACTCTCTTAATTTTTGCTGAGTGGCTATAGATGTGTGAGGTCTAGCGTTATCATAATGAAAAACCACACCCCTTCTCTTGATTAATTCCGGCTGCTTTCTCTCAACTTCTTGCTTTAATCTCATCAGTTGTTCGCAGTAGAGTTCAGAATCGATGGTCCTGTCTGGTGGTAACAGCTCATAATGAATAATGCCCTTCCAATCCCACCACACACACAGCATCACCTTGTTACGAGTTAATCCGGGCTTCGCCACAGTCTGTGAAGCCTGACCGGCCTTTCACCACGACCTTTTTCGCACGTTCTTTTCGTACGTGATCCACTTTTCATCACCAGTTATCAGCTTCTTCAAAAATAGTTCGGTTTCATTACGTCGTAATAAAGAATCACAAATGAGTACACGGTTCATTAGGTATCTTTCAGTGAGGTCGTGAGGTACCCAAATATCGAGGTTTTTGTGTATCCAGTTTTTTCAAATGCGCCAAAACTGTTTTGTGGTCAATTCCCAGTTCTTCAGCTACGTCGTAACTACTGATATGCCGTGCTTGCTCCACTTTTAAAAAAAATCCGGAATGGAAAACGCTTAAACCAAATTTGTGCTACTCTCACAGTCACTGCACTAAGTCCATAAACATCGCAAATTTTAGATTCACTCATCTTGATAGTACAAAAAAGAAATAAAAATCACACATTTTCCTAATTTGAATTTGGAATTATGTTTTTTAAAGTTTTTACTTTTAATGATACCAAAACCAGCCAGATGCAAATAGTATAGCCAAAGAGAATTTATTACAAGTTCATACATACTATAATGCGAAAAGACATTTTCCCCAAACTAATACATACACACTTCGAACGAATATTTATTTAGTTATCTATCTATTTATTTTCATTAATTAAATATATTATAAAATATACATTAATAATAAAAAAAACTTAAAAAAGCTAACACCATCACTAAGTACACACATAACTAGGTACACACTTAAGTGGTACCAAATATTATTAATATTTTGATGAAATGATTCGTGATTAGAAAAGATTTATTATCGTTTCACCTTGTCATTGCATGTCCAAAAAGCTTCAAAAAGTCAATCACATCACAGTTATATTGAAATAAAAGATAATGAAAGGCCAGCTCAACAGTACCAGCAAAACTAAATATTTATAAACGAATAAAAGAGTAGGTCGGGTTAGCAGAAACTAGAGAATAGTATTTGTATATTACGTGTGTAATGTCAATACATAATTATATTATGAAGGTGCTCTGATAGCACAATCTGATAGCTCCATGAATCATACTTCTTAAGATAAGCTAACTGTGTTGTAATCTTGTTGTGAAATAGATTATGTCACTCGACTAGCAGCAGAGCTACTCCAGCTTGGAAGGTAAAGTCTCAATTATCATATCCACTGACAATACAGACAACATTCAGAAAATACGAAAGGCAAAGATGTGGTCTTCGTCTAACCGGACTAAGGGTGATGCCCCTATACCGGCCAGGTCCACTGCTGATACCTTGTACCGTCGCTAGGGCGCTCTGAATGTTTGAACTGGAAGGTTACCGTAGCCAATGTAAAAGACAGCAAGGAGGTACTGTGTATATTCGTTAAACTGTGTCTATTAATATTTGCCGCGTGGCTTCCGGCAGAGTAGAATTAGTACCATACCATCTCTTCCCATGCGGTGTCGTACAAGGTGACTAAGGGATAGGGCTGTTTAACATCAGACAGATATATACCTACAGCCAAGACTCAGCCTCAGATGCATGCCTCGAGTTAACAATAGTGCCCGGAATACGGCAATAGGCTCACCCCCTATTACGTGGGACCGAATACGATTATTGGTGAAATGTGGGTGTTAATTCACCTCTGCGTAACCCTCCAAGGATAAAGGCGTGATTATATGTATGTAAATATGTAATATTAGAATTATAGGAGCTCATAAACTATTCTACGCATCAGAACTCTTAATTCTATTTACATAACAAAAATCATTTATTCTACATAGGCCATTAAATCGGCACATACAAAACGTCAGTACAAAAAGAAATATGAAAGACTAGTTAAGCAAATGGACCACCGGTTCAAAACGCAGCCCCGACTTGAGAAAAATCCGACAAGAAACTCAGTGGGCCTTTTTTTTATTTATTTTATTTTTTATTTTATTTATTGGGAACAAAAAACGGTTACATGTTACAGTTTAGAAAAAAAACATTTATATAATAGAATTATGTAAACACATAACGCACAACATTGTTCACAGATTAACAAAAACATTTATAAAGTTTAGTCTAAATGCAATAATTTATTTGAGTAGCATAGTTTAGCGAATAGCTCATTTTCAAGCTTGTTTATCATCCAAGTATTCTTAGATTTTATAATAGCTATGTAGTTATTGTATCTTTACAAGGTAAACATATAGGACACCAGAAATTCACGTTCTAATTGTCATAAATTAGTTTCTAATTGACCTATATTTGACACCAATAACGCAGGTAACGTACACGTCTTAGCATCTCTCTAAATTAAAGCTGAGCGTTCTCAATAAAAAAATGTAAAGGGAATATATTTATCACGTTTTATTTCAAACTTATTACATGTGTCTAAACAATGTATCGATTAACGAGAGTCACACATCAAATCATTAACATTTTTGTTTCGATGGGACTGCCCTGACTCAGGAACATGCAAGCTAAAACTGTTGTGTACTGGACCGAGAAGTAAGAAGGATCAGTAAAAATGCGTGGATGCTTTCAAAAGACCCCACGCCTGCGTTTTATTTTTATTCGTTTTTATATTGCGTGGGAGTCAAAATCGTAGCTGGCAAAATGTGAGTAGGTATTATTATACACCTCTGTCTGCTCCTTCGGAGATTCATAGGCGTGACATATATGTAGTTTTTATACTTTGCACCCCCCTTTTTAATTTCCTATGGGAGTAGACAGAGTTGTATTAACATCTGAATTTTTCTGTCAAATCTCGTTCGTAATGAGCTTATTTGTACCAGTCGCTAAGCTTTTTAAGAGCATTTTCTCAGATTTCAAAAGAGAATATTAATTCAACTAAACTTAGTACTCGAGGTTTACATGAAAATGTTAGTAAGCATGCATTTGCAGCGCTAGTGCTTATAAAAATTTTGAGCATGAAAAGTAAGATTCGAGTAGATTTGCACATTAAAATTAACTTACATACGCATTCAAAATGAAATACATGGCGGAGGAACCCATCACATGAATTATTTATCACATCCCGCATTTAGTGAAGACGAAAAAAAAACCGCGCAGCGCGACCCCTGTGTTGCCATAGTATAAAATTAGACCTTCTGTTGTCGTTGCAGGGACCATAAATATTCTAATATTTTTTTAAGATTACGTACAGGAAAAGAGTTCGTCATACAATTCTACTTATATGGGGTAGGTACAACTGAAAGAATCCGTCAGGATAAGTAAAGATATACAAATATACAAGTATCTAGATTTATAATATAGATTTATGGACAGTTCATACATACATACAAATAATCACGCCTATATCCCCGGAGGGTTAGGCAGAAGGGACTTTTTTTTTCTATAGGTCACGCCAACTTGACTTCACCTCGCCTGATGGTAAGCTAAAGGCAAAGTCTCAGAAAGAGGGTCACCATTACAGACACTAAGTGTTACAATGGTGGCACTCAATTGGCGGCCTCATCAGATGCTTTTTCACGCCCCGCTTAAAGGCCCGGGACTGTAGGAAGAAGGAAATACGTGAGCCGGTAATGAATTCCAGGTCTTGGTGGTGCGGCCAAGAAAAGAGTCTCCGAACCCCTTAGATCTTGCTCGATTTAACACCCACATTTCACCAATAATAAAATTCGGTCCCACGTAAGAAGGGGTGAGCCTATTGCCGTCTCCCGGGCTCATGCCATTCATCTGAGGCTGAGTCTGGGCTGTATATATCTGTCTGATATTAAACAGGCCTATAACTTAGACGCCTTGTATGACACCGCATGGGAAGAGATGGGGTGGTCCAAATTCTACTCTACCGGAAACCACGCGGCGGACAGTTCAAAAAACAATTATTGTCCTATTACAAGATGGGTCTATCTCAAGGGTGTCCTTCTTATACCCTATAGAAAGGTATAACATAGTTTAGGTATAAGTCTGCGTGCCCGCGTCGTCTTTTTTTTTATACCACTTAGGTGTCAGACAAGCGCACGGCCCACCTGATGGTAAGTGGTTACCGTGACCTATGGACGTATGTAACACCAGGGAAGTCACACTCGAGCTGCCGACCCTGTAGGCACAGAGTTACTGTGCCGTCAGTGTAGAGGACAAAGCAGGACAAGCCTTTAGTCATCCCACTGACAGCACAAATTCTCCAGTGAAAATCTGTCAAAAATTAGTGAGCATTTAATCTTAATAAAGCGTATGTGTATCGCAGGAGCTATAGCAAAATTGTAGCCTGCTTGCCTCGCTAGCCAAAATTCGTTAGAACTCTGTAAGTTGAGTGAATTCAAATTTTAATCACTAGCACTTTGAACACAACAATCTAGTAAATGAACAATCATAAAATTAAACATTTATAATAAGCTTTAATAGTAGGTATGTGGAGGTTATATTCTTGTATTTAAACATGAAATGCATGAAATGTAATTAAGAGTCGAAAGTTTGGGGTCATGGGGTCCGAGCGCTCGCAATCTCTTCCGTGAGATTGCGAAGCGTATTGTCGACGCTTCTCGTAAACAGAAGACTGGCCTCATTTTAGGTCAGAGAATAAGCATTGCCATACAACGTGGGAATGCTGCCAGTCTTCTGTGAGCGTTGTCACAAGAGGCATGCGATGCGGAGGAATCAGCATCCAGCGCCTTTGTTCAGCAGTGGACTATGTGTGGCTGACATGATGATGATGATGATGATGATGATAAGTTGTATAATAGTTATTTTAGTTTTATTGTAACTAATTTATGATAATCTTACAAGCTATATTTATTGTAACTAATTTATGAATATCTTACAAACTATAGATTCTACATAATAGTTATTTTAGTTTTATTGTATCTAATTTATGAATATCTTACAAGCTAAAAGTTGTATAATAGTTATTTTAGTTTTATTGTGACTAATTTATGAATATCTTTCAAACTATAAGTTCTATAATAGTTATTTTAGTTTTTTATCTAATTTATGAATATCTTATAAGCTATAAGTTGTATAATAGTTACTTTAGTTTTATTGTATCTAATTTATGTGTATGTTACAAGCTATAAATTGTATAATAGTTATTTTAGTTTTTTATCTAATTTATGAATATCTTACAAGCTATTAGTTGTATAATAGTTGTTTTAGTTTTATTTTAGTTGTCTATTATTGTTATTGTATTAAATAATTAAATCGAAATCGATGGAGAGGAATTTTTCGACGCTTAAATCTTTTGAATCATCTTTCATATTGTTGTATGTTCATATGTTGTAATGTTTATCATGTTATTTAATTTAATATATTTTTAAAGTCTGGTACGTAATCTTATTATTGATGTAAATAAAACTATTAATTTGGTTTATTTAGGCGTACTTAGTTTCTTAGATTCGTTCGAAATATTCCCACCGGGCCAAGTGGCAGACGTTATGTCGGGGCGTAACTATTGCGTGTTGTACATCGACTCCCTCATTTTTAATTTACTGTCCCGATCGATAACAGATTAACCACACACTAGCACACTCACAATTGGTTGGTGACTGAATATTAATTATAGTCAATTGATTTTTTGATGTAAACCACCTGATGGAGCGTGCTGGCAGTAGCACCAACTCGTATGCCGTGATCTCTCACGTTTTCACTCACTCCCATCCACTTTCCTTGATTTACTGCGTATCTAGTACTGGGAACATTTGACATTTATATCATCCAGCTTTTAGATTCATTATTATTGGATATACTAACAAGTTATTTTGCATAATGTCAACAATTTGTCGAAGGATATTAAGAAATTTAACGTTTGCCTTTACAAGCTAGCTTTGGAAAAGCAATGGTTGAAACGCACGCGTATTTGAACCTAAAAGTTTGCCAAAAATATTTCTTTTCCCGGAACGGGCGTATAAGGTGTCAACCATTACAATTATATTATCATTTATTTCGCCATATACTATAAATAAAAACAAATTTTAAAATTTATTATACAGTTGTCACTATTTAAACCTTTAGTTCCTGTGACCTTTACCTCATATTATGTCTTTTTGAGATAAGAATTTGATACCGGTTGACCCCGAAAGAAAAAAAATTGCATTTTTTTTCCGACTGTACCTACCTTAAAAAAATGAAAGTACATACACGGTATTCCACGGCTACTTTCGCATTAAGTGTATTACTAGATCCATCTTTTACTATTATGTGTATAATTTATTACATGGAAAAGCTTAAAAGTTAAGTGAATCAAGAACCTTTTTTGTCTAAAGACTGCATGGCAGTTCTAAATTTTTTTTAAATGTTATACACCGTCTTTTGTATTTTTTCACTTCTTCTCTGTCCTTTGCGAATAAATGTGTCTTTTTAATATACATTTGTGATTATTTCTTTTACTCGGCTACATAAGCAATAAGTTGGTCGATTAACTTAACTTTTAAGCTTTTCCATGCAATAAATTAAATAAAGTATAATTATACATATAAAGTAAGTAAGTTATATAAAGTAAATATACATAGGTACTTTATATAAATTTATAATAATATACATACTCTATAACTGCGTGCGTTTTAGTCGGTTCGAGTCCGACATAACCTCCTACACCGGCTCCGGTGGGGTGGTATCCGTGGGGATTTTGCGCAAGTAAAAAAAAAAAAACTCTATAACTTCTATAACTTTTATTCTTTACAACAAATACCAAAACTCAAATTATTTTTAGCGTCCAGGAAGCGGTGCTAAAATTAAATTAAGTAAAATTATTATTGACGTCAATAAGAAACAATTTTATTGTTCAATATTGAGAATAAATGGCTTTGACTTTATAACTGGAAATGGTTAAAAATCTTACTACATACCTGGTTTTAACGGATCCATCATAAATATATAAACAAATAATAACAAGTATTGTAAGTATTGTGAGCGAGAATACCGAATACGAGCACACTTCAAGCGAAAGCGGTAACTTCTGACTGTTGCCAGTAGGTGGCGCGGGAGTCGAGTCAATTATAATGCTTGTCATTTATGATGCGCCATACTTTAGCTATTTAAGTAACCAAAATTGTTTTTAAATATCAAAGATAATCGGACAGTGATTTTTGGCCAGCTTTCAGTTTCAAATACCCGTATGTGAAAAGTATTAATCGCCTTAAAAACCCTCTGTACGAACGATCTAACTTTATTATATATAATTATATATAATATAATGGTACCGAAATGAGAAACAAAACAATGAATACATATCATATAAGTTTAGTTTTGCAAACTGTTTTTTCGCGGTCGCGGATATGAGACTGATGCAAAAATTAGATAAAAACAATCATTGATGCGGATTATATATCATGCTAAAATTTCAGCTCGTTCGGTGCAGAACTTTTCGTGTTTTGAAGCGTACACAAACCAACATAACATTTTTGTATATATTATAATATTATTTTGCAAAATATCGTAAATGTTCTAAAAAATATTCTTACTTGCTTTTCAGGTAAATAATTATATTAGATTACTTTATTATAAGACGCTTAGCAAGCCATTAAAGCAATATTTCAAAATGGACCGAAGCCTCTCTCGTATTTGTACTGTAATTAGTCTATTCATGATGCTTATAAGCTTGACAGAAAATTGAACTTTATTGTTTCGGATCTTAAATCACGAAGCAAAGTAATTAAACGAACCTTTATGGGAATATTGGATTGGAAAATTACAGTACCTTCTTTGAGGACATAATTAAATAGGTAGTTTATGTCATTATTGAAGCACCCAGTTTCGTCTGCGCGCCTGGTAATCCGCAAGAGTACCTACAAGGAGATGATGTTTTCCTCAAACTCATCTAAATTTTCAATATAATCCCTGAAGGAGTAGTCAGAGATATAATAAATAAATAAAAATAAAAAAGCCTTTATTTCTACTACTTTCAGTTAAAAATGTACATGCATTATTATAAATATTTTTTTTAATAAATTAATTATTATTATTATAACACCCAACTATACTTTATATTTAACTATAGGTTACAAGCCGCGTTGTTCCCGGTAGTATAGAATTTGGACCACCCTCATATCTTCCCATGCGGTGTCGTACAAGGCGAATAAGGGACAGGGCTGTTTAACATCAGACAGATATATACAGCCCAGACTCAACCTCAGATGCATGGCCAGAGTCAACAATAGTACCCGGAATACGGCAATAGGCTCACCCCCTATAACGTGGGAACGAATTAATGATTGGTGAAATGTGGGTGTTAATTCACCTCTGCCTAACCCTCCGGGGATACAAGCATGAGAGTATGTATGTATGCTATAGTTTATAGTTTAATTTATGAAAAAAGATGGAAACGAATATAAATGAGTGTTGTATTCCATTTCTTAGTTATTCCTCAATCTTCTATCCTACTCACTTCTCATCCGTGGAAAGCACGTGATTGATATCTCCAGTTAATGTGTCAAGGATAGCAGATTATGAAAAAATTAAAAAACCGTAAAAAAAAAGAAAAAAATAAGTTGTGTTAGTTAGCCCTATAACTTTGATATACCTAGTAATACATATTTTGATGCAAGCATTTTTATGTCGGGGGACCCTAACTGGTAGAGCACTACGTCATATTATCGGAACGATCCAAGGTCCCCCCGACACTGCCAACGCTTGAATCAAAATATGTATTACTTTTTTTTTTTTTTTACGTGCGCAAAATCCCCACGGATACCTCCCCACCGGAGCCGGTGGGAGAGGTTATGTCGGACTCGAACCGACTAAAACGCACGCCGCCTGTGGGTCGCTTTGGTTGCCGAAGGTGAGGTTGACAGGCATATCCCTCGTGGTACCATTGAGCCTGTGGTCTCCAGCTCTTCGTTGTTAACTAAAAGCGAGGTATATCGTTTAGCAAACTGCATAGACAAACCTGCGCTCAGGCATGAAGATAAATAAATACATACAAGAAAATTATGCGTCTCTGAACTCTGTCATTTTGTAGTGGCGGCCATCTTGGAGCGATTTTTTTCAAATTTAGCTAAGACTAATTTTTTTTTTTATATAACTTAGGTGGCAAGCAAGCACACGGCCCACCTGATGGAAAGTGGTTACCATGACCTATGAACGTGTGTAACACCAGTGGAGTCACATCCGTGCTGCCGACCCTGTAAGAACAGAGATTTTGTGTCGTCAGTGTAGAGGACAAAGCAGGACAAGCCTTTGGTCATCCCACTGACAGCACGAAAACTCTCCAGTGAGCTCTGGCTACCCTACTCACCGCCTGGAACACAATACGAAGTTATTATAACCGCGGTATTCTGTAGGGCGGAGGTACTTCCCCAGTCGGACTGCTCAATTGGGCGGAAATACCGCCGTGTCCTACCTCCTCAACTAATATACCTTTCAAACAAAAAAAGCTAAATCCAAATCAGTTCATCCGTTCAGGAGCTACGATGCCACAGACAGACACACACACACACACACACACACACACACACAGAGACACGTCAAACTTATAACACCCCGTCGTTTTTGCGTCAGGGGTTAAAAATAGATAATTACTGTATTACTGTGCAACAAGTTACTATACTCTGATATTTTATGTGTAAATTCGTTCGTCAATGAACTTGTAATCTGTGCACTCATGTTGGGATGCATTACTTGTATTGTGATGCTGATCGACTGAACTCTCCACAGTCATGCAGTACTAGGTAGTGATCGTTATCTCAAACTATTTTTGTATACAAACACGTTTGCATAGCATTTCTATGCGTTTATTTACGTACTATTGTTGTGGCACCCTACGTAACCTTAAACTGCAGTTTGAAAACTTACATAATTATTATTAATACCAACCGATGGGAATCGATCACAAAGTCTATGAACATGTGCCATGTGAGAAGTAAGGAAGCGGATAGCACAATGACACAATAACTATGATTCCTAGCGGGAAGTGTCGGTAGCCTGGTCTATAATTATAAGCAGTAGGTTCAATTACGTTCAGATATTGTAATCAATCGTATTACCTCCGTGTCTCGGAGCGATGCTAACGACAACATCCGAGCCGCATTCATTATTCAAGGGTTTTTATAACGCCACAATTTAGTTGCGGTATCACACGAAATTATAGCTTAATAACGACCTTTCCTTGTAAATGGAACTGGAAAACTAAGAGTAAAAAATATTTCTAAGAAGAGATTTTTCTATTTCCTTATAAGGACGAAGGAAGCAAAAACATCATATATGAATATTGTTCTTATTATAACCACGGTAGCCTAGTGGTATGGGTAAGGGACTGCTGAGACGAGGTCTCAGGTTCGATCCCAGGTTTTACCAGTGCACATACCAATGACTTTTCGATGCTTTTCGAAGGTATGTGTGTATTTATCACAGGTTTATAAGTGTCCGGTTAATGGCAATAGACTTGCCACCGATTACATTGGGACCTAAACATAAACTGGCGAAATATGGGTGCTAGTACCTCTGCCTACTCCTTCGGGGATATAGACGTGAGTTTATGTTATGTTATGTCTTTTTATAAAATATTCTTTCCTCTAACTACTTTTTAGCTATGCCTCTGTAACTGATAATTGTTTCTATAAAGGGGGATAGTAATACTGAATATCAAATTACTAAATTGAACCTGGTACCAATTCAAAAATGTGTACCACTGAGCCTTTTTTCTTTTTTTTAAGTGCGCAAAATCCCTACGGATACCTCCCCACCGGAGCCGGTGGAAGAGGTTATGTCGGACTCGAACCACTAAAACGCACGCCGCCTGTGGTTCGTTTTGGTTGCCGAAGGTGAGGTTGACAGGCATATCCCTCGCGGTACCATTGAGCCTGTGGTGTTCCAGCTCTTCTTTGTTAACTAAAAGCGAGGTATATCGTTTAGCAAGCTGCATAGACAAACTTGCGGTCAGGCATGAAGATAAATAAATACAAACAAGAAAATTATGCGTCATAATATTAAAATATAAAGGCTTGTTAATTGTAGATATATTCGCCTACTGATGACGTCAGCATTCGCTTACTTTATACTTGATTATGTTAACTTTTTTAATTATGTACCTACAACTATTCTTCGAGTGTGGTGCACGCAACGGCTCATAGGTCTCGAATTTATACCGGTTCTGCAAAAAAACGCCCAATCTTTGTACATACTTACTTGCGTGTTTATAAAGAGCGATATTTTAGAATATATTTCAGTGATCTAAAACCTATAACCTATTTTTATTTCGTATTACTTTAAATTTGTAATTTTTAATTGATAAAATGTATTTTTTTTATTGATTCTAAATATTTGTTTTTTTTTATACCACTAAGTTGGCAGACAAGCACACGGCCCACCTATTTGTTAATAATTTAATCAATGCTCAGTGTTCAAGTTGTGTACGTCAGTAATAGGGATGCATATTACAAAAATTATCCCAATCCAAATTATGCATCAGAAGTGTACAATATGTATTCTGTAGATGTACCAATTTAAATTAATAAAAAATAAATATACCTAAGACGTATATAAAAAAGATAGTCGTGTTGGTTACACTATTTATAACTCAAGATAACGCAGCCGGCCGATTCGGTTGAAAATTAGTGGGAGTGTAGCTTAGAATCAGGAGACAGGCATAGGATACTTTTCATCCCGTTGCACCACGTTCCCGTATGACGTGACATAAAACCACAAAGAGAATACAAGTCACTATATAAAGTGATATATCAAAAATCACACTGATTTGGAATAACAAAACGCAAATGACAGCTGACCATAATCATTTTGTCTAATATAGTTATTATGGTTGAAAATTAGTATCAATAATAAGTAATAATCAGTATTTGTCAGCCACTCGAAATAAACATTTACTATAATAACTTTTAAACTATGGAGTTCCATGAGTCAGAATGTGACCACGGCCGGTGTAACCTGGTCGAAACGTCTGGAAACCAGGATCGCGTTAATTCCCGTGAACTTTATTGAACTTTCTCTATAATATGAATATATATAATAGGTATACATGACGAAGTCGCGGGCAGAAGCTAGTTAAAATATAAAATTAGATAACTGAAGCATAGTGATCGGCGAACTTAGTGACAAATTAGATATTCAGGCTGCACAAAGTACATCAGCATCAGATCTATGTTGACAAAAACAAAATGATTTTTTTTTTTCGTATTAACCGAAAAAAAATTAAAATTAAATTTAAAAAAAAATAAAGATAATTTTGAACACTCTGCTCGCTTAGATACCATAGAACGACATGCTAGCACATTTCAATATAAACACTCTGCTATCTTATTTTTTATGGCGAATTGATTGTTAAGATGTTTTGACCACTCAACATGCTTACAACTATTTGAGCTCTGTGATAGGTAATATAATATTGGAATTTTGGTATTAAGATTATTTTGAGTAATAATGCAGACTCTTTGGTGTCATGCGCGAGGTGTGACAGGGGACGCGTCATCATCAAGCAATCGTTGATTATAATAGGTCGTTATATATGTGCCGTTTTTTTTTAAAAAATTGGAGGAAACCCAATTTTCAGTACTAACATTTTTGCATTTCTTAAGAATGACAAATCCAATTTTATGATTTTTTTTATGTATGAATGAGACAACATGAAGATAACAAACGCTTTTATTACATTTTTCAAAAGTGACACCTATAAAAAAGTATTACGAAATTTATCATCAAAGTGGATAGCATTTAGGAAGTACTGTTTTTGAAGATCGAATTTAATTTATCAAGCAATATTTAACGCAGAGTTGTTAAATCTTGAAATCAACTTTCAAACAAAATATAAATAATGGAAATAGAAAAATACATTTATCACGGGCTTAAAGAGCTCGCATTATTGGTTCATCAGTTCTTTTATTTTCTCGTCTCAGTTCGTTTGGGTGCTCACTAAGTTGGCTGGTGACTATACTAACTGTATACACGCAGTAGAATGATTAATCCAAGTTATTAAAGTTACTTGTTTTTGTCAAATGTTTGGATGATGATGCTAAAGTTCAAGGTATCGCTCGGTAACAATTAAGGTAGGAAGTTATCGCAATCCAAAATTATTGTTGAGGTGTTTCTTTAAATACTTATTTTCAATATATTTTTTTAATTTATTTGAAATAGATAAGCTTCTATTAGGAGTGGGTTCACGCCGGTAGTGTTATGGCCAGGATTCGAAACAGGGGACCTTTCGATCGTAAGGCCGACTCCTTAACCAATACGCTACCAGTTAATGGCTAAATTTGAATTCTGATTGTTCACAAACATGTATCGATAAATGATGACCTATTGCGAAGAGCGGTTGTTTGAGTTATTAAATATTTACAACAACGTAGTTTTGTGATTATTACTAAAAAGTGCGACAAATCGAACTACTTGAAAACTAGGTGTCCTCGTAATAAAACCCAAGGGATGATTACAAAACAATTCGGGACAACGTAAAACAAAGTATTAAGTATAATCATTTTTATTTTCAAATAAAACATTTACTTTCCATTTTCTTTTTCTATGTTTTTTTATTTATCTTACTGTTTTCCTTTGTTCATCTTTTCTACTGTCTAAAAACTATATGTAAGAGGTTTATTACGCAACTTCAAATCAATACAGATCCAAAACGGTCAGTCAAATTGAAAAATATTGAGACAAAACTAACAATGTTTTTAAATACCTATTCAACGATACCCACTTGACATAATTTGTAGACTTTCATTTTCACAATATGGCGTCCAGTAATCGCCGTTTAGAATTTGCACTAACGACATGTCTTTATGGACTCTTGCTGGACTAAGAGAAATCAATTGACGTGTGAATCATAAAAATCGACCCAGGTATTTGGTCTTTATAGTGCTTCAAAGGAACATACAAACATACACACATATGCTGATAAACACATTACCACTCCTTTACGTTGCGCATTAGAGTAAATAAAACTAAAAGTAAGATGGAAATAGGTGCCATCGTAAGAAGAGCTAGCTATAAACACTTATATATATATAACATAGCTCTCAAATAAGACAGGCGAGAAAATAATATTACTATTATAATATTCGACCTACTCTAGTACTTTATCTGTTTCGTGCTATAGGTAGGTACGAGTAGCATTAAGACCTCGACGTCACTAGTTCTGTAATGGTTGCGGTCAAGATCGAGTTAATGATGCTGTGGACCAGCACCTCGCGGTAAATTTATGGCACGCAGGTAATGGATGAGGCAAGCCACTAATGTAGTTCTGAGAACCGATGTAGACTGCAGATATACTAGGTCTCTACATATGAAATTGCCGAAATTTTCTTACAGATTCGTAAGTTCGTGATTCCTGTAATTTAACAGCTATTTCCGTTATTTATATTTTGTTTGAAAGTTGATTACAAGATTTTACAACTCTATGTTAAATGTTGTTTTTATTGGCCGCTTGATAAATTAAATTCCATCTTCCTAAATGCGATCCATTTTGATGATAAATTTCGTAATACTTTTTTACAGCTATCACTTTTCAAAAATGTAATAAAAGTGTTTGTTAGCTTAATGTTGTCTCATTCATACACAAAAAATAATTGGATTAGTCATTCCTAGAAAAAATGCAAATATGTTAGTACTGTAAATTGGGTTCCCACCAATCTTTTTTTTTCAAAAAGAAAACAGCAATTTCATATGTATTATACGGCAAACGAGCGTGATGATAATAAACAATGTTGGTCTGTTATGTTAGGTTTACAGGTATTAACAGAATGAGATTTAAAATTTAAATTTTACAATGAACTGTAATACATAAATTGATTGATTAATAGTTGAAATAATTTAATAGGTGCATGTTGACTATGACAGATGCTCTAAGTCATAGAATGTAACGTGGTACGCATGGAGACGGTGGTACGCATAGATAAATTTATTATAATTGAAGTTCATTCATTTGTAAATACGATTATATTCTCCTATTTTTCTCTACATCCTATGGTTGCCTGTAAGAAATTGCCATATAGCATTAAGGCCGCCATCTGTACGTACTACAGTACTTTATATCTTATTATTATATATACCTACAATAAAGACGTTTATTATTATAAATCATAGTAGTCCGTTTAAAAAATATAATGTGATAGATTTAAGTTTAAGTTACTACAAGTAGTTTAAGCAATGACGTGATTTACATTTTGATCCTCGTAAGACACCTACATTTTATCGCTTTTGATGTTTAATCTTAGTGTTGTGGCTGTATTATATTTGGTTGTTACATTTTAATCGTATGTACTCATACTACGCGTCACATTTATGGTCAGCGTTGCCAGAATGTAACTTTTGTGATATTTTGCGTTACTCCTGGCCCTTTTTTTGTGTTACAAAACTCAAAATGTTACTTCGATGTTACTTTTGCCGTTTCACATACTGGAGACAATGATTATTTTTATGTTTTTGATAATGAAATAGAAACTAATACGGTATTGAATATACAATAATTATTAGACTTGGAAATTATTTAGGGGATGTCCGATTGACGGTGTTTGCATTCAAGTTGCAGCTGTATGGAAACACAAATTTGGACCGAGCATTCCAAGCCTTGGCAGTATGCATGATGAAGGTATCGCCGAATCGTTTAGTACATGTAAGTGGAATGTTCACGGTGTATAGAAGGCGACCTTGGACCCTGGACGGTTATAATATGTTAATAATAGTAAAACTTGAATAGACCTCGAAACCCGAAGTCGCCCGGACCGCGGTAGCCTAGTAGTATGGGTAATGGACTGCTGAGACAAGGTCTCGGGTTCGATCCCAAGTTTTACCATGGCACACACCAATGACTTATCGATGTTTTTTTGAAGTTATGTGTGTATTTATCGCAGGTTTATAAGTGCTCGATTAATGGCATTAGGTTCGCCACCTATTACATTGGGACCTAAACATCAACTAGCGAAATGTGGGTGCTAGCACCTCTGCAAACCTACTTAACTATTATGTATGTTATGCCCGGAGTCCAGTTATGGCTTCTTCTTTTCAATTGGTTTATACGCCTTTCATTAGAGCGACTCTCGACTGATCTCCTTATCCCAAGAGGAAAGTTTTTACAGAGTTTCATTCGGCAATCTGCGGGTTAGTCTAACCCTGAAGATTTTAACAGGTCCCGTACACCCATAGATCATAACAAAGCTATCAATAATACTTAAAACGTGTGTATAGCCCGAATATATTAAACAAGTGCTGCCCTTCCCACCGCTCAGGCATGTTACTGATTAAACAAAGCTATCAACTTATCTTTTTAGTCGAGCTACTGAACGTAATCCTGATTACTGGCGATATTGTATTCATTACTATTATCCTCTATCCGCATGGGGAAAGTCGTTACATTAGTCTGCATATTTTATATGAACTCACTTGTTATATACAAGAATCAAGAATCAAAGAATCAATTTCATTTATTCAGTTTAGTCACATAATGAGCACATAACGTCTAAATTTTAATATGTCAAGAAATAAAAATATTAAATAATGTAACAATAAACCATTGGAAAATTATTCTTTTGCTGGTTCGGTAGGTTAGTTCTACTGAGAAAATACCAGCAAGAAACTCAGAGAACTATATTAAAATTAGGTTATCTTTCTTTTTTAAATTTGCTTTAGTTAACAATTTATTTTGTGCGAGCAAGCAAGACTTATTTTGATCACGCATTTACATCATCAAGATTCTCATTTACTTTACGGTAACCTTTATTCATTAAAGTTTTGTACACTTCTATTTTAAATTTATTGATTGGCATGTTAATCAAATACTGAGGAATATTATTAATATTTGTATACAAGCTCACTACAAACGAATCACCAACTTTGTGAAGCCTTCGTTTCGGCACAACAAGTTAATTTTTTTTTCTTCTATTAAAATTATGCAATGTCCCTTAAATGTCGAAACTGCTTTAGCACCCGGAATACATTTGGATATATATTACAGCAGGCGACCCTTTTAATTTTTGGCTATTGAGTATAGATGAGCAATCTATGACTAACCCGAACATAGTAAGGTGCTGTCTGGAGTTCACGGAATGACCTCCATCATTCCGTGGACTCCAGACAGTACCTTACTATGCAAGGAGCATGAAACAAGTTTTATAAAATTTTATGCTGGTAACAATTTTATGTAACAGTAATTTATTTATAATTAATCTATTTAAACATATTTATCTATTTACACTTAATTTATTTTAAAGCTATGCTAATATTGACATTAATAAAAAATAATAATATAAAACAAAAGTTAAAATGCGTCGTGGAATTCCTAGGCATCGCATGCATCTTGTGGTAGCGTTCCCAGAAGACTGGCAGCATGGTGGTAGAAACTTGGTGGCACAAATTTGTCTCAAGTTTCGACCGGGTAGGTACCACCGTGCACTATTGCGAAAAACCCTCCATAGCAATTCAATCTCGGTTGGATTGTGTTCAGGGGTCAGCATGTGCATAGCCGGGCAGAGGTGGTGGTTGTCGCAGCACTAGTGGGACCAGTGGGTCTTGGCGTAGTCTAGTGGGGATGGCGCGGGGCGATGCGCCGAACAGGGAGACCTGTAGAAACGGTGGTGCCGCTGGCCGCCCGCAGTATAGTACAGGGGCCCAACTGGGGTTAACCACCTTGGGAGGCTGCCTCACCAGGCCGCGCATAATCCCGATATGATTCGTCGTGCCGGTTGGTGACCGGATTTGGGAGCCCGGCGACCATACTCAGGGGGGTACGGGGGCCCTTCCGTTCGGCGCGTCAGCTCTCGCCATGCCTCACATTCATAGATAAAACCAATATCCCGCGCTTTGTCACACGGTGCTGCGGCGGCAATCCTTTCTTTTTTCACGCCTTCTCCCACCCAAACTCATGGCAGCGCAATTTACAGAAAAAGGCAACACAGCGGCTCGTCACACTCCCAAAAGCTTGCTATTTGAGGTGGAGTCCACTAACATCTGTGGGCTCCATGCAAACCTCAACGCCGTCCACCAACACCTAGAGACGGCGAAACCTGCCATGTTTTTCCTAACGGAGACGCAAATACACCGCCCTGACGACACGACCTACTTGCTCTACCCTGGCTATGTTCTTGAGGAAAGTTTTCGTGCAAAAGCCGGGGTGTGCGTGTTTGTTAGGGCGGATGTTTGCTGTCGCCGTTTGCGCTGCCTAGAGGACCCATCCTTCTCCGTCCTTTGGGTACACGTAGACCATGGCCCTACGAGTCAGATCTATGTGTGCCTCTACCGTTCCCATACAGGAGATGCTGAGACAACTCGACTCTTTGAATATCTGAGTCAGGCGGCAGATGATGCGCAGGAGCGATTTCCGAATGCCGAAATGGTATTTTTGGGGGATTTTAACGCCCACCACGAGATCTGGTTGGGCTCCTCCAAAACAGACCATGCGGGAAGAGCCGCCCACGCATTTGCTCTGGCGCACGGCCTGACCCAATTGGTGCACGAGGTCACTAGGATACCAAGAAGGTCGGGCCAAGCACCTTCTCTGCTAGACCTTCTGCTGACGAGTGATCCGGACCGGTACAGTGTATCGGTGCGAGCCGCTTTAGGCAACTCTGACCACTGCCTGGTCTGTTCCACGGTGCCTATTATAGCGCCCCCACGACCCATGCGGGGGAAGCGGCGTCTCTGGCACTACTCGTCAGTGGACTGGGATGGACTTCGTGACTATTTTGCGTCCATCCCGTGGGTTGAGCGCTGCTTTGAAGGTAAGAACCCATCGGATTGTGCTACTGCTGTCGCCGGTGAGATCGGTCTGGGTATGGAATACTATATCTCATACACCGATGTCACCGGTGACCGCGGGGTGCGCCCTTGGTTCGGGCGCGAGTGCGCGGAAGCTGTTGAACAAAAACAGTCTGCGTACCGCGCTTGGGTAAGGGCGCGCGCCACGCGCCATCCCAATCTGGGCCACTTCAAGGCGGCGTACAACAGAGCCACAAAGGTCTGTAGAAGGGCCTATGTCAGAGCGGATGCCCTGCGCATAGCGCGGCTTGGTCAAGAGCTAGTGATGCATCCCACGGGAAGCATGGCTACTGGCGACTGGCTAAAGCCGTGCAAGCCAACTTCTGTCAGCATTCGCTGCCTCCGCTGCGTAACCCTGATGGATCCCTGGCCCATGAGCCGCAAGAGAAGGCAAATCTGCTGGCTAATCTCTTTGCGGCCAACTCCCGAATCGATGATTGTGGTACGCAGCCACCAACACTACCCGACAGTGACCACGCAATGCCTGATATCCATATCAGGCAACGCGATGTCCGTGCAGTGCTGCAATCACTCGATGTCCGGAAAGCCAGTGGTCCGGATGGTATTCCAGCGGTAGTTTTGAAAAAATGTGCAGTGGAGTTGTCTCCAATGCTTACGCGTCTGTACCGGCTATCCTACAGTTCGGGTACAGTGCCTTTGCCTTGGAAAGAGGCGAATGTTCAGCCGATTCCCAAGAAGGGGGATCGCTCGGAGCCAGCCAACTATCGACCCATAGCCGTCACCTCAGTGCTGTGCAAAGTGTTCGAGCACATAATTAACAAACAGCTCATGCGGCACCTAGAGGATCACTCCTTAATTAATGACCAGCAATATGGCTTCAGACCGAAACGGTCATCGGGTGATCTTCTAGCATACGTTACCCATCTTTGGGGTGAGGCTATGGACAAGCACGGTGAGTCACTGGCAATTAGTCTTGACATCGCCAAAGCTTTCGATAGAGTCTGGCACAAATCGCTTCTTTCTAAGCTACCTGCCTTTGGTCTGCCTTCTAGGCTGTGCAACTGGGTTGCTAGCTTCCTGCAGGGGCGCCGTATTCGCGTCCTTTGTGACGGACGAGCTTCGGAGTTTCTGCAGGTTAATGCTGGCGTGCCCCAGGGGTCCGTCTTATCACCCACTCTCTTTCTTCTGCATATCAACGACATGCTGTCTACCGGCAATGTTCATTGTTATGCAGACGATAGCACTTTACATGGGAGTTATCATGGACATCCAGCGGCCAAGCAGTCAGATATCGCAGAGAAAAGGCAGCTTCTTGTCACTGAGCTTGACGGGGTCCTGAATCACATTTCTCAATGGGGCTCTGAGAACCTGGTTGAGTTCAATGCCAAGAAGACGCAGGCATGTGCGTTTACAGCAAAAGTATCTTCTTTCCTTCCCCTCCCCACTCTTCAGAGCACGCCACTGCCGCTGCAGGACAATCTCAATATCCTAGGTATGGATGTTCGCTGCAATCTGAATAACAAAAACTACATCGAAAGCATCATCAAAATAGCCTCACGAAAACTCGGAGTCCTGAACAGAGTGAGACGATTTTTCACGCCGGAGCAGCGGTGTCTTCTATACAAGACACAAATTCGCTCCTGTGTGGAGTACTGCTCGCATCTCTGGGATGGTTCAGCAAAGTACTTACTAGATGCTCTCGACAGGTTGCAGCGACGTGCGGTCCGCATCATTGGGAATCCCGAGATCACGAACACCCTAGAACCTTTACAGCTGCGTAGAGATGTTGCGTCCATGGCTGTATTTTACCGTCTGTACCATGGGGAGTGTTCTGATGAGCTCTTCCAATTAGTCCCACCCTCCCCTTTCCTACACAGGACAACGCGTGCAGGTCTTAGATGTCATCCGCACACGGTGCAAAACATCCGATCAAGAACCAAGCGGTTCGGAGACTCTTTCCTCTGTCGCACCATTAAGGCCTGGAATTCATTACCAGCTCACGTGTTTCCTTCTTCCTACAGTCCCGGGTCCTTTAAGCGGGGCGTGAAAAAGCATATGATAAGGCCGTCAAGCTGAGTGTCACCATTGTCACACGGTATGTGTAAGTAATGGTGACCCTCTTTTCTGGGATTTTGCCTTCAGCTTACCATCAGGCAAGGCGAAGTCCAATTAACGTATATAAAAAAAAAAAAAAATAAACCATCGCCACGTTGTATGGCCATGCTTATTCTCTGACCTAAGAAGAGGCCAGCCCTCTGGTCACGAGAAGCGTCGACCATACGCTTCGCAATCTCCCTGAAGAGGCACTCGGGCACTCGGACCCCACGGCCCAAACGTTTCTACTCCAAACGGCACAAACTCATAATCACTAATGAGATTGGAATACTATTATAATCACTTATAAGAATTTTATGTTTTAAGTTCGTAACAATTTTATGTTGGTAACAATTTCATGTTGGTAACAATTCTATGTTGGTAACAATTTTATGTTGGAAACAATTTTATGTTGGTAACAATTTTATGTTGGTAACAATTTTATGTTGGTAACAATTTTATGTTGGTAACAATTTTATGTTGGTAACAATTTTATGTTGGTAACAATTTTATGTTGATAACAATTTTATGTTGGTAACAATTTCATGTTGGTAACAATTTTATGTTGGTAACAATTTTATGTTGGTAACAATTTTATGTTGGTAACAATTTTATGTTGGTAACAATTTCATGTTGTAACAATTTTATTGTGGTATCAATTTTATGTTGGTAACATATTTTTAGTGAGTTATCAAAAAATTATAATTGCCCATCTCAATTTATCTTCAAGTAATATAAAGTTGTAATATAGTTGAGTCTAAAACTTGGAAATTAAAATATCTACTATTATAACGATTCCAAACTTTTTTGTTTCTATTTGTTCGTGAAGGACGCAAAAACTAATAAACGGATTTTGATTCGGTTTTTTTTGCATCAGAAATGCCTTGTCAGTCTTTAAATCTGCTGTATGTTTGATCGCAACTGGTTGAGTGGAACAAGAGTCGAACAGAGATATTTGAAAACATTATTCATTTGTATGAAATTTCTTAGGCAATGCACAATCATTCAATGTAAAGTTACAGTCTAACGAACTTTTTCAGTCACTCTATGACAAAGCTATGAATGTATCAGATGCCATGCTTAAAGTTATCGTATCAGCCCATTCACTCGTAGGACAATGAACTCACGTCTAATCTAGCCATGTTATTAATAATGTGACCATGAGTCTGAACAAAAAACTGAGTGCGTGACGTTCCATACAGAACTAAATTCTTAACTTGTGTGTGTGTTTATGTGTAACATGCAATTTCACTCGTATGAATCCGTGAACACAATTACCTAGTGTTGTTATGTGTGATTACGTAAAATGATCACGTAATAGTGAAGATAGCGTAAAAAGCTTGTATTTAAACGGCAAGGTCGCGTGAGGTCGCTTTACTCATTCATACTAAGACATTGTAATAGATACATGGCAAAAATAAAATATAAGGAATCATTTTGACGACAACGGTACATAATACCGACGGTTGAAAGACTAAAGGCCGTAAGCGACAAGAACAGTTGATGCAAAAATACACTGTGTGGTAAAGGGTGTTTCATGTGCTTTAAGACCTTTTTTTTGTATGATATTTCGATGTCGCTTGTACATTTTTGCTTTTCAACCGTCGATATGTAAAAAAGGTAGAAAAAGGAAAAAAATGCGTATTGAACTGGTTCAGAAGGATTTGTAATTCACGGGTCCCTCTGAATAGCAAGAGGGTCGATGGATTTTCAGATGGATTTTCAGAATCGTCACCTGTCGCCCCAGCTAAAGTAGGTTAGCTTATTGAAACGACCAACCATTCCCTCGCCCTCTTCGAAGCAAGTTGGAACCACTGTGACCATCCTAAAGCCACAGATATCCCAGAGTCAGCCGGGGTTATACCATAATAGGGTCACCTTACATGGCGATAATTGAGACTCGACATGGTGGCGAGTGGCTTTAGCCGATTTGGTTGGTCAATATGGTCCCCAGAGTTTCTTAAGAGCGGAAGAAGACCGTCCTCATGCAAGTTACGTCTCTAATGTTGTGAGTATTATGGTCAGGTACCACTGATAGCTAACCGTGCGCTTGTTCACCACACTAGTAAAAAAAATCACTTATTAATTGGCAAACAAACTAATTAAATGTTTATTTTTATATTACCCAAATGATTTTAATGCTTACAGTATCTACTATACTAGCGATAATAAAGCGAATATTTAAAACATTAACACATTGTTAGTCTCAGTTTCATGTAAATGAACTGGGACATAAACAAACATCAATAGCAGGCTAGTCCCGGTTACATGCATAGTTGCTCTAATAGAGACAAACATCAACATAGGGTAAGCGCGGCTACATGCAAATGAACTAGGACAAATACAAACATTAGCAGAGGATTAGTTTCGCTTACATGCAAATGAAATTAATTAGAAACTAACATTAACTGCGGTCTAATACCGATAACATGCATAGTCGCTATAATAGAGACAAACTTACGTTAGGTTAAGTCACATGCAAATGAACTAAGACAGAAACAAACATTAACAGAGGGTTAGTTCCGCTTATATGCAAATGAACTAAGTTAGAAATTAACGTCTAGTTCCGTGACATGCAAAATCGCTATAATAAAGACGAACATTAGCATAGGGTTAGCTCGATTACATACAAATGAACTAAAACAGAAACAAAAATTAACTGAGGGTTAATTCCGCTTGCATGCAAATTAATTAAGTGTGAAACATACATTAAAAGAGCTATAACTCCTGTGACATGCATAGTCGCTATAATAGGAACAAACATTAACAAAGGGTTAGCGGGGTAACATGCAAATAAACTAAGACAGAAACAAACAAGGGTTAGTTCCGCTTGCATGCAAATGAACTAAATTAGAAACAATCAGTAACAGAGGTCTAGCTTCAGTTACGTGCATAGTCGCTTTGGCAGAGAGCAACATTAACATAGGGTTAGTCCGGTTACATGCAAATAAATTTATACTGAAACATACATTAACTGAGGATAAGTTCCGCTTACATGTTTAGTCGCTATAATGGAGACATAACGAAGGGTTAGTCCCGACTACATGCATGGTCACTATAATAAAGAAAAACATTAACATAGGGTTAGTCCGGTTACATGAAAATGAACTAAGTTAGACACAAATATTTACAGTGAGCTGGTTCCGTTTACATGCATGGTCGCTACGACAGAGACAAGCACCAACAGTAAGCTAGCCTCGGTTACATGCAAATGAGCTAAGACAAAAACAAACAATAAGAGAGGGTTAGTTCCGGTATCATGCAAATAGAGCCTAGGCCTGGCAACACTGCTGCCAATAAGTAAACATTAGCTCCGTATATAAAATTATAAGAAAAATAGTTATCTACATTTATAACGATAGAAACAGATTTAATTCGTTACCAACAAATGTGATATACGTGCAGAAATGTTATAATAATAATAGTGATACATAATATGTGCAAAATAGAAATGTGAAATGAAGGTTTAATTTACTCCGTTATGTGATAAATTAATAACAGTGTAAAGAAAACAAATGCATATAACTTTAATTAGTGATGATATTTAAACTTACTTACTACATATTTTATAAACAAAAGTGAAAACGACGAAAATAAGTGATAATCATAACATCAAAATCAGTTACATTCAAACGCCTATATTTTTTCACAGTAACTAGAAAGACCGTCTCTAATCAATTTTTACATGGTAATAATAAAGACCTAAAATAATCTGTGTACGGGCGCTTTTATATTTGGAACGACACGACTTATCGTCACGTTATCAATTAGTCGTAACTGGTAACTATAGAAATCTAAAAGAGGTCAATAAGCGACATCTAGTGACAAACAGCTCATCTAAATAGTATAATGGCAAATAATATCACTTATCGCCGACCTCGCGGAACAAACTCGATGGATGACGACTTCATCAACTTGACGAATAACACTAGTAGAACAATGTTGAATTCTACTATGCTAAGTATACCTGATAATTTCTTAGAAAACAATGACAGTCTACTGAATCTTAATGACCAAGTGAAAACATTGTCAATGCAATTAATGAGTGCCCACCTAGAAATTGAGAACTTGAGCAGTGAGAATATACACTTAAAAAAGGAACTAGAAAGTAGCCTAAAGACCATCAATACTTATAAGACGATTTGTAAAACGCCGGAGAGAATAAGTACTACAACTCTTAAGCGCTTAAAGAAAACACCTCGCCAAGTTATATCCCCGTCTTGTATTCCGATTGTAGGTCCAATTCTTCCAGATACACTACAAAATAGGAACATCATAGCCACCAGCGTGCACAGCATAGGTACTCAGACCAACAACGAAAGCCCTACACAACCTTCTGCAAAGGGAATAATATCTACCACCATAAAGGGGCGACCACGTGATTTACACTCGAAGTTACACAACTCTGAAATGAAAAAGACACAACATCAGAGAACAAAATTATGTATCAGTAGTGGTAGTAATGTAAAAACCCATTTATCGACAATTGAGGATGTGTTTAGTGCAAATCAATTTGAATATTGTCACTACAAAATGACAAATTCCAACATAAAGGATCGCTTACGTAACATAGAAGAAAAATTGAGAGATTTCACCATGAATGACTACTGCATAATTATTCTGGGAGAGAATGACCTCAAGAAGGAGACCCATATTATGGATTAAATAAATACAATAAAACATTCCTTACAAAACATTAAACACACCAATAAAATAATTTGTGCACCCACCTATATAAAAGGTGCTCTAATGTATAACTATAGAGTCGAAATGTTTAATGGTATGTTATCTTTAGATATACAAAATAATGACTATGGATACTTCTTTGATAGTAATCTTACATTAACTCATGATATGTTTTCATATAGTACTGGTAAAATGAATAAATACGGCATGCGAGATATATATAGAAGGATCCGAGATAATATTTTGTTTGATGTAAACTCAACTTTTTCCTCTGATTTGACATTTGCTGAAAAACAATCTTCTTATAATAACAAACTTATAGTAGACTACTCAGTGACTGATCAGCTTTTTCGTGTATAATAACATCATTGTGTTGCACCAAAATATAGATGGTCTAATAAGTAAGTCTAATATGTTTACATTGTGTTTGGAGAATTTACGTAGTAAGGGTAGGGATGTTGATGTTCTGTGTTTTTGTGAACATAATATGAAGGTGTCTGATGTCAGTTGTCTGCATATTCCTAATTACAAATTGGCCACATATTTTACAAGGAAGTCTAGAAATGGGGGTTCCTGTATTATGGTTAGAAATGGTCTAAAATATAGAGTTGTTGACGATGTAATGAATTATAATGTGTCCAATATTGTTGAGTGTTGTGGAATAGAGCTTATTGAGCATAATATTATTATTATATGTGTATACAGAAACCCACAAAATAGAGACGCTAGTATTAAATTTGACATTTTTATTAATAATTTAGATAATTTACTCCAATCAATTTCCCTTAAAAATAATAAGAAATGTATCGTCTGCGGCGATTTTAATGTTGACATTCTAAAAAATACACCGTTATCACGGCAATTCAAACAATTAATAATGGGTTTTAATTTGAAGTGTGCAATAGATGTACCAACACGTTTATCTAGTGGTACATGTATTGACAACATTCTACACAACATACGTGGAGGTAAAAGTGAGGTTCTAGAACTAGCTGTTTCAGATCACACAGCCCAGTTATTACAGTGTCCTGTGGCTAGAACTTGTAGATCTGATCACTGGTTTACATTCAGACGTGACTTCTCTAAGGAAAATATAGAAAAATTCATTGAGTGCCTACAAAGCCTTAAGTTCAATGATGTATACGAGGAGACAAATCCAAATAATGCGTTTAATTTATTTCATGATACATTCACACTATTTTATGATCTATGTTTTCCAAACGTTAGAGTAAAAAAATCAACCAGAATAAAATCCAAATGGATAAGCCGGGGTATTAGAACATGCTGTAAAAGAAAGCGTCAACTACTATGGAAATATAGACGACATCCAACTAAAGAAAACCGATGCAACTTTAAAGCTTTATCTGCTAGACTTAAGAAGATAATTGAATTTACACAACGGTCACAGAATATCAATGCTTTACACCTGGCGAAAAATAAATGCAAAGCTACATGGCAAATAATAAATAAAAATAAAATTGATTTCCCCAGTGAGAATATTGAACGGATTAAATTAAAGGACCAAATGTTGACTGATCCAAAGGCAATCGCACAAGCCTTTAACAATTTTTATGCAGATCTGGGGACACCGTCTGAACCTACCTCCACGAATAATCGACAATCTTGCCTTTCCTCTAAACTATCATCTATGTTCATGTTGCCTACTGTGCCCCAGGATGTATATAAAATAATAATGGAATTAAAAAACACAGCTAGCACAGGATACGATGGCATTAGCACTAGGATTGTAAAAAGCGTGTCAACTATTATTGCTCCCGTGCTAAGTTATCTTATTAATAATTGTATCACACAGGGTATTTTTCCTGAAAAGCTAAAGTTGTCTCTCATTAAACCACAATTTAAAAAAGAGGATAAAGAGAATATGACTTCTTATAGACCAATAGCTCTGGTACCGGTATTTTCTAAGATCTTCGAAAAGGTCATCCATAACAGTATTAGTAATTAGTTTGAGAAATATAATCTGTTTACAGATAACCAAAAAGGTTTCAGAAAAAAGAAAAGTATCAATGTTGCCATATATGACTTTCTAAGTACAATTATCTCTAGAATGGACAAAAAACAGCCAGTTCAGGCGCTATATATGGACATGACCAAAGCGTTTGACTATGTAGACCATGGAATATTGATTGACAAATTGAATGCAAATGGTATTCGCGGGAATTTGTCATGTTTACTCAAGTCATATCTTGAAAATCGTCAACATATATCTGTAATAAATAAAATATGTAATAGAAGTAGGAGTGAAATTTCGTACAGGTCGGACACAAGAACCATACGCTATGGAGTTCCACAGGGAAGTATACTTGGACCACTTCTGTTCATTATCTATGTTAATGACTTCCCATCAGCCACACCATTTCCCATGATCATGTACGCCGACGATAGTACAGTGGTATTCAATAATGATAATCTTGATACCACTGTTTCAGCTATCAACAAAAATATTACTTCTTTGATAAACTGGCTAGAGGTACACAATCTCAAAATTAATTTGCACAAGACATATATAATGGACTTTAATCAAAGGGTTAACAAAACAAATCTAGAAATACAGTATGACGATAAAAGATAAATAACATTAAAGTGATAAAGTTTTTGGGCCTACAAATTGAAAATACACTAAAGTGGAATGCACAGATTGAAATGGTGAGCAATAGAATACACCAACATGCATATGCATTATACATGCTTGGTAAAATTGTAAGCAGGAACACAGTACTTACAGCATACTTTGGACTGGTTGCTTCTACTTTAAGGTATGGGATCATATTTTGGGGCAATGCAACTGGTAAAGAATTAGTTTTTAAAGCTCAAAAGCGATGCATTAGAGCCATATGTAAGATTGAAACGACTGATACATGTAAACCGTATTTTATTAGCCTGAAGATACTGACGATGCCATGTATGTACATATTTGAGATAGTTATGTTTGTTAAACAGAACTGGGAGAAATTCTCTGTTATAACCAGCAGTCGCAGGTCTGACAGGCTATGCTTGGTCCCATCCAAAACGGCCCTATTACATAAAAGTGTATTCGTAATGGCACCTAAGGTTTATAATAAACTGCCTCAAGCTATTAAATCTTGTAAAAACCTACCAATGTTCAAAAAACAATTACAAGCATTTCTCCTGAATAAAGCCTACTATTCAATAGAGGAGTATATTAATGAAAAGAGTAGTTAATCCGATTTCTGACTTCATTTCTATTAAATTTTACATTATTTTTATTGACATAATTTATATGATTTTTCTTGGTGACATTACTTTTTATTGACACTGCTTGCATTTATAACATTATAATAATTCTATTCAATTTTATATTACTTATTTACTTTGACATAATATTCATGAAATTAATTTTCAATTGACACGGCTTGGAATTGTAATAATTCAATTTAATTTTATCTTAATCTCATCAATTTAAATTAATCTTATTTATTTTGACATAATTTATTTGTATTGATCTAATCGAAATTGAAACCTGTACTTAATAATCTGTAAACCACATGTGGTAGGACATAGCGTACATAACATAATTTATAAGACCTTTATACCTAACCTATGATCCACAGAATAAATATTATGATTATGATTATGATTATGATTATGATTATGATTATGATTATGATTATGATTATGATTATGATTATGATTATGATTATGATTATGATTATGATTATGATTATGATTATGATTATGATTATGATTATGATTATGATTATGATTATGATTATGATTATGATTATGATTATGATTATGATTATGATTATGATTATGATTATGATTATGATTATGATTATGATTATGATTATGATTATGATTATGATTATGATTATGATTATGATTATGATTATGATTATGATTATGATTATGATTATGATTATGATTATGATTATGATTATGATTATGATTATGATTATGATTATGATTATGATTATGATTATGATTATGATTATGATTATGATTATGATTATGATTATGATTATGATTATTATAGACTAAGACAGAAAGAAATATTAACAGAGGACTAGTTCCGGTTGCATGCATAGTAACTATGGCGGAGACAAACATTAACAAAGGTTTAGTTTCGCTTACATGCAAATGACCTAAGACATAGGGGAAAGAGGGTTACTTCTGGTTACACATGCGTCGCTTAGGTGGAGACAAATGTAAATATAATGAAAGAAAAAAAATGGCGCAACACAAACATACATAATATACACTACTTATTTGCATTATAAAATACAGTACTAAATTGGGCATATGTATGTTGCACTAAAGTAACCAGTTCAACGTATACCACACACTGAAGCCTAGCGCTAGTTTCCAACAGACGCGATGACGCCTAGAGGACATCGCATCCGTTTACTAAAAATATTTTTATTTTGCTTTCTTATTGTTAATCTTGATGACATAACAGAATACATACAACGCACGGACAGCCTCGGTTACATGCAAGTCCACTATAATAGAGATAAACAACGCACGGTTAGTCTTAGTGACATGAAAGTCTATAGTTGGACAAAAGCGTCTATATAAATGTAGCACATTCGCTTAACCTGTGAGAAATTGAGGAATAGAAAAAGTCGCGAGCACAAAATGAATATCACACAATCATAACTTATAATATGCCTAGAATATAACTATAATATATACTATACCTTTTCAAAGGTGATAAAACCTGTAAAATGCAATTTCCTTATAAATAAACAGCTACGTAATTGTTTTAACATATCATAATAAAATAAGAAACCGCTGTAAACATTGTTAAACTAGAATAAAACGCAAAAAATGTTTAAATGTTTTTTTTTTTTAAATGTATGTGTCAATTTTTCTGCAGTTAAACGTTCCAAACTGTACTAAATATCGGTACATAATAGTACTACGTAATCTGTAATATTTTGTTTAGTCAATATAATCCAGTCAAAATAGACAAAGACGATTTGCCGCGTGGTTTCTGGCAGAGTAGAATTACTATCACCCTATCTCTTCCCATGCGGTGTCGTACAAGGTGACTAAGGGATAGGGTTGTTTAACATCAGACACATAATACAGTCCATGCTCAGCCTCAGATGCATGCCTCGAGTCAACAATAGTGCCCGGAATACGGCAATAGGCTATTATACCCCCTATTACGTGGGACCGAATATAATTACTGGTGTAATGTGGTGGTTAATTCGCCTTTGCCTAGCCCTCCAATAAAGGCGTGATTATATGTATGTAAGATGAAATAAAATGGTTATAGTTTACATATATTCACATGGAGCTGAAAATTGGTGAACGTCTTAATTGCACCACAATAAAAGAAATAACAAATGTCCCCGTCAATTGGACATGTGCATTTTATTTATTCAACGTCAAAGTTCAAATATATTGTATTCTTGCATTTTTGTCGTAAAAAAAAAGTGTCAGCGCAAAAGTAGCTTAAACAAAGTTGTAGATCATGTAATTACCTACAAAAATTGTCTGAAGCTTTTTTTTGTACGGATCACTATTTCGGAGATGTCTATGAAATTTAATTCCTTTATGATGATTCATCAACGCATAACCAGAACCACTGGTTCTATGAACTTAAAATTGAGGTAGTAGATAGGTACTTTTCATACTGTTACCATATTATTTTTATTTTTTGGTCTACTGTGTACTGGGTCACAGAACTAATAATAATAATACTCTTTATTGCACACCAAACATAAGACACATACGATGGATACATACATGTTAGATAGTTGTACAATGGGCGGTCTTATCGCGGTCTTCGATCTCTTACAGACAACCAGTGTATGGACTATGCTGCCAGTAATCAGGGTAGTTTGCGGTGTACACTAAATTATAATTATTTAATATTTGTATCTAGTATAGCATATAGAGAACGAAAGTGAAAAACTATTGTAGTATAAAATCCTGCGTACTTAGTTCAGTTTAAAGCGATATAGATATTTATGTTTACGAAAATAAGCAACGTGACAATGCTGCCAGCTTTCTGCGAACGATACCGGTCGGTATTGATGCGGAGGAATTTCACGACGCTTTATGTATGTGAACATTTGAGTTAATTTTAGTGATCGTTTCTAGTATTCAATGTAACTTAGTATGCTTATGTTTTATTTAGGCTGTTTGCGAAATAAAGAAACGGCGATAAAGTATCCGTACGTACTAACGATGCCTTGGGGGCTTGGAAACCAACTATTTAGGTAATCGGTAGCTTGGGAGTAGCTTGGCTACCACAGGGTTTAGTGAGACGCGAATAGTGCCACACTAGCGTTTAAAAACTCGGTTCATACTATTGTCATTGGTTACAATCGTGTTTCCAGATGGTAACAAGCTCACGACGGAAGACAGGACCAGCGCACCATTAATTAAGTCCATCCATAATTAATTGTCATCTCAATATGACAGCAACGGAAAGAATCGCTTTGAACCTAACTGGTTAACTGCGCTGCACTTTGGCATTTTAAATTTGTTAGTTCCACACAGCCAGTCTATTAATACCACATTTTATTTATTATTGCAAATGTAACTCTGGCTGACGGTTACACTAAACTTCTACTTATTGGAATTTGGTGCTATATTTGGTCGTGATAACTTATATATACGTGGGCCGAACTGCGGGTGACAGCTTGTCGGCTTATATTTCATACAGTCTAAGAAACTGTGGAGCTGACACATTACAAGAAATTCCATTAAAAACAAGCATTGACCTTACACGTACACCTACAAGTTGATAAGTTTCTCTATGACATTAAAACTTATTGCATTAAGAATAATGATCAAATTCGTCTGTACCATAGGCTAGTTATTATTAATGATTGTATGAACATTTGACATTTGCATTTATAAACAATGAATACTATAGTGAACTCTGAACCCTGAGAACTTCGTAACTTTGTAACTTCTCTATTATTGCAATCAATATTTGCAATTAGAGTCTGATTGATCGATGGACGGGCGGATCGATTTCAATATTCCGGCAGGTCGCCGCCACGGGTTATGTAACGGCAGGTATTGCACAATGATAACTCTTCGGTACGCCGTTGCCAGGTACGTATTCTATTTGTCGCGTACTCAGTATGGACGCGCAGCCTAATTATACTGTCACTTACTCAGGCTGTTAGTTTCATGTCTTCTTAGTGGTACAATGGCAGATTATACTAATCACGGGTCAAAGAGTTCGCGTAATTACACTGACGGACTCATAAACTGCATCAAAGTAATAGACGACTTTGAAATAAATATTTTAACCAAGCATGCATACTTTCTATGCAGATTTAAATTGAAACCTCTAGATTGGTTCGTGAACTTTAAAACAGCGTAGGGTCATATCTTTAAGTTTAAGTTTATGTACTGGAAAGGACCTTAAGACTTTTATTGAAGAAAAAACAGAAATTTAAGAAAAATTGGTTTAATTAAAAAATTGGTTTTAACAATAGACACAAACTTTATGCAAGGGTTTATTTGTGTTTTAATAAGGTGTATTACCCCCACGTGCCCTTATTACGGATTCTAATCGGTTCCGCATAGATTTTATAAGGGTTTTTAAAAGATCTTGCGGAATATTGTCCCATTCTTCTGAAAGTGCTGTTCTTAGTGCTGCCACTGTCGTGGGCGAAGGGTTTCTCGCATATACAGCTCTTTTTAAATTGTCCCAAACATGCTCGATGGGATTAAGATCCGGGCTGCGTGCTGGCCAATTCATTGTACGTATCCCAACCTCTTCGCAATAATGTTGAACTTGTGCAGCTGCATGCGGCCGGGCATTATCCTGCATTAAAGTAAAATTTTCGCCTATGAATCCCATGTAAGGCACCACGTGATCTTCTAATATCTCTGTTATGTAGCGATGTGCTGTCAAACCCCCTCTATTACCGTTTTGACGGACCATGTCTATGAACACAAGTTCGGTTCGCCCGTTCATCGATATGCCACCCCAGACCATACATGAACCGCCTCCAAAAGGAACACGCTCCTCAATGCAACTTTGAGCATATCGCTCCCCACGTCGACGATAGACTCTTCTGCGACCATCTGCACCATATAAACATGTCCTACACTCGTCCGTGAACAATACAGAGGCCCACTGCTCTTCTGTCCAATTCAGGTGATGACGCGCAAATCTTAAGCGAGCTTGTCTGTGAGCTGTAGACAACTTTGGACCATTTGCTGGTCTAAAAGGGGTGATATCCGCTTCCTTTAAACTTCTTCTTATTGTTCGTGCACACACGTTTACTCCACGCACTTCATTAAGCTCGGTTTTGATGTTAACTGACGTGAGTAAACGATTTCGCAGGGAAGTTATAACAATAAATCGGTCATCACGACCTGTGGTTGCTCGAGTTCTGCCTGTACCACGTCTCCTCCTGTAAGAACCTGTCTCTACAAACCTTCTGTATATTCTAGAAACCGTAGACTGGTTTAAATTTAAATTTCTACCAATCGTTCGTTGATCCAAGCCCTCCCGCACCAATGCTACAATTTGTGCCGCTTGTTCGGACGAAGTATCCATATTATGGTTCAAAAACTCTCGATGTGTTAAAAAACTAACCCAACAATTATGCTGGTAACAATAATTCAATTGACAAAACAAAAAAAATCAATGAGAATCAATTTAAAACTTTGCTATAAATAACACGCAAATCTGATACTACAAGTAAATTTTCTTTCCCGGCTATATTCATTTGTTTTACTGCAGTTCTATTTTTAAATTTAATTTTTTTTTAAGATTAAGAGCCAGTCTTTCCATATTTATATAATTTAATCTAAAAAGTTTGCATACTTATTATAAAAAATCCTTTTAGAGTAAACCTGAACTTTGATGCAGTTTATGAGTCCGTCAGTGTAGTTGTCTTTTATTGCTTTTTTGGTTGGCCAGTTCAAAGAAGTCAGTTTCATTTAGTTAAGTTTAGTTTAATTCTTTATTGCACACACACAGTACAGAGATCATAAATAAAAACATTTCAAAGAAAATGTACAAAGGCAAGCTTAACTCAAAATGAGTTCTCTCCCAGCAAACCTTTGAGTAGAAGCAAATAGTAATGAAGGGTGATGTGAAGTGTACATTAAAAACAGAAAGATTATTCAGTTTAGGCACATAAAGAGCACATATGAACGTCAAAATTTTACAATTATGTCAAGAAATATTATTAAAATATTAAATAATATATAAATAAACAATTGGAAAATGATTATTTCTCTGATGAGTAGGTTAGTTATATTGAGAAGATACTAGCAAGAAACTCAGGGAACTACATTAGAACGTGTTTTTTTTTTCAAGAGACTTTGGTTGACAACGTATTTTTATCATCAAGATACTCATCTATTTTATAATAACCTTTTCTCATTATAGAGTTATTCACTTCTATTTTTAACCCCCGACGCAAACACAACGGGGTGTTATAAGTTTGACGAGTCTGTGTGTGTGCGTGTTTGTCTGTGGCATCATAACTCCTGAACGGATGAACCAATTTTGATTTAGTTTTTTTTATTTGAAAGTCGGAAGTGTTCTTAGTTATGCTTGATAAAAATCGGTCCAAGATGGCCACCGCTACAAAATGACGGAGTTTATATTACTAGGTATATCAAAGTTATAGGGCTAACTAACACAATTTATGTTCGACTTCTTGGGGAATGATTTTTGTGACGGGGGTTTATTAAATTTTTAATTTTAAAAATTAAAATAAAAATTAAAAAATTAAATTAAAAATTCTTTATTTATAAAATCCTAGTTTATACATTGTTGGGGCTTCCCAGTAAGTAGTCATGGACACTTGTGTCGGGAATGCCTCGCTCTTCCTGCGTAACATATTCTTGGATTTATTAAAAGTTATAGCTTAATCTAGACAGATGTGGAGTTAGTATGTGAATACTAATTTATATGTGTATTTATTTATCTATTGTTATTGATATTTATATATGTATATATGCTTATTATATGTATGTATGTGTAGGTGGGTGTGTGTGTGCGTATGCGTATGCATATGCGTGAGTGTGTGAATAAGTGTTAGTGTGTATGTGTGTGTGTGTGTGTGTGTGTGTGTGTATGTGTGTATACGTGCAAATGTGTATTTACAAATACAGAGATTAGCCATCTTACCTAAGTAATTCTTGTTAAAAGTTCTTCAACTTTTTCATAAGTAAGCGTGTTTATAAATTTATTTAGTGACATGTCAACCAAATCCTGTGGCATTTTATTAAATATTTTAATACAACTGCCTACTAACGAATCACTAACTTTATGAAGCCTGATTTCTGGTACAGCAAGTTTGTTTTTATTTCTCGTATTACAATTATGTAGTTTGCAACAATACCTCCGGTTAGGAATATAGGTAAATCATATACCTACACTATTAAGGGTAGCTATCGAAAAAGGTTTTTAAAATATATATGAACACTTCTTTTTTTCAAAAATGTTACCTTTACATTGGAGAAAGTCAGAATTTATCAGAGGCTATCTTCAAGTATTAATTTCATATTACAAATATTTTACATATAATCTAGGACACTGATCAAAGACTAAATTATGTGTGTGTTTCGTAACCTGAATAAGTATATATATATCAATTAGTTAGTTTTGATGATATGAGCTGTTAACTTTTGATGATAAATTTAATACGACTCAGGATTTAACGAATCTGAACTCAGCGGTTATGTTTGATCAAAGTCCTAAATAGATAATATCATCTCTGGTCAAACCACTTAGAGATGACTCAGTCCGAAGTTTTATTAACTATAAATTTAAAAATAAAATCCTGCACGATAGTAATTTACAGCAATTTTAAGCCTCCCTATACTCAGCTAACTAAGTCATACCGTATTAATTTTTCATCACAGCGCCTATGTCATCCCTTCGAGGATAAAATGTACACGAAGTGTGAAAATATAATTCAACATAATGGTCCGTGATTAGGACTACTCGTCTCGATTATATCTCTGTGGAGTGTACAATACAATCACACAGGCATTTACTGTACAAATGATATCGTTAAGGCAAATTGCTCCCATTGTCATATTAAACATTCAACCACTTCAAGTAACTTCTGATTCAAATTGTTATCGAGTAAAACACAATTTAACTTTCTTTGGTACTCACTGAGCTTCGTTTTCGGTTACGTTGACCCTTTCGAATGGAACCGATCCAAACTATAGATAACGTCTAAGGATCTACACTCTACAGATTTTTTTTATACCACTTAAGTGGCAGACAAGCCCACGGTCCACCTGGTGGAAAGTGTGCAAAACTAACAGAGTAACACTAGCGCTGCAAAATCTGTAAGCACAGAGTTTATGTCCCGTCAGTGTAAAACACAAAGCAGGACAAGCTTTTGGCCGTCCCACAGACAGCACAAAAACTCTCCAGTGAGCTCTGGCTACCCTACTCACCGCCGGTAACACAACACGAGGTTATTATGGCCGCGGTATTATGTAGGGCGGAGATACTTCCCCAGTCGGACTGCTCAATTGGATAGAAATACCGTCGTGTCGTGTACTTTTTGCAATACTTTTTGTAATCTTTTGTTAAAATAATTTATAAGTATCATAAAAAACGGGATAATTACCATGTTTCATTGTTTTGAGTTTCCGATATTTCGGTAGAGTGAAACCAATAGTAATGCAGATACGCGTAATTACATCGATCGAATTAGATCGATATAACTACTCCCAGGAAAAAACTTATTCTCTGTTCAATGCCACTATTCCAGTTCCTCCGTGATCATGGTGCTTGCAACAACGCCGAAATATCGGAAACTCAAAACAATGAAACATGGTAAATATCCCGTTTATTGTGATACTGATGTGAGTGACCATTATAGTTTAAATACCTATATAATTTATAAGCTTATGAATGAGTGATTTATCAGAATCAATCCAGTAGTTTGATGATGTTTGAACAATAAATAAACAAATTATAACTATGTTACCGACAACTGCGGCATCGTAGTACTGTAGATATAGATAGTTATCTGATAGTTAGTAAGTATGCATGTACACGTAATGTTTACTTTCGTGATAGCTCGTGTTCTATTAATTCGTAGTTTTCAATCGAGGAATGTTAATATTTTTAAAGGTAAGTACTTTAACCGCGGTAGCCTAGTGGTATTAGTAATGGACTGCTGAGACGTGGTCTCGAGTTCGATCCCATGTTTTACCATGGCACACACCAATGACTTTCAATGCTTTTCGAAGTTATGTGTGTATTTATCGCAAGTTTATAAGTGCCCGGTTAATGGCAATAGGCTCGCCACCTATTACATTGGGACCTAAACATAAACTGGCGTAATGTGGGTGCTAGCACCTCTGCCTACGGGTATATAGGCGTCAGTTTATGTTATGTTACATTTAACTTTAGTGTAATTCATAATTCATTTTTTAATTTGCTTGTAATGTGGTAACAAAAGATGGAAATAAAAAATACAGTATTCAAGCACATTTCGCCATAAAGTTGGCATGTAAACACAGATTATTAGGTATACAAAGCAACTAAAAAAAATATTGCAGCCGCAATAATGGCGCAGCCGTTACAACGTGTTTCTGCACTGATACGAATGACATGCATATTTCTTTAAAAAGTCTTCCTCTGTATAAAAAGTCTCGTCCACCAACCATTTATGTAATGCAACACAATTTTTTTTATGAGGTAGGTCTATAAGCTACCCTGGCAATGAGTTGTAAATTAGTGGAGCCATATAAACACAACTACGTCTAAATCTATAAATTAATAAGACATTTACATCTATTAAACACACTGATTATGTTCAAGTGCATGCATAACATATTTATCATCAAAGACAGAAGCGAACTGGTAATGAGACATTATCAGGCGAATACTACCAATCATTATCTGGTCCTTAATCCGTGATAACATACACATTTATGTATAGTAAACGTCCATTTTTGACAACATTGAGTAGTATCAGCGAAGGTGCCGTTGTATGATAACTGCAATCAATATCACACGCGTGTACGTGTTCCCATATTATCATAACGATGTCATTAGCTGAAGGAGGCGCCGAGTTCTGGTCTGATCCTTTAATTGAACATCCCGATTTTGGATTGTCAATTGTCACTGCAAAAGTGGTAGAACCGGGCACTTATAAACCTGCGATAAATACACAACTGACTTCGAAAATTTTGATTTTATCTATGGGAGTTAAATTCATAGCCATTTGAAGAGGCTGCATGAAATTTCTCGCAACCGATACCGGCCGAGTGAGAATTGACCTTAAAGCACCTGCCCAATTTAGTAAATTAAAAAAGCACTTCAATTCATCAATTAATTAAGAATAAATTGATTGATCTTATTGGAAGTCGCCAGTTCTTTTGAAGTGAAATATTAGTTCGTAGGTACGTCAGTTTTATATTGTACTGTGTCCCATTTATTGTACATAACATCAAGGTGTTTATATCAAAGCCAAACCAACACTGTAGCGGAATACCATAAAAGTTCGTGTTTTCTTTAAGTGGCCATTGTGCCATTTATGTTGACGAAAATGTAATTCAATTTGTTTCAAAAGTACAAAGCGCCTCCGCGGCGTTTTGTGACTTCGTTTGTAATTAAGTGCCAATAATCAGAATATCTGTGTTACAGTGGCAATTAATAAATATGTAGTATTATCTAGAGTTATCAACTAGGCAGTCTGAAACACAGTAATTAATTATGTTTTATTTAATTTAGTGACAACGCATATAAAATTTAAGACTAAATTTATATCTTTTTTATACAACTTAGGCGGCAGACAAGCACACGGCCCACCTGATAGAAAGTGGTTACCGTGATCTATGAACGTGTGTAACACCAGTGGAGTCACACCCGTGCTACCGACCCTGTAAGAACAGAGATTTTCTGTGCCTTCAGTGCAGAACACAAAATCAGGACAAGCCTTTGCTCTTCCCACTGATAGCACAAAAACTCTCCAGTGAGCTCTGGCTACCCTACTCACCGCCGGGAACACATCACGAGGTTATTATAGCCGCGGTATTCTGTAGGGTGGAGGTACTTCCCCAGTCGGAATGCTCAATTCGGACGGGATTACCGTCGTGTCCTACCTAACCTCCCCTCTTGATATAGAAAATGTAAAATTGCGTTCTTTGATGTTCCTTAGACTAATAGATAGACAAATATCAGTATGTAAGTAAACAATACACAAAATCAAACAAACATAATGCACAATATTTGAATGTCTACCACCCAATTATGAGCCATCCTTCAAGCTCAGTTGATTCGGACTGCTGCCAGTGAGCGTGCACTCGTGCAGTCTAACTAAATATTTCCATTTCGGCGTAAAACTTTGTTTATTCACTAATTCAGCTGTCCGTAATTTAATTTCATAGTTTCTGATGATAGATGTATAGAATAAAATATTTTGTTTAAAACATAACATAACACAACATAAACAGACGCCTATATCCCCGAAGGGGTAGGCAGAGGTGCTAGCACCCACATTTCGCCAGTTTATGTTTAGGTCCCAACGTAATAGGTGGCGAGCCTATTGCCATTAACCGGGCACTTATATTCCTGCGATAAATACACACATAACTTCGAAAAGCAACGAAAAATCATTGGTGTGTGCCATGGTAAAACCTGGGGTCGAACCCGAGACCTCGTATCAGCAGTACATTACCCAAAGCACTTTGTGCAAAACTTTGTTATCAAATTTAATTAAGTCGTATTCTCATTAATCTCATACAGTATTAATAGTTCAAATAGATTAAGATAGAAAAAAAACAAACAGTCCAGGTGGGATTCGAACCTGCGATCTTTCCTTTACAGGGTGGACGCTCTGACCACTGAGCCATCGTACCTTCGCTCGAAACTTTCCAAATTCTTCTATACATAATATATAATTGTCTTACGGCGATGGTTTGAGCGGAGTCATCAAAAATCAATCTTTATAAATGATTGCAATATCATTCATTGGAGTCGAAAGTTCGTTCGAATATCGGTAGATTTAGCTCCCACTGTCGCCGTAAGACGGATATATGTATAAAAAGAATTTGGATTGTTTCAAGCCGTTTTTTTTTTCTATCTTATTTGAATAGTAAGCATACTAAATTATTTAAAACTTCATTTACAACATGTACCCTATATACGCAGTACACGTTTCGGGTGTGGCTTGACTGCAGCAGAGGAGCTCAAATCGAGCATTCATTTATAATATTAAACCAATTCACCCACGCTAAAGTCTCGCAACTAAACCTACTAAAAGTTCGTCTGTAATAGACTGATGAAAATATATTATATTTTAGGAGGTAGTACACGGCAGTTCGACTGGGGAAGTACCTCTGCCTTATAGAATACCGCGGCCATAATAACCTTATGTTGTATTCCCAGCGGTGAGAGTTTTGGTGCTGACAGTGGGAAGACCAAAAGCTTTTCCTGCTTTGTCTTTTAAACTGACGGCATAGAAACTCGCTATGCTTACAGGGTTGACAGCGCGAGTGTGACTCATTTGGTTTTGCACACATCCATAGGCTACGGTAACCACTTTCCATCAGGTGGGCCGTGTGCTTATCTGCCACCTAAGTGGTATAAAAAAATAATACTATTAATCCACTGAGAGTCAGAATTCTGTAACGCTCTTTCGTAATA
This sequence comes from Eilema griseolum, assembly GCA_963662185.1. Taxonomy (NCBI): domain Eukaryota; kingdom Metazoa; phylum Arthropoda; class Insecta; order Lepidoptera; family Erebidae; genus Eilema; species Eilema griseolum. The sequence goes on along the minus strand of OY759229.1, from coordinate 54,573,223 downwards.
GAACATAGAAGTCTATTCTAAGTTATTCAGCGCTTTAAATAAATTTCACTTTAGTATTTCGGAATTACCGGAGCACGAAAATTTGTACAAAGAATAACTAATAAAGTTTTAAAAACACTTTAAGTAACGAGATTCTACGTGCTTAAATAAGTTTTCGTAAAAGATCTCGGTATGACGCGAACTGTCGGACAAACAACCAAGTAACAGTTATAGATTTCATCTTTTCTTCTTTTGAACACTTTCTTTTTCACGGATGATTTGATTATATCGATTGCCTGGAGCTTTGAGACGCTAGTATGTGCGAATAAAATTCCAAATACAGCGAAAATATCATATTGTTTTAGAACTGTTTATTAGGCCGAGAGAAAATAGACCGATCATTGACGATTAAATGAATGCATTAACTAGGTGCCGTAATAATTAGGTGGATCCTTCTTTTTGTTTTATACCACTTAGGTGGCAGACAAACACCCGGCCCACCTGATGGGAAGTGGTTACCGTGGCCTGCGAACGTGTGCAACACCAGAGGCGTCACACTCGCGCTGCCGACCCTGAAGAGACCTTCTAATACCCCTTTTGAAGAACCCCATATTGTAGGTGCTTGGGAAAACCGCAGCAGGGAGTTCATTTCACAGCTTGAGTGTGCGTGGGATGAAGTTTCTTTCATACCGCTCAGTGTGTACTGTCTCAGGTTGCAATGTGTGGGGATGAATTCCCTGCCTACGGCGAGCGGTGCGTTGATTATGGTTGCTATGGGCATCATGTCAAACAATTCATCTGAGCACAAACCGTTGTATAGGCGGTAGAACACACACATAATCTTATAGGATGTGATTAGATTTGATGCAATGGTGGATTTTTAATGATTACATTAGTACGATAAATTGGGTTACGTTACAGCCGCAAATGAGTTCTAGAGTGGAGACCACGAATCGGTGGACGGATGGAGAGACACCTTCAAGCTAGTCACATGAATTTCAAGATGGCCACCTGAAAAATGTACCTGACTGAGATGGACTGGATGCGAAAGGCGGAGGATTCGATGGTACATATTAGACCTACAAGCAGATTATGTTTCAGCAATAAATTCTCTCTAATTTATTGATCGAAGTGAGGTTTTGATTGCAATTAGTTCTTAAAATAATATGTTGTTGTAATTTAAGTTTCTAGTTTAACGGAAGTTTTGCGTCCCTAACTTGTATCTCTAGATAATTTTTTATTGTATTTTTCGTTTATTTATTTCTGAAAACAACTATCCTTACAAGTTATTACCAATGCAATAGTGTTTTTATTGCTATTATTGTTAATCCACTCAACGAGCAACTGAATAAGGTCTTCCTCATCCCCAATAGTGAACTTTCTACATACCTACAATAAAATCGTTCCTGTTTCTCATAGGGGTATCACGGATCTACATTTGCTACGATCCTGACATACTACGATGTTTAATTTTCACACTCGTTTCAAGCGGGTACAGAACTATGTATTTGACATTAACAGGCAGACATACGGACAACAAAGTGGACATATACAAGTCGATATTAATTGTGAGAGAATGGACATTTTGTATTTTTATAAACCAAAAATTGATCGAAATTAGACAGACAAGGCAACCCCACTTCGCTAAAGTAAACTACTGTAATTATTCACTACAAAATGCCATTAATTTCTCTGTTCAAGTGATAACTAACAAACGTATTTCACCTATTAAAACTAGGATACCACGTAAGTAGATCACAGCCAGACCCTTCGAGCCGGTTAACGTACATTAGGACACAAGTGAACAATGCAGAGTTTGCAAATTGGAGTCGACGAAAATTCCCAGGGGTCGCTATTGTACTGAGTTGAATGATATCACCTGCTACCCTACGAACCTGCTACACATAGCCTCCGCTTGTTATAATTTCATAATGATAATATGGTAGAAAATTGTCAGCCGGCGATACGTCATATTCAGAAATTGGTTTGTACACGAGTAAAATATATAAGTATATATACCTACGTCATTAAAAGCTTTTTTCAAAAGTGACTTTCATCTTAAACAAGAGGCTAGAAGAATAGTATATTTACAACTTACTTCCTTTGAAGGTCTAAATGGCGAAATAAAAACACTCTTTGATAATGGAGCCTACAAAAATGCCGTTGTTATACTATTGTGTCGGAATTTATTCCAATGATTTTTTCACAAAGCTTCTATTAATTATAAACAAGGAGCTTGTTTGTGAAGAGAACTAAAAAAATGTGCCCTCCTCACGTCTCGCACCTCCTCTCACCTAATTTAATAATTTGCGTCGTAAACAACGCAATGCTGTTCATTGTATCAAATATTGTGCTTATTTATAGGTGCTTTGATTTATTATTCCGCAATTTGAAATATGAAATTTATACTGCTTCTTAGGTAGAGGTGAAGATACTATGGCGTACATTGGGTGAGGCTAAATTATGGTTACACTAGAATCTTTACTAATATTATAAAGCTGAAGAGTTTGTTAATTTGAGCGCTCTAATCTCAGGAACTACCGATTCGAATTAATAAAATATTTTTTTGCCGTATATTGTTATCGACGAAGGACGATAGGTTTTATAACATTACGCTACTATAAAAAGGAGCAGAGCAGTGACCCTATATGTCAACAAATCCAGCAGATTCCCATACATTTATACTAATATTGTAAAGAGAAAAGATTTCTATTTTTGTATTCGAATAAAGTCAAAAAATGCTGCACCTATTTCAATAATTATTTTGCCTTTAGAATGCTGCATTATCATTGACTAACATAGGCTATATATATTTTTTTATATAGGGATCCTTACTAAAACTCCAAAAGTTGGGTACATCTAGTGCGCTGCAAAAACCAATATATAATTTAAAAAGGTCTATATAAAAGTCCGCAATAACATGTGTCTATCTCAAAGGGAAAACCTAGAGTAACCATTTTTATCTATCACAAATTACAAACATAATATATTTTGTCATATTCAAAGCTTTTTAACAATTTAATATTATTCATTAACCAATGAAATACATTATATACGTTGTACTTTTAATGTTACGCGTGGTGGTCCAAAGCCCAAAGTGGTCCAAATCCTACTCTGCCGGGAGCAGAGTAGGATTTGGACCACTCCATCTCTTCCCATGCGGTGTCGTACAAAGCGACTAAGGGATAGGGCTGTTTAACATCAGACAGATATATACAATCCACACTCAGCCTCAGATGCATGGCTTGAGTCAACATTATATTACGTGGGACTGAATTCAATGATGGGTGAAATGTGGGTGTTAATTCACCTTTGCCTAACCCTCCGGGGATATAGGCGTGATTATATATATATATGTATTTAATTTGGATCGAAATTGCCATTCAAACTATACAATTTAGTGAATATGTATCGCAACTTGAATATTGTGCACGACGAAATAAAGCAGATGTACTGATCATAGTCAGATTAATTTTTATGTATATAAATTATTTTGTATATTAATAATAGTTTCAATACCTGTTGATTATTTTTTTTATTATTGAATTCGAACCTCCTTTAACCGAGACGTGAAAAAGCATATAATGAAGCCGTCACGCTGTCACCATTGTCACATGGTATATATGTATAAATAATGGTGACCCTCTTTTCTGAGACTTTGCCTTCAGCTTACCATCAGGTGAGGCGAAATCTAATTGACGTGTTACAGTTGTGTAAGTAATGAAAGCATTGAGTTAAAAGATATTACGAAATTATAAATATCTATAAGTCTGGTAGATTCCCTTATTTTATATGAAAATATTTAATTACGAGCATGAGTTAAAGAGGTACAACGAGGGTTTGAAGTATGTCACGAGTTGATTCAGAGTCAAGAACAGAAGATGCAACGGGAAGGGGATCCAAAAGCAAACGCCTGGCCCGGAACCTCCATGAGATGCGGGAGCGCCTTTCACCCACGCGCGACCACTTACGGCCAATACGACAACAGTGGTAGCCCTGTAGGGGACTGCTCGGAGGCTTCTCACATGTCCCTCTGATTATTAGAAGGCGCAGTGGAGAGCAGGCTAGGGGTGGGCTACTCGCTGACGTGGAGATTACAGATGCCCCGAACCGTCATGTCCGCCTCTACTCCTTGCCGGCGTTCGATAAGGACATAGTGAGATGTCTTAAAACCGTAGAAAACCCAGGGTCAGCCGGGGAGCGCGGGATGTGCTCTAGGTAATCTTACACACTACACACTATCCGAAGACTAGAACCACTGTCTAAGTCCGATACAACCGCTCCTGATGACCAACAGGGATGGTACTCGAGACAACTTACGCAAGAAAAAAAGTTAAACGTAATCCTAATTACACGCGAGCCGAGCTGCGGGTAACAGCACGCAGAAATGCGTACATTACAGTCACACCTCCTTCACAATGATGTAGATTATAAGTAACAAATAAGAAAAAAGCTAAATTCATTGATTCAATCACAATAAATCATCACAATTATTGCTTTTTCCATCCGAGGCTTTCTCCGCGGAGCCCGTAGTCCGAACATTCCTGCCCCATTTTGATTTCGCTTTTAAGGCTTTTATGGGAGTCGTCTGATCTCCCACTACTGGTGTTCTCTCGTTCATCAATCATGGCATCTGTAACCTCTTAATTGTGTTTAAAAGGTAACAGATTTCATGTATGACGGACGAGACTTTCCTTTCAGAGAGATTGTAATGTGTCACAGTAAACATGGATAATATTTTAATATAATATGCATTAGTTCGTCTATATCTTTGGAAGAAGTTAGCCAACTTACGGCTGCTTTCTTTATGGTACAATCTCAATCCGAATTATGTAATCCAAGATTGATAATAACCGTTTCTTGATTTTAATATTTCTATAAATAATCTTTAGATCAATATGCTGATCCTTTTTTTCTAATCGATCTTTGGAAGGACGAATCGACATTTTAAGATGGCCGTTTGTACCAAAGTGACAGCTTTTTTGTTAAGGTGTTGGATGCGAGATCAGGCAGGCATGCATATTGAAATATATGTGCGTCGATCGATCGATTATTAAAAATCGGGATTGCAAATAATCTTAGATTGATGACCAAATCTAGGAAGCGACCGTTAGTGATCGACAAGTACTAGTTAGTGGTACTTTTGGCACTGAGATAAATACAGTTGTTATTTTATAACGATACAGTACGCCTGTGAGGCTTATGTTAAGCCTTTGTGTACCTTGTAACTACGAGTATGATATTTATTTATGTTAGTATTTTGTATATTTTGTTGTCAATAAATCAATCAGTCCATCTCAGTGCACTGCTGGACATAGGCCTCTCCCAACATTAGGAGGCTTTGGCGTACTGTTTCCACTAAAGCCAGGGGTCATTATGGGAAAAATAAGCCAAATTCTTGTAAAACCATCAGAATCAGTAGATCTAACTAGTAAACTGGAGAACCTGCTCTCAAAAATGAACATATATTATTACTTCTACTCGTATAGGAAAGAGTATGTCCAATTTGTGTGGTTCAAATGCAAAAAATGATTTTTTTGCACTTGATTTTTCTTGCGAACTGCGAAATTGATCTTAAGTTATAGTTAGGAATTAAAACCCTTATTAATTTTAATTTACATTTTCAATAAAAAAATGATTAACAATAAAATATTTAGAAATATGATAAACCTTCAAAGGGGATTTCTGCAAGTTATGAAACTGGTGATACCATTCAATATTTAATATTTCTTAAACTTAAAATTTTGAGATTTTCAGATAAAATATAAAATATTTTTATTAGTTCAAAAATTTCGCTGTTTCGGCTCAATAGCTCGGTAAAATGTTCTATAACCATGGAGCTGCGAGCGTGTCACCGCGTCTCCTCGCGGTGACTTTTACTTTTACAATTACCGTTGTACTAGCTATTTAGTGGTGTAGTTAGTGATGGTGCTGTGCCGGCTGCTCGTCGGCGTCAATAGAGCGTTACGGTTGCTAAGTGCTATAATAATATAGCCACACAATGTTTACGGATACCGCGGTATTGGGTCGCCTGGCCTCGGCGCATTCAGAGCAACAGTCCGAGCCTCAATGGCACGATCGCCGGAGATGCTGCTTCAAATTATAATAATGATGTTACAGAAAACAAACAATGCGATTTCCTCGAGAAAAAAAACCACATGATTCCCACGATATAAACGCAGCTTCAATACTCGGCCGAGTTAATATAATACTACGCGTGCACTCGTACAGAACGTGTCGTGAAAATCTGCTATGAACACTGCTTAAGCAATTTTTCACGTGTAATAGTGTAATTACGTCATCAAAACAAACAGAAGATATTGATGGTTGCATTGTACTTGGCAGTGGTGTCATAACTTTTGACACAAGCAGTGGATGTTAAGGCCCTGGTCCCAACGTCGAAGCGATAAGAATATCCGTGCTGATACACTAAGATCGTCAAATTTACTTTGGGATGATGCGGCCTTGGCGTTCACAAGTCGTTACCATAAAGAAAACGGTTTTCACTCAAAAAAAGTGTAACTTAAACTATGAAGTGAAACTTGTGATAAACAGTCCAGTTTGTGATGATACAAATGTCGAGTTTGTGTTAAGTAATGTCATTCTTATGTTTGTAAGACTTACGGTTATGTGTGTGTTACGGGAGGTGTCGGTGGAGTAGCGAGAGGCGTGCGCTCGGTGCGAGCGTGGGCGCGCGACTGCGAGGCTCGCGGGGTGATAACGCTGATAAGCGACGTCACTGCGCCGGTAAAATGACGCTGCGCCGGCGCGGCCGCTGAGATTGTCTGTGGCCAATAGATTATACAGGTGTATTATCACCTGCCGGGCCGCTGTGTGAGTGAGATTTACATTTTATGTTTCAATACCATCAGAGCATTTATTTACCTTGTATGTAATCGGTACTGTAAGTATTGTGTAATTTTATTAGGTTTTTATTCCATAGTTACGATAAACATGTGGATATATTGTGACATTGTGGTTATTAGATTTGAGACACAAAACGAGCACACAATATGCTTTATAATGTTGGCGATGTCAGGCTCCAGGACTAGTATTGGGCAAATTTTAATTATATATACTCGTATTAAAGAATAAAAAGCCCGACTTATCATCCAAAAGATCGAAGTTTAAGTTTCAATTTATGATCGGCAATAGAGTACCGGCTGTTGTTAAATTTGTTTCGATTTTTAAACAGCAGACCAGTTTATGTCAAGTTTAATTGCAATTAAAATTTGCCCAATACTCAAATTTCCAGGTAGTGTGGAACCTCTCAGCCTTAGGACGGACTTTGTCTCGCTGTGTGTGTTCTACCGCCTATACAATGGTTTGTACTCAGATGAATTGTTTGACATGATGACCACAGCTACATTCTACCATCGTACCGCTCGCCGTAGGCAGGGAATTCATCCCTACATATTGCGACTATAGACGTTACGCACTGTGCGGTTTGAAAGAAACTTCATCCCACGCACACTCAAGCTGTGGAATGAACTCCCTGCTGCGATTATCCCAAACGCCTACATTATGGGGTTTTTTTTTTATACCACTTAGTTGGCAGACAAGCACACGGCCCACCTGATGGAAAGTGGTTACCGTGACCTATGGACGTATGTAACACCAGAGGAGTCACAGTCGCGCTGCCAACCCTGTAAGTACAGAGTTTCTGTGCCGTCAGTAGAAGACAAAGCAGGACAAGGGGTTCTTCAAGAGGGGCATTAGAATGTTTCTTCAAGGTCGGCAGCGCGAGAGTGACGCCCCTGGTGTTGCACACGTCCATTGACCACGGTAACCACTTCCCGTCAGGTGGGCCGTGTGATTGTTTGCCACCTTAGTAGTACAAAAAGGGGTAAATGGGTAAAAATAGGTCACGGCACTCTCACCCTATCGCAGCTGCTTATTAAAAGTTCTCATTATTACAGTGTTACTCACGATTACATCTAAAGCTCTCCCGTCTGCTATTAGGAGCTTTTTAGTCGGTTCGAGTCCGATAAACATAATATACCTCCTGACCCGTGGAGATGGCCGGTATCCCCTCCACTGTCCGCCCATGGAGATTACTGCAATAATTATGTTTGCTTTTTTTTATACTACTAAGGTGACAGACAAGCACACAGCCCACTTGATGGGAAGTGGTTACCATGGCCTATTGGACATATATGCAACACCAGTTTGTTTGTTTGAAATCTTATCAAAAAAGCATAACAACTAGAAAGAGCATACGATTTTCATCAGGAAGCTTTGTTAAAAGCTACCACAGCTTAAAGTTCCGGTCCTGCTGGCAACCCGGGAGGACCTATTCAGGGTCTATTGTACACTATTGTTGACTCGAGCCATGTATCTGAGGCTGAGTCTGGGCTGTATATATCTGTCTGATGTTAAACAGCCCTATCCCTTAGTCGCCTTGTACGACACCACATGGGAAGAGATGGGGTGGTCCAAATTCTACTCTGCCGGGAACCAAGCGGCTTATTCAGGGATATGAAATACCCTATGTGTTTTTTTAATTTTATTTGTGTCTAGGACACGCCATCTTGACTTCACCTCGCCTAATGGTAAGCTAAAGGCAAAGTGTCAAAGTCAAAGTCAAAAACCATTTATTCTGTATAGACCATTATATCGACACTTACAAAACGTCAACAAAAAAGGAACATGAAAATCAGTTTAGTAAATGGACCACCGGTTTGAAACTCGGCCCCGAGCTGAGAAGACTCCGCCAAGAAACTCAGCGGGCATTTCCTTTTTTTGGGCTATTTACAAACATATACTTACGTCTACTTAATCTAAATACAAAAATTTACTTGAGTAGCATAGTTGAGCGAACAGCTCATTTCCAAGCTTGTTTATCATCCAAGTATTCTTGGAGTTTATAATAGCCTTTCTGGCACAATTTACGTTTAACTAGATTTTTAAATTTATATACAGGTAAATCCCTTATTTCGTTAGGCAGCTTGTTAAAAAAGTATACTTACAGTTGCCCTGGAATGAATTACTATTTTTTTCAAGTCGACTACCACAGACTACAAGATTGTTATTGTTTCTGGTATTTATGTTATGCCAGTCACAAACTGGAGAATTTTGATACATATTTCCGTACATACTTATATGAGGTTCACAAAAATATATTGTGGGACTACGGTTAGAATGTCTATCTCTTTAAACTTTTCTCTGTGGGAGACTCTTGGGCCTATATTATAAATGGCACGCGCAGCCCGCTTTAGTAACACAAATATTGTGTTTACATGTGCAGAATTACCCCAAAGGAGAATTCCGTAGCTCAAAATACTATAGAAATAACTGAAATAAACCATTCTAGCCGTATCCACGTCTGTCAAGCACCTAATCTTTTTTACAGTGTAAGAGGCTGAACGAACAGGAAAGAGGGTCACCATTACAGACACTAACTAATGTTACAATGGTGGCACTCTGTTGTGTTATAATAACCGAAGTATAATCTACAATGAACAATATATCATTGGATAGTCTATGCCTGTAGCAAACTTCAGCCAGATTCAATGAGCCACTGAGCGTGGTTGAGAAACAAATATCAAATCCTCCGGAGTCCTGAACAAAGTGAGATGTTATTTTCTACACCGGAGCAGCGGTGTCTTCTGTACAAGACACAGAATCACTCCTGCGTGGAATACTGCTCGCGCCTCTAGGATGGCTTCGTGAAATACCTACTAGATGCTCTCAACACGAACACCCTCGAGCCTTTGCAGATGCGTAGAGATGTTGCTTTCTTTGCTGTATTTTACCGTCTTTACCATGGTGAATGTTCTAATGAGCTCTTCCAACTAATGCCACCCCCTCCTTTAATACACAGAGCAACACGTGCTGGGCTTAGATGTCACCCTCACACTTTGCAAAATATACGAGCAAGAACCAAGCGGTTCAGAGACTCTTTTCTTTGCCGCACCACCAAGACCTGGAATTAATTACCGGCTCACGTGTTTCCTTCTTCCTACAGTCCCGGGTACTTTAAACGGGGCGTGAAAAAGCATCTGATGAGGCCGCCAATCTAAGTGCCACAATTGTAACATTACTTAGTGTCTGTAATGGTGACCATCTTCCCTGAGACTTTGTCTTTAGCTTACCATCAGTCAAGGTGAAGTCCAGTTGGCGTGACCTAGATAAAAAAATCAAATCAAATATCTCTTTATTGTATGGTACACAAAGAAAGAACAAATCATATAATATGGAGCAGTTTCGTGGTACCTATACATACATACGGCCTTTTCCTAAAAGGCCATCTCTTCCAGGCAACCATGGGATGGAGTGAGTTAAAGAGAATATAACCACTAGTTTTTGAATCATATAGGACAAATGTAAGGGCCAGTTTTTAACAATGGTTTTTTTATTGTGGTCCATACTTACATATATTATATTATACATATTTATAAGACTATCGGTACATAGCTTACTGCATAATATACACATATATATTAAATAGATAATTTATAGAGCAACAGTACCTAACGCGTGCTTGTGTGCCACCTAAGTGGTATAAAAAAAACATGAATATGTATATACTTAGGTAGATAAAATAGTAAAAACAGCAAACACATGAATGAAGGTGATATAAATAATAAAATAAATAAATAAATATTCCACAGCATTTCACACAACGCTATCTAGACCCATGGTAAGAATAACTTAACTAGCTTGTGTTATGGAATCTTTTTTTTTTTTTTTTTTTTATACCACTTAGTTGGCAGACAAGCACACGGCCCACCTGATGGGAAGCGGTTACCGTGGCCTATGGACGTATGCAACACCAGGGGTGTCACACTCGCGCTGCCGACCATGAAGAAACCTTCTGATGCCCCTCTTGAAGAACCCCATATTGTAGGCGCTTGGGAAAACCGCAGCAGGGAGGTCATTCCACAGCTTGAGTGTGCGTGGGATGAAGTTTCTTTCATACCGCACAGTGCGTACCGTCTCAGGTCGCAATGTGTGGGGATGAATTCCCTGCCTATGGCGAGAGGTGCGATGATAGAATGTAGCTACGGGCATCATGTCAAACAATTCATCTGAGCACAAACCATTGTATAGGCGGTAGAACACACACAGTGAGGCAAAATCCCTCCTAAGGCTAAGAGGTTCCACTCTACCTGTGAGTATGGGATTGTCAACCAGCCTCAATGCCCGTCTTTGCAACGAGTCGAAGGGGTCAAGCTGGTATGCAGGCGCTCCAGCAAAAAGGTGACAGCAGTACTCCATGTGAGGCCGGACCTGTGCTTTATAAAGAAGGAGTTGCTGCCCCGCAGTGAAATACCGCTTTGCCCTGTTGAGCACTCCGAGCTTTCTTGATGCCAACTTAACCTTGTCCTGCAAATGACTTCGGTATTGGACGTCACTGGAGATATCGACACCAAGGATCCCGATACTCGGGGAGATGGTAAGCGGTGTGCCCAGGAATTGCGGCGCTACAATGAATGGGGTTTTCTTAGCGGTGAATACACATACTTGTGTCTTAGTGGGGTTGAATTGGACCAGGTTTAGTCGACCCCAATCGGACACTCCAGAGAGAGTAGTCTCGATTTCAGACACAAGTTGTTCGCGACTCTTCTCCACCTCGGACTGAGGGATGTTTGCACGGCCCGTGTAACACGTGTCCCCGGTACTGTCGTCCGCATAACAATGAATGGAGCCATCAGACAGCATGTCATTGATATGCAGCAGAAACAGCGTCGGAGACAACACGGAGCCTTGTGGGACACCAGCGTTTATGTTCATGCGGTCCGAGCAGCTGCCGTCGACGACGGCTTGGATGCTTCTGTTGGACAAAAAGCTGGAGATCCATTCGCACAATCCCTCGGGGAGTCCATAATATGGCAACTTCGTAAGAAGACCTTTGTGCCAGACCCGATCGAAGGCCTTCGCTACATCGAGGCTGACCGCTAGTGCCTCACCGCGACTCTCGATGGCTTGCGCCCACCGGTTTGTGAGATACACAAGAAGGTCACCGGTAGAGCGACGGTGGCGAAAACCGTACTGTCGGTCGCTCAGTAGATCGTTTCCTTCAAGGTACCTCAGGAGCTGTGTATTAATAACACGCTCCATAACCTTCGAGAGAAGGGAGGTTATAGCGATAGGCCTGTAATTGGTCGGATCTGTCCTGTCACCTTTCTTAGGTACAGGGTGCACGAACGCAGTCTTCCACGAGGCCGGGACCTGCCTCGCGGAGTATGAGAGTGCGAAAAGGCGTGTAAGTACAGGGCACAGCTCGGGGGCACAGTGCTTAAGCACCATCGCCGGTATACCGTCCGGCCCACTCGACTTCCGAACATCTAGGGACTTAAGCTCGCGCCGGACCACCCGTTGTGTGATTTTAATTTCGGTCATCGAAGCACCACAGCTGGGGATGATGGGTGGTTCGGCGTTCCCGTCGTTCATAGTCGAGTTTGACGCAAAGAGATTACCCAAAAGATTGGCCTTCTCCTTAGCGCCATGGGCCAGACTACCGTCGGATTTTTGCAGCGGCGGAAGGCAAGACTGGCAGAAGTTTCCCTCAGCAGCTTTAGCAAGCGACCAAAATGCACGACTGCCAGATGGGTAGCGCGCAAGCCGCTCGCCAATTCTGCCGATGAACTCAAACTTCGCACTAGACGTTGCCTTTTTACTGGACCTTGAGGCAGCATTCAACTTCCGCTTCACTTCAGCGATGTTCGGATCCTTATTGGCAAGAGCCGTGGTCCAAGCCCTGTATGCAGATTGCTTGCGGTCTCTAGCTTCCCTGCAGGGCCTATTAAACCACGGGCGTTTGCTCGCTCCTGTCGCGACCCAGCGGTTGGGGATGTAACATTCCATACCCACTAGAATCGCGTCAGCGACTGCTGTTGCACAGGAGCTTGGATCATCAGAAGAGAAGCAAAGCTGCCTCCACGGGTACGACGCGAAGAATTCTCGCAGTCCATCCCAGTCTGCCGACTTGTAGTGCCACACATGCCGCCACTGAGGTGGCCGCGGTGGTTCAGGCCGCGCGAGTGTCACTTGCGCCCGGACGAGGCTGTGGTCCGAATTACCGAGAGGTGCTTCCACCCTTATGGAGTATTCATCCGGGCGCGTAGTCAGCAGAAGGTCCAGTATAGAGCTTCTGTGGGTCTCAATTTCTGGTGTTCTAGTGATAGAATGCACCAGTTGAGAGAGCCCATAAGTTAGAGCGAAGTCGTGAGCAGCCCTTCCCGCAAAATCAGTCCTAGGAGACCCCAGCCACTCCACGTGGTGGGCGTTGAAGTCCCCCAAGAATACTAATTCCGCAGTGGGGTACTGCTCAATTACGCTGTCCGCCGACCGCTGCAGATGCTGAAACAATTGAGCCGTGCCCAGGTCACCGCTATGGGACCTGTAAAGGCACGCATAGATACGGGTGTGGCCACCGTGATCTATGCGTACCCATAAAGTTGACAGGTCCCTATCCTCAAGACCATGGAGACGGCGGCAGCAAATATCATCCCGGACGTACAAGCATACCCCGGCGCGACTCATAAAGCTATGCTCGAGTTTGTACCCGGGGTACATTAGGTAGGCTGTATCGGCCGGGCATGATATTTGCGTCTCCGTCAGAAAAAGCAAGGTAGGCTGCGCGGTCTCCAAGTGGAGATGGACCGCGTTAAGGTTGGAGTGTAGGCCCCTGATGTTGCAGAAATCCACATTCACTGTGGATGATGGTGCCGCTGTGGTAACGGTTCTCTTGCCTTTTCTGGTTTTCATGTTTGAGATGGGGGGAGGGGGGGGAGAAGGTAAAAAGAGATTCTGTGCCTCCAGTGTAGAAGACAAAGCAAGGCGTCCTACCCCACAGACAAGTTGGGGTTGTGTGACTGGCTGGCGCGATGGGCGGAAGGGCCCCCGGTCCCCTCCCAGATACTGAAGCCAGGTCCACTCCGGTCTCCTCCTCCGGCATGGCTACAGCACCGGGAACTTTACACAGGCTGCTGGTTCAGCCTCCTGGGGCGGAGATTAAGTAATCCCCAGGTTCGGGAACCGTACAGCCTGCGGGCGGCCAGCGGATAACCGTTTCACCGGGTCTCCCTGACCACCACGCCAACATTTCACGCCCCCACCAGTCAGTGGGGTCAATTTAAGCCTTTGGTCTTCCTACTGACAGCACAGAACCTCTCCAGTGAGCTCTGGCTACCCTACTCACCGCCGGGAACACAACACAAGGTTATTATAACCGGGGTATTCTGTAGGGCGGAGGTACTTACCCAGACGGACTGCTCAATTTTGGACGGGAGATACCGTCATGTCCTTCCTCCAGAAGTCCAATCAGAATCTCCAATGCGGGTAAACATACTTAGATACCATTTCATTTCGTGAATACATACACTTCATATATAAAAACACGTATACCAATGCAAATGTGAACGATATCGAGCGTATACAGGTGAAGGCACTTAGAATCCTAAGCTATCGCCAGGAACCTGGGCGGTCGAATATTGACTACCACGGTAGACTCTGCAAATTCAAAACACAACAATTGGAAACCCGACGCACATATTTTGATCTGATTTACTTGTACAAGATAATACACTATCTCATAGACTCACCAGGATTAATTTCTCAACTCACTTTTATTATAAAATTTTGCGCCCGTAGGTCTAATGTGACAAATTTATTTTCCCTTCGGGTTTATAAGAATAACATATTTTCTATAATCCTTTAACTAGGATGGCGCGCCAATACAACGAGTTGGCAAAGCAGAACAAGCACCTAGATATATTTGATTCCAATTTTAACAGATTTATTAAAATTTCGAAAGACATCCTCCACAATAGTTCGTCCTTGTAAGTAACACTCATCTATATTCTCTTTCCAATTAGTTTGTTTAAGAGCTCTTACTGTTTTTATATGTTGTTTAAATGTGTATACATGTAGTTATGTTACAATCCAGTACGGAACTGTATTTTCATCATATTATTTTTATTTGATTGTAATGTGTTTTGTGTACCTGAATAAATAAATAAAAAAAAGACAATATTCATGCATACAAATATTTGTATTGAGCGAGAATCGAACCCGCGCCTCCTGCGTGGCAGTCGAATGTTCTACCGCTACGCCACTGAGGCCGTCAATAGAATATAGAAATATAAGTTATATACTTTTAAATATAGAAATGGAAGGTGAAAGATTTTTTGAAGAGAGGCAGAGATTGCACACTTCTAATGGTAACGGGTAAGGCATTCCACAATCGGTTAGCTTGGACAGGAGGTACGACACGACGGTATTTCCGTCCAATTGAACCATCCGACTAGGAAAGCACCTCCGGCCTATAAAATACTCCAGCCACAATAACCTCGTGTTGTGTTCCCGGCGGTGAGTAGGGTAGCCAGAGCTCCCTGGAGAGTTTTTGAGCTATCAGTGGGAACACCAAAAGCTTGTTCTGCCTTGTCTTTTACACTGATAGTATAAAAACTCTCTGTGCTTCGGGTCGGCAGCGCGAGTATGACTCTTTTACTTCAATATCACATTATAGTATCCATAGAAAACACTCCTGCCGTTGTATAGCGCTATTAGTCACTGATTAACGGTAATTTCAATCACTTTTGTTGCTTTAATTTGGTTAAAATAATTAAAATTGGGGAGCACTTTTTTGAAATGTGTTTACTAGACAGCCCGATCTAGTATAATTCGGTTTCTAGTATTATTCGGATTTCGGTTTTGCACACATCCATAGGCTACGGTAACCACTTTCCGTCCGTCGCCATCCATGTGGTCATGGATGGTGATGGACGGAAAGTGATTACCAAGACCTTAGTATGTGAGTCGCGAAGGAATTCGAAGCGATCTTTTCGGTAAATGGGAGTGAAAGAATGAAATAGAATATTATACAGAAGATAAAGAAAGTCAGCATTTTAACGTAGGCGTACAGGTAACCACTTGAGCTTAGCGCGATTTTCGGAGATGTGATCGTATTTGCGAAGTCCAAACATAAATCGTGTAAAAAGATTTTCGAGTCTCCCAAGTTTATTAAGATGGTCTTTAGTGAGATCTGGAATACTGGCATCGGCATAATGATGGGAAAGAGGAGATTGTGTGCAAGCGCAGTTTCTTAGTAATAGGAAGAAAGTTTTGAAGCCTACGCAGGGACCCTGCGCTAGCAATCATTCTGCGGCTGATCTCTTGAAGTTGAGTGCCCCAAAACAAGCAACTATCCATATATGTCCCCATTTTTCAAATTTTGTTGCTATATTGTATATTGATCCCAACATAGGAGACACGAAGCAGCAGAGACCAATCGATTTTAGATATATAATTTGAGATTCCAATAATTATGACCTGGATTAACATCCAAACATTTTAAGACGAAATAATAGAAGATCTACACAAACATTTATATTGATATTATTAGTAAGATATACAATTATATTTATTTTATAATTTTTAATTTTTTCGCTGACTCTACCTGCTGCTCCATATACCTGGGTTTAAATTTAATATGAATGTGGATTCTGTCTGACCTTCATAAAAGTTACTTTGAGATATATTATAATGCATTATATGAGGTAGGTAATGGCGCGCCGACTGTATAACATATGCTCTGAAAAATATACATTATTCAATCTGTAGATTTCATTTTGTATTCATTGTCGTTAGTTTACTTCAAGAACGTATTTTTTTCAAAATCAATCACTGTCCAAAGAATCAGTCATCATTGCTGCGCGATACAAAGAAGTTTAGCAATTTAGATTTCTTGACACACCAATGTATCGTTGAAAGTACTTCTATCAATGTTTCACAACAACAAACTTCAATTCTCCAATCTCTTCAGAGATTATGAATTTGTGCCGTTTGGAGTCGAAACTTTGGAGTGATGAGGTCCGAGCGCCCGCAATCTCTTCCGTGATATTACGAAGCGTATGGTCGACGCTTCTCGTGACCAGAAGGCTGGACTCTTTTTAAGTCAGAGAATCAGCATTGCCATATAATGTGGCAAAGGTCTTAAAACAAAGGTCTTTGAACAGTGCTATCTGTTATGACTTATGGTGCCGAAACGTGGACACTAACAGTGGGGCTGGTCCATAGTTTAAAAGTCACGCAGCGAGCTATGGAGCGAGCTATGCTTGGAGTTTCTCTGAAGGATAGAATTTGAAACAAGGTTATTCGACAGAGAACTAAAGTTACCAACATAGGTCACAGAATAAGCAAGTTGAAGTGGCAGTGGGCTGGCCACGTTTGTCGAAGGACCGATGGCCGTTGGAGCAAACGAGTCCTAGAGTGGAGAAGGTAAACGAAAGGTAGGACGCCCCCTAGCCAGATGGACGAACGACCTGAAAAAGGTGGCTGGGACAGACTGGATGCGGAAGGCGGAGAAATGGCGCACATTGGGAGAGGCCTAAGTCCAGCAGTGGACTGCTGCAGTGGGCTAATTGATTGATACAACGTGGCAATGCTGCCAGTCTTCTGGGAAAGCTACCACAAGAGGCATGCGATGCGGAGGAATTCCACGACGCTATACAATTATTCTTAGCTATAAGTTGAATAATAGTTATTTTAGTTTCATAGTATCTAATTTATGAATATCTAACTACATCTAAAATAAAAATATTTTCTTAAGAAAACAACATACTCCAGTAAAGATGATATAATCCGACAGGCGACACGAGCGGTACCTAGTAGAATGTACCAATAAGGAAAATAAAGGTGTAGTGCTGAGGTCTTCAATATAAATTGTCTGCTACCTAAGTGGTTTAATAAAAAAGATGTCCGCATGGCATCTTTCCTTATTTTTGAATTAAATTTAAAATTACATCGAAAGTATAATTAAAACAGCCTCACGAAAATTCGGAGTCCTGAACAGAGTGAGACGATTTTTCACGCCGGAGCAGCGGTGTCTTCTATACAAGACACAAATTCGCTCCTGTGTGGAATACTGCTCGCATCTCTGGGATGGTTCAGCAAAGTACTTACTAGATGCTCTCGACAGGTTGCAGCGACGTGCGGTCCGCATCATTGGGAATCCCGAGGTCACGAACACCCTAGAACCTTTACAGATGCGTAGAGATGTTGCGTCCATGGCTGTATTTTACCATCTGTACCATGGGGAGTGTTCTGATGAGCTCTTTCAATTAGCCCCACCCTCCCCTTTCCTACACAGGACAACACGTGCAGGTCTTAGATGTCATCCGCACACGGTGCAGAACATCCGATCAAGAACCAAGCGGTTCGGAGACTCTTTCCTCTGTCGCACCATTAAGGCCCGGAATTCATTACCAGCTCACGTGTTTCCTTCTTCCTACAGTCTCGGGTCCTTTAAGCGGGGCGTGAAAAAGCATATGATGAGGCCATCAAGCCGAGTGTCACCATTGTCACACGGTATGTGTAAGTAATGGTGACCCTCTTTTCTGGGACTTTGCCTTCAGCTTACCATCAGGTAAGGCGAAGTCTAAGTTTAAACGTACATAGTTCATAATGAAAGTCATTTGAAATTATCTTTTTTATACCACTTAGGTGGCAGACAAGCACACGGGCCATCGGATGGGAAGTGGTTACCGTGGCCTATGGACGTGTGCAACACCAGAGGCGTTACACTCGCGCTGTCGACCCTAAATAAGGAATCTAAAAAGTTCTATGACTCCATTTTATTGTTTATATTTTGACCTAATTTGGGATGTAAAAATAATTAAAAGCCATAGTTTCTGTTTACTCAGCAATATTTTATTTTTCGACTGCTATGCGGGGGGCGCGGGTTCGATTCCCGCTCATCGCAAATATTTGTATGAATGAATATGTATATTTGCATTGGTCTGGGTGTTTCTATGTATAATATGTATGTATTTACAAAAAAAAGTATCTAAGTATGTTTATCCGCACTCTAGATCCCATAACACAAGCTAGTTAAGCTATGCTTGCCATGGGTCTAGATAGTGTTGTGTAGAATGTCGTGGAATATTTATTTATTTATATATTTTCAGCAAAAGCTAAGATGTCAAGTAGTATTAGGTAGACTCGGACGACCTTGCCATCATTCCTATTGATCAACAGACCTAAAAAGTCCACTGTTTTAGCACCGCGGCAGCCTAGTGGTATAGGTTATGGACTGCTGAGACGAGGTCTCGGGTTCGATCCCAGGTTTAACCATGGCACACACCAATGACTTTTCGATGCTTTTCGAAGTTATGTGTGTATTTATCGTAGGTTTATAAATGCCCGATTAATAGCAATAGGCTCGCCACCTATTAAATTGGGACCTAAACATAAACTAGCGAAATGTGGGTACTATTAGCACCTCTGCCTACCCCTTCGGGAATATAGGCGTGAGTTTTTGTTAATTATGTTATGTTTTGGCACCGTATTAGGATATTATTTTGTCATAAAGCAATATTTACCTAATCGAAATTAAAAGCTGCTTAATTAATGAATTGTTATAATTCAGTTCATATGAGTGACCATTTTACGACACACATAAAATCACGCCTATATCCCCGGAGGGTTAGGTAGAGGTGAATTAACACCCACATTTCACCAATAACTGTATTTGGTCCCACGTAATAGGTGATGAACCTATTGCTGTATATCGGACACTATAGTTGACTCGAGCCCCGCGTCTGAGGCTGAGTCTGGGCTGTATATATCTGTCTGATGTTAAACAGCCCTATCCCTTAGTTGCCTTGTACGACACCGCATGGAAAGAGGTGGGGTGGTCCAAATTCTACTCTGCCTGGAACCACGCGGCGGCCATTTTACGAGTTTATAAGAATATGCGCCTACAATATGGGGTTCTTCAAAAGGGGCATTCGGAGGTTTCTTCAGGGTCAGCAGCGCGAGTGTGACGCTCCTGGTGTTGCACGAGTCCATAGGCCACGGTAACCACTTTCCATCAGGTGGGCCGTGTGCTTGTCTGCCACCTAAGTGGTATAAAAAAAATGTATATATTCAGATCTACTGGAAATACAGAAAACAGAAAGGCTCAATGTGGCGTTTTTGAATCCGCAAGCAAAACAAAAGGCACATCAAATTACATTGCAATTACAGGGTTGGCAGCGCGACTGTGACTCCTCTGGTGTCAAAACGTCCATAGGCCACGGTAACCACTTGCCATCAGGTGGGCTGTGTGCTTGTCTGGAACATTAGTGGTATAAAAAAAAAACAGAAAACTCACAAAACTGCGGAACACAACGACATTGAAATAGATTTCATTCCAATCTCTCATGTCACCGGAGTTGTCCTCCGCGGAGGCTACTTGACTCTCCAATTAACGCGTCTTATGTGTGACAAAACGTATAATACGGGTGTCGCTTGACGTGCGTTCTTGTACGTAGATTACTTTACATCAGGTCTGACTGGCTACCTACTGGTGGCGTTCCTTCACCTACTAGTGTGTCCCGTTTGTGATTTTTACATTTTCAATCACGTAGGCTATGACCTAATTAAATTAAAGCACCTCATTATGGTTTCCTTGCATGGGACGTTACTTTGGTTAAGTGCTGAGTTAAATAGCGTGAACAGGGATCAATGGGGACAATGATTTTATTAAATAGTTTCTTTTATTATGCAGCACCCGTCAAGTGGTGAACACGGGGTGCTGCAACGCATCCGAAACGTCGGCAGAAATAGTAAGTTCCAAGATATAATTCGCGAGAAGTCCCGATACCTAGTATAATTATGAAATCACACCGCGAAAGTTTAAAAATAACATTAGTTTCTTTTATTTTCAATTATATAACCAGACATTATATTTAAACTGTTGCGGTGTGAACTATATAACGCTTCGGAACTTTTCGCAATTAACTCATGGAACTTAATATTTTTGCTGACGATTCAAATGCGTTGCAACACGATTCGATCACGATTAAGTCAAGTCCCAAACTGAAAGTTTTTATTATACCAAGCACACGGCCACCTGATGGAAAGTGGTTACCAGGGCCTATGGACGTGCGCAAAACGATGAGAGTCACACTCGCGCTGCCAACTCTGTAAGCATTGAGAGTTTCTGTGCCGTCAGTGTAGAAGACAAAGCAGGTCAAGCTTTTGGTCTTCCTACTGACAGCATAATTTCTCCAGTGAACTCTAACTACCCTACTCGCCACTGGGAACACAACACGAAGTTATTATGGCCGCGGTATTCTGTAGGGCGGAGGTACCTCTCCAGTGGGATAGCTCAATTGGGCGAAATACCGCCGTGTCCTACCTCCTAGAAAGATTATATATATATATATAATAGCACAACATGACTATGCCGCTCCATCATAGCCATTTTGTATATAGTACCAGTGATTTTATTTATATTAATACATTATAAGATGCTTTTTATTACTTTGTACTGTTGTCAAAATGGTAAGTTATAAGGAAACTTGTATAAAATAATTTATTGTGACGTCACAATATTTAATAGTCAAATCAATTAAGTACTATTATAGGTTTGGAAGGTGATTAAGACGGCGGCGGCGGTGTACGATGCGCGCCTCCCCATTCCCGAGGATGCGATGGGGACTCCTTGGTCCTCACACTCGATGAAAGCCGTCTCCATAAAGACGGTCCTGAGACGGCCTGGGTGTGAGGTATATATCTCAGATAATCTCACCTCCTTGCACACAGACCTCGTGCATTTTAGTTGGTTCATGTTTTTTTTTTATACCTAAGGTGGCAGACAAGCACACGGCCCGGCCCACCTGATGGAAAGTGGTTACCATGGCCTATGGACGTTTGTAACACCAGAGGAGTCACAGTCGCGCAGCCAACCCTGTAAGTACAGAGTTTCTGTGCCGTGAGTGTAGAAGACAAAGCTGGACAAGCCTCGTACAGCACAAATTCTTCAGCGAGCTCTGGCTACCCTACTCACCGCTGGGAACACAACACGAAGTTATTATAGCCGCGGTATTCTCTAGGGCGGTGTACTTCCCAGTCGGACTGCTCAATTGGGCGGAAATCAATCAAAGAATCAAAGAATCAATTTCATTTATTCAGTTTAGGCACATAAAGAGCACATATGAACGTCAAAATTTTACAATTATGTATGTCAAGAAATAATATAAAAATATTAAATAATGTAAAAATAAACCATTGGAAAATTATTCTTTCGCTGGTTCGGTAGATTAGTTCTACTGAGAAGATACCAGCAAGAAACTCAGCGAACTACATTAGAACTAGATTATTTTTCTTTTTTAAATTTGTTTTGTTTTACAATTTATTTTGTGCGAGCAAGCAAGAGACTTATGTTGACCACGCATTAACATCATTAAGATACACATCCACTTTAT
Source organism: Eilema griseolum (assembly GCA_963662185.1). NCBI lineage: Eukaryota > Metazoa > Arthropoda > Insecta > Lepidoptera > Erebidae > Eilema > Eilema griseolum. Next base: position 54,551,045 of record OY759229.1, on the reverse strand, counting down.
AGTAATCTTTATAATACCGCCGTGTCCTACCTCCTAATAAACCAAGTCCGACATAACCTACCCCACCGGCGTCAGTTTCGGGAGTATCCGTGGGGATTTCGTGCACATTAAATAAGAAAAAAAAAGGGTCAATAAAAATAAATAAGAACGTGGAAATAAGAACCGATGCAGTTTTTACCGCCATTTTACTGTTGTTAATTTATAAGCTCAGTTAAATACTTTATTTAACTACCTCTGCGTCGACACCATGGCGCCTTCCCATCTTCCAAGTACGATGGACTGCGCATGCGCTGCTGCTGCATCAGCGGAGACTCTCAAACGGCGCAAATATACCAATTTAACTGGTAATTATAATTTTGAGCCGTTTGGAGTCGAAACGTTGGGTCCGTGGGGTCCAAGCGCGCGCGCGCTATTCAAAGAAATAGCGAAGCGACTAATCGACGCTTCCCGTGACCATAAGGCTTGCCTTTACCTCGTTCTAAGAATTGGCATCGCCGTTCAGCGTGGTAATGCCGCCAGCCTCTTGGGCACGGTACCAGTAGAGATCGATGGGGAGGAATTTTTCGATGCCTAAAATTACAGTCTCCCTCTTTTTCTCTATCCCATTTTTGTATATATTATATACTACAGGGAAATACGCAATTATATATAACCATTCATATTTTAGCAGCGCACGTGTTGGATGTCACATCGATGGGGTTTGCATGAATAATGTGAGTTATGCTGACGACATGGCGCTGCTGAGTCCATCGATTGACGGGCTCAGCAAGCTAATAGCCTTGCGTGAAGCGTATGCTGTTTCTCATGGGCTCAAGTACAATGTAAAGAAAAGTGAGCTCCTTATGTTTAGTTCAGGTCCACTAAAGCACATAGCCGTGCAGGAGGTCTTGCTTGGTGGGGTTGGATTAAACTGGGTATAGTATTACAAGTACTTGGGCCATGGGTCACGGACGGGCTCAGGGATGATTCAGACGTTAAAAGGGAGCGTAGGTCGCTGGCTATCAGGTGTAACATGGTTGTCCGGAGGTTTGCACGTTGTACGAACACAGTCAAAGTGACTCTCTTTAAAGCCTTCTGCACGTCCTTCTACACGTGCAGCTTGTGGACGTGTTACACTCTACGGGCTTATCACGACCTACGTATTCAGTATAATAACGCATTCAGGATGCTGTTGGGCCTGTCTCGGAGATGCAGTGCATCAGGAATATTCGCAGAGGCTCGCACAGAAGATATCTATGCTATTATTAGAAGTCGTGCCAAGGCAGACCTTGGCACGACTTCGCCGCAGCTCCAACAGTCTCCTGAGTGTGTTTAAGGACAGGTGGGACTCCCCTTGTTGCAGCATTGAATGACACTCCACACGATTTTTTTCAGCACACGTGTTTCCTTCTTCCTACAGTCCCGGGGTCTTTAAGCGGGGCGTGAAAAAGCACCTGATGAGGCTGCCAAGCTGAGTGCCACCATTGTAACATTACTAAGTGTCTGTAATGGTGACCCTCTTTCCTGAGACTTTGCCTTTAGCTTATCATCAGGCGAGGTGAAGTCAAGTTGGCGTGTCCTATATAAAAAAAACGTGTCACAGATAATGGAGTGTTGTTATTTATTTCTATTTATAACTAACACTAGCTGACCCACCCCAGCTTCGCCCGGGGTATATTTTGAAGCTTCATATCCCTTTGAGCCCGTATGTTTTAGTCTTCAACATATGTATGAAAAATTGCCGGATTTGTTAACATTTATTATCAATGCACCGCTCCCTTAAGTAGTAGCGTGATGATATATAGCCTAAAACCTTTCTCGATAAATGGACTACCTAACACTGAAAGAATCATTCAAATCGGACCACTAGTTCCAGAGATTAGCGCGTTCAAACAAACAAACAAACTCTGCAGCTTTATAATATTAGTATAGATTAGATCTTTAGTTAAATTGTTACTAACACTATGAATCGATGGTCAAAAAATAAATGAATTTTAATTTAATTTAGTTTTAATTTCATGACTCATTGAACTAGTTCATAGTTTAACTTGTAAGAAAGTAACCACAGAATGTAGCCTGATCATTTATTTATATTCTCCTTTTGTGTGTGAGTATCTGAAGCATTGTAGCTTCTGTAAGAATAAACCGATTGGATTGTTTTTTTGTTTGAATGGTATACTAGTAGGGAGTGTTTTTAGCTGTATTTGAAAAAAAAAAACGGTTTAAGGTTGCGATTCACAACGCCCACAACATCGGTATATAATCAAAAAGCTTGACTGAGATCATTTTTAAAATAGTAAAAAAAATTTTTTTAAATAAAATGTAATTCGCCATTTTGTGGAGGCGGCCATCTTGGATTTGAAACGTGTCATATTGTATGGTATTCTACTAGTCAAGCCCTTTCATTTGATACCCATATTGAGGGAGTTGAGAAAAAATATGTACTCTGTCATTTTGTAGCGGCGGCCATCTTGGACCGACTTTTTTCAAACATAGCTAAGAACACTCCCGACTAAATATACCTTTCAAACAAAAAAAAAATTAAATCCAAATCGGTTCATCTATTCATTAGCTATAATGTCAAACTTATAACACCCCTTCGTTTTTGCGTCGGGGTTAAAAATGATAGTTTTTTTTTATTACTTGCGCAAAATCCCCACGGATACCTCCCCACCGGAGCCGGTGGAGGAGGCTATGTCGGACTCGAACCGACTAAAACGCACACCGCCTGTGGGTCGTTTTGTTTGCCGAAGGTGAGGTTGACAGGCATATCCCTCGCACCCCGGCCGACCCAGGGCCATCTCTCACGATCTGGCCCTCTTCTCGGGTGTGGGGACTACAGAGTCCCCAACTCGTCCCCGGAAACGAGGAGGCGCGCCAGGCACGCCACCGCCGTGGCCTGCTTCTGCCAAATGATAGCTAGACTATAAAAAAGACTTGAAATAGTTTTCAGGGAATACTTTGTGAATTACATATTCCTTTAACATATCTACTTATAATAGGTACTACAAGTTCCTATAGGCCCATTAACTGTGTGTATATCGTATATACGTAATTAAATACATCATTAGGGAGCTGTAAGAGATATATCTAGATATAAGTTTAGCAGTCCGACTGGGGAAGTACCTCCGCCACGTATTGTGTTCCCGGCGGTGAGTAGAGTAGCCGGAGCTCACTGGAGAGTTTTTGAACTGTCAGTGGGAAGACCAACGGCTTATCCTGCTTTGTCTTTTACACTGACAGCATAGAATCTCTCTGTGCTTACAGAGTTAACAGCACGAGTCTGACTCGCTTGGTTTTACACACGGCCATAGACCATGGTAACCACTTTCCATCAGGTGGGACGTGTGTTTATCTGGCACTGAAGTTATTTAAAAAAATATATTTATAACGATTAGGTACCATGAATATCTAGGAATATAGGTATTTATGCCTAGATAGGTACCAGAGATAGTGATTACGGGAATCCCTATAATATTTTTTTTTTTTTTTACTTGCGCAAAATCCCCACGGATACCTCCCCACCAGAGCCGGTGGAGGAGGTTATGTCGGACTCGAACCGACTAAAACGCACGCCGCCTGTGGGTCGCTTTGGTTGCCGAAGGTGAGGTTGACAGGCATATCCCTCGCAACCCTATAATACTAATGTTAAACTTACAAATAGTTATGGTCAGCTACGGTCAATTATAATTATTATTCTGTAGGTTTCAGATTAAATTGATTTCTTTTACTTACCTAGGTACATCAAAGTGGTCCTAAAAATAGGAACAACAGATTTATTTCGATTAGGATAGAGCAAAGATTTAATTGGTTCAGGTGGGATTCGAACCCGCGATCTTTCCCTTACAGGGTTATCGTTCTGACCACTAAGCCACCGAACCTTCGCCCGAAACTATCTAAATTCTTCTATACATATATCCGACTTACGGCGACTGTGGGAGCCATCCACCGATATTCGTATGAACTAATCGTGTTCTGTGGTCAGAGCGTTCCCCCTCTAAGGGAAAGATAGCGGGTTTGAATCGCGCCAGAACCAATTTTTTCTTTTCTATATCTTAATCAATTTGAATAGTTATCATACTAAATGTTTTTAAAATTTCATTCAACAGATTCATTGACTGTAAGCTTTGGTTTTTTGTGTGCTAACTGATACCTTTGATTTCTCCGTTTGAGATTATTGTTTGAATATATTTTTTTTTTAAAAAGAGCTTTAACCGCTTAAAACATGTTCTGTAATAACTACTCGTATCTTTGGTCAGATATTATTATATCTTTTGTACTCGTATATATCACCTATTTTATAATGACGTCACTGGTTGCGCCGATAGTAGAATTTGTATTTTTTTTGCTCAATAGTAGTAATTCAAATTGATGACACTGAACACACGCTCCCTATACCCATCTCCCTCCCGCACTACCTTTAAAGTGAGATAGCAATAGTTTTCGCACCGCTCAATTGTCAAAATAGACGCATATTCTCTTCCGCTTTGAACTAGCAAGCAACAATGGTAGCGGCGCGCGCGACTCTCAGAAATTAATAATGTTTGTTGGATTTTAACCGCTTTCATAGACCTTTACCGATCGGATTGTGCCTCTCGTGTGTCCCTCAAGTGATTTAGTGATGTGGGCAGCAGCTCCTGAGCCAGGAAGAGAAGACCGGTGCACCGGCCCAGCCAGCACGTGGCGTAGTAAAGGTTAGTGCATCCTCTCCTAATTTCTCGGGTTGCATTCAATGCCTAAACCACCTCCGCGGCAACCCGATCACCTATCTTGTTTGTTGTGTAAAGTGTCATATGAAACATGTTAACTTCACCCCCCGCAAAATACAGTCCACTAGCTCAGGTGGCATGAGAATCGCGCCACCAGTCACTCTCAAATAAGACATGACCGTTTTTTGCGCACTTTTCAAGGTAGTTTTCGTAGTGAAAACGCGATTTTATTTATTTTTAATAGTATTCTCGAAAACGAAAAATTGGAAGAGGAATAAAATAAAATTCTACATCTTTTAAGATAGGTGTCCTTGTACGAGTATATGCCGCGGCGGTGGCGCGTCTGGCGCGCCTCCCCATTTCCGGGGACGAGTTGGGGACTCTGTAGTCCCCACACCCGAGAAGAGGGCCAGATCGTGAGAGATGGCCCTGGGTCGGCCGGGGTGCGAGGGATATGCCTGTCAACCTCACCTTCGGCAACCAAAACGACCCACAGGCGGCGTTCGTTTTAGTCGGTTCGAGTCCGACATAACCTCTTCCACCGGCTCCGGTAGGGAGGTATCCGTGGGGATTTGGCGCACGTAAAAAAAAATAAAGTTGTCCTTGTATCCTTTAGGAGGTAGGACACGGCGGTATTTCCGCCCAATTGAGCCCTACAGAATACCGCGGCTATAATAACTTCGTGTAGTATTTCCAGCGGTGAGTAGGGTAGCCAGAGCTCACTGGAGAATTTGTGCTGTCAGTGGGATGACTAAAAGCTTGTCCTGCTTTGTCTTCTACACAGACGGCACAGAAACTCCGTGCTTACAGAGTCGGCAGCGCGAGTGTGGCTTCTCTGGTGATACACACGTCCATAGGCCACGGTAACCACTTTCCATCAGGTGGGCCGTGCGCTTGTCTGCCACCTAAGTGGTATAAATAAACTTTCTTTTTTTAATTAGGAAATTAGAACCAAAATTACTAATATTCCCTCTAACACCTTCAGCTAAGCTAATTAGTTAGGAGTGGGTTCACGTCGGTAGTGTAACGGTCAGGATTCGAACCCAGGACCTCTCGATTCTAAGGCGGACTCCTTTACCACTGTAGCTTAGTGGTTAACTTAACTACTTCATCATCATCATCATGCATCACGCCCCTGCCGAGTTCAAACCATGTCTACAATAGTTCTACAAGAGCAAGTCAAAAGTAGAAAAAACTTCATCACGATCGTTTAAACGGTGCAGTGACGTAAAATGAAAACGAACAAACAAGTATTAATTTTCATATCAAATATATTCCAGCATACTATTCTGAGAATCATGTATCGGGGGCATATAGATCAGACTCTTGCGCATACAGTCGACGGAACAATTCTTCAGTGTCACGTGAAATCATAATAATACATTTATATTGAAGGATAAACTTGATTTTGCAAGTCATATTTAGAACTTCTCAGAAATACAATTCATGTTAAAACATGCAGAAATCACTGTCACCGAAGACAATATGGAGGACAGAGGTATATCGTTTCAAATATTATTGTTTAGTTATTCAGTTTAGGTACATAGAATATGATATTATATGATATACAGAAAAAATATATGCAATTACTTATAAAATTTGCACAACACTGTGGTTTCCGGCAGAGTAGAATTAGGGCCACCCCATCTGTTTTCATGCGGTGTCGTACAAGGCGACTAAGGGATAGGGCTGTTTAACATCAAACAAATATATACAGCCCAGACTCATCCTCAGATGACTCGGGTCAACAATAGTGCCCGGAATACGGCAATAAGCTCACTCCCATAACGTGGGACCAAATACAATTATTGGTGAAATGTGGGTGTTAATTCACCTCTGCCTATCCCTCCATGGATAAAGGCGTGATTATATGTATGCATGTAGGTATGTATGTACAAAACTATGCTAACTATACAATATATACAAAAATTAAATGTGCGTGTTTCCGCCAGTGGCAAGGCTGTTTAAGACTCAGAATCAATCTCAGATGCATGGCTTGAGTCAAAAATAGTGCCCGGAAAACGGCAATAGGCTCACCTCCTATTACGTGGGACTGAATTCAATGATTGGTGAAATGTGGGTGTTAAATCGCCTCTGCCTAATCCTCCGGGGATAAAGGCGTAATTATATGTATGTACGTGAAATAGAGAGTTTAGTTAGAACATAATATTTTTTTTTAAATACAATCAATAAATAATCGCCCAGTGGGGGAAGACAATACAGCCAGCGTCTGAAGTAGATAATCTTTATCAGAAGATACCTTGTGGTTGTAATCGTTTGGTTAAGGTTGTGCCAAAATGTTGCCAAAGGTAATATATTATAATTTTTAACCAAACATAGAAGCGTAGTAAATAATCAGTACAGTAACTGAAGTAAAGTTTGATAGAAAGAATGAAATTTAAACGACTGCCGTCAGACATCCCTAGCAGGCAAGCTTGCGGCAGAGCCTCGTACATTATTTAGCAAGTGCACTGACAAGCACTGGTAGGTCCCTTTTTTTTTTTACGTGCGCAAAATCCCTACAGATACCTCCCCACCGAAGCCGGTGGAGGAGGTTATGTCGGACTCGAACCGACTAAAACGCACGCCGCCTGTGGGTCGTTTTGGTTGCCGAAGGTGAGGTTAAAAGGCATATGCCTCGCACCCCTGCCGACCCAGGGCCATCTCTCACGATCTGGCCCTCTTCTCGGGTACTGGTAGGTCCCTGTGCAACCTAGATCTAAATTATAAATATATGATGGCACAAATCAATCAATTAGCCACGCATTATCGCAGTCCACTGCAGGACCTACGGCTCACCCAATGTTGGGAGGCCATTTATAAATAAATAACAAATAAATATTCCATGGCATTCTATACAACGCTATCTAGACCCATTGTAAGCTTAGCTTAACTAGCTTGTGTTATGGGATGAGAATGAGGATAAACATACTTAGATACTTTTTTTTTGTAAATACATAGTACATATTATACATAGAAACACCCAGAACAATGCAAATATATATATTCTTGCATACAAATATTTGCACTGTGCGGGAATCGAAACCGCGCCCCCTGCATAGCAGTCGAATGCTCTGCCGCTACGCCACGGCGGTTGTCCGTTGTAGGTTCTCCGAGTTGACTGATAAAGTAAATAAAATAGTTCTGTGTAACTATGTACATTACTTTAACCATTCGAATCTCGTATAGTTTTCCGTAGTTACTGCATAGCTGTCCAAGTGAAATTAAAAAGGCCACTAACAAGAGAGAAGTCCATCTCAAAAGCTATCACATAGGTACGTACATATGTTACGAGTATGACAAGCGTCCATACGATCTCACCTCAAGGGGAGCCCAAGACCGAACGAACTTACATAACATAACATAAACTAACGCCTATATCCCCGAAGGGGTAGGCAGAGGCGCTAGCACCCACATTTCGCCAGTTTATGTTTAGGTCCCAAGGTGGCGAGCCTATTGTCATTAACCAGGCACTTATAAACCTGCTATAAATGCACACATAACTTCGAAAAGCATCGAAAAGTCATTGGTGTGTGCCATAGTAAAACCTGGGATCGAACCCGAGACCTCATCTGAGCAGTTCATTACCCATACCACTAGGCTACCGCGATATTTTACCGAAAGACGATGATAATTTAAGGTTAGGAAGGAAGAGAAGAATTTGTTTGTTTCTTCAAAGAATAAATTCTCTGTGATAGCAACATTATTTCAATTAATAGTTGGTAGTCTGGACATACATACATTCATAAAATCACGCCATTTACTACAATCCTGACATACTCACTTGGGTAATGAACTGCTGAGACGAGATCTCGGGTTCGATCCCAGGTTTTACCATGGCACACACCAATGACTTTCCGATGCTTTTCGAAGTTACGTGTGTATTTATCACAGGTTTATAAGTGCCCGGTTAATGGCAATAGGCTCCCCACCTATTACATTGGAACCTAAACATAAAATGGCGAAATGCGGGTGCTAGCACCTCTGCCTACCCGTTTGGGGATATAGGTGTGAGTTTATGTTATGTTAAGCTAACATACTACTATCGCTTCAAGTTAGTATGTACCTATTTATATCGCAGAATACAATATGTAATATATTGTACTGAGCTTTATTACTAATAAAGCTCAGAACAATAAAATATGGTAAATATCTCGATAGCTTTAATACTAATGTGTGTGTGTGTGATTTAATACAATACCATAAAAAATAGGACTAAATAGTTTTTTAGTTTATACAATTACTCAGTTTGGACAGATAAACACTAGAATTATCTAATAAAATGAATTTTCAAAATGTATAAATTTACGCCCATAGCTTCTAAACGACTTCACCAAGGTCCAGGAATGTAGAAAGAAGTAAACACGTAAGTATGCTGATAAAGAATTCCAAGCATTTATGGTACAATGAAGACGCCGAGCTTGGTTCTTGTGAGATTTATATCCACACTAGCTATTTATTACTGGCGGCTCCGCCCGCGTAAAATTCGAATTCCGTTGGAACTTATTTTTGCGGATTTTTTAATACCCCTTAGGTGGCAGACAAGCATCAATCAATCAATAAGCCCGCCGCAGTCCAGTGCTAGACATTGGCCTCTCCACATGTGCGCCATTTTCTCCGATCCTCCGCCTTCCGCATCTAGTCTGTCCCAGGCACCTTTTTCAGGTCGTCCATCCATCTGGCTAGGGGGCGTCCTACCTTTCGTTTACCTTCTCGCGCTGCACTCTAGGACACGTTTGCTCCAACGGCCATAGGTCCTTTGACAAAAGTGGCCAGCCCACTGCCACTTCAGCTTGCTTATTCTGTGACCTATGTCGGTAACTTTAGTTCTCTGTCGGATAACCTCGTTCCGAATTCTATCCTTCAGAGAAACTCTAAGCATAGCTCGCTCCATAGTCCGCTGCGCGACTTTTAAACTATGGACCAGCCCCACTGTAAGTGTCCACGTTTCAGCACCGTAAGTCATAACAGGTAGGACGCACTGTTCAAAGAAAAGCATACGACTCACGCAATAGGAAGTAGTTACCGTGGCCAATGGACGTATGTAACACCTGGCAAGTTTCCTTGGGTACCAGCCTTGTCGGCCATCAGGAGTTGTTGTGTAGGACTGAGATCGACTAATACCGCATGTCGTTTCGGGTCTTCAGATGGGAGATATCCCACGCTTACGGTTTTAAGATATCCACCTCAGAGGTTGAAAACCTATCGAACCCCGGAACGGAAGGGAAGTCGGCGTGGAGGGGTGACCTACACACCTGCGGGAACCACGCCAGCACTGATGCCCAGGGTACACAAGACAAAAACGATAGCCTGTCTAGTGATATAAGTATTATACAGATCTTTATATTGATTTTGGCAAGCAGAAAAAGTCACCAGTATGTTCTACATAAATGTGTGTGTAACAAAACTCGTTTCCTCACTCACACACACTTATACACTTGCAAATTACAATTGATTCAAAACCATTCGTATTTATTTATCATCAGTTACACTTTCTTTAGTAATAAGAATAACTCATAAAATTCTTATTAATGTATATGAACGTAATTTTTGTTAGGTTCCTGTAAGTCTTCGTGACCCTGTGGTTTACAGAATCGCTTTTTAAGAGTTAAAATCCTGCAAAGTTTTGAGTTCGAATCCCAGTCAAATTTTACTTTTTGAACTTTTAAATATTTGTACATCTTCATGTTAATTACTTACCTATTAAGGGAATGTTGAGGTAACATCGCAAAAGTATCTTGATATTTTAGTTATTTTTTATAACAACTTAAATCAGTAGTATTTTTATTATTACTGAGCGAGTATTGTTGCAGACACATAGCATTAATGTTTCTCGTATTAGAATTTATGCTACCCTCATTCTCATGATTAAAATAACATGATAATTTTATTTTTAACTGTCAACAATTGGATGCATTGTGCTTTCCACACGGTTAATTAATAACTTAAACGTTCTTTAACATCACAAACAAAATAAAGAACAAAAACAAAATTATTTATTAACGTAAACGACTACATCAATGTAGTTGCGGTTCGAACTCGCTACCTACGAAATGTCTTTACGCCTGTAATGCCACTCAACTACGTGAGCCTGTGCAAAAATGGTGAATTTACCTTCTCATTCGATGGCCGGCAAATCACTCACACATATTCAATCGTTCACGATTCACGATCATGCACAATGGCACACATAAACGTATTACACTAATACGCCTTTAACGATGACACACACATGTGACTTCAAAGCAATGAGTTATTGTTGTGTGAACACACATATGTATAACATACGGGTGCTTCCACTTGACCCAGATCATAAATAGATTTTATTAGATGGATAGGCTATCGTTTTTGTCTTGTGTACATATGGGTATGTGTAGGTAATGGTGACCATCTTTTCTGGCAATGTCATCAGGCAAGGCGAAGTCTAATTGACGTGTTCTCTATATAAAAAAAAATACTTTCCTAGCAAGCTAGCCACATTTCGTCCATTTAGATTTCCTACGCATGAACTTTACCGGTCATGTAAGGTATTAACAGTGCGTCAATTATTTATCTTGAACATCATTCTATACCAACATACTAAACTACCTATGCCTCCTATACCTCCAGACAAGAGACGAAAAGATATAATTTGTATTACTCCACAAACCAAACATGCTTTTGTAAATAAATTTTACGTGTATTTGGGTCCTTTTTTGTTCAATAAATTTATCAAAATACTAACCATAATATAGTGTAAGTTATTGGAACTGTAAGATCTTATGTACAAAATATTTAGAGATGTTAAATTACATAGACACGGAGAAGCTGCTAGAAATCTTGAAGTGAGGAGAGAGTGTCAGGTGTTTGTCTTTCTAGCTATAAAAATATTTTTGTTTTTATTGTTAAATTCCTTATACCCTAGAAAATTAACCTTGAAAAGACATGGCCTGAAACACAGGTTTACATAAACCTAGATCAGGCAGGTCGTAAGAAATATGTAAAGTAGATATATTTTTTAAATTTTTCTTGTACCTGTAAAAATTATTTTATTGCAACTATACACCTACCTAGTGAGTTAATATAAGTAGCACCATAATAAGCTTATGACCATAAATATACGAGTATTGTTAATAATAGATACTGTAAAGCCTACTTTGATAAATAAATAAACTATTATTATTATTATAGTGTTGCTTTTATTCTCAACTCATTGAGTTGGTATTAACCACATTTACGGGTCCAAACCAAGTACATGTGGTGTGTGTGTGTAATTGTGTATATCGTGTGTTAGTGGGTGTGTGTTTTCAGTGTCTTCTATTTGCAAGAACTTTCTCACAATTCTGCATGTATTCAATATAGCAGCTTTTTGAATGGGTATGTAGATGTTATCCTTAAGGTCTATCAGTTTGATACTATGGTGTAGATGTTTAGGGATGACTCCGGTGGTGGAAACAACTATCGGCACTACATATACTTTGTCTTGCTTCCAGATTCTCATGACTTCATCTTTCAGGTCAGAATATTTGTTAATTTTTTCAGTAATGGTCTTCTGTAAGTTATGGGTGTTTGGGACTGCGACGTCTATCAGGTAAGTCGTTTTGTTTACTTTATCTTGTAATGTGATATCTGGTCTGTTGTAGTGGATGGTCCTGTCAGTAAGTATGGCGCGATCATAATATAATTTGCGTGAGGTATTTTCCAAAATTATTTCAGGTTTGTAGTTGTAATATGGCGTATTAGTATTTTGTATCAGATTATTATTATTATTTTTGTTTTTATTTTTTCTCAGCTTTTTGGCTGGTTTTAACTGCATTTACGGGCTTAAACCAAGTAAATGCTGATTGTGGTGTGTATTATGTGGGTGTGTTTTCGTCCAACTGCATGAACTTTCTGACTATTCTACATGTGTTTAATATGGCAGCTTTCTGTAGATTGATGTATAGAGATTCTGGCAAATCTATTAATTTTAGACTATGGAGGAGATGGTTCGGAATAACACCAGTGGTGGAGAGAACTATAGGAACTACGTAGACATTATCTTGTCTCCATATCCTTATCACTTCTTCTTTGAGCTCGGCATACTTGCTTATTTTTTCAGCTATTGTTTTTTGTAAATTATGCGTGTTGGGAACTGCAATGTCTATTAAATATGTAACTTTTTTAATTTTGTCCTGTAGAATGATGTCTGGTCTATTGTAGTGAATAGTCCTATCTGTTAGAATTGCTCGGTCATAGTAGATTTTGTGTGTGTTATTTTCTAATATTGTTTGTGGTGTATATTTATAGTAAGGGGTGTTAGAGTCTTGTATGAAAGAATATTTAAGTGCTAGTTTCTGGTGAATGATGTTTGCAACTTGGTTATGTCTATGGGTGTAGTCTGTTTGTGTGAGTGTTATGCATGCTCCTGTTATGTGTTGTATGGTTTCTGACTGTGTATAACATCTGCGGCATCTGTCGTTTGTAATAGTTGGGTCTTTAATAATATATTTTCTGTAATTTTTAGTGTTGATGATTTGATCTTGTATAGCTATTATGAATCCTTCAGTTTCCGGGAACAAATTTCCTACTTTAAGCCACTTGTTAGATGCGAGTGTGTTAACGTGGGGTTGCTCTAAGTCATGAGGGTGTCTTCCGTGGAGTACTTTTGATTTCCAGTCTATTATTTTTTGATTTTGTGGGTCAGAGTTGCAAGTGTTGTGTGGACTTTCCGGATCAGATAGGTTAAGTGGTGTGTAGTTAAGGTCATTTAATAAAATAACTTTATGAATATTACTAGTGTTAGATTTTGTATGGAAAAATGTTCTCAGTCTAGTAATTTGTTTCTGCCAAAGGTTTTGAATATCTATTAAACCTCTCCCGCCGTTCTGTCTTTTGATGGTGAGCCTTTCAGTTGCAGATTTTGGATGAAGATTGTTGTGTTTTGTGAGTATTGTGCGTGTGGTTCTTTCTAAGTTTGCAATATCCGTATTAGACCATCTTATTACTCCGAATGAGTATGTTAGTATTGGTATGGCAAAAGTGTTCAGGGCCTTAATTAGATGTTTTCCAGATAATTGTGAGTTACATACTGCAGAAACTCTCCTTTGATACTCAGTTTTCAGTGTATTTTTAATCATGGTATGGTCAAGTCCCTTATGTTGTTGGTATCCTAAATATTTATATAAGTCTGTCGGTTCCAAAGCTGCTATTGTATCAGCGTCGTTTACAACATAATTACCCGGTTTTACTTTGCCTTTAATAATATGTACTGTTAATATTATTATTATTGTTTCTCAGTTCCATGACTCTCGGGACTATGGAGTCCCAGACCTTTGGAAGGCGTGTGTCGGGCCGAAGCCAAGACATAGAGGCCATTTTATGAGAATTGAATATCCCCGAGCGCACAATATGGTACACCGGGAGATGATCCCCGCCAGGTGCAGAGACTATTGCTGTGCGGTGCTGTGGCCGCGATGGAAACTAAGTTATGGGCTATGGGATTGAGAATTGGATGGACTGGTGAATGGGCTATGGGGGGAGACTAACGGACGCCTGCCGTGACAATAAATCTCAAACTTGTAAAAAGGCAGGCGGTGACTTGCCAACTCATTGCATGGGCCCCATTAAAATAGCCACATATAGTGCGACCATGGAGCAACATCCGTTGAGCGGCTAAGGTTGTCGAGAGGTGAGTCTGCGAGGCGCAAGTTCCCGGTATACCAGTCAGCATGCCCCCGGCGTTATGACATTTTACACTTTCAACCTGGAGCATAGGTTCTACTCTTGCAACTCCACTCATGGCCAGCCAATAAAGGCAAGCACACAAGGTGAGGGGGAATAAATCCTAATCCTCGGGAGAATCGGGGTACGTGGTGTCGCCACGCACCAACAGCTCCCCACAAGCTGCCCCTGCGGGGTTATTATTATTATTATTATTATTATTATATTTCTTTTGTTTTGTGGCTGGAGAGTGGCGTTGATGGCTGTACCACAGTGTAAGACTTTTGCAGCTGACATCGAGTTTATGCTATATATCAACCATTATATTCTCTCCCCCGTGTCATTACTATAAATATCAAAGTTAAAGGTCTAACCAACAGAATTTATTTTCAAATATTTGGGTGTTGTTTTTTGTTATATCTAGAACACGCCAACTTGATTTCACCTCGCCTGATGGTAAGCTAAAGGCAAAGTCTCAGGAACAACGTTACAATGGTGGCACTCAGCTTGGCAGGACACGGCGGTATTTCCGCCTAATTGAGCAGTCCGTCTGGGGAAGTACCTCCGCCCTATAGAATACCGCGCACTTCGTGTTGTGTTCTCAGCGGTGAGTAGGGTAGCCAGAGATCTCTGGAGAATTTGTGCTGTCAGTGGGATGATAAAGGCTTGTCCTGTTTTGTCCTCTACACCGACGGCACAGAAACGATGTACTTACAGGGGTGACAGCGCGTGTGGCTTCTCTGGTGTTACACACGTCCATAGGCCACGGTAACCACTTTCTATCAGGTGGGCCGTGCGCTTGTCTGCCAAGTGGTATAAAAAAATGCTTTTTTACGGCCCGCTAAAAGAACCCGGGACTGTAGGAAGAAGGAAACACGTGAGCTGGTAATAAATTCCAGGTCTTGGTGGTACGGCAAAAAAAAGAGTCTCCGAACCGCTTGGTTCTTGCTCGTATATTCTGCACAGTGCGAGGGTGACATCTAAGCCCTGCACGTGTTGTCCTGTGTAGGAAAAGAGAGGGTGGGATTAGTTGGAAGAGTTCATCAGAACACTCACCATGGTAGAGACGGTAAAATACAGCCAAGGTGACAGGAGGTTTTATAATTTAATTTTTATTTTACTGTTTTTGAATTGTTCTACTAGTAAAGCTCTTCGATTTGATACCCGTATTTAGGGAGTTATGAAATAAAATGTAATTCGCCATTTTGTGGTGGTGGTTGTGTTGGATTTGACATTTGTCAAGGCTTACATTTGATACCCATATTGAAGGAGTTGTTAAAATGTATGAACGATGCCACAGACACACACATACACGCAGACGCGTTAAACTTATTACGCCCCGTTGTTTTTATGTCGGGCTTAAAAATCATTAAGATTAATTCATAAACGTTCATGTATTTCTTTATACAACTTAGGTGGCAGACAAGCACACGCCCACCTAATCGAAAGTGATTACCGTGACATATGAACGAATGCAACACCAGAGGAGTCACACCCATGCTACCGACCCTGTATGACAAGTATTGAAAGTGGCACTTTCGACAGTATACCTACGTGTGCATAATCAGTGAGATTCTTAGCGATGCTAGATTCGGCATGTCCTATGATTTTATAAACCGCAAATGCTATCGAATCTGCCACTTTCAATAAATTGCAGTTAATATTAGCACAGTATATCATCACTTTCGATGAAATTGGGAGATTCGATTCGAAGAATATAGCTTCGAAATTATTATTTTTTAATTTAAATATTAATATTTATGATGATATGCGTGGTTCCCGGCATAGTAGAATTAGGACCACCCCATCTCTTCCCATACGGTGTCGTACAAGGCGACTAAGGGATAGGTCTTTTTTATATCATACAGATATATACAGCCCAGATGCCTGGCTCGAGTCAACAATAGTGCCCAGAAGACGGCAATATGCTCACCTCCATTTCGTAGGACCGAATTTAATGATTGGTGAATTCACCTCTGCCTAACCCTCCGGGGAGAAAGGCGTGATTATATATATGTGTATATTTATGTGTAGTCCAATAAGCGCGTAAAATTAGCTATAAGACATCAGTATCGGTAAATAATTCAATACTATAAATAGTTATCATCTCAGCTATATTGCACATGAGACACACAAGACCCTCACTAACGGAAACGGTAACTCCTTTAATAATATATGAAACGACGACATTACAGACCATTCCAACTGTCAATACGGACTGAAGCCTCGGCTTTCCCTCAATTCATACGATTAATAATTTAAAATTCAGATATTATTTCAACTGGCGCCAGAAGATGAGGGCTTAGAAATTATTTTTACAAACAGTAAACACGACGATATTCCCGTCTTAATTGAGCAATACGACTGGGGAAATACCTCCGCCCTACAGAAAACTGCGGCCATAATAACCTCATGTTGTATTCCCGATGGTGAGTAGGACAGACAGGCGCCTCCTTCTGCGAGCAAGTAATGCTCGTGAAGGAGGAGGCGGGGCGGGAGCGGCAGCGGGAGTGACGAAGGATCGCAAGACAAGCTGCCCGCGTACGAAGGCAACTCGGGCGTCGGAGGTCGATGAATGACCTCCGCCCCCCATGAGCGCCAGCCTGGGGGTGACAGGTGGAGCCGCATATCACCCTGGCAGAAGCAGGCCGCGGCGGTGGCGCGCCTGGCGCGTTTTCCCGTTTCCGGGGACGAGTTGGGGACTTTGTAGTCCCCACACCCGAGAAGAGGGCCAGTTCGTGAGAGATGGCCCTGGGTCGGCCGGGGTGCGAGGGATATGCCTGTCAACCTCACCTTCGGCAACCAAAGCGACCCACAGGCGGCGTGCGTTTTAGTCGGTTCGAGTCCGACATAACCTCCTCCATCGGCTCCGGTGGGGAGGCATCCGTGGGGATTTTGCGCACGTAAAAACAAAAGTAGGACTGACAGAATTCACTGGATAATTTTTATAGTGCAAGTGGGAAGATCAAAGACTTGTCCTGTCTTCTGCACTGACTGCACAGAAACTCTCTGTTGTTATAGGGTCGGCAGCACGAGTGTGTCACGGTAACCACTTTCCCTCAGGTGGGCTTTGTGTTTGTCCTCCACTTAAGTGGTATAAAAAAAAACATTGATTTTTTTATTTCCAAAACGTTACCTATCACATAAGTAAATATACTGATGGTACGGTGGGTTGGGTAAAGGTTAATTAACACCAACATTGTACCAATCATTGAATTCGGTCCCACGACGTAATAGGTGGTGAACCTATTGCCGTCTTCCAGGCACTATTGTTGACTCAAGCCATGCATATAAGGCTGAGTTTGGACTGTATATTTATGTAGTTTTGATGCGAGTCCGTTGTTGGAGCTCGCAGTAAGACCTCCGTCCCCCATGAGCGCGAGCCTGGGGGTGACGAGGGGAGCCGTCTGTCACCCTTTATCCTTGTTAGTTTTTCTTAAATAATTGGTCGTTAGTACTAACATTTTTTCATTTTTTTTCAGGAATGACAAAATCAAATTTTATGTTTTTTTTTGTGTATGAATGAGACAACATTAAGCTAACAAACATTTTTGAAAAGTGACAGCTGTAAAAAAGTAATACGAAATATATCATCAAAATGGATAGCATTTAGGAAGTACTGTTTGAAGATCGAATTTAATTTATCAAGCGGCCAATGAAAACAAAATTTAATACAGAGTTGTAAAATTTTGAAATCAACATTCTAACAAAATATAAATAGTGGCAATAGCTATTAAATTACAGGAATAACGAATTCGTGAATCTATAAGAAAATTTCGGCAATTTCATAGGTATAGACTTAATAATTTTATATCTACACACCCATGCCTATGCCGATAAATATGATATTCATGAATAAAAATATCTATTCCTGTATTTTTTTAATAGTAGTAGCTATTACAAAACAGCGCATGTTTTCAAACTTCAAACTAATGATAGAAAATTAAATATATCCATGTTTGACGAAGACTAAACCGCAGAACAATTCTTTATCATTACATTAACAACGTAACACTCTGTGTAGCGTGGCGATAGAGCGTTCCACTGGTACGTCAGAGGTCGAGGTTTTTTATCAATAAACGAAACATTCCATGAGGCCCCGGTACCACTTTCCATCAGGTGGACCGTGTGTTTGTCTGCCACCTAAGTGGTATAAAAAAAAAGAAATAGCCCGGAGAGTAAAAGTGTGAGCAAGTGGAAATTAAATAGCTTAATTAATTTTCTTTCGGTTTATAATATGTGTATCGCCTGCTATCTAAATTGATTCGAGCTTTTCAGCATAAGTCGGGTTTTTTATTTTTTAATATATTATTAATAAATATTTTTTTACATAATACTCTTTATATATGTTCTAAATTTATTGTGAGGCACACCAAGGACTAATTCATTTATTCTGCATAGAGTGCACTAACAAAATGCCAATTTAATAAATAAAAAATTCAAAAACCCCCGTCACGAAAAGCAACCTAGTATATACCTAGTAATACATATTTTGATTACTAGGTATATTAAAGTTATAGGGCTAACTAACACAACGTATTTTCGAGTTTTTGGGGGTTGCTATTTGTGACGAGGGTTTTTTAAATTTTTATTTTACACTTTTTAAATTGATCTACTCCTCAAGCTCTTTGATTTGATAGTCATATTGAGGGAGTTGTAAAATAAAATATAATTGACCATTGTGTTGAGTTTGGCGGCCATCTTGGATTTGAAATTTGTCATATTGTATGGTATTCTACTAGTCAAGCCCTTTCATTTGATACCCATATTGAGGGAGATGAGAAAAATATATGTACTCCGTCATTTGATAGCGGCGGCCATCTTGGACCAATTTTTTTCCAAGCAAGAGGACTCCCGACTAATTTACTTTTTAAACAAAAGAAACTAAATCCAAATCGGTTCATCCGTTCAAGAGCTACGATGCCACAGACATAATGACACACACACACACACACACACACACACACACACACACACAAACACACACATACATTGACACGTCAAACTTATAACACACCGTCGTTTTTGCGTCGGGGGCTAAAAAGAAATATGAAAGACAAGTTTAGCAAATGGACCACCCCCACCGGTTCGAAACACGGCCCCGACCTGAGAAGACCCCGGCAAAATACTCAGCGGGTTTCTTTTGGTCTATTTATAAACATTTACTTAGTCTTCTTAGCCTGAATACAATAATTTACTTGAGTAGCAAGCTTGTTTATCATCTAACTATTCTTGAATTTTATAATAGCCTTTCTGGCACAATTTACTCTTTACTACAGATTTAAATTTATTCACCGGTAAATCTCTAATTTCGTTAGGCAGCTTGTTAAAAAAGCGTATACAGTTGCCCTGGAAAGAATGGCTAATTTCTTAAAGTCTACTATCACAGACTACAAGATTGTTTTTGTGTCTGGTATTTATATTATGCCTGACACAAAAACTCTTGAATATTTTCAGATATTTTTCCTTACATACATTAGGTACTCGAAAACATTATTGTGACACTACGTTTAGAATGTCTATGTCTTTAATTTTTTCTCGGAGGGAGACTCTTAGGCTCAAACTATAAATAGCTCGCACAGCCTGTTTTTGTAACACAAATGTTGTGTTTATCTGCAGAATTCTCCACCTTAAAAGAATCACTAACTTTGCTAAGCCGTTTATTTTTATTTCGCAGATTTCTGTTTTTCACTTACTTTAGTATTATTAGATATATTTTTCTGACATATAGCGAGTTTTCGAATATATATTGGGAAGCTACAGTTAAAATATTAATATTTTTAAATCGTTACCGAGAATCTCTCGAGAAATCGAGAATCTCGAGAATCTCTCTTGCCTTTTTTTTTTTACGTGCGCAAAATCCCCACGGATACCTCCCCACCGGAGCCGGTGGAGGAGGTTGTCGGACTCGAACCGACTAAAACGCACGCCGCCTGTGGGTCGCTTTGGTTGCCGAAGGTGAGGTTGACAGGCATATCCCTCGCACCCCGGCCGACACAGGGCCATCTCTCACGATCTGGCCCTCTTCTCGGGTGTGGGGACTGCAGAGTCCCCAACTCGTCCCCGGAAACGGGGAGGCGCGCCCCGCGCGCCACCGCCGCGGCCTGCTTCTACCAGGGTGACAGGCCGCTCCACCTGTCACCCCCAGGCCGGCGCTCATGTGGGGCGGAGGTCGTTCATCGACCGCTTGCTTGCAGAAGGAGGCGCCGGCCGCCCACGCATCCGCGCAGCGAACCATCACCGCGAGCAAGGTGAAGAGCGTGAGAACCCTCACTCCCAGGGTCGCAACAAGCTTCCGCCTCGGCATCTCCCACGCATTCTCTCTTGCCTTGTCAGTATGGTTCTGTTAACAACGGGGTATTGACCGACGGGAATGACCCATTGCCACTATATGTATTCATAAATGCATTCATAAATCCGTGTGGTGATCATCACCCCATCTCATCTCATGCGAAGGATGTCATGTAAGAGGCAACTAACGAAAAAATGCGCAAACGATAAGACTACTGAGGAAAGGAAAACTCGAAATAAAACCCTGTACCAACCAGTCCGGCCAGGGTGGATCCTGTAGGCCAAAGCCTCCCGACATTGGGAGAGGCCTTTGTCCAGCAAAGGACTCCAATAGGCTAATTGATTGATTGATTGATTGATTGTATTCATATTTTTTTTATACCACTTAGGTGGCAGACAAGCACACGGCCCACCTGTTGGAACGTGGTCACCGTGGCCTATGGACGCGTGCAAAACCAAGAGACAGTCACACTCGCGCTGCCAACTCTGCAAGCATTGAGACTTTTTGTGCCGTCAGTGTAAAAGACAATGTAGCCACTCTCTCTGAGCTCTGGCTACCCTAAGTACTCACCGCCGGGAACACAACACGAGGTTTTCTGTAGGGCGGATGTACTTCCCTAGTAGGACTGCTCAATTGGACAGAAATACCCTCGTGTTCTACCTCCTCTCTGCATTGGTTTAGGTGTGTAGTTATTTCTAAGGAAATCTTTACGAACAACTGTACTCTAGAACTCATATAGGCTACAGTTATAGCTATATAAGCTACAATTATATATGTCTCTACTGATCCATAGATATCAATATAAGCTTTATACAATCATAATCAGATTCGCGCCAGTCCCAGTCCCCTTCAAGGTCTTCATGTGTAATTGTGAGTATGAAGTATAAAAAACTTTCGCCTATCATAAATGTACGAGTTTGTAATTGATCGCATACAACAAAACAGTAGACCGCAGCAGCAAAAACAGCGTAACGTGATTTAGTCTTGAATGTGATAAAACATAAATACATACATATATAATCACGTCTTTGTCCCCCAGAGGTGAATAATTAACACACATTTCACCAATCATTGAATTCGGCCCCACGTAATAGGAGGTGAGCCTATTGCCGTCTTTCTTTATTGACTCGAGCCGTGCATCTGAGGCTGAGTCTGGGATGTACATATCTGTCTGATGTTAAACAGCCCTATCCCTTAGTCGCCTTGTACGATACCGCATGGGAAGAGATGGGGTGGTCCAAATTTTGTGTCTTTTAAAATCAAATTTTGACGCATTTCGGGCGAAGGTTCTGTGGCTTAGTGGTGAAAGCGTTCCCCTGTAAGGGAACCATCGCGGGATTGAATCCCGCCTGAACCAATTCAACTTTTTCTACATCTTAATCGATGTTATAATATACATTACGGTTTTTCAATATGTATCGAAGCGGTAGAGCATTCGACTGCTATGCAGGGGGCGCGGGTTCGATTCCCGCTCAGTGCAAATATTTGTATGCATGAATATGTATATTTGCATTGGTCTGGGTGTTTCTATGTATAATATGTATGTATTTACAAAAAAAAAAGTATCTAAGTATGTTTATCCGCATTCTAGATCCCATAACACAAGCTAGTTAAGCTATGCTTACCATGGGTCTAGATAGCGTTGTGTAGAATGTCGTGGAATATTTATTATTATTATTGTTTCTCAGTACCTTGACTCTCGGGACTATGGAGTCCCGGGCCTTTGGAAGGCGTGCGTCGGGCCGAAGCCAAGACGTAGAGGCCCTTTTATGAGAATTTAATATGCTAGTAATACACACACATGGCGGAAATCATCCCCGAGCGCACAATATGGTACACCGCGAGATGGTCCCCGCATGGTGCAGAGACTATTGCTGTGCGGTGCTGTGGCCGCGATGGAAACTAAATTATGGGCTATGGGATTGAGAATTGGATGGACTGGTGAATGGACTATGGAGGGAGACTAACGGACGCCTGCCGTGGCAATAAGTCTCAAAATGTAAAAAGGCAGGCGGTGACTTGCCAACTCATTGCATGGGCCCCATTAAAATAGCCACATATAGTGCGACCATGGAGCAACATCCGTTGAGCGGCTAAGGTTGTCGAGAGGTGAGTCTGCGGGGCGCAAGTTCCCGGTATACCAGTCAGCATGCCCCCGGCGTTATGACATTTTACACTTCCAACCTGGAGCATAGGTTCTGCTCTTGCAACTCCACTCATGGCCGGCCAATAAAGGCAAGCACACAAGGTGAGGGGGAATAAATCCCATTCCTCGGGAGAATCGGGGTACGTGGTGTCGCCACGCACCAACAGCTCGCCACAAGCTGCCCCTGCGGGGTTATTATTATTATTATTATTATTATTATTATTATTATTAAGATAAGTATTTTTTTTTATTTTTTTTTATACCACTTAGTTGGCAGACAAGCACCTGATAGAAAGTAGTTACCGTGGCCTATGGACGTCTGTAACACCAGAGGAGTCACAGTCGCGCTGCCAACCCTGTAAGTACAGAGTTTCTGTGCCGTCAGTAGAAGATAAATCAGGACAAGCCTTTAGTCTTCCCACTGACGGCACAAATTCTCCAGTGAGCTCTGGCTACCCTACTCACCGCTGGGAACACAACACGAAGTTATTATAACCGCGGTATTCTGTAGGGCGGAGGTACTTCCCCAGTCGGACTGCTCAATCGGGCGGAAATACCGCCGTGTCCTACCTCCTCTAGAAGTAACAACCGAAGCTGACAATTCAACATGAGACATTCACGGTGTACCGCTTCACCACTAAACTAAATAACGCCTTTCAAATGCTTAAAGCCACAACGTGACAACACGACGGTTGCAATAGTATTTTTAAACTAGCAACAACATGAAAAAAAAGCTTCTTAAAATCGCCAAAGGCAGGGAATTCATCCTCACACAATGCGACGGTGACGGTACGCACTGTGCAGTATTTAAAGAAACTTCATCCCACACACACTCAAGCTGTGGAATGAGCTCCCTGCTGCGGTTTTCCCAAGCACCTACAATATGGGGTTCTTCAAGAGGGGCATCAGAAGGTTTCTTAATGGTCGACAGCGCGAGTGTAACACCCCTGATGTTCCATACGTCCATAGGCCACGGTAACCACTTCCCATTAGGTGGGCCGTGTGCTTGTCTGCCACCTTAGTGGTATAAAAAAAATCTGTTAAATTTACGTCCATAGCGTACAAACTGATAAGAATTAAAAAAAAATGTTGTTTGTTACTTTAACATAACCCAAGTTGGTACTTCTTCTAAAATATCTGCAATATACAGATTTGTCTAATTCACAATTTTATTATGTTAATATAGATAACAAAGAGTTAACATTTATTTTATTTAGGTCTCGGGTTCGATCCCAGGTTTCACCATGGCACACACCAATGACTTTTCGATGCTTTTCGAAGTTATGTGTGTATTTATCGCAGGTTTATAAGTGCCCGGTTAATGGCAATAGGCTCGCCACCTATTACATTGGGACCTAAACATAAACTGGCGAAATGTGGGTGCTAGCACCTCTGCCTACCCCTTCGGGGATATAGGCGTGAGTTTATGTTATGTTATGTTATGTTATGAAAATGTGGAATATATTGGTGTTGACGAGCACAAGCGCCTGACATAATTACAGTAGCAACAAAAGCAAAATCACGATTCGTGTAAACATTTTGTAAGGCATTAAGTTATCAGATCGTTGCTGGCAAGTGTAAAGGGAGGCTTTCCCTCTTAATCCTCTGTTGGCGGATTAAACTTTGATGTTCAGTCCTCTGTAGAGGCTGTGTACCTTTCTTATGATGTAGATTATCTAAGCAGAGCTTTTGAATAAAAACCAGAGGAAATTATCATTGGTTCGATTTCAGTTGATAATAAAATTAATAATATTTTGCTAACACTGTCATCTTGTTTGTATGACCTTGTTATTAATAATAAAGGGTTGGTGAGTTATATTTGATACGTAATAGGTATTTTGATTTAAAACACCTAGACAAGTACCTAATTTATGAATTCTATAATTATATTATCTGTGGTTCTCTAAATATGTAGGTACTTACTAACTGGGCAGTTCTGTTGACTCTAACAGTTTAACGTATATGCGTGTGAGAGCATTCTATGTAGGTCATATTTTACTTGAAAGCTATCATTGACAAACCATACTTTGCTTGGTGAAGAAATTATCTATCATTAGGGAACGATACCAGACCTAGGAACCTTAGTCATGAAACCCAAGAAGAAGTTTAATATTTCCTAACTTCCTAATACCTCATTTGATACGAAGAAGAATAAAATAATGATTTATGATAATGATTAGGTGTATATCTGGTTGGTAATATGGGAGATGTTACAATAGGTGGCGTTGAACAGCACTGCATCCAAAATAGAATCTATCTCGGCAATGTTTCCACTGTGTATAAATTTAGCAATGTCTGCGTGCACCGCACCGCTGCGCGCACGCTGCTCATTTTAATAAACAAGCTAGAAAGGTAACTATATTTTTCTTAATTTTCAATTTTTTCACGATTAGCTTGTCACAAGTTTTATCTTATAGAAGTTGTCTTTAGTATTTGAAGTGATTTTTGTTGGTTAGGCTGTGTGTGCACAAGACGCCGGTGGTATTGCGTGTACAATTCCTATAACTTTGTTATCAGTTGTTCGTTTTAGACTAATTGTTATTTAACATATTACTCTCTTAATATGTAATATGAAACCTTTTGAGTGATAAGAATTTCCTTTTACAGTTTAGTTTAAAAGCCCGAGAGAGTCACTATTTCATCTTTTCGATTAATTTTGTGAAAATATGGAATTGTAATAATTTTAATGAGGTTTTGGAGTTGTTATTTAATGAAGTTGAAACAATATCGTAATAATAGCATCTAGACCCGAGACCAACATTGTGCTAACACTTTGTATGTATAAAGGATCTTGATAAACAAGAGGTAGGCAGATGCAACTCGGTACAAGGGTACAGGGTACAGGTACAGTAAGAAATACACGATTGTTTAACTATTTTAATTCATTATTTCATATAAGAAAGTACTTACTACTTTTCTTTAAAGTGGGGATAGGTATAATAGATCTTTCTGAGGTTAAAATAATTATTGTAATACTTTCTTCAGGTACGAATTGCAATAACTATCTTTTTATTTTTTGAACCGTGGTAACTTAGTGGTAATGGACTGCTAATACGAGGTCTCGGGTTCGATCCCAGGCTTTACCATGGCACACACAAATGACTTTTATGCTTTTCGAAGTTATGTGTGTACCTATTTATCGCAGGTTTATAAGTGCTCGGTTAATGGCAATAGGCTCGCCGCCTATTACATTGGGAACTAAACATAAACTGGCGAAATGTTGATGCTAGCACCTCTAGCTACCCCTTCGGGGATATAGGCGTGAGTTTATGTTATGTTATGTAGTTGTAACAACATACAATCTCTGGCTGACATTCTAGCTCAATGCTTCTACTAAAATTAGCGGCGCAGTCCAATTGATTGTTTTATATAGATATCTATATATAATGTATACCTACCAATCTCTTCCTGGTTAATCACACTAGTCACAATCGATGCTCCTTATTGGTCTATTGAAACTACTGAGACCATTTTCTTCCAGTGTAAACTGACTCTAGTGAGTACTATTTCTATTCTGCGGGAACTAAATCCTGCTTATGAATCAATACTAGCTGACCCACCCCAGCTTCGCCCGGGGTATATTTTGAAGCTTCATATCCCTTTGAGCTCGTATGTTTTAGTCTTCAAAATATGTATGAAAAATTGCCGGATTTGTTAACATTTATTATCAATGCTCCGCTTCCTTAAGTAGCAGCGTGATGATATATAGCCTAAAACCTTCCTCGATAAATGGACTACCCAACACTGAAAGAATCATTCAAATCGGACCAGTAGTTCCAGAGATTAGCGCGTTCAAACAAACAAGCAAACAAACTCTGCAGGTTTATAATAATAATATTAGTATAGATAAGACAACCTAGTAGCTGAAAATGGTTGTGCCATTGTACTAGAATATCCTATTATGTCATCATATCCCCTAAGGAATTGGAAACAATCTCAGTTTAATTGGATCGCCGCGATATTGCTAGTAGCTTTTAAGTTCCTGCTATATCTATGCTATGATACACAATATAGCTAATGAATACACTAACGTTACTGCAATTTTTACGCTTTGAACTAGATTCTCATATTTTACTCGCTGAAATCCCTTTGGGTAAATCTTGACGCCACAGATTAGTATTGAAATCGCTAGTAGTTTTGTAATAAATAATTTAAATCTTGGGAAGCTCGGTTAAAACATCACAAAAAAGCTAAGTGTATCAGTGGAATATGCCACTGTAAGGTGTTATCTATGGGTTTTATGTACTCTCACTCACGCCTATATCCCTGAAGAGGTAGGCAGAGGTGCTTGCACCCACATTTCGCCAGTTTATGTTTAGGTCCCAACGTAATAGGTGGCGAGCCTATTGCCATTAACCGGGCACTTATAAACCTGCGATAAATACACACATAACTTCGAAAAGCATCGAAAAGTCACTGGTGTGTGCCATGGTAAAACCTGGGATCGAACCCGAGACCTCGTCTTAGCAGTCCATTACCCATACCACTAGGCTACCGCGGTTCTTAAGTAAGTTATGAAGTTTTATAAAATGAATGTTGGGTGTGACTCTGGTGACTCTCTTTCCTGAGAATTTGCCTTCAGTTTAACAAAAGGTCACATACAGCTATATTGAAGTGTAGGTACCATTTGTGTAGAGTCCTACCTACCTCAGGACACGGCGGTGATCGGCCCAATTGAGCAGTCCGACTGGGGAAGTATCTCTACAGAATACCCCGGCTATAATAACTTCGTGTTATGTTCCTAGCGGTGAGTTATTAGCTAGGGCTCACTGAAGAATTTGTGCTATCAGTGGGAAGACTAAAGGCTTGTCCTGCTTTGTCCTCTACACTGACCTGACGGCACAAAAACTCTGTGCTTAGAGGGTCGGCAGCGCGAGGGTGGCTCCTCTGGAGTTGCACACATCCATAGGCCACGGTAACCACTTTCCATCAGGTGGGCAGTGTGTATGACTGCCACCTAATTGGTAAAAAAAAAACATCTGCCTTTAGTGTTCATATGAACAAAACAAGGTAGCCATTGTTTAAACTATAGTAACGCTCTTTATTGCATGATTTCAGGCTAAAACATGCCACGAATATTCGAGGCCATAGATCCAGGGTATGCTGCCACCTGCAGCGACGTGACTCTCTGTTCCAATTCAAAGGGCTTCTTCAAAAGCTTAGGCGAAGAGCTGGTGACGGTAGCGAATGAGGAGGGCTGGCTGGACACCTTCGAGAAGGTAGACCATGGGAAGAAAGTTGCAGCGGTATTGGAGAACAAAGTGGTTTGTGTCTTATGTAAAACAATTTTATTTCAACTTGTGTGTACTGAAAATGCCTCATTTAGCTTCATCTAAAAACAAGTACAAATAGTACCTAACCAATTCTTAATCGCTCTTGAGTTTTACGACTGCTATACAGTGTGCGCGGGTTTGATTCCCGCTCAGTGCAAATATGCATGAATATTGTATATTTGGATTGGTCTGGGTGTTTCTATGTATAATATGTATGTATTTACATAAAAAAGTATCTTTTTTTTTTTATATAGGACACGTCAATTGGACTTCGCCTTGCCTGATGGTAAGCTGAAGGCAAAGTCCCAGAAAAGAGGGTCACCATTACTTACACATACCGTGTGACAATGGTGACACTCAGCTTGACGGCCTTATCATATGCTTTTTCACGCCGCGCTTAAAGGACCCGGGACTGTAGGAAGAAGGAAACACGTGAGCTGGTAATGAATTCCAGGCCTTAATGGTGCGACAGAGGAAAGAGTCTCCGAACCGCTTGGTTCTTGATCGGATGTTTTGCACCGTGTGCGGATGACATCTAAGACCTGCACGCGTTGTCCTGTGTAGGAAAGGGGAGGGTGGGACTAATTGGAAGAGCTCATCAGAACACTCCCCATGGTACAGACGGTAAAATACAGCCATGGACGCAACATCTCTACGCAGCTGTAAAGGTTCTAGGGTGTTCGATCTCGGGATTCCCAATGATGCGGACCGCACGTCGCTGCAACCTGTCGAGAGCATCTAGTAAGTACTTTGCTGAACCATCACCAGAGATGCGAGCAGTACTCCACACAGGAGCGAATTTGTGTCTTGTATAGAAGACACCGCTGCTCCGGCGTGAAAAATCGTCTCACTCTGTTCAGGACTCCGAGTTTTCGTGAGGCTGTTTTGATGATGCTTTCGATGTAGTTTTTGTTATTCAGGTTGCAGCGAAGTTGTATCTAAGTATGTTTAACCATATTCTAGAACCCATAACATAAGCTAGTTAAGCTATGCTAACTATAGGTCTAGATAGCGTTATGTAGAATGTCGTGCAATAAATGTCGTTTGGATGACAATAAAATGTACTCTCTAACGTACAAACCACCAACTACCCAAAGCGTCTTAATTCATGCAGACGGGAGTAGGATCTGTGAAGATCATCAGGACCCAAGCAGACCTCAATTGTAAGTCGGTACACCTTTTAATGGACGAACAAAGCTCCAAGATCCTTGGTCCTGTGACCGCGATGAAACCCACATGTCACATAGGCACTCCGAGAGTGTACACTCTGAACGGATACGTTAGTTAATTATCCTCTCGAAGAGCTTTATGCTGTGATAAAATAACATATACCTATTGCAGTAAGTTACCACATACCTACATCACTCCCAAACTACCGTTGTATACCTACCAGTCTCAACCCCATCTATGATTGAAGTTTACTAAAGGCTTCTGCGTAAAAAAGTCACGTTAAGTTTCCATACATAAACCTAGCATTAAACGGTGAGCTAAATAGCTATACCTACATCGCTTTTAATGTATGATGCGAACGTGTCTCTAACTACAGTAGATGCACCTCACGTAAGACATAACAACTACCTAAGCATTTTACAATACCTAAACTGAAATAAAAATCTTTTCAACTGCGTGGGTTGACTTTATAAAACTCACATTTGATTCTAACAATATAATACAAAACTGCTATGAGTTCAATTAAATTGTTTTGTCAAGATTCGTTCTTAGAATTATGTTAAACAGTTTTAAGATTCCAGAATTTATCTATTCTTGTCTTACTTATGGGATGGGGTGCACATGCCGGCTCGTCAACATTTTGGATTACGTCAATAATTATTATTCATTTATGCTTTTAATCTACATATCGTGCGTAATCTCTGAATATCGAGCGACAATATAATTAGAAAACGTCTTGTTGTTTCTACTTAAAGTTTTTAGTCAGGGGGAAGGTTTATACTTTAAAATCTTACCTATTTTTACTACTATTGCTCACCAGTACAACAAAATTACTAGAGTAGTTATACATTTCCACTAAAACACAAGCTGTGACACAAGTCTATAACTTAATAGCATGCACATGACCTGTACCACGTAATGAAATTAAACATAAATTATCATAACTGCCATTTTACTGTGGAATCATATTCAACTTTATTCATTTTAGAGAAAGACGATTTTTGTTTGAATGACACCCAGAAGTTAGGTTAAGAGAAAAATAGACGACGTCCCATTTACCCTTCAATGATCCTATTCATCTACGTATTCGGATTGGAGAACATAATCCGCAAAATTATGTGCTTAGTGCGCTTTGAAGGTCGCGACGTCGATATTACCTCAAAATTCACTCTCGTGGTGACCTCCATCCTCACAGCAGCTAATAACGTGTCCTCATTCCCTTCAGTCACTAAGAAGAGTCTTCATGATGTTACATCGCTTAGTGTATGATACATAACTTATTTGTTTTAGCTTTTCCAACTAATTCCCCTCTCCTTTCCTACACAGGACATCACGTGTAGGGCTTACATGTCACCCTCACAAGATGCAGAATATACAAGCAAGAACAAAGCGATTCGGAGACTCTTTTCTTTGCTGCACTAAGACCTCGAATTCATTACCAGCTCACGCGTTTCCTTCTTCCTACAGTCCCGGGTTCAAGCGGGTCATGAAAAAGCATCTGATAAGGTCGCTAAGCTGAGTGGTAACATTGTAAATTACTTAGTGTCTATAATAGTGACCCTCTTTCCTGAGGCCTTGCCTTTAGCTTACCAGCAGGCGAGGTGAAGTAAAATTGGCGTGTCCTAGATAAAAAATAAACATTTTTGGTTTGGTACACAATAGTAACTAGACAGCACCAGCAAGCAAAGTATATGTTCTTCTTGTATCTTCAGGTAATGGAAGCTTTATCGGAAGTCCTGTCTAGGGTGCAACCACTCTACCGGGGTAAAGACGCATTGGTCTCTCGAGAACGGCGACTGGCCTCGCAGCAAGCGCTGGAAGACGGTGGCCTTGACAAAGCTCTGGCCTTGGCTAGCCAGGCTGTGCTCAGAGCCCCTGCGACAGGTAGCTTCAATATTTGATATTATTTATTATATTTTTGACAACTCAAGCGTTATTCCCCGATATTTTATGCGTTATAGCACTTACTCTTGATCCTAGGAATAAAGCTAGGCTTCTGGAGCTAGAGGATGGGTGTCGTAGAAAATAGCACTGTTTCGTATGATCACAGAACCTTATTTATTTATAGAGCTATTGAGCAAGTCAGACCTATTTTTTACGTATGAAAAATCCCCATGGATAACCCCCGACCCCCGTCGGAGCCAGCAGGAGAGGTTATGCCGGATACGAAACGACTAAAACGCACGTCACCTGTGGATCGTTTTTGGTTGCCGAATGTGAGGTTGACATGCATATGCCTCGCACCCCGGCCGACCCAGGGCCCTCCTCGGGTCAGTTCGTGTTCATATAACCCGAGCTATGCATTGTCATTAGTCCATATCCTCATACTTACCCAATCAAATTGTAGGTAGTGACGACGCTATATGCGAAGGAGGCATCTCCCTCGCTCTGGCGTTGTGGCAGAGGTCTGAGATCCTCTTGCGATGCGACAGACCTCGAGCTGCTCTTGAAGATTTGAAGTTGGCGCTAAAAGAACGTCTGCCCGCCAAAATGAGGGCGCAGTACTACTGGCGAATGGGACACTGCTATAAAGGTACGGTATTGGATGAAATCCACAATTTGTACTTACTGCCCTTGGAGTTCGATCTGCTTACTTTTTAGGACAAAGCTTTTTTACAGCGCTAGGGTAGTAAACAAGTATGCGATACACTGCTGGCGTATTTTGCAAGAACTGCCAGAGGTCTTACGTCACTACCTAAGACCAATAACCAATATTGTTCTTGTTCTATTGTCCCCTTTTATAGAATAAAAGGGGACAATTATAGTTGATAGTTCTTGGCTAGTAATTACCTATTATAAATGTTAAAGTAACTAGTCTATTTATTACGCTTGTACGTCTAAACCACTGAAGCTATTATAAGGAAAACTGGTACAAAAATAGAGCTTGGGAAAGGATGGAACCGCGAACAAAATTCTTGCGCTGAAGCTACACTTATTTTATATAATGTCCTGCCAAGTTTGGACGGTAATGCAGCTACATTTTGGGTTGTTCTGACTTCATACCACGGGAGTTCATACTACTTTTATTAATCTTCTTCTCGAACATTCTCGAACATTAATATACCCACAACGCGGCCTAACTCCTCCAATACCTTACTACCACAGATTTAGATTTAGCTAGATACCGCATGTGTCCTCATTATAGTTTTTCAGTGTCCGAAATTAAACATTACCCACGCCCACTGGCTCCAGCTAGAATCCCCCACGGATACTAGCCAGAGCTTATGTGGAGATTATGTCGGACCGGCTAAAACACACGCCGTCGATGAGTCGTTGCTGGTCGTTAGCAGTCACATCCCTCGCACTCCGGCTGACCCAGGGCCATCTCTCTCGATCTGGCTCTCCTCCACGGAATCTCCAACCGTCTCCGGAAATAGGAGGCCCACCATGCGCGATGCTACCACGGCCTGCTTCTGCTAGGGTGACAGGTTAATGTATTTAGGCTAGTTCAAGTCTGTGGCATACACCATTCCTTTACGTCACCACAAAATGAACGTTCTTAAAGCTTTAATAAATAAAATGTGGGCGCTAATACATTGTCTCTTACCATTAATAACATCTCACTGAATAATGTATTTTATCTTTTTCAGGCGGCTACCAAGTAGAAAAATACTGTGAAATCTTATTGAGAGTAGGGAAAAGTTTCAGATACATCTTGATTTAATAAATACGAAAATAAATAAAAATTCGAATCACTTTTAGTCATATTTACTTTCAGTTTTTACGAAGTGAAAGTGCCTTTTTCGTGCTGATTAGGTAAAAGTATGCTATTTAATAAATCAACAGGTATGTCGTTAGTTCGATGCTGAAATAAGATTATTTACATACATCTATAGCTATATAACATAACATAACATAACATAAGATAACATAACATAAACTCACGCCTATATCCCAGAAGGGGTAGGGCAGAGGTGCTAGCATCCACATTTCGCCAGTTTATGTTTAGGTCCCAATGTAATCTATTGCCATTAACCGGGCACTTATGAACCTGCGATAAATACACACAAAACTTCGAAAAGCATCGAAAAGTCATTGGTGTGTGCCATGGTAAAACCGGGAATCGAACCCGAGACCTCGTCTCAGCAGTCAATTACCCATACCACTAGGCTACCGCGGTTGTATATATAAAATAAAATAAATGAATCCTTATTTCCCTTAGTCACATCATCACGCGTGAATGGCTGGATCAATTTCGGTATTTTTTTTTTTGAGTTTTTTATTGTCAGGAGAAATAATTCCGCAAATACTTAACCACCATATAAAATGAAATTTTATAGCATTTAGTATGGTAACTATTCAAATCCATTTAAATAGGAAAAAACTTCGCAGTAAGATGGCTATATAGGAAGATTTAAATGACTTCAGGCGCTTTTTTCCTATCTTAAACCACCATATAATTTTTTTAACTAGCCGACAGACGTTCTCTTTAATTTTGAATTTTGAATTCGACTTTAGTTCGAATTCAAAATAGTAGATTGTATGACAAGGGAGCAAAATAGTATTATTACGGCGAGGGCGTTACTGGCATTCAAAGTCGAAAAATAATTTTCTCCCGAGTCAAACATTCTGCTTTTCATTCCCTTTCTATGAGAAAATAGATATGTACTTACAAGAACAGAGACATAATTATTGAATAAGGGACTAGTACGTTTCCAGTTTTATTATTATCAAAAATAAAATAAAACCAAAAAGCTGTAATAAAGTACAATCTATCCGTCCAGCTATAAATTTCTAGTATAAACAGTCAGAGACAAAAGTAATGCGCGCGAATTTTTTTTTTAGTTAGCCTGAGCACAGGCGCCGCGTGCCGTGCGGCCTACACGTACCAGCCAGTAATGCAACAGTTAGCGTTCGATTTCTATGAATGATATATGTTCCAAATTCAAATCACTTTTCCGCCCGCTAAAAAGTCTTTAACAGAAAAAAGCTATTTTGCTTCCGCTTATAGAGAAAAATGACACTTTTCGAATAGATGGGATGAAAAAAATGTTGTATAATATACCTACGACATTTTGTTTTATCTTGCGCATATTATATAAATAATTTTGTTGGTATACCGACTCGGTAACAGGTTAGTTTGTAAATGCTTTGATTACAGAAGCATCAACCGTCAGTCTTCATTCAATCTGCCCACACAAAGCGGCCTGTGCCTTTGAAACTGAGTATTTGATGTCCACGTAGGTTAAGGCGTCCTTTACAATAATCCCAAAGAGAGTTAAACAAACGGAGTAAGAAATTATAGATTTTAACCACACGATACGAAAGCTACCAACGGCTGTGTGTCTAATGATATATACGTACCAATCACAATTTAATAAGTTGAATTTTAAAAGTTTAGTTTTGATTAACCTCTATGAGAAATAGTGTGATAAGAGAACGATGTGGAGTGATAGAAGATGTAGTGATGAGAATTGAGAGAGGAATGTTGAGATGGTTTGGTGATGTTGAGAGAATGAATGAAAGAAGACTAACGAAACAGGTGTATGAGGCGAGTGTGGATGGTACCGTCGGAAGGGGAAGACCTAGGCGCACATACCTGGACCAAATCGGAAAAGTTTTAGAAAAGGGGTACGTCAGGAGTACTCTAAATCGACGAGCATGCATGAAGAATGTAATGAGATCGAATGAAGCGAGAGTAGTATGTCAGGATCGTAGCAAATGGAGATCCGTGATCTCTGCCTACCCCTTTGGGAAAAAGACGTGATTTTATGTATGTATGTATGATTTACCTGTTTTTTATACCACTTAGGTGGCAGACAAGCACACGGCCCACCTGATGGAAAGTGGTTACCGTGGCCTATGGACGTTTGTAACTCCAGTGGAGTCACAGTCGAGCTGCCAACCCTGTAAGTACAGAGTTTCTGTGACGTCAGTGTAGAAGACAAAGCAGGCCAAGCCTTAAGTCTTCCCCCAGCCAGGTAGCCGACGTCATCCATATTGGTGGCAGTCTGCGAAATAAGCACGAAAGAAAGCAGGTCAGACCAAGTGATAAATACATCAAAATATTTTGTTCACAAGTTCTCGACTTTATTTTCATGGAAAAGTGGCGTCGCCGCAATGTCGCGTTCAATAATATCTACCCACTCGCTTTATCAGACATGCCGGTGACAGGGCAGGTACATGCGTCTTTATTATTTTAAGCTTGCTGACGCAGGAAACCTCCGTCACGGGCATCTTAAAATAACAAATCAATAGAGCCTTCATCAAAGTGTTCTTTGTTTCAATTCCATTCTATTAAATTTTAAGGAAATTAAAAATCAAAGGTTATTAACTTATTAATTTTTTGGAGCTCAATATTATGTGGCGTGGTACTATAAGTATTCAAATTATCCTATTTACCTTTTAAATTCGTCGAATTGTAAAGAAGTTTTTTTTTTATACCACCGGGAAGCGGTTACCGTGGCCTATGGACGTATGCAACACCAGGGGTGTCACACTCGCGCTGCCGACCATGAAGAAACCTTCTGATGCCCCTCTTGAAGAACCCCATATTGTAGGCGCTTGGGAAAACCGCAGCAGGGATTTCATTCCACAGC